>CM024765.1:77048639-77684429 GCA_014218235.1 Colocasia esculenta | reverse complement strand
TCTTGTGTTCTCTCCTTCCCTCTCTATCTCCTTCTTCACTTATTTAGCATAGTTTAGATTTATTTAGTGCAACTTAGTATTAATATCACCATGCTATTTTCCTAACTAAAAACCCAACGTTTTCAACTCTAAAATCTAGTTCCCCGTGGATTCGACTCGGCTCTCACCACTTAACTATTGTTAAAATCGTTAGTGTAAGCCGATAATTTTGAGATTGTTAGTCACGTGTTTAACGACGCATTCGTGGGCTATCAATAGGCAGTGGTTCTGTGAGCAACAAAGGGAAAACAGTTATTGAAGATGTACTGTGTGTCAAATGGCTAAAGCACAACCTCATAAGCATCAGCCAGCTTTGAGACAAAGGTCATCAGATCAAGTTCCAAGAGTCCAAGTGCAGTGTCCTGAAGGATGGAGCAGTAATCTTCGAAGCTAACAGAGAAAAGAACCTGTATGTGCTCTATCTTGAAGAACTCAAGGATCAAGACATTTGTTTAGCAGCCAGCAAAGAGCAGTCAACTGGGCTGTGGCACAGAAGATTGGGCCACTGCAGTTTGGATGTCATGAATAAGCTCAGAAAGAGAAGTCTTGTGGAAGGTCTGCCAAAGGTCAGTAATAAATTGGATGGTATATGCAGACCGTGTGCAAAAGGGAAGCACACTAAGAGTTCCTTCAAGTCAAAGATTGTGGTAACCACCTCTAAACCCTTAGAACTCCTTCATATGGATTTATTCGGGCCAATGAGGACCACTAGTCTTGGAGGAAAGAATTTTGGATTTGTTATTATGGATGATTATTCCAGATTCACATGGGTTTCCTTCTTGGAGCATAAAGATGATACCTTTGATAGCTTTGTAAGCTTCAACAGAAGAGTACAGAAAGACAAGAAGTTTTGCATTATTGGAATCCGGTCAGATCATGGAGGAGAGTTTCAGAATGAAAAATTTGCAAAATTCTATGATGACCAAGGGATTGAGCATAACTTCTCAGCACCAAGGACACCACAACAGAACGGAGTTGCTGAAAGAAAAAACAGAACCTTATTGGACATGGCAAGAACAATGTTGTCAGAGTATGATTTACCAAGGTATTTCTGGGCCGAAGCAGTGAACACAGCAAGCTACATCATTAATAGAGTGATGATTAGGCCAATCCTAAAGAAGACTGCCTATGAGCTATACAAGGGAAAGAAGCCAAAGATCAATCACTTCAGAACTTTTGGATGTTCATGCTTCATTCACAACAACGGAAAAAGAGACATTGGTAAGTTAGATGCCAAATCAGATAAAGGCATCTTCATGGGGTATGCTTCTAAATCTAAAGGTTATAGAGTATTTAATAAGCGTACACTATTGATAGAGCAATCTGTGCACATTATCTTTGATGAAACTAACCCTTCCTTGAGAAAGGAAGAAGATAGTGATGTTGATGATGCAAATGATTGTCCAAGAAGTTAAAGAACACATCAATTGAGGACAAGGAAGATCCACCTCTGGAAGATCTGCAACAAACAGACATTGAACATGAAAATCTTCCAAAGGAATGGAGATACAAGAAAGATCACCCACTTGAAAACATCATTGGTGATCCAACTGTAGGGGTAAGAACAAGAGGTAATGTAATCCCTTGTGATTACCTAGCTTTTGTTTCTCAAATAGAGCCTAAGACAGTCAATGAAGCTCTTACTGATGAATCCTGGATTTTAACCATGCAAGATGAACTGAATCAGTTCAAAAGAAACCATGTATGGTCACTTGTTCCTAGACCATCAGATCATCCAGTTATTGGCACCAAATGGGTGTTCAGAAATAAATGGATGAAGCGGGTGTGATCTTAAGAAATAAGGCCAGGTTGGTAGCTCAAGGCTATTCCCAAGAGGTAGGCATAGATTTCGATGAAACCTATGCACCTATAGCTAGACTTGAGGCTATTAGAATCTTACTTGCATATGCATCTACTCTAGATTTAAAATTATTTCAAATGGATGTTAAATCCACATTTTTAAATGGCTTTATTAAAGAGGAAGTTTATGTGGAACAACCTTCCGGTTTTGATGACACAGAATTTCCTAATCATGTCTTTAGATTACATAAAGCTTTATATGGTTTGAAACAAGCACCTAGGGCCTGGTATGAAAGGCTTAGCTCATTTTTACTGAACCATGGTTTCACTAGAGGTCAAGTAGATAGTACATTGTTCATCAAATCCAAAGTTAAACACATATTACTTGTGCAATTTATGTAGATGATATAATTTTTGGATCTACTGATGAATCTCTTTGCAAGTATTTTGACAAGTTAATGCAGGGAGAATTCGAAATGAGCATGATGGGGGAGCTCAACTATTTCCTTGGACTACAAATTAAGCAGGAAAAGATGGCCCACATCTGTCAAGCCAATACACCAAGGAGCTCTTAAAGAAGTTTGGATTCGAAAAATCCAAGCCACTGTCAACACCTATGAGTACATCAACAAGGATGGACAGTGACAAGGATGGAAGAAAGTAGATCAAAAGATCTACAGAGGTATGATATGTTCTTTACTTTACTAACAGCTAGCAGACCTGATATTTTATTTAGTGTATGTATGTGTGCTAGATACCAAGCAGATCCTAAAGAATCTCATCTAATTTCAGTTAAAAGAATCTTTAGATACTTATCCAGAACTCATGATCTAGGTATATGGTATCCAAAATCATGTGAAGTCAATTTAGTAGGATACTCTGATGCTGACTATGCTGGATGCAAAATAGATAGAAAAAGCACATGTGGTTGTTGTCAATTCCTTGTAGGATGTCTGATATCCTGGTCCTCCAAGAAGCAGAATTCAGTAGCACTATCGACAGCTGAAGCTGAGTATGTGCTGCTGGAAGTTGTTGTACACAACTCCTATGGATAAAGCAACAACTTGAGGACTATGGGCTACACATCAAGTCAATCCCACTGTTATGTGACACACAAGTGCTATAACCTTACCAAAAATCCAGTGCAGCATTCAAGGACCAAACATATTGAGTTAGATATCATTTTATTCATGATCATGTAGCTAATGGAAAATTGAAATTTCTTTTATTGATACAAATAATCAGTTAGCAGATATCTTCACAAAAGTCTTACCCGAAGAGAGGTTCACTTCTCTCAAAAGGGAATTAGGCATGTGTAAATTGTGAAAGATTTATCTGTTAATACTGAAATATTAAATTTTAGAGCGTAATTAATTATTCTCCTTGAAGTGAGCAAAATATCTCAACTATTTCACATTTATCCTTCTTGCTTAAATACTCATGTCGGTTCGTTTTGTGTAATTCTTTATCTCTTTCAAATCGGAGTTTGTCATTTTCCGCCATAAAGGCGCACCTCTTCAAAAAGGGGGCATTTATCCTCTATTTCATAAATTTTGAAATCTGTGTGGATCGATTCGTCTCCCTTCTTATCGCTTTCATCCTTCTATTTGTTTGAGGCGATAACCCTCGTCCCCGGCATCGACTTCTCTTAGATTTGAAGCATTCAACCTCTCCCGCCAGAAATTTCTTGAGGGCTTCTCCTCAAACACCCTCCCAATCCTCCAGAACCCTTCCTGCTTGATTCCATGGCCTCTTCAACTGTTTCCGGGAGTGTTGGGGGTTACGGAGCTGCTTTCCTCACCGCAGAAGAGCAAGCCAGGTTCGCTTCAGTCAAGGCAAAGCTTTGCAGGCACAAGGCAGTGGATTTAGCAGACTTGGAGAAGAACGTAATGGGCAGTTTGGTTGAAGCTCTACAGAGGCTGAAATGGATGAAGATTGCAACCCTTTCTGATGTAAGTTATCCAGATCTTGTCAAGGCTTTTTATGTCTGTCTGAAGATAGAAGAGGATGGGACCCTGATTTCTATGGTCAAGGGAACCCAAATCAGAATCACCAGGGATCTGTTAGCATCTCTGTTTGAAGTTTCTACTTCCAGTCGCAGTGGAGTCCACACTGTGGATACTCATGTCAAGGGCTTGGGAATAATAGGCCCGAAGTATAGGCTGAAGGATGGAAAGCTAGATATTGACCAGCTCAGTGCCTTTAATAGGCTTTTGCATTTCATAATCTGTCAAATCATTGTGCCAAGGAGTGCGACTTTTTCTTCATGCACCAAGGCTGACTCTGACCTGATGTTCTGGGCTATCCAGAATCAGGAGATTAACACTGCAGAGTTGATAATTGAGAGAATGAGGTTTGCAAGATCCCAAGTGTGGGACATTAAGAGCAAATTTAACATTTCCCTACCTTATGCCCATCTCCTGACCAAAATCTTTCATCATTTCGGCATAAGTGTAGTTGGTGATGTGTCTGAAAAGATGGGCCAAGCTATTAGGTCCAGAAATTTGAGAAAAAGTGGATTTTCTGTAGTGAATGGTGTGTGGTCCAAGACTGGTGCTGTTGAGGGTGAAGCCATCCTTGGTGAAGCCCAAGATGACCTAGAACCAGTAGCAGAAGCAACAACAGTGTCTGAGGCAGCAGCAGTGGATCCTGAAATTGTACAAATTGTTCCATCGGTTTCAAAAGAAGTGCCAGCAGCAGCAGTGCTAGCAGTAGCAGAAGAAGCAAGCAGCAGAAGGATTGAGGACATCCCTCCTGAGCACATTGAGCCCATTGGGCAATCTCCAGAGGTTCCTCTTCCATCTTCCCAAGTAGGCAGTCTACTTAGGGATGCACTGGACTCCATCTCTCAGGGGGAGACAATTGCACATGAGACAAATATAGCAAAATCTGTGGCAGAGGTCCACACAGAAGATGTAGTTATAGAAGAAGCTCCAAGCCAGCAGGAGCAAGTCCAAATTCAAGAGGATTTTGTAATGGTAGATGCTCCCATTGAGGGGGAGCAGTCAGTGGCAGAGGACATCCAGAGAGTCAGTGTTGTGGCATCAGGCCACATTGAATTCATTCAGAAGTCCTCCCAGTTCAAGAAGAAGAAGCAGCAGCAGCAGCACAAACTGAAGTTCCCATGGAAAGTGTGCATGCTGAAGAAGCTGAAGTTGAGAAGGGCAGTGAGACTCAGGGGGAGGGAAATGAAAATCCCCCAGAGAACCAGTTCAGAGAAGGTGAGACTGCCAGTTCCTCAGATTCTGAGGATAAACAAGATCAGCAGCCTCCAATGGACAAGGCCCAGGAGAAAGGGAAAGCAGCAGAAGTTCCAGATGTCCCTCTCCTAGCTAACACTCTTTATCAGAGACAAATGAGGCAAAGAGTCATTATCAATTTGAAGCCTGTGATAGAGAGGTTGGATGCTCAAGGAGAAATCTTATGCTCATTGCAATCTAATGTAAATTCCATATTCATGAGCCAGGCATCAGTCACCAAAGAGATATCTCAAGTCAGAAATGCTATGAAATTGTTCAACAAAGAAATGGGAAGTATGAAGTCAATGCTTTCTGAGATTTTGAAGGCAGTTGGAGCCCAAGCTCCTCCTCCTCCTCCACCTCCTACTGCTCAAAGAAGTGAAGAAGATGTTCCAAGGCCATCTGGGCCAGATGAGCAAGTGGCAGGGCCATCGGGCCGGCAGCAGCTAGTTCACAAGCAGAGGTCAGTGGTTCAGGGCCATCAAGGCCAGTTGAGCAAGTGCAAGGGCCTTCAGGGCCAGTTGAGAAGGTGTCAGGGCCATCAGGGCCTTTGGAGTCAGAATCTGTGCAGCAAGTAGCTGAAGAAGAAGAAGTTGTAGCTCCTGAGCCCCTAGCTCCTTCCTCCACTCAGACCCCAGTACCTCCATCACCACCTTCATCATCCACAGCTCCACCTGCACCTCAAACCTTCAAGAACCACAACCAGAACCATCTCATCACCTACACCTTTTCTTCACAATCCACTTCATCTCCTGCATCTTCAACACCCATTTCTCCACCTCCACTTGTTTTTGAGGTTCCTCCAGTATCATCATCAGCTAGAGCCTCTCTTCTTCTGGTCCACCATCCTCAGGACCATCAGATATCCCACCTACTACCTCACACTCCCTTTTACATCCTTCTCCTCCACCCTCTTTCATTACTATAATTCCTGAGGGTGCTCAACTTGAATCTCCTATCTTGGGAAAGTCAAGGATGAGTTTGAAGAAGTCATCCTCCGGTCTGTACTGAAGGTTGGGGATCATATCCATAGGGCAGACTCTTCTAGTTCTGCTCTTAAGATGAGGAAATTCTCCTCTCTTTCATCTGAACCTCGCTATCCCCCTCTGTGGTTTTCTCTCATAGGAGACAACAGAAATAACCTCTGTACAGATAATATCTTCAGAAGGTTTTTGCTACTATTATCAACCTTCCTTTTATTAACCTTTCAGACCACTTGAATATTATTCTACCCTATACCTCTCTAACCAAATCAGAAAAATCCAAAATCTTCTCTATTGCTCATTCCAAGACTGAAGAGCAATGGGCTAGGGGCACAGAGAGCTGTACAACAAATTTCTTCTAGCTAAGTCTGCTAGATTCCCTCCAAGGACCATTCCCTGACTCTCTCAGAATGGTTCCAAATTCATCACAAGTGTTGGGCCCCATTCATTCAGAAGGAGATCAAGATGGCCAGGCATTTCCAACTCTTCAACAACTATAGATATGTCCATCGACTCCCTGAGGTCCAATTCAGCCAATTTAAGCAGGCCATAAATGCACTTGGTTCAGCCGACGCCCACACTGAAGCTGTCCAAGTAGACTTTGCCACCCTTCAGGTGCCAGAGGAAATCTTGCTTCCACCTATTCACTCTCTGGTCATGGACTCTTCTGTTGGGTCTATCATCTTTGAACGTTTTGCCAGAGTAATGGGCAAAATCAAGGTACAGAAGGGCTTCCAAGTGGCATTTAATAGATTTCTCTTCAGAGAATACCACCAAGGCCATATCAGTGCTGAGGTTCTAGCTCCTATTCTATCAGAATGTGAGAGGTTGACACCTTCAGACTAGGCCAGATTTTACCCTCTCTCTGCTCAGCAGCTGTTAGAGCTTAATGAATCTCAAGCCAAGGAAGGTCACCCTCCAGTATCAGAAGCTACATTTTTAGACATGAACTCTATTCACCTAGTCCAGGATCCCTTCCGGATTTGGGTTGAGCGATATAAAGTCTATGTAGCCCTTTGTTAAGAGCTGAAGACCAAGCAAAACTTCTATCCCATTTCAGTTGATCAATTTCTTACTCGAGCCAGTTTTGGATCAGTATCCTTCAAAAGAATCTCCCTTAGAAAAGAAGCCTATGCAAATCTCCTTGATGAGCAGTTGGCTCTCCATTTGAAGAGAATGGCTCCCTCCATGGGACCCAAGTACACTCTTGCCCCTGGTATCTTTCGTCAAGTTTTTGAAAAGCAGGAAGAACAGGCATGGGAAATCATTTCTCATTTTGCCTCCCTCCTCTCTCCTGCCTTTTATCTCCCTGTACCTTCCCAGAATGAATGAATACAAATAGTATTTCCTGTCTCATTCAGCTATTTTCTCTTCTTCTTTGTCTTTTCCTTGTATTTTTTTTGCTAATGACAAAAGGGGGAGAATTATTACAGCTCTGAAATACATATGGAGATCTATTTATCTGTGCTATTTGCTAAAGTTTGTTAATTTGTTAAAGTTTTGTCATCACTAGAAAGGGGGAGATTGATGAACAGTCAATCCCCATGTAATTAAAAGTAATTACATTTCTATTTTTGTGATTAACAAAACCATATTATTGTGATAATTATCAAACTTTAATTAAAGGTCACTAACCTATTTTCTACAAGTCTTAAGCACATGAATTAATACCAAAGGAAAATAAGCCAAAACAGGTAAGCATCTCTACATTGTATCTACAACATCATATGTGTCTAAGTACACATCGGTTTCTTTTATAGATCATAACAATTACTGTAGAACTGTAACGATTTCTTCATAACCGTTTCATAAGTGCCTTAACGATTTCTTCATAGATTGAAACTTCTTCTGATTTCAAAAGAAATCGTTCCTATAACAACTTGCTCTCGTGACGATTCCTTTAGTCATCGTAACGACTTGCTCTCGTAACTATTCCTTTAGTCATCGTAACGACTTGCTTTCGTACGATTCCTTTAGTCATCGTAACGACTTGCTCTCGTAACGATTCCTTTAGTCATCGTACGACTTACTTTCGTAATTCCTTTAGTCATCGTAACGACTTGATTTCGTAACGATTCCTTTAGTCATCGTAACGACTTGCTCTCGTAACGATTCCTTTAGTCATTGTAACGACTTACTTTCGTAACGATTCCTTTAGTCATCGTAACGACTTGGTTTCATAACGATTCCTTCAGTGATCATAACGATTTGCTATCATAACGATTCCTTAGTTATCATAACGATTTGCTTATCGCAACGATTACTTCAGATATTATAACGATTTGCTTTGCGCATCGACTTCTTAAGTAATCAAAATGATTTCCTTATTAATCACAACGATTCTTTCATATCTCACAACGATTTGCTGTTTGGTTGCATAACGATTTCATAAGTCATAAATGCATCGATTTCATATTAATCAACTTGACATATGACTTATCCTTTCAAAGAGTTGAATAGTCAAAGTCTTCGCACACACACTTCTGTCAGCTGTGCATTTAATGAAGACTGAACGTATCTCTGCATGCATGCAGACGACATCACCCATCACTACAAGAAAATGCGCTATTTTCGACGGACTGAATCCGTCGGAAATCCGACGGTATTCCGTCGGAAAAGGCGCCTTCCGACTGCTTTCCGTTCAAAGCTTGTCGGAAACTGTCCGTCGGAAATACTTGGTCAGTAATTTCCGACGGATGACAATTCAGTCGGAATTCGGTCGAAACCTCCGACAGATATAATCCGTCGGAAAAGCCGTCAGTATTTTCCGACGGAATTGCCGACGGTGTTTTACCGTCAGTAATTTATCAGTTCCGACGGATACTTATCCGTCGGCCAATCCGTCAGTATTTTCCGACGGCATTACCGACGGTCTTTTTCCGTCGGTAATTTATAAGTTCCGACGGATACTTATCTGTCAGAAAATCCGTCGGAAAATACACATATTTTTTTTAAAATAGGCAAATAAAAATGATTTGTCAACATTGCTACAATGTCAAACCTGCTACAATATTCATAAATTTAACAAATACTAACAATCAACATAAAATCGTAAAATACAATAAATATAAAATCATATAGAATAATGAATACAAAAATCAACATAGATCTGCTGGATCGTCTGCTGTCCCTGCCTCGTCATCGTCTGGAGCTGGATCCTATATTAAAACAAATTAAAATGAGAAACATTAATAATAAATAAAAGACATACAGTATTTTCAAAATGAAATTTAAAACATGTGATTATTTCTCAAGCTTAATACAATACTATTTTTAGATCCATCATTTTCTTGGTATTTTTAGATCCGTCCTTTGAATGCCCAACCTAATCTGGAGATCTAAATTGGATTCCGTCAGTTCCCACACGTCACTTTAACCCACCAGTCATGTCAGAGAAAACGGCACGTCGATCGGATCCCTATTTGGGATTTTAGACCCCCGAGTTGCGTGTTTTAACCATTTATATATGCTTGGCCGTGTTTTTAGATCCGTCCTTTGAAGGCCCAACCCAATCCGGGGATCCAAATTGGATTCCGTCAATTTCTACACGTCACTTTAACCCACCCGGTCGTGTCGGAGAAAACGGCACGTCGATCGGATCCCTATTTGGGATTTTGGACCCCCGGTTGTGTGTTTTAACCTTTTATATATACTTGCCCGTTTTTACATCCGTCCTTTGAATGCCCAACCCAATCCGGGGATCCAAATGGATTCTGTCAGTTTTACACATCACTTTAACCCACCCGGTCGTGTCGGAGAAAACGGCACGTCGATTGGATCCCTATTTGGGATTTTAGACCACCGGGTTGCGTGTTTTAACCATTATATATGCTTGACCGTGTTTTTAGATCCGTCTTTGAATGCCCAACCAATCCGGGGATCCAAATTGGATTCCGTCAGTTTCTACACGTCACTTTAACCCACCGGTCGTGTCGGAGAAAACGACACGTCAATCGGATCTCTATTGGGATTTTGGACCCCCGGGTTGTGTGTTTTAACATTTTATATATACTTGCCTGTTTTTAGATCCGTCCTTTGAATGCCCAACCCAATCCGGGGATCCAAATTGGATTCCTTCAGTTTCTACACGTCACTTTAACCCACTCGGTCGTGTCGGAGAAAACGGCACGTCGATCGGATCCCTATTTGGGATGTTGGACCCCCGGGTTGTGTGTTTTAACCTTTTATATATGCTTGACCGTGTTTTTAGATCCGTCCTTTGAATGCCCAACCCAATCCGGGGATCCAAATTAGATTCTGTCAGTTCCACACGTCACTTTAACCCACCCGGTCGTGTCGGAGAAAATGGCACGTCGATCGGATCCCTATTTGGGATTTTGGACCCCCGGGTTGTGTGTTTTAACCTTTTATATATACTTGCCGTTTTTAGATCCGTCCTTTGAATGCCCAACCCAATCCGAAGATCCAAATTAAATTCCGTCAGTTTCTACACGTCACTTTAACCCACCCGGTCGTGTCGGAGAAAACGGCACGTCGATCGGATCCCTATTGGGATTTTAGACCCCTGGGTTGCGTGTTTTAACCATTTATATCTGTTTGACCGTGTTTTTAGATCCGTCCTTGAATGCCCAACCAATCTGGAGATCCAAATTAGATTCCGTTAGTTTCTACACGTCACTTTAACCCACCGGTCGTGTCGGAGAAAACGGCACGTCGATCGGATCTCTATTGGGATTTTAGACCCCCGGGTTGTGTGTTTTGACCCTTATATATACTTGGGTGTTTTTTAGATCCGTCATTTCAATGCCCAACCCAATCCGGAGATCGAAATTGGATTCCGTCAGTTTCCACATGTCACTTTAACCCACCCGGTCGTGTCGGAGAAAACGGCACGCCGATCCGATCCTATTTGGGATTTTGGACCCCCGGGTGTGTGTTTTGACCTTTATATATACTTGGGTGTTTTTTAGATCCGTCAATTGAACGCCCGACCCAATCCGAGATGCAAATTAGATTCTGTCAGTTCCCACACGTCACTTTAACCACCCGGTCGTGTCGGAGAAAACGGCACGCCGATCCGATCCCTTTTTGGGATTTTGGACTCCCGGGTGTGTGTTTTGACCCTTTATATATACTTGGGTGTTTTTTAGATCCGTCATTTCAATGCCCAACCCAATCCGGAGATCCAAATTGGATTCCGTCAGTTCCCACACGTCACTTTAACCCACCCGGTTGTGTCGGAGAAAACGGCATGCCGATCCGATCCCTATTTGGGATTTTGGACCCCCGGGTTGTGTGTTTTGACCCTTTATATATACTTGGGTGTTTTTTAGATCCGTCAATTGAACGCCCGACCCAATCCGGAGATCTAAATTGGATTCCGTCAGTTCCCACACGTCACTTTAACACACCCGGTCGTGTCGGAGAAAACGGCACGCTGATCCGATCCCTATTTGGGATTTTGGACCCCCGGGTTGTGTGTTTTGACCGTTTATATATACTTGGGTGTTTTTTAGATCTGTCATTTCAATGCCCAACCCAATCCGGAGATCCAAATTGGATTCCGTCAGTTCCCACACGTCACTTTAACCCACTCGGTCGTGTCGGAGAAAACGGCACGCCGATCGATCCCTATTTGGATTTTGGACCCCGGGTTGTGTTTTGACCCTTTATATATACTTGGGTGTTTTTAGATCCGTCAATTGAACGCCCGACCCAATCCGGAGATCCAAATTGGATTTCGTCAGTTCCCACACGTCACTTTAACCCACCCGGTCGTGTCGGAGAAAACGGCACGCCGATCCGATCCCTATTGGGATTTTGGACCCCCGGGTTGTGTGTTTTAACCCTTTATATATACTTGGGTGTTTTTAGATCCGTCATTTCAATGCCCAACCCAATCCGGAGATCGAAATGGATTCCGTCAGTTTCCACACGTCACTTTAACCCACCCGGTCGTGTCGGAGAAAACGGCACGCCGATCCGATCCCTATTGGGATTTTAGACCCCCGGGTTGTGTGTTTTGACCCTTTATATATACTGGGTGTTTTTTAGATCCGTCAATTGAACGCCCGACCCAATCCGGAGATGCAAATTAGATTCTGTCAGTTCCCACACGTCACTTTAACCCACCGGTCGTGTCGGAGAAAACGGCACGCGATCCGATCCCTTTTGGGATTTTGGACTCCCGGGTTGTGGTTTTGACCCTTTATATATACTTGGGTGTTTTTTAGATCCGTCATTTCAATGCCCAACCCAATCGGAGATCCAAATTGGATTCCGTCAGTTCCACACGTCACTTTAACCCACCCGGTCGTGTCGGAGAAAACGGCATGCCGATCCGATCCCTATTTGGGATTTTGGACCCCGGGTGTGTGTTTTGACCCTTATATATACTTGGGTTTTTTTAGATCCGTCAATTGAACGCCCGACCCAATCCGGAGATCTAAATTGGATTCCGTCAGTTCCCACACGTCACTTTAACCACCCGGTCGTGTCGGAGAAAACGGCACGCTGATCCGATCCCTATTTGGGATTTTGGACCCCGGGTTGTGTGTTTTGACCCTTTATATATACTTGGGTGTTTTTAGATCTGTCATTTCAATGCCCAACCAATCCGGAGATCCAAATTGGATTCCGTCAGTTCCCACACGTCACTTTAACCCACTCGGTCGTGTCGGAGAAAACGGCACGCCGATCCGATCCCTATTTGGGATTTTGGACCCCCGGGTTGTGTGTTTTGACCCTTTATATATACTTGGGTGTTTTTTAGATCCGTCAATTGAACGCCCGACCCAATCCGGAGATCCAAATTGGATTCCGTCAGTTCCCACACGTCACTTTAACCCACCCGGTCGTGTCGGAGAAAACGGCACGCCGATCCGATCCCTATTTGGGATTTTGGACCCCCGGGTTGTGTGTTTTAACCCTTTATATATACTTGGGTGTTTTTTAGATCCGTCATTTCAATGCCCAACCCAATCCGGAGATCCAAATTGGATTTCGTCAGTTCCCACACGTCACTTTAACCCACCGGTCGTGTGGGAGAAAACGGCACGCCGATCAGATCCCTATTTGGGATTTTGGACTCCCGGGTGTGTGTTTTAACCTTTATATGTAATTTTTTGTTTTTTAGATCCGTCAATTGAACGCCCGTCCCAATCCTAAGTATATGAAATACTAATACTGACCTGAGCTGCTGGCTGTGTGGGGCGTACTCCCTGCATTATTGAGATGAACTGCTGAACCATATCGCTGAACTGCGTCTGTAGCTGTACCCGCTGCGTCTCTAGCTCTACCCGCTGCGTCTGTAGCTCTACCCGCTGCGTGTAGCTCTGTACGTAGCTCCTCCCGAATGATGCCTCTAATGTCCTCTACACCACTGACGGGCGGCGCAGAAGATGAACTTGCGTGTGCCGGGGGAGCGATCGAACTGGCATATGAGGACAACACTCGATGAGTATCCAGGCTGTCCCCAAAGCCGTACACTCGACCCTTCCTCGGCACTCCCGCTGCCTCGACCCAAGCGTCCGCATCCAAATCTGGCTGGGGAGTGCCCTCTGTGTAGCGCTCTGCCATCGTCTGTCGTACGTCTCCTGTAAAATAATTTAAAATTAAATTATTGAAAACAAATTACTTTAATATCATAATGAATTCATAATTTAAAGCTTGACTTACAGCAATCGTGCGAGCACTCTTGGTAACATAGTCATCCGTCCCCTTCCGCTTATGAGTCCGGTCAAATAACTCGCAAGAAGGGGCACGCTCCAGGTCGTGATGCTTAAAATTCAACAAAATTAGTTAGTTTCACAATAATAATCTATATGTATATATGAATCGAACAATAAAATACTTACTAATTTTGACTGGGGTCGCATAAGATACGGATCCACTAGTATGCACATTCTTCTCCGGTTGAGTTGCTCTGTTGCGTATTGCCGCCTGTGACTGCTGCTGCCATGGTCCAACAGCCCAACGCTCGCAAAGGGACTCCCAATAGTCCCTCCGCAGCAAACAGGGCCGTAATCCACCCAAGCCATAGGATCCCGGTTGCCTGTGGTCTTCATTGCCTTGTCTCGTACCTCCCACATCAACTTTCTTAAATTAGTCTGGGCCGTAATCTCTCAGATGGCTCGAGCTCGAGGGAGATCCTCGGGTCTCGTGAACGTGAACCTCCGCTGTAAAGAAATAAAATTAATCAACGTTCTGCAATAAACCCAAATAATAATAGTTGAATAAATGACTTCAACTCTTCTAAAAAATAAAAATACCGTAAACATGTCAAATAATAAATCCCGGACTGGCACCGGGAAGTCTCTCCATGCATCCACTGGTCCTGGAATATGTGCGTGGACCAGCGTCGTAATATAGCGGGAAGCAGAACTGGGATCTATCTTCCCCCTGCAATTCCACATTAATTTTCTACATGAAATGTATATCCTAAATAACAAATACAATAACACTGAGATGATGAACTTTACCCTGAGATCCAGCATGGTTGTCGTCCTGGTAGCTGAGGCCCCTCCTCAGCTGCTGGATGCTGGCTCTCCACCTCTGTTGAAAATAATTTAGTACACTTTTATTGTATAAATTGCAAGAGACCAAACATACTAATCTATTGAAACATACGTTTACCTTGTGGTGAGGAAGAAGACGAAGGTGGCACTGCTGGATGGTCGACAGGGAGGCAAAATTTCATACACATTAGAAAATATGAATTTCAAATAAACAACAATATAGAAATTTACCTGTCGCTGGGACGACGGGCGTGGACGGGGAGGCAGTCCCTGCAAAATTTCATACACATTAGAAATTATGAATTTCAAATAAACAACAATATAGAAATTTACCTGTCGCTGGGACGACGGGCGGTGGAGAGAGGCAGTCCCTGCAAAATTCATACACATTAGAAATTATGAATTTCAAATAAAGAACAATATAGAAATTTACCTGTCGCTGGGAAGACGGGCGTGGACGGGGAGGCAGTCCCTGTAAAATTGTATGTACGTTAGTTCTCGTGAAATCAATATAAACAATAATACCCATATGGTTTTTTGTGTACATATGCATATACCTGTCGCGGACCTGGAGGCAGACGTGGACGTGGAGGCAGTCCCTGCTTTCTTGTATGTACGTTAGTTCTCATGCATTTAATATGAACAATAAATTCTAGAATATTGTGTTTACACATACGTATACCTGTCGTGGACGGGGTCGCGGACCCTCTGCCAACGGACGTGGCAACCGTCCGACTGCGTCCTCCACGTACCATATCTCTATTGATACAAATAAAGATATAGCAAGTCATCAAACTCAATTTGAAGTAGCAATTTATTATGAACATGTAATTAACAACAACACCAATTTCTTACAAAATATGCAGTATTTTATCTATATTCATCATCAGATGCTGAAGACATGTTTAATTCAGCATCATCTTCATCATCATCCTGGAATTCATCCTCATCATCTTGGGAGTCTTCCTCCACATCAGACTCCACCTCCCGCTCAGCGACATTTGGGTCAACTTCTTCTTGTTCGTTATCCTTATGTAAGCAAATTGTTTCATTTATATCATGAACATTGTACTGCGTAGAAGCTGCCAACTCTCGTGCGTCACTCCGATCTGATTGGAAAAAGTTGTCATTAACACCTTCGAGCTCATCATCAGTCGGGAGAAGCTCATACTCAGGGAATAGTCTTGATTTCACTCTACATGCAGCCCACCAATCTCTTAATTTGAGGGATGTATAATTTGAATAATAAACTTGTTGGGCTTGTGCCGCCAGGATGAATGGCTCATATGTACTCAATTTGGACTTATGCTTCACATCGATTAATCCATATGTTGTGTCATGACGAATAGATGTCGGATCAAACTAATGACACTTGAACAGAAATACATTGTTGTCTTGTCCCAAAAATTGCAGTTCAATGACTTCTTCGAGAATGCCATAATAGTCAATTTCATTTTCATTGTAGGCACTTCCCTTCACACATACGCCGTTGTTCATCGTAGACTTATTCCGTCCATAATCTCTCGTGTGAAATCTGTATCCATTCACAATGTAGCCTGGATAGACACGTACAATCTTCGAGGGGCCAAAACTATTTGTTGTACTCTTGAATCGGGAATGAAGCCTTGTTCAACCTATTATGAGATAAATAGACAAACATTGAATAAATGACTTCAACTCAGTCTGCATAAAAACATAACACTTATGTTTCAAAATAATTAGACACATACTTGAGATCTTAACCAAGTAGGAAAAGACTTCTCCCGTTCCTTTTCAACCTGCACGTCAGTTAGACGTGGATTCCGTCGCAATATGACCGAGTCAAACTCTCTGCAATGTAAATGTCACACAACCTTAGGTTCTACAGCAATGCACGCAAATGATGACGAATAAGCGTGGAGAGCTTACTGAATGTAAGGGTGTAGTTCTCCGCAATTCATGAACACGTAGATCTCCGCAGCTACCAACTCTCTGTCTTGGAGTGCGCGAGTAGATGAAGATCCGAACGCCCGTCCGGACACTTGAATACAGAGAGTCGGTCTGACACCTCGGAATCTCCACCATCATCATTACGTGGAGGTTGAGTGCGTCGGGTTTATTTATTTCCGTGTCAAAGTACATCGAACAGAAGTTCGATATCTCCTCAATGAGGTACGCCTGAGTAATGGAGCCTCAACTTGTGCTTTGTTACGGACTTTCATCTTAAGATCGTGCATGCACCTACGACAATAATTCAAATGCATACATAAGTAATATAAAAGATCGTCGTAATGACAATAAATTGAGATGTAGAAATATACCTCTCAAACAGATACATCCATCGAAATTGTACTGGTCCTCCGACCTTGCCTCATATGGTAAATGGATGATCAGTGCTCCATTGAATCAAAGAATGCTGGAGGAAATATCTTCTCTAATTTGCAGACTGTCTGAATTATATTTTGCTCTATATTTTGCAAGTCATGAATTTTGAGTTCTGATGCAGATAAAATCCTGAAGAATTGACTCAGCTCAGTCATTGCTCCCCATATTTGTTTCGGCAACAACTCACGAAAAGCAAGAGGCATCAGTCTTTGCATGAAAACATGGCAGTCATGACTCTTCATTCCGTATATTTTTCCCTCGTTGACATTTACACAACGCGCAATATTCGAGACATATCCATCCGGAAATCTCAATTGCTTTAACCATTGCAACACTTCCTTAATCTGTCTGGCCCCAAGCATATATGCAGCTTTAGGTTGCACCACTTTTCCTTGAACATGCTGTAGCTCTAGTTCTGGACGTTTGCAAAGTACTTTCAAATCGAAACGTGCCTTGACATTATCCTTCGTTTTGCCTTTGACGTCCATAACTGTGTTGAACACATTATCAAAAGCATTCTTCTCTATATGCATGACGTCTAGGTTATGACGTATCAAAAGTGTTGACCAATAAGGCAATTCCCAAAAAATGCTTTGCTTCACCCAATTGTTATCCTTCCCAAAGCCAGGGATTTGTCGGGTACTACCAGCCAGTTGTGTTACAGTCGGTAAGTTCTGGACCCGCCTCGCCATGTTTCCACCAGACACCTATTCCATATCTACCTCCTCCATCATAGTTGTATTTTTCATAAAAGAATCCTTTTGCTTTCGGAAGGATGGTCACTGGGTAGAAACCGCCGATGACAATCGAACCAACAAGATTTTTCCCCAGATTTCAACACAAATGATTTAGAATCCTCCATGCAATAAGGACATGCCAACCTCCCATGTGTGCTCCAGCCAGATAACATGTCGTAGGCTGAAAAGTCACTTATTATCCACATTAATGCAGCCTTCAGATTGAAATTCTGTTTTCTGGATGCATCATAAGACTGCACACCATCTGACCATAACAATTTCATCTCATCAATCAACGGTCTGAGATATATGTCTATATTCTTTCCTGGACTTTTTGGACCTGGAATCAGCAATGAAAGGAATAGATTCTCACGCTTCTTGCACATGCCTGGCGGAAGGTTATACGGTGTTAGGAATACTGACCAACATGAGGAAGATGCCACCGAGCCTCCGAAAGGATTGAAACCATTTGTGCATAAACCAAGCCGTACGTTGCGTGGATCCCTTGAGAAGTAAGGATGAGTACGGCTAAAATGAGCCCAAGCTTCACCATCGGCAGGATGACTCATTTCACCTTCGTCGCGACGGACTCTTTCCGCATGCCAAGTCATATGTCCAGCTGTCCTCGAGGACATGAACAATCGCTGCAATCTGGGTGTGATAGGAAAGTACCACAATGACTTATACGGAACATCCTTCTGCTTTGACTTGTCCCCTCTCTTGGGCTTGAACCTATCATGCTTACAAATACAGCATGATGTCTTATCTGCATCCTCTTTGTAGTACAGCATACAGTGATTCGGACATGCATCAATTTTCATAAAACCAAGCCCCAAATCATTCACCATCTTCTTCACACGGTAAAAGTCAGCAGGTAACCTCTCTGATTGAGGAAGCATGCTCTTGACCAATAAGAGAAGCTGGTCAAAACAACTCTCGCTCATATGAAATTCAGATTTCAAATTCAATAGCTGCGACACTGCAGACAACCGTGTATGCTTCTCACAACCATCCCATAATGGCTCATCAGCATCTCGAAGTAACTGATAAAATCTCTGAGCTGTATCATTCGGCACTTCTTCATTTGTTTGATCTTCATGAATATTGAACTCCGGACCAGCAGCATCGACAACTGTGTCTACGTACGTACTTGTGGAGGCAAAGTAATTAGCTGGTGCAGACGACTGAATATTCAACTCACCATGACACGACCATAACTCATAATGGCCAACAAATCCTCTCGTATACAGATGATGCTGCACATCCCATGTCGATATCCACTTTCTGTTCTTACAAGTCGAACACGGACATCGGATGTTACCCATCGGATCAACTGCTACTGATGAATTACTCAATGCAAACTCAATAAAACTGTCAACTCCATCTTTAAACTCCTCGGTCACAACTCCATTCACTATTCCACGGTACATCCATGACCGATTCTCATAAGACATTTTTCCTACAGATTAAATGTCATGTCCCGAGTTAAAATCCAACACACCCTCACATCATTCAAGTACCATACATATGATACATACGTTATATGGAGAGTCCCAGAGCTAATGGGTGAAATAAAGCGTTGACGTAAAGATAAATGAAGAGTAAACATACATGAATATCAAATAAATTTGAGCACTATATAAATACTTAATGGTATTGAACATTAAAAACAACACAAACCATGATGTCTTCATATTAGGCCACCACCACTTGATCGGCTCTTTATTCACCAGCTTCTCAGTAGATTTCCTATGGAGTGAACTAACCACTGATATCCCTAAATATAGTTTTCCAATACATCTCTTCGTACATAATGGGAAGACATAACTTTGAGAATGTCAAGTTCTTTGACACAATTATTTTTCACAAATTTACACCAGTCTTTTCCAATAAACATGTACATACTACCACACCAACTGCGTCGTAAGATTACAGAATATCGCACTCCTTTTTCATCTTGAACAATAACAGATAATCCACTTTTATTTTCTAAACTTTGTCTTTCTTCTTTCCGAATAATCTTTATGATTTTCTTCATCTTCTCTTTCACCAAAAGTAACCATCATGCAATCTTCGAATATCGAGCGGAAATATTTTACGTTCAAACAAACAAGTACTTTGATACGTTGGACATTTGTTCTTCTTTGAGTCTAATTTCCAATCGCGAACTCTCATCACTAATTAGAAAAAAAATTATAACATTTTATTCATGAGTAATTTAAAATATGAAATTAAATCATAATATGGTAAATATGAAAAAAATCAATCAAATGGCTACAAATAAACATACGAATGTTGAATGATTAACTTGCAGTGTGAAATTTGTGAAAGTAAACAATATGTTTAACAAAGAAAGTCATTGCATTGTTTATTTTCATGTCAAGCGTAAAAAATAACAGCGAGCAAGATAAATAAAAATAACTTAATTTACCAAAATCTTTGAATATAAGCAATTAGGAGAAGGAACTTTTAGGTCCGAATCTAATTTTTAGGAATTTTAACAATACACACACACCAAACATCAAGGTGTTAGCTTATGTGCTATCCACAGTAAGAGAAGTACTCTAAACAATTTCGGACATTAGCACACTATTTCTTTTAATCTTACATATATACCACATGTTTTTTTATTTCTTACTCATGCACACATGCTTATGACATGGACACATGCTAGAAACTTTTCAGAAGTTTATGTTACTATCTAACAGTAACTAAACATTGATTAAATGAGATTTAACTAAACATGCTTATCATGATTATAAAAACTTCATAAATTCATAACTATTAAAAATAGAAGTTAGAACATGCTCAGATTTTTATCTTGGGCTACTTATATGTGAAATAACACATTTATAATTTTGTAGAATTTTTGAAGCATTATAACTATCTTTTGAATTTAAATCAAATTTCAAGAGGATATTATGTAAACGCTTAAAAATTCTACAAAAGGGATAAAATGGGTTAAATAGTCTATAACAAGCTTATGATACTCAAAATCCTAGATCAAAATATTCTAAACATATTTCATGGTATAACTACTTTACAAAATTAAATTTAATATGCATATGGTTAATTCTCATATAAGCAAAATATATAAATTCTATAATTATCAAGAAAATATTCGAGGCTCCATGATCCTCTCATAGTGCTCAACACACTATGACAGAACCGTCAAAACCTATAAATACGCACAAATCTCACAAAATTATTAAATACATTCTATTCAGAAAATTTAGAAAAATGAAGGGGGTGGCTGGGGTGAGGAATGGAGGGGGAGGGGGGGTGACAGGGGGGGGGAGGGGGTGACAAGGGGGGGGCGCCTATTGGGGAAGGGAGGGGGAGGGGGGCGACAGGGGAGGCGGGGTCTGGGATGAGAGGGGGAGGGGGGGCGACAGGGGGGGTCGCCGGTTAGCGGAGGAGGGGCCGCCGTTGGGGAAGGGAGGGGGAGGGGGGGTGACAGGGGAGGGGGGCTGGGACGGAGGGGGAGGGGGACCGACTGGGGGTGGGTCTCCGTTTGGGGGAGGGGGGGGGGCGGTTTCCGGAGGGAGGTAGCGGGGGTGGGAAGAGAGGGGGAGGGGGGGCGAATACATACCCGGCTGGCGGCACCGGTGGCGGAGCACGGCGGTGCGACGGATCCGGTCGAGGCTGCAGGCGGTGAGGGGCGTGGCGGCGAGCGATGACGGGGCCGGTCGGGGCGGCCGGCGGTGGCGTGGCAGGCAGCGAGGGGCGCGGCGGCGAGCGTGAGAGAGAGAGAGAGAGAGAGAAGAGAGAGAGAGAGAGAGAGAGAGAGAGAGAGAGAGAGAGAGAGAGAGAGAGAGAGAGGAGAGAGAGAGAGAGAGAGAGAGAGAGAGGAGAGAAGAGGGTGAGAGAGGGTGGGTTTCGTGGGGATGGCGGGAGAGGGAAAAGGCAGTTTTACCGACGGATATTTCTGACGGAAATATTTCAGTCAGAAGTTCCGATGGATTTTCTGACGGAAAATGTTCCGTCGTTAATTATCCGTCGGAATTTTCGACGGATAATTATCCGTCGGAAATACCTGTCGGTAATGGCGCATTTTCTTGTGGTGCATTATCGTGTCTATCCCGTACGCATATTTTAGAACAACAAAATAGCATTACCTTTTTGATGAATATTCACACTAACGTTGACTGACAACAAAAGACAGTCCAGCTGTCTATCATTCTAGCTTGCTTTGTGTGCAGGTCCTAGTCAGATATTCATCTCACAACAATTGGACCTTGTAGAAGCCAATGGACACTTCAGAAGATCCTATCTCTTTGCATGCACAAATGAATAAAGGACTGTTGACTGGAAGCTTCCAAGTGCCACTCAGTCTAACGTCCACCAAAAGCTAGAGGCAACGGATACTTCTTCAACGTTCAGATTTCAAATTGAAGCTATATATTGAAGAAAGGAGCTCTAGAAGCACACAGATATACATAGAGCGACAGTCACAAAAATCACTCTGATCATCAAGTCTTCTGTGAGTTCTCAAGAAAGAGCCAAGCCTCATTCCATTAGATTAGCTCTTTTGCTCTTTGCATTGTTTGTAGATCTTGAGAGAGTGGTGTGGATCTGAGAGTGAGCTTAGTTTGTAGACCTTAAGCTCTCAGTCCTTGCTTCAGATCTTGGCTTGTCAAAGCTTGATCTAGGGGCTTAATCTCCTGCTACTTGTTTCTATGCTTATACCCTTCGTGTGTGAAGGAAACCTGGTGGTATCCAGGGTGTGTGTGCCCTTCTGGTGTGAAGGAAGACCTGGTGGTATCCAGGGTGTTTGTTCCTCTTCGGGTTGAGAAGAAGACCAGCTGAGCTGGGTGTTGTATGTCCATAGGGGGGCTGTACCCTAGTTAGTGAAATCTTGAGTTGTTGCTCAGGGACTGGACTTAGGATTCCTAAGGAGAGGAGATCCGAACCAGGATAAACTCCTGTGTTGTGTGATTGCTTCTTTGTGTGATTGTTGTTTATCCTAACAATAACTAACATCCATCAAAGTGTGTCTTTGTGTGTGAACATTTTTAGTGAACAGGTATTTGCAGAAGAATTTTAAAGACCCATTCACCCCCCCCCCCTCTGGGCTACCTAGATGGGCAATAGGAAGAAGAGGAAACTGGTGAAGGCGACCGAGCAGACGAGGCTGCGGACAGTGATCAAGACAAGACCTCTGATGTTTGAAGGCGTGGTCTCAGAGCTGGGGCTCGGAAGCGGAGAGTTGGTCGTTGTCAGTGACCACTCAGATGGAGGCTCTACTTCGGAGCAGATGGGGGAACACATGCCCCAGGGCCCAGCCATGGACCGAGCAGAGAAGACGGGCGTGGCTGCGTCCAGCGCCATGGCTGAGGGCGAGGGCGCTATCGAGTAGAGGCCCGCTACGGAAGGGACTGTAGAGACGACCACAGGGGAAGCATCGGAAGGAACAGTGGACCCCATTCCATCATCGGAGGTCATTGTAGAGGGTCGGTTGCAGACGGTGCTTGCGACCATACCCATGACCGAGCAGGCGGCCAAGGTCGATGTAGCAACCTTGATTTTTAAATCCTAAATAAAAAAAAAAATTAATCAATAAATGTGATAAATGAATTAAATTGATTAAAGAGAGAATAATTGAAATGAAAGGGAATTGAATCAAAGTCCATTAAGCTAAATTAGCAATAGGTAGTATTAATGGTCCTAACATTATTGTTGGCCCAAATGAGGAGAGCCCATCATGGGATGGAAGTAATTAAGCTAAATTCGGAGTAAAAAGAGTAATAATTGGAAAAGGGTTAAGATACATATTAAATAACCCATATCTATCCTAAAAAGAGTCCTAAACTTATCTTTGCCCACGAAATTAGATCCTTTCCCAACCCTATTAGGAAGATAAATGAGAGAAAGTGGGAGATAAACATGGAAAATTCGGAGTTTAAGGAAAGGAAGGAGTCTTAAGGAAGTAAGGACTCTAATAAGCAAACAAAGTACCCTAAACTCGGCCCTAGCAACCCATAGATCGTGGTGGGAGCTCAGAAGAACGAAGGAGAAAGCTGTGGACGAAGAAGCTGGAGGAGAAGGCTGGAACAAGTGGGGATTTCATCTACTTTTCGTCATCAAACCCTAGGTCCTCTTGTCAGCAAGAAAAGGTAGGCAATCTCTCAAGCTAAATTCGTGAAACTTAAACTCTAAGCAAACCATGCACCCCTCTTCGAAAGCCCCGTGATTTCACCCTTTTTCATTCATACATGAGGGCGAATTAAATGTCCAAACTTTTGTTAACATGTTGTGCCCGAACCTCCATGATTGCCTTGCATCTCTGAATCTACTTGTCCTCATGCCTTGAATTAAATGCCATAAATATTGCTTGATGCTAGGGTTCTAATGAACCCAATTTGCCCAAATTCCATTGAGCATGCTATGCGAATTAAATCATTTTCTATACCTGTGCATGTTCTAGGTTAGCGAAATTTAACTTGTCCAAAGTATGCCTTAACGATTCTATTCTTTAATTAATCATGCTCAGTGGTAGATCCATATGTCTAGTTTCGTTTACAGGTAGTTTCATGATTTTTAGTTCACTGTACGATTTTATATCGATTTTTGATGTGCCCTATATCATGTATACCTACCTGGAAAAAAGGGAAAAGACCCCTTTTCTGGGCTCTGGCTACCCTCTGAAGTCGCGACGGCTCGACCCATCGCGATATTAGAAGGGTCACGACACGGGGGTCCATCGCGTTCTGAAAGCGACGGGTCGACATGTCGCGACCTTGCCCCGGTTCAGTTCTGGCGGCTGGTTCAGCAGGACGCGACCGGTCTGCACGCCGCGACATGAACGCGTCGGGTTAATCCGTCGCCACCTGTCCAGGCAATGCATCGGACGGCCTTGTCGCGACCTGAACGCGACAGCAGCCGACGTTGCGACTTGGTTGTGGCGACCAGAACCCTAAATTACCAATATAACCCTGCTATTAATGACATATAAGCCCTGATTAACCCTAATTAAGTACTGTCATGATTAATTTCGACCTATTAACTATAAATGGATAAAATCTCCATGAATTAATTAATTTAAAAACTATATGCACAACCATACATGCTCTCTTGATTTTCTTACACTTGCACACACTTAACAATCATGTTTGTCATTAAACTCTATTAAATTGCTCAATAATGTATCTGGTATTTAGTGAAATAAATTACTAAATTCCTTATTTAAATAATTACGCTTGTCTTCGATTTACATCACACGTTTTATGCACTATTACCGCTTCCCTCGGCCTTCGAGCACTCGAGGCACGACGGACCCTAGTTTTCTACACACTCTCTTGGCATGGACCACCTCTCCGTTAGGAATACTCCTGACAGGACCAGGGACTCCTTGTCAAGGCCTCCGTAAGTTATCTTGGCTTTGGCGCACATCCTTAGCTGACGAGCTGGTTGTACCTTTAAACCCGTTACACCTTAGGGATCAGCACGATCCATGGCCTTAGTGTGTATCCTTCTTACCTTGTGATCACACTGAACCATCTATCCTGTGTTTGTAGCACGGCTAGTAGGCAGTGGTGACTTCTACCAGACTGCCGGTACCCGACCTGGTGCCGTGCAACTGCTACTATCATGGTTTAACGATGCTTTACTATTATACCTCTGTCTCATCTACTATCTCGTTACTCTCATATGTTTCACTTCCACTCTATACTCTCATCTATTTCGTCGATTACTCTCATCTCTTATTGGTACTCTATTTGGCCATACAATTGATTGTCTAAAATAACAAACAATGCTATATGCTAGTTCAATAGGGCCCGGTCTGGTCCTGGGGAGAGCGCCCGAAGAGTGCCATTTTCTCGCGAGGGTTACATGATCAGGATATGTACGGCATGCATCCAGCGCCATTTAATACTATAACAATTAATCGTTGACAATCAAAGTGCTATCTATTAGAGTGCTACACAAGTGCTATCGTTACATACTATTGTCGTCACATGGCCATTCCATTATCGTTCTCGTTGTGCTATTTTCACTGTACCAGTGCTATTGTTCTCTTGTTATCGTTACTTGCTCTACATGGCTATACTCTTAGTTACCCTACCATTTAAGACATTAATTATTTAAAGCATACTTGTTCTCATGAGATATTAAGTCCTACTGGGCGTTATTCACTCATCCTGCGTATTATAATTCATATGTTCAGGTGAGTCGGATGGCGAGTACCACACGCACGAGGATGGGAACGAGGATGATGTTTAAGAGTGACCCGATCAGCTATCATGGCATAGTAGATAGTTAGTTTAATAGTCAATCAATCAGTATGTATTAGTTTGGAGTTTGAATAAAGTACTCTGGGCCCTAGTTATGACTCGGATAGATGGATGTAATAGATATTTGATGGATTATTAATGAAATTGGAGTTATTTGATATTATTCCCATTTGTGCAATGGTTTGTTATTATTTCTCGCTTTGTACTATTTAATAACTGTAATATCGCTCCGATATTTCACATCGGGGTGTTACAGTTTTGTGGTATCAGAGTCTAGGTTATTCTTAAGTATAGGATGATCTAGATTTGACATGCCTTGACTTAGAGTCTAAATTTTGTACCTATGTAAGATGGGTAGAACTAAGGGTAATAAGAAAACAAACTCACACACGCACAAACTTAGTGCAACCTCAATGACTAACATTAAGAATTTTCTTTTGAAGGAACTTAAATACTAGCAATGGTAGCGGAGCGTGCTCAACTCCGTGACATGCAACACACTATTCAGCAACTCGCACAGGCATTACTCCAGGCTGCTGGAGCTAATAATAATAATAATAACCAAGGAGCTAGAGAATTACACAGAAATTTCCGCAATCTGAATCTGCCTCGTTTCAGTGAGACTACTGATCCCGATGAAGCAGAGAACTGGCTTAAGGAGATTGAACGTATCTTCCGTGTTATGCAATGCGTGGATGGAGACAAATTACTGCTAGCCACATTCTAGCTTGAGAGGGACGCCCGTGCGTGATGGGAGTCCGTCGAAGCGACAAGGGCAGATGCACAGTTCACCTGGGAAGAATTCAAGGAACATTTCAATTCCAAGTATTTTTCTGAAAGGGTCCAAGAGAAGAAAGCCTCTGAGGTTTCTGCACTCAAGTAGAGGAATCTCACTGTAGCTGAGTATGAAGCTCAGTTCTCCAGGTTGGCACGATATGCCAATAATCTGGTCGGCACGAAAAGAATGAAGGCCAAGCACTTTCTAAATGGGCTCAGGCCCGCTTACATCACACAGCTGGCACCTCTGGACATTCAGACGTATCCGGAGATGGTCAAGAAAGCCCAATTGCTGGAGGATGCGACCGACCTTATCGAGCGCATCAAAGGCAGAATGGTAAAGAAGGAATAGACCTCAGGAGCACCGAGCAAGTCCACTAACGGCAAGAAAAGGCCGTTAAGTATCACTGAAGGGCCAAACCAGGAGCGGAAGCCCAAAATTTTTGCCCCCACTACCACAAACAAGCCAAGATGCAAGCACTGTGATAAGCTGGGTCACACTGCAGAGGAGTGCTGGAGGAAGGTAGGTGCATGCCTACGCTGCGGGAGTCGAGATCATCGTATCCCCGAATGCCCCCTGCTCAAAGAAAATGAGAAGCGTCCTGCGGGACAGAAGAAGCCTGGCCGACTGCAGGCCTTGCAAGAGGTAGAAACCACCGAGGAGGGTGGAGTCGTCGAAGGTACTCTACCGGTCTTTTCTCAATTAGCATTTGTTTTGTTTGACACTGGTGCAACACATTCATTTATATCACAAGCATTTGCTGATACATTAAATGAAAATTTTACATCCATGGAATTTGAATTGCCTGTCACTACACCATTGGGAGAAAAAGCTCAATTTAACAAATACTTTCCATTAGTTGATGTTAGATTGGTGATCTCAATTTGAGAGCTGACTTGATCTGTATGCCCATAGAGGGCTACGATGTTATTCTGGGAGCCGATTGGCTGTCCACGTATGGGGCTATCGTGGATTGTAGAAGATGGAAGATCTCCTTTAGTGAATTCCCTAAATTGACCTTCAGAGGCCGTAGACACAAAAGGCACTTGTCTCTTGTCTCTGCTATAAAAGTACAGAACATGATAAGAAAGGGTTGTGTGGCATTTCTTGCCGCAATTGTGGTTGAAAAGAAAGCATCCAAGATATCAGACATACATATAGCGCAAGAATACCCCGACGTGTTCCCCGATGAGCTGCCAGGCATTCCACCTGAGAGAGATGTAAATTTCTCAATTGATCTAACACCTGGAGCTGCACCGGTGTCACGCCAACCCTACAGAATGTCCCCGGCTGAATTGAAAGAATTGAAAGAACAATTGATGGAACCATTGGAAAAAGGGATTTATCAGGCCAAGTACGTCTCCTTGGGGAGCACCAATACTGCTCGTCAAGAAGAAGGACGGATCTCTGAGGCTATGCATCGACTACAAGCAATTAAATAATCTTACTATCAAGAACAAATATCCTCTGCCTCATGTTGATGAGTTATTTGATCAAATCTAAGGAGCTGAGTATTTCTCTAAGATTGACCTTAGATCAGGATATCATCAGATGAGGATTAAAGATGCAGACATTTACAAGACAGCTTTCAGGAGCAGGTATGGTCACTATGAATTTGTAGTCATGCCTTTTGGACTAACCAATGCTCCTGCAGCTTTTATGCAACTAATGAACAACATCTATCGGCCATACCTCGACAAGTTCGTCGTGGTGTTTATTGATGATATTCTCATATATTCCAAGACCAAGGAAGAGCATGAGGAGCATCTGAGGATCGCTCTGCAAATCTTACGGGACAACAAGCTCTACGCCAAATTGAGCAAGTGTGAATTCTGGCTTAAGGAGGTGTCATTTCTAGGCCACGTTATATGCAAGGATGGTATCAATGTTGATCCTTCCAAGGTTGAAGCTGTGATAAATTGGGAGAGACCAACTAATGTTACCGAGATCAGAAGCTTTCTTGGGCTGGCTGGTTATTACAAACGGTTCATAAAAGACTTCTCCAAGATAGTTGTACCTCTTACTCACCTTATGCGAAAAGAGAACCCCTATGTCTTGAGCAAGGAGTGCGATAAGAGCTTTCAGACCCTGAAGCAACTCTTAACATCTGCACCTGTCCTCACATTGCCAGTCGAGGGCGAAGGATTCTCAGTCTACACTGATGCATCTGGAATCGGTCTAGGCTGCGTGCTAATACAGAATGAGAAGGTGATAGCATATTCATCAAGACAGTTAAAGCCTCATGAAGTTAATTATCTAGTCCATGACTTAGAATTAGCTGTTGTAGTATTTGCACTCAAGATATGGAGGCATTACCTTTATGGTGAGCAATTTATTGTCTACTCTGACCACAAGAGTCTAAAGTACTTATTTTCCCAGAAAGAGCTCAATATGCGGCAAAGGAGACGGCTGGAGTATCTGAAGGATTTTGATTTCAATATTCAATATCACACAGGCAAAGGTAATGCAGTAGCTGATGCACTTAGTAGGAAGCCAGTAGCTTCTTTATCTTGTTTAGTCAGGGGCGAGATGCAATTGTTAGAGTAATTTGCCAGTCTGGATCTGAACATTGAGCAGAAAAGTGATAAGATGTTAGTTGCTAACCTTAGAGCTCAACCCGACATCTTTGCCGAGATCAGGCAACAACAAGATAATGACCCATTCTTGATCCGAGTCAGAGAGACCATAGCAGACAGGCCTGATTTCTCTGTCACTGAGGATGGAGGATATTATTCCAAGCCAGGACGTGTGTGCTTGACAACGAAGAGTTTAAGAGGAAGCTGATGGATGAAGCCCACAAGACCAAGTATACTATTCACCCAGGTGCAACCAAGATGTACCAAGACATGAAAAGGTCATTTTGGTGGTCCAACATGAAGCGTGAGGTGGCTGAGCATGCCGCCACTGCCTCACCTGTCAGCAGGTAAAAGCATAACACCGTCGTCCTGCGGGTGTACTTAGACCCCTGGACATACCTAAATGGAAGTGGGAAAGCATCAGAATGGATTTCATCATGGGTTTACCCCAAACTCATGGTGGACTCGATGTTATTTGGGTCATTGTGGACCGATTGACTAAGTCCGCACATTTTCTTGCCATTAAGAGTACCTGAAGTGTTGATGTGTTAGCAGCTTTATAAGTAAAAGAAATTGTGAGATTACATGGAGTCTCCGTGTCCATTGTCTCAAATCGTCACCCTAGATTCACTTCTAGATTCTGGAAGGGACTTCAGACAGCATTAGGCATCAAGCTAAATTTCAGCACAGCATTTCACCCATAGACGGATGGGCAGACGGAAAGAACTAATCAGATAGTGGAAGATATGCTGCGAGCTTGCACCATAGACTTTGAGGGGTATTGGAATGAACAACTGTCCCTAATAGAATTCGCCTACAACAACAGTTATCAGGCCAGCATTAAGATGGCACCATTTGAAGCACTGTACGCCAGAAGTTGCAGATCGCCAGTGTGTTGGAATGATGTAGGTGAACAGCAATGGTTGGGACCATACATGGTGCAAAACACAAGCAGGGATATACAGATTATCCAAGACAGGATTAAGATAGCTCAGTCCAGGCAGAAGAGCTATGCTGATAAAAGAAGAAGGGATTTAGAATTTTAAGTTGGAGACCATGTGATGCTGAAAGTATCCCCGACCTGATGATTTCAAAGGTTTGGGATGAAAGGCAAGTTGAGACCAAGATTCATAGGTCCATTTGAAGTGTTGGATAGAGTTGGCGAGGTGGCGTATCGACTGGCACTACCTCCCAAATGTTGTACCACTCCTATATTTTACCCTTATATTTTGGTGATAATAAAATTTATGATTAATTAAATATTATTAAAAAATATTTAATATCATATTTTCCTAATAAATATAAATTTATAGTATTTTGGTGATAACAAAACTTATGATTAATTAAATATTATTAAATATATTCAATATTATGTTTTTCTAATAAATATAAATTTATGGCAGAATTGTCGTAAGATTTGCACTAAAAGCTAAATCGATGTCCATTCAATATACATCAATTTCAGTTCACAAAGTGCCACATTGATTTGCTCTCATAAGGATTCGGTCTCATAAGGATTTGATAAGTGCCACATCGATTTGGTCTCATAAGGATTTGATAAGTGCCACATCGATTCGGTCTCATAAGGATTCGATAAGTGACTCTCACATCGATTCGGTCTCATAAGGATTCGATAAGTGACTCTCACATCGATTTGGTCTCATAAGGATTCGATAAGTGACCCTCACATCGATTTGGTCTCATAAGGATTTGATAAGTGACTCTGACATGGATTTGCTCTCACATCGATTTGCTCTCATAAGGATTTGATAAGTGAAACATGGATTTGCTTGAAAACATGGATTTGATCACTTAAACATGGATTCCCTTTATATTTCAAAATACTTTTTGGCATCTAGTGAAAAAGTTAAATATTTTTGATGTGCGTAATCTTCTATCTTTCTGACAGGAGAACTTTTTGCTTATCTCTCTAAATCTCTTTTCCTGCCAACAAAAAGGTGGTCACTTACTACTTTGGGTGGCAATAGGAAACATAGAGGTATGAACCTTTTTGACAGAAACCCTCTTTTATCTAAACACTCTCTTCTATACTTGTAGACCTCGTAGACTACAAAATATCAGAAGAAAGAGAAGATGAGCAACGGCTAGAACTCCAACGGATTTATTCAAATTGCTCATATAAAAGATGAAGCATGGCTGAAGAACAAGCAGAGAGCTTTCCTGAAGATCTTTGAAGGAGCGTACAACCATTGAAGAACCTCAACTCCACATACACTCAAAAGAAAAGAGAGAAAGAGCCCGAGCCCAAGAAGAAGTGTTCAAGCAACTAAAGCACTCAAGCATTCAAGCTCCTTCTCTCTCTTCACTCTCTATGTGTGCATCTTTGTAATCTGGGGGAGAGAGTCTTTTTGCTGAGAGTTTCTTTTAGTTGGTTTTTCATATGTTCCAACTCTCAGCTTTGTTCTTTCTTTTATAAGAAAGACTTCTGTCCAACTGTAGGACTGTATACAGTGTAGAACCTAGCTAGGGGTTTGTGTCTAGCAGAATCGCACTGGGGTTTGTACCAGGAGGTTGGCTTCTTTACCTGTAAGAGAAGTGGGCTGCCTTCTTGCCCGGGAAAGAGAAGAAGACCAGCTGGGGTGCTGGGTGTTGTATTGTCCTTGAGAGGGACTGTACCTTGGTTAGTAAAATCCCAAGAGGTTGCTTGGGGACTGGACGTAGGACTTCCATGTGGGAAGGGCCGAACCAGGATAAATCTCTTGTGTTTTTGTGTGATTGTTTATTTACTTCCGCACTGCTACTCTTTATCGCACTCAACTAACCAAACTTTCAAGTGATAATTTTCTGTGTTTAAGTTTCTATTTCAGATTTTAGAAAAATCTATTCACCCCCCCCCCCTCTAGGTTAGCTTGTTGTCGTTCCAAAAGGGCCAATAAGTGGTATCAGAGTGAGGTTCTCTGATCAATCAAGAAGATCCAACGATCTTAGAGAAGATCCATGGCAGCTCAAGGATTTGCTGAAGGTCAATCAGTCATTAGACCTCCACTCTTCGACGGAGAAGATTACCAATATTGGAAAATGAGAATGGAATGCTTCATTCGAGGCACAACTTTGATCTGTGGCAGGTAATAAAGGTAGGTGATTTTGTTGTTGTTCCTGCTGCAGGTACTACTGCTATTACAACAACTGATAAGAATAAACTATCTTTAAACTTTAAGGCTAAGAACTACTTATGTTGTGCCTTATCTAAAAAGAAATTTAGTAGAGTATCCGCTTGTAAATCTGCTAAAGAAATGTGAATAAACTGTAAATAACTTATGAGGGAACAGATAAAGTAAAACAAACTAGGATAGATATTCTTGTTTCACAATACGAACAATTTAAAATGTTTCCAAACAAAAACATTACTACTAGGTATAATAGATTTTCAAACATAGTAGTAGGTTTAAATTCTCTTGGTTAAACTCTTTCTAATGAGGAAACTGTTAGAAAGATATTTAGGTCTTTAACTCTTTCATGGACAGCTAAAGTAACTGCTATTGAAGAAGCACATGACTTAACCAAACTTTCTATTGATAACTTAATAGGTTCCCTCATGGCATATGAAATTAATATGGAGAGACTATCTGAAAGCTCATCAAAGAAAAAATGTACTAATGCTCTTAAAGTTGCAGTTGCTCCTTCCACTTCTTCTTCTTCTAGCTCCAAAAATGTAGATTCTAAAGACAGTGACGTAGATGATGTACTGTCCAAGCTTCAGAAAATTCTCAAGAAGAAGAAAAATGGATCAAGAAGGCTTCAAAAGAAAGAGAAAAAGGAGAAAGAATCAATCTATTATGAATGCAGAAAACCTGGACATCTGAGACCAGATTGTCCAAGAATTAAGAAGATTGGTCAGTCAGAAAAATCCAAGAAGCAGCACAAGAAATTTAAAAGAAAAGCCATGGCGGCTGCTTGGGAAAATGAAGAGGCCACAACTTCAGAATCATCAAGCTCTGAATCAAAAAAAGAGCAGGTAAATTTAGCCCTCATGGTAGGACTAGATGAGGTACACTCTAACTCATCTTTTGATTCTTGCACAGATTCAGAATCTAAAGATTTAGAATAAGTTTTTAATGAACTTTATGATAAACACAAGGTTGTTGTAAAAGAATTGAAAAATATCAAGAACAACCTTACTTGTTTGAAAAATACTAATTCTCATCTTAAATCAGAAATGGAACAATTAGAAAACAATTAAAAGAATGTAAAGATAATAATTATCTTTTAAATGAAGAATGAAAAGTAAGAATAATGAGAAGTTAGAGTTAAAAGAAAAATTAAAAACTCTAACAGAAGAAAATTTGTATTTAAAAGAATCAGTTAGAAAATTAACTAAAGGGAAAGCATCTTTAGCCCTATGCTTAAAAGGATCAAAATCTGGAAATAACAAACAAGGGCTTGGTTACATACCTCTGGAAAAAGGAAAACAAGTCATAATTTCAAGAAAATATCCATTACCAAAATTTGTAAAAGAAACCAAGATGCCTCAGAAAAAGGCCCCTGTAGAAGAAAAGGTTTCCAAAAATGTGTTCTAAACAGACATTACAAAGATAATAAGAACTGTAAAACAATTATATTCATTGTTGTTCACATTGCAACAAATTAGGACACACAGTAAACATGCACAACAAGGCACCTAGTATGGATCCCGAAAGATATTTTTATGTATCTAACCATCAAGGACCCAAAAGATTTGGGTACCTACTTCTGAATATGTTGTTTGCATAGCCTTGGAGCATCAGAATGAAGGATGCTCAAGGCACTGATGACTGCCAGCTCTTCATCTAACTCACATCTGAAAAGGGAGTAGTCACTTTTTATTTTTTAAATTACAATATTACTAACAACTATTTGCAAGTCTCATTCAGGTGGAGTCTCTCATTCAGGGGGAGCACAGACTAAGGGGGAGTTATTCTTTAATGTCAATCATTGTTGAACCCCTTAATGGTAAGAAATTTTCTCAAATGGGAGAGAATGCATGGTAAGATCCTTCCTTTTTAGTTAGTGACAAAAAGAGGGAGAGAATTATCTATGAATTTTCTATATTTTCTATGCTTTAAGTATTTTTGTCAAAAAATTCTCGTAAATTTTGTCATCACCAAAAAGGGGGAGATTGTTGAACCACTCCTATATTTTACCCTTATATTTTGGTTATAACAAAATTTATGATTAATTAAATATTATTAAAAATATTTAATATCATGTTTTCCTAAAAAATATAAATTTATGGTACTTTGGTGATAACAAAACTTATGATTAATTAAATATTATTAAATATATTCAATATTATGTTTTTCTAATAAATATAAATTTATGACAGTATTGTCGTATGATTTGCACAAAAAAACTAAATCGATGTTCTTTCAATATACATCGATTTTAGTTCACAAAGTGCCACATTGATTTACTCTCATAAGGATTCGGTCTCATAAGGATTTGATAAGTGTCACATCGATTCGGTCTCATAAGGATTTGATAAGTGCCACATCGATTCGGTCTCATACGGATTCAATAAGTGAGTCTCACATCGATTCGGTCTCATAAGGATTCGATAAGTGACTCTCACATCGATTTGGTCTCATAAGGATTCGATAAGTGACCCTCACATCGATTTGGTCTCATAAGGATTTGATAAGTGACTCTCACATGGATTTGCTCTCACATGGATTTGCTCTCATAAGGATTTGATAAGTGAAACATGGATTCGCTTGAAAACATAGATTTGCTTGAAAATATGGATTTGATCACTTAAACATGGATTCCCTTTATATTTCAAAATGTTTTTTGGCATCTAGTGAAAAAGTCAAATATTTTTTATGTGCGTAATCTTCTATCTTCTTTCTGACAGGAGATCTTTTTACTTATCTCTCTAGATCTCTTTTCCTGCCAACAAAAAGGTGATCACTTACTACTTCTAGGTGGCAACAGGAAACATAGAGGTATAAACCTTTTTGACAGAAATACTCTTTTACCTAAACACTCTCTTCTATGCTTGCAGACCTCGTGGACCACAAAATATCAGAAGAAAGAGAAGATGAGCAACGGCTAGAACTCCAATGGATTTATTCAAATTGCTCATATAAAAGATGAAGCATGGCTGAAGAATAAGCAGAGAGCTTTCCTGAAGATCTTTGAAGGAGTGTACAACCAGTGAAGAACCTCAACTCCACATACACTCAAAAGAAAGAGAGAAAGAGCCCGAGCCCAAGAAGAAGTGTTCAAGCAACTGAAGCACTCAAGCATTCAAGCTCCTTCTCTCTCTTCACTCTCTCTGTCTGCATCTTTATAATCTGGGGGAGAGAGTCTTTTCGCTGAGAGTTTCTTTTAGTTGGTTTTTCATCTGTTCCAACTCTCAGCTTTGTTCTTTCTTTTATAAGAAAGACTTCTGTCCAGCTGTAGGACTGTATACAGTGTAGAACCTAGCTAGGGGTTTGTGTCTAGCAGAATCGCACTGAGGTTTGTACAAGGAGGTTGGCTTCTTTACCTGTAAGAGAAGTGGACTGCCTTCTTGCCCGGGAAAGAGAAGAAGACTAGCTGGGGTGCTGGGTGTTGTATTGTCCTTGAGGGGGACTGTACCCTTGGTTAGTAAAATCTTGAGAGGTTGTTTGGGGACTGGATGTAGGACTTCCATGTGGGAAGGGCTGAACCAGGATAAATCTCTTGTGTTATTTGTGTGATTGTTTATTTACTTCCGCACTGCTACTCTTTATCACACTCAACTAACCAAACTTTCAAGTGATAATTTTCTGTGTTTAAGTTTCTATTTCAGATTTCAGAAAAACCTATTCACCCCCCTTCTAGGTTAGTTTGCTGTCGTTCCAAAAGGTCCGACACCAAATTCTCAACAGTACACAATGTTTTCCATGTGTCAATGCTGAGGAAGTACGTGTATGACCCGTCACACGTAATTAGCTATGATGATATCATTTTGAACAAAGATATGACCTATGAAGAAAGGCCAGTGAAGATCTTGGACAAGAAGATGCAACAACTTCGGAATCGATCTATACCGTGGTCAAGATACTCTGGAGAAACTACGAAGTCGAAGAAGCCACGTGGGAGCCCGAAGTATTAATGCGACGGAATTACCCAGAATTATTCAGTAAGTCTCTCTTCCTCTTACGATCATATGAATTTGGGGACCAAATTCTTTTTAAGAAATGGGGAAGGGGATCATTGTAGCAACCTTGATTTTTAAATCCCAAATAAAATAAAAAAATTTAATTAATAAATGTGATAAATGGAATTAAAATTGATTAAATAGAGAAATTGAAATGAAGGGAATTGAATCAAAGCCCATTAAGCTAAATTAGCAATAGGTAGTATTAATGGTCCTAACATTAATTGTTGGGCCCAAATGAGGAAAGCCCATCATGGATGGGAAGTAATTAAGCTAAATTCGGAGTAAAAATAGTAATAATGGAAAAATGGTTAAGATACATATTAAATAACCCATATCTATCCTAAAAAGAGTCCTAGACTTACCCTAACATTTTGCCCACGAAATTAGATCATTTCCCAACCTTATTAGAAAGATAATGAGAGAAAGTGGGAGATAAACATGGAACATTGGAGTTTAAGGAAAGGAAGGAGTCTTAAGGAAGTAAGGACTCTAATAAGCAAACAAAACACCCTAAACTCGGCCCTAGCAACCCATAGATTGTGGTGGGAGCTTTGGAGAACGAAGGAGAAGGCTGTGACCGAAGGAGCTGGAGGAGAAGGCTGGAACAAGTGGGGATTTCATCTACTTTTCATCATCAAACCCTAGGTCCTCTTGTCAGCAAGAAAAGGTAGGCAATCTCTCAAGCTAAATTCGTGAAACTTAAACCCTAGGCAGATCATGCACCCCTCTTCGAAAGCCCCATGATTTCACCCGTTTTTGTTCATACATGAGGGCGAATTAAATGTCCAAACTTTTGTTAACATGTTGTGCCCGAACCTCCATGATTGTCTTGCATCTCTGAATCTACTCGTCCTCATGCCTTGAATTAAATACCATAAATACTGCTTGATGCTAGGGTTCTAACGAACCTAATTTGCCAAAATTCCATTGAGCATGCTATGCGAATTAAATCGTTTTCTATACCTGTGCATGTTCTAGGTTAGTGAAATTTAACCTGTCCAAAGTATGCCTTACACGATTCTGTTCTTTAATTAATCATGCTCAGTGGTAGATCCATATGTCTAGTTTCGTTTACAAGTGGTTTCATGATTTTTGGTTCACTGTACGATTTTATATCGATTTTTGATGTGCCCTATATCATGTATACCCACCTAGAAAAAAGGGAAAAGATGGGTCGCGACATGGAGGTCCATCGCGTTCTGAAAGCGACGGGTCAACATGTCGTGACCTTGCCCCGGTTCAGTCCCAACGGCCAGTTCAATAGGACACGACTGGTCTGCACGCTGCGACATGAACGCGTCGGGTTAATCCGTCGCCACCTGTCCAGGCAACGCATCAGACGGCCTTGTCGCGACCTGAACGCGACAGCAGCTGACGTCGTAAGTTGGCTGTGGCGACCAGAACCCTGAATTACCAATATAACCCTGCTATTAATGACATATAAGCCCTGATTAACCCTAATTAAGTACTGTCATGATTAATTTTGACATGTTAACTATAAATGGATAAAATCTCTATTAAATTAATTAATTTAAAAACTATATGCACAACCATACATGCTCTCTTGATTTTCTTACACTTGCACACACTTAATAATCATGTTTGCCATTAAACTCTATTAAATTGCTCAATAATGTATCTGGTAATTTAGTGAAATAAATTACTAAATTCCCTATTTAAATAATTACGCTTGTCTTCATTTTACATCGCGCGTTTTATACACCGTTACTGAAGCGCAGCATTGTTGATTGTACACTTCTGTTGTCGAGAGTTCCGTGCACAAATCAATATGCTCACCTTCTCTAAACTGTCTCACAAATTTAAAATCACAAAGATGAACTAATAAAGTGGTGAGAACATGTCATATCCACAGAGAGGCTGAATAGAATTTGAATTAAACTACTTTGACTTGAAACCATTCTAACGGACACATTTTCACCAAAATAATATTGCATTAAATTCAATTGTGTAAGCAACAACAACCAAATCCCTCTCCCTTGACATGTCAAACTTAATGAAAGAACAAGTAAAATTGAAATTAAAGAAACTTGGTATCACTGTACCCCTCTCAATCGAGGGATCAAACAAGTAGACAAAAATCTGAACTAGAAACATAAAAATGCACCTCTAATTCTGAAATGCTCTGGATTCAAAAAGATAAAAAGATGACAGAATAAGAATCTAAGAAAAATTATCAAATCAATGTACCCCAATAGCTCAGGGGATGAACAATTAACATTCTCAACTCTCCACAAACATCAAATCAAAATGAGACAGTGAAAAGGAACTCAACCAGAAATTAAAGGGGAAGGCAGCAGAACCAAATCTCCCAACCCAATCTTCAGCAAAGAAGGAGAAACCCAAACACATGCAGTCGCCCTCGGGATGCCCTCACAGAAGAGATGAAATAATTTCAAAAGAAAAAGCTGAGCCTCCCAGATCTGAACAACACAGGAAAAAGAACAAATTCCGAACTAAAAATTCCTTAAAAATGCTCAACCCTCTCCCCACAGCAACAGAACTATCAAGGAAAGGAAAAATAAACATGTCTACCACTACCACTCGACTATCTGAATCCCTTACAAACTGAAAAGACCTCAAACATCTGAATAGAAAATCTGCACAACGAACAGAGATGAAAAACAGAAAAACCCCAAAAAATTCCAAAAATCACCACCAGCCAAGCACAACTCTCACAGCTCTCACCTCTGGACCGCCGAACCAAAACCCTCACAGTTCAACCCACCCCAGGAATCTCTCAACAATTTTCACGGAAGAAAATAAAGAACAGATAATCTCAGAAATTTGAATAGAACCAAATGAAGAAAGAAAACTCACTGGATTGAGCTCTTGAACACAAAAGAGATAGAAACATCAACACAGAAATAAATGGAACACCTTACTAGATCGACATCTCCGGAACAGAGAAGAGATAGACAAATCACACATTCTGATTTCTTTAACAGCACGGAAGAAATAGTAAAATCTAAACAGAAGAAATGGAAACTAAATTGGATCGAACTCTGTATCAGCCTTCAATCTCTCACAGCTCTCTTAACTCTCACAGATCTCACAGAAGAACTCCCCCAGATGTTTACAGCAAAGGAAAACCCAAAGAAATTAAACCAGCCAACCCGTCTCTCCCCTGGAGTCAAACTCCCTACAGATGCTGAAATGAAAATTACAGAAAAAAATGCCAAATAAAACTCCCTCAAATCTCACTGGAGAAAACCTTGAACTATGGAAGACCAGAAAGAAAAAACTAAGAAAACCCAAAAATATCGAACTAGCCCCCCAACTCGTCGAACTTCCAAAGCAGAGGACCATGGGGTCCTTTTATAGGCTTCCAGGCGCTGCTTCCCGCCCAGATCTGACCACACGACACTGCTCACATGCAGTAGTCTCACGGTGCACAGCGCACCGGCCATAGCTACTCTACACGAGCTCCGCCAGGTCGCCGCGCCCCTGGTCCAACCGAGTCCGTCGCGCCCCTGCAGGCCAACTCCGTAGCGCCCATCCCGCCAGCAGCTGCGCTTCCATCGCACGCCAAATCACCAACCATCGCCAGCCACCTCAGCTGGCCGCTTCACACCCGGGCCTCAGCCTGCCCAGCTGCATGACCCAGCCGCCCTGCCTCCAGGCACCAGCAGCCCGCGCCATCGCCAGCTCCTCTGCCACGCAGCTCCGCCAGACCGCACCATCTGGCCGCCTCCATCGCCCATCTGGCCACCCAGCCCCATCCATCACCAAACCGCCTGCTTCCAGCCGCCCACAGCTGCATCGCTAGAGGCCCAGAGCAGCTCCTACTCACAGCACTCCCTCCAGCTTCTTCGTGAAGCTTCCAACTGCTTCCTGGTGGGGAAGAAACAAAATAGTTAAAAAGGGTTTAATGGGGGTATGTGTCATGATCTGGTGAGATGAGAGAAAAAGGGTACAATGGACTTTGGGGGGGGGTATGTGTCATGATAGGATTTGGGTAGGGTGTTACTAAATAACTAAAATTTATTTAAAATATGATTTATTTACATACTAGTATTTACAAGAATATGAGAAATCAAAGATTATTTATGTACAATGTACTTGAAAATTATTTTTATTAGTCAAACTATTCAAAAAGTATTGACTGTATAAAAGTCTAGCTATGTGTTCAAAAAAATTTAACTAAAATGCTCGAAAATTTATACATGAATAGAATGAAAATTAAAATCCAAATGTACGTTATTTACAGACAATTGACGTCTAAATTTAACTAAATGTATGAAATTTAACATGAAAAATTTAGTAATTATCACTCCCCTCTACTTGAACATTGCTAGTCCCTTAGCAATAAAAAATTACTCTAAATGTAGGACTAGAAGATGCAATGTCTCATGCTAAACAACCATCATGTAAAAGATTAATGTAGAGATATGTCTTTCCTAATTGTAAGGGCTTATGGCAAGAAATTAGTGCATGAGTGGTAGCTCACTTAAGAGTTCACATCAGCCCTCATGGAGTTCTCTGCCTCAACTAGTAATTGAGATTAGATTAATTCGAGGGAGAAGAAAAGAATTGTGGAATAAGATCCTTGCTCAGTCAGATTGGGTTGTTTCTCTCAGTTCCATTCTGCCCAACTTCCTTGAGGATTATTTCTCTGAGTTGAAGACTTTGCCCCTTTATTTGCACTTTGTGCACTCAGAATTTTTTCTTTCTTTTTCATCCATAATGCTGCACAACCCATCACTTTTCAAGAGTATCGAGTCCAACTTTACTCAGATCTGAGGCATTTTTCATGGATATATATATTATATATATATATTTTTTTTTTTTGCTTTTACTTTTTCTTTTCTTTTCTTTTCCTCTTAAAGGAAGGATGGGCAGTCAGGTTCCTTTATCACATGCCTTCACTTCCTTCACAATTCACTTAAGGGGAAGGGAGAAAAACAATCACCTCTCTCCTACTAGACTTAACAAATTTGCTATATTAGTGTTCAGCTAGTCTAAGTGGTTGTGTAGTGTGTGTATAAAAATCTCTTGCCATAAATCCTTACATAAGGTAGACAAGAAGTATATGTAACCCTTTACTAGATGCTACCTGACATGGATGTTTGCAAAGGGATGTGACAACTACAAAATTTTAATGGTTAAAGATCAGACACATAGTCTGGGTTGCGCAATGCCACACATTTTTATTCAAAGATGAAACATTGTGAAATTTTCTTTTTATTTGCACATGCTCAATATAAAGAACGAAGCATTAGTTAGGATGGGGACTATGAATGCATGCTTATTCTACCTCTCCCCCCTACTTATTTACAGGAAAAGAAAGTAAGACAGAGAATTACCTGATAAAAGAAATCTGTACACTTGGGTTGTCTCCCAAGAGCGCTAAGTTTATCGTCTTCAGCCAGACGCAATTAAGCTTTATTTGGCTCAGCTAGCTTGGTAGACTCAATTTTCAATAAAGGTGGGCTTTCAAAGAAGTGCTTTAACCTCTACCCATTAACAGTGAATGATTGTCCAATTTTAGGGTCAAGAATGATGACAGCACCATTGTCATAAGCTTTGACAACAATGTAAGGACCATCCCATCGGGACTTCAATTTTTTCGGAAATAGACGAAGCCTTGAATTAAATAGCCAGACTTTATCATGCACTTGAAAAGTTTTTCTATGAATGTGTTTATCATGGAATGCTTTGGCCTTGGCTTTATAAATCTTGGAACTTTCGTAGGCCTCATTTCTAAGCTCTTCTAGTTCATTCAGATGAAGGGTCCTTTGTTGACCAGCTTGGGCTAAATCAAGATTTACCTGTTTAATAGCTTAATAGGCTCTATGCTCAAGTTCTACCGGTAGATGACAAGATTTTTCAAAAACAAGCCAGTAAGGGGACATTCCAATGGGAGTTTTGAAAGCAGTTCAGTAGGCCCACAATGCATCATCTAACCTTTCTGACCAATCTTTCCTATCAGGCCTAACCGACTTCTGAAGAATGTTCTAATCTCCCTGTTTGATACTTCCACCTGGCCACTGGTTTGCGGATGGTAAGGTGTTGCCAGCTTATGGGTGATCCCATACTTCCTTAGGAGGGTCCTAAACTGAGTGTTAATGAAATGTGGCCCTCCATCACTAATGATTGCCTTGGGCCACCCAAATCTAGAAAAGATGTTTTTCTGAACAAATTTGATAACCACCTCATGATCATTGGTCTTTGTGGCAATGGCCTCTATCCATTTGGACATATAATCAACAGCAACTAAAATGTATGTGTACCCAAAGGATGGTGGAAAAGGTCCCATAAAGTCTATCCCCCATACATCAAAAACTTCTACAACCAAAATGGGGTTAAGAGGCATCATGTCTCTCTTAGAAATATTTCTCATGGTTTGACATCTAGGACAGGCCTTACAAAATTGGTGGGCATTCTTAAACAATGTGGGCCAATAGAAACCAGAGTCTAAGACCTTAGCAACGGTCTTCTTTCCTGAAAAATGCCCTCCACAAGCAAGAGAATGGCAAAACTTGAGGACACTTTGATGCTCACTCTCAGGGACGCATCTTCTTATCACTTGGTCTGGTCCTATGAAAAATAGCTCCGGGTCCTCCCAAATAAAATACTTATCCCTAGCAAAGAATCTCTTTCTTTAATTTTTGGTCCAATCTCCAGGTACTCGTCCAATGACTTTATAATTCACAATGTGAGCATACCATGGAGATGAAATATTGGAGACAGCTAAAATGTGCTCATCCAAAAAAGCATCTCTAATAGGCATAGAGTCCGGGGCAACTATTCTGGACAAATGGTCAGCTACCACATTCTTGGACCCTTTCTTATCATGAATTTCCAGATCAAACTCCTGTAGCAAGAGGATCCATCTGATCAATCTAGGCTTGGCATCCTTTTTGGCAAGCAAATGCCTTAAGGCATCATGGTCAGTGAAAACAATGATTTTGGCTCCTAGAAGGTAGGATCTGAACTTTTCCAAGGCAAAGACAACAGCTAGGAGCTCTTTCTCAGTGGTTGTGTATCGAATCTGAGTGTCATTCAATGTTCTGCTTGCATAATAAATCACTATAGATCCTTTATCAGTTTTCTGACCCAAAATTGTACCTATTGCAAAGTCTGAAGCATCACACATTATCTCAAATGGTAATGACCAATCTGGAGATTGTAGAATTGGAGCTCTGGTCAAAATGTCCTTTAAGTCCTCAAATGCTTTATGACAAGCTTCGTCAAAAATGAAAGGAGTGTCTTTTAACAAAGAAGTCAATGGTCTTGCAATTTTGAAAAAGTCTTTGATGAACCTCCTATAGAATCTAGCATGACCAAGGAAGGATCGAATTTGTTTGACAGAGTTGGGAGGAGGCAATTCAGAAATGAGATTTATCTTGGCTTTATCTACCTCTATCCCTCTCTCTGAGACAATATGTCCTAAGACAATCCCATCCTTAACCATGAAGTGGCTCTTTTCCCAACTTAAGACAAGATTGGCATTAATACATCTTTTGAGCACTTCAATCAAATGGTCGAGGCATGAATCAAAGTCACTTCCAAATACAGAAAAATCATCCATGAAGACTTCTAAGTAATCCCCAACCATGTCTGAGAAGATAGACAACATGCAACGTTGAAAAGTTGCAAGAGCATTGCACAGCCCGAAGGGCATGCGTCTAAAGGCAAAAGTTCCAAATGGATATGTGAAAGTGGTCTTTTCTTGGTCCTCAGGGTGAATAGCCACTTGGTTATACCCTGAATATCCATCAAGGAAGCAAAAGAATTTTTGGCCTACCAGTTTCTCCAAGATTTGGTCAATGAAAGGCAAGGGGAAATGGTCTTTCTTGGTCATCGCATTCAATTTGCGATAGTCAATGCACACTTTCCATCCTGTAGCCAGCCTAGTGGGAATGAGCTCACCCTTTTCAGTTTGAATTACAGTTAGTCTGATTTTTCGGCACAACTTGAGTTGGACTAACCCACTGGCTATCAGAGATGGGATAAATGAATCCAGCATCTAACCATTTGACAATCTCTTTTTTAACAACTTCTTTCATGTTAGGATTAAGCCTTCTTTGCATTTCTATTGAACTTTTAGCATTTTCTTCCAAGTATATGCGATGTGTGCACACTGAAGGACTTATCCCTCTCAAATGATCTATTGTCCAACCTATAGCTTTCTTGTGATTTTTCAGGACTTCAATCAATTTCTTCTCCTGCCCTTCCTCAAGATCACTAGCAATTATGACGGGCCAAGTCTCGTTCTCTCCTATCAAAGATGTACTTCAAACTAGCAGGGAGTGGTTTTAGCTCAACCTTAGGAGGACACTCTAATGGAAATGATGGATCATTATTCTGAAATAAGGAATTAAATTGTCCTTCCTCTCCCTCAAACCCTAGAGTACAGGGTTGGTCTACTGCTTCTTCCACACAAGATTCTTCAAGGTCTACCACTAGACAACTCTCTCCTTCAACATGGTCTAGATGCCCTAAAAATATGATACTAACCCTCCTATCCCCAAATGATATATCCATCATCCCGGTAGCACAATCAATGTTAGCCCTAGCTGTGGCCAAAAAGGTCTACCAAGGATGATGGCGGACTAAGTTAAATCTTGAGGAGTGTTCATGTCCAGAATGATGAAGTCGGCCGGAAGTAACAATCATTGATTTTCACAATAACGTCCTCAACTAAGCCTTTAGGAATGGTGACAGAACGATCGACTAGTTGAAGGACAACAGAAGTGGGTTTCAATTCTCCTAATTTGAATTTTTCAAAAATAGCAGAAGGTAGGAGATTGACACTGGCTCCCAAATCTAAAAGGCCACTTTCAAAAGTGACTCCACCGATGGTGCAAGGAATTAGTGGAGTGCCTGGATCTTTGAGCTTTTTAGGGAGTTGGTTCAAGACAATGGTACTCACAATTTCTGGAAGAATGATTGTTTCAGTTTTATTTCTCACTTCACGTTTTGGAGTACACATTTTTTTTAAGAATTTGGCATAAGCATGCACATGTTAATAGCATCGAGGAGAGGAATGTTGATGTGAACTTGCTTAAAAAGTTCCAAGAGTTCTTCATTACCAGTTGGTTTGTTTTTAGATTTTGACTTTAAAGCTTCAGGAAAAGGAACTCTTGGAATGTAACAGCTTGGGTCTTCATTCATCTTGATTTTGTCTAGAGGTTCTTCAATTATTTTCTCTTTTCCCTTGGATTTTTCTTTTTCAGCATTTTCTTCAATCTCTTCTTCAATTTCAAGTTCATTTTCATTTTCTCTATCCTCATTCAATGTTGACATGTGTGGGTGAGGATTTGTTCTAATTCTTCCACTTCTTAAGGTAGACACAGTTTTTGCATTCTCTACTTGGGGGCCCCTAGCTTGGGCAGGATGTCACGCCCCGATATTTAGCAGCGGAATAAATACCGAGAGACGTGAACGATACAAATAGACGTATCACAGTTGAATAACGCAGAGTCACAATTGAACAAAAGAACACATTTGAGACTATAACATAGTCACCAAAAATATACTTTATTCCATTTCATTCAACTAGTTACAACCTTACATAAGAAGAACCAACTAAAGGGTCCATTATTCAAATAAAACTTCAAGAAAAGTTTCAATGTTACATAGACTACTCAAATGTCTATTCCTAAACTGTCAACTCCTCATATGGCGGTTGCTCATCACTCTTTCCCTGACCCATCAGTCTCCTCTGGTTCCTCATCACTACCTGAAAAGGGCAGGATGATAGGGGTGAGCGAACTAGCTCAGTAGGATTTACATCTCAATATTGTGCGGGCACTAATATACATGATTAACATTTTAAATAGGCAGATATGCACAAGAATATGATGACAATGCATGCTTTTCTGACAAGTTGAATAGAGGAATAGAACGGATGACATATCAAATCCAATATCGAATTGCATATACAATGGACAGATGTTTCAAGAGTAGAATCATTTCAAAAGAGATTGGCCATATTCATATAGATATCATGTATTCACATGAACAGACGTATCATATCATATCAAATCAAACTTATCATTATCATATCAAACGAAGGCACATTTCCACAAATCTTGCTTATTCGTTGTGCTATGCCAAGCACTAGAAGTCCATACTCCCGCGATTAATAAGTACGTTGGGGCACTCTTCCCCAGGACCAGACAGGGCCCCTATTGCACAGGCATTGGTCAAATGGACCGAAGTCCCATATTGTGCCGAACAAACATATTCATATTATGGCCACGGAGTTTCAATGACAAGCTCATAGTAAGAAAGACATGATTATTCATAGAGTAAAGGTATGACAAAAGCTCAAGAGAACAAATGGGCAGTATAACGATGTCTCTTATGTTTCATAATTCGTTAATGTCTTGACATGAGGATGACTAATGACAGATCGTACGCAGAACATGTGCTCTCTATCTCCAGGGTACTTCATGGTACAACCAGCTCGGCCTCTATGTGGGAATCCATAGGGAGCGGAGACTTACGGAGGTCTTAAGGAAAAGATCGCTAGTCTTGCCGATTCGGAATGACCGGCAGAGAGCTCTCAATTCCCCAAGAAGGGTGTGTCTATTCGTGCAAAGGTGTAAGTGACGTGTCACGAATCATTCTTAACATGTGTGCAATTGACAAATAATTAATTGAACATCGGAAAGCATATAACTATTGAAACTCATATGCAAATCATGATATAAACTCCACTAACAAGTCCATACTAACATGTATTCATCCTCACATTCATATCATGTTCTTATCATATCAATTGACAATAAGTAAGATCACAAGATAATCTAATGAACATAAGGTCAATCACAATTACACATTAGAATCATATTCATATCATTACCGTTTTTCAGTGGGTTGATTACTTTTAGGTCCATGCATACTATATAACATCATGCACATGCTAGTAGACATCATGTAATGATCCGCCCCAAAACATGCAATTTACACACTAAATATCATGTTAAATACATCACACATGTAATAATAATATTCAAAAAGCATGTTTCCAAACACATTTATCATTTATATTCATGATAATACATTGGACTAATGATTTATATGTTTATTTCTCAGGGACATACAATTCTTGCAAGGGTAGTGTCGACACACCCCCTACTGGTGTCGACACAATGCTTCAAACCCAAGGCAAAATGAAGAAGAAATGGTCAAGTGGTGTCGACACAGGATCAAGTAATGTCGACACTAGACCCAGCTTCCATAGAACCCAGTCAATAGGTCTGGACAGTGTGTTGACACAGGATCAAGTGGTGTCGACACTAGATTCAGCTCCCAGAAGGCCTGTTTGCCAGTTCTGGACAGTGTGTCGACACAGCCTGAGGTAGTGTCGACACTAGAGACCCTTTCCAGAGAACCTTTTGTGCCAGTTTGGGACAGTGTGTCGACACACCCCATGGGCAGGTCGACACACTCCGGAAATCTTTTCACCTTAATTCACATCTGGACAAGTGGCTCTCTAGGGATCATGTTGATCGGCCTTGGAGCATGTGCCCACGACCCCCAAGGATACTTTTGGACACATTGGGCTATAAATACCCTCCAATTGGCCATCCAACCGAAGAGAACCTTTCAGAACCTTCCAGAAATCCGAATTAGAAAAATAATGAGGGTTTGATAGGCTCTAATTAAGTCAAACTCAAACGTAGAAGACAAGTGAAATCTACAGACGTAGTTTCATGCAGCAACCCTCTTACCACACTTATAACTCTCTAACTAATGACATTTAGACAAAACAGTCAACACAAAACATGACGAGGACAACTAGTAGAAGAACTTTGATGTTGGGGTTTGATCTAATTCAGTCTCGAATCTTGGGAAATATATGAAGAACATAAAGGTCATGTGTAACCCGAAGACACATCTCATGCAACGATTTACTTACTATGCTTATAACTCTCTAATATTGACATTTCGACAAAATGTTAAACATGAAAGATGATTGGGACTATGAGTAGGATAACTTTTATAAAGTAAGTTTAGTCTAATTCGGTATCAAATCGCGTGCACAATAAGAAGAATAGGAAAAGCCCTAACTGTGTACGACTTAGGGAAAACGACTAATACTCCATGTATACTCTATGAAAATTGGGCAAATCAAGTGCAAATGAACATAGACTCGATGCTCTACAAGATGGTATAGGTTTTCTTTAATCTTGGCTCGAGAACACCTACCTTTATGAAGATCTAAGACCAGTCGACGTTCTGGACGCAGTAGAGGATGAAGGGGGATGAAGCTCCGGTTCCCAGCCTTTCTCCTCCTCCTCTGAAGCCCTAGCCCGCCTCCAAACGACCCCAACTCGTTGCCAAACCTTCCCCAAGAGTTTAGTGACGAGTTCTTATAGATTTAGGGTGTATTTACATGTCCTAATGAGACTAGGAAAGGGGCTGCGAATTCTGCTTTCTACTTTCCAAAATCTGGGATTTTCTCACCCAAAGGAGGTAGCTACACCATGGGAAGGTGTCATACAGGGTTGTCCACGATTTGGGTTTCCATGCATGGCCATTACCACTAATTTTAATCCTAATTTGCCCTCCCTAATCACTGCATAATTACATACACGAATTGCTGGGTATTTTCTTGTCCAAATTTTTATCCTTGGGCCAAAAGTGTTTCATTGGCCCAATCTTGTTAATGGGTCATTAATACATGGTGTTGGAAGTCTCTCCAATATATTTATTTAATTTATGGTTGGGTTATTTTTCCGTGTTAACAATTTTCCGACTTAGTTTCATAATTCAGTTAACTTGATCACATGTGACGTACACTCGACCAATCAGATTTTTTTGTTGCACGAATTCTTTCGTGGAACACTTAGGGACAATATTTGGGGTTGCTTTATAATTTTTACGGAATTCTCCAATGTGTTTTGTCTCGTACGATAATAGTACATAAGTTTTATCATTTCGATAATTGTGGAATTTATTTATTCCCCTTTATTTTTAAAAGTTTTAAATCACTAAATTTTCGGGGTGTTACATCCTCCCCCACTTAAGAAATTTGGTCTCCAAATTTACACATAATGGTGTAGTTCGTACCTGTGAATAGTTCTGGGTGGTTTTTCTTCATTCTTTCCTCTGTTTCCCAGGTAGCATTAGTAACTCCGTCTCGACTCCATTGGACCTTCACCATAGGTATGGTACGATTCCTGAGTCGTTGAATCTTCCGATCCAACAGTTTGATCGGCTTCTCTTCATAAGTCAGGTCCTCCCGAATCTCCAAGTCCTCATGATTGATTGATTACATGGTCGGCGTGAATAAGTACTTCCTCAGCATGGATATGTGGAACACATTATGCACGTTCGCAGCTGCGGAGGTAGTGCGAGTCTATACGCCACTGACCAATTCTTTCCAGAATTTCAAATGGTCCGATGAATCTGGGACTCAACTTTCCTTTGATCCCAATCTTTGAATTCCCCTTGAAGGTGAGACCTTCGAAAAACATGTTCGCCAGCCTGAAATTCTAGTTCTCTCCTTCTCTTGTCTGCATAACTCTTCTTCCTAGATTGTGCTATCTTTAGACGTTCCCTGACAATTTGAACCTTTCTGACAGTCGCCTCAATTAAGTCGGGTCCAACCCATTGGTTCTCCCCAACCTCTTCCCAACAAAGGGGTGATCTGCAACTCCTGCCATATAAGGCTTCAAACGGTGCCATCTTGATACTTGCCTGATAGCTGTTGTTATATGCAAACTCCATCAGGTACAACTGATCATCCCACCGACCTCTAAAATCTAGCACCAGAGCATGAAACATATCTCCACAATTTGATTGGTCCTTTCGATTGTCCATCAGTTGAGGATGGAAGGCAGTACTAAAGTTTAGTTTAGTACCCATTGCTGCTTGTAAACCCTTCCAGAAGTGTGAAGTAAATCTAGGTCCCGATCCGATATTATGTTAGATGGAACCCCATGCAATCTAACTACTTCCTTAACATATAGTGCAGCCAATACATCCACTGACCAGGTACTCTTAATCGGCAAGAAGTGAGCCGACTTAGTCAATCGATCAACTATTACCCACATTGCATCCATACCACCTCTAGTCTTGGGCAATCCCATGATAAAGTCCATACCGATGCTATCCCACTTCCATTCCGGGATTTCTAGTGGTAGCAGTCCACCAGCTGTATGTAAATGCTCGGCCTTGACTTTCATGCATGTTAAACAGTATGACACATGAACGACCACATCCCTCTTCATGTTTGGCCACCAGTACGACCTTTTTAAGTCTTGGTACATCTTTGTTGATCCAGGATGAATCGTGTACTTGGACTGGTGAGCTTCATTTAATAACCTCTTTTTGAGTTCTCCATGATCAGGGACACATGTTCTACCTCAGAATAGTAATCTTCCCTCAGCTGATAGAGTAAAGTCAGGTCTTTGTTCTAGCTTCTCCCTGATCTCAACTAAGAATGGATCCTCTCCCTGTTTCTCCTGATGATCTCGGTCAGTAGATCGGATTGTATCTAGAGATTGGAAATCATTACTTGTTTTTCCTTCTTCCCATGTCTAAGTTCAAGCTTGCAAATTGCTCCAGTAACTTCCATTCGCCCAGCATTCATACTAGCTAGCATAGCTCCTGGTTATCTACTTAGAGTGTCTGCCACTACATTGGCTTTCCCAGGGTGATATTGAATGGAAAAGTCAAAGTCCTTAAGGTACTCTAACCACCTTCTTTGTCTCATGTTAAGCTCCTTCTGTGAGAATAAGTATTTCAAACTCTTGTGGTCAGAAAAGACTTTAAATTGCTCACCATAGATATAATGCCTCCAAATTTTCAAGGCGAATACTACAGCTGCTAACTCCAGGCCATGAACCGGGTAGTTCACTTCGTGGATCTTCAACTGCCTTGAGGCATATGCTATTACTTTCCCTTGTTGCATTAAGACGCATCCCAGACCTGTTCCAGAAGCATCTGAATAAATTTCAAATCCTCCCTCTTCAGTGGGTAAGGCGAGGACAGGAGCAGTAGTCAGACACTTCTTCAAATTGTTAAAGCTTTCTTCACATTCATCGGTCCACACAAACAGATTTTCCTTCCGGGTTAGCTTGGTTAATGGCACTGTAATCTTTGAGAAATCCTTTATAAACCTTCGATAATATCCTGCTAATCCTAGAAAGCTCCTGATCTCTGTGACGCTTGTCGGTCTTTCCCATTTCAGTACAGCCTCAACCTTTGATGGGTCAACAGCGATACCATCCTTGGTTACCACATGCCCTAAAAAGGATACCTCCTCAAGCCAGAATTCACATTTACTTAGCTTGGCATATAATTTATTCTCCCTTAAAATCTGTAATGAAATCCTTAAATGCTCCTCATGCTCTTCCTTTGTCTTGGAATAGATCAATATATCATCGATGAATACCACCACAAATTTATCAAGATATGGGCGATAAATGCTATTCATCAACTGCATGAAAACTGCAGGGGCATTTGTTAGTCCGAAAGGCATAACAATAAATTCATAATGCCCATACCTACTTCGGAAGGCTGTCTTGTGAATGTCTTCTCCTTTGATCCTTAATTGGTGATAGCCGGATCTGAGATCTATTTTAGAGAAGTATTTAGCTCCAGATAATTGATCAAACAACTCATCAATTCTTGGCAAGGGATATTTGTCCTTGATGGTTAACTGGTTTAGTTGCCTGTAGTCTATACACAGCCTCATTGACCTTTCTTCTTGACAAAGAGGACAAGTGCACCCCATGGTGATGTACTTGGTCGGATGAATCCCTTCTCTAACAGTTCCATCAATTGCTCTTTTAATTCCTTCAGTTCTGCGGGGGACATTCTATATGGTTCCCTAGATACTGGTGCTGCTCCAGGGACCAATTCGATGGTAAAATCGACCTCTCGCTCAGGAGGAATTCCCGAAAAGTCTTCGGGAAAAACATCAGCGTATTCGCTGACAATATGGATGTCCTCAACTTTGACTTCCTTCTTTGTGATGACAACAGCAGCAAGAAAGGCCATACAACCTTCCTCATCATCCTTTTGGCTTGTAGCGCAGAGATAAGTGACAATCTCCTGCGGTTTCTATCCCCTGTGAACACTAGTTTTGGGTAATGGCTAAAGGTTACCCGACTTCTCCTGCAGTTGATACTAGCCCCATGTTCAGAAAACCAGTCTGCTCCCAGTATCACATCATACCCCTCCATATCCATACATATTAAATTTGCTGGTAGGTTTTGGGTTTCAATCAACACTTCACTAGATGGCATATGGTTTGTAAGATTGGTGCCAGGACCAATCGGGGTTGACACAACTATTCCGGATTTCATTGGGACGGGTTTCACAGGTAGGGTATCAACAAATGTTTGAGATATAAAGGAATGTGTAGCTCCCGTATCAAAGAGAACATATGCAGGTTGGGAAAGAATAGTAAGTGTACCTTCCACGATACCTCCTTCCTCAGTAGCTTCAGGTTCCTGAATAGCTTGCAAGCGGCCTTGCCTCTTCTGTCCATTTGGATGCTTGTCCTAAGGGGCTTGTTCTTTCAGCATTGGGCAGTCCGAGATCCTATGGTCACGACTACCACAACGCAGGCATCTCCCTTGCGCTCTCCAGCATTGTTCAGACAGGTGACTAGCTTTGTCATAGTGTTTGCACCTTTCTCCCATTGTCACCACTATCTGCTTACCTAACTCCTTTGGCTTTTTATCAGCTGGTTCATTTACTCCGCCACTGGGCCTTTTCTTCCCAATGGTCGGCTGATACCTTCCTGTAGAAGACACTTACTCCCTTTTCACGGATTTTCCCTTAATTCTTTCGGCAGTCTCCATGGCATCCTCTAGTAACTGAGCCTTCTTTACCATGTCAGCATAGGTTTGAATGTCCATTGGCGCCAGTTGAGTGATGAACTAGGGCCTCAAGCCATTCAGAAAGCGTTTTGCCTTCATCCTTTCTGTCCCAATCAAGTGAACAGCATATCGGGACAGACGAGAGAATTGGGCCTCATACTCGGCCACATTGAGTCCTCTCTGCTTCAAAGCCGCAAATTCGGCTGCTTTCCATTCCTGGACCCTCTCAGAAAAGTACTTGGTATTGAATTGCTCAATGAACTGAGCCCATATTAGTTGCTGGCCATTCAGTGTTGCTTCTACCGACTCCCACCATGCCCTGGCATCCTTTTCCAATTGGAAAGTCGCCAGCAGTACTTTGTTCTGGTCCGTGCATTGCATGACCCTGAATATCCTTTCAATTTCCTTAACCCAGTGTTCAGCAACATCTGGGTCAGTACTCCCTCCAAACCTAGGCGGATCCATATTCTGAAAATTCCGATAGAGATCACCGGCTCCGCGGTTACCTCCACCCTTGGTGGCTTGCAGGATAGCCTGAGTAAAGTTCTGTATTGTTTGTTGCATGTTCCTAGCCTGGGCACGTTCAGCAGCCATTGAGGTAATAAGTACCTTCAAGATAATAATATAAGTCAGTCATATAAATATATCACATGTGACTTCTATTCCCATGGTTCTACCCAAGCTCACATTAGGTACGATAGATTTTGACTCGTGTGATCTAGTTTCATTCTATGTTCCTATTCCCTTGGACCCTAAAGTTTAGGCTCTGATACCAACTGTCACGCCCCGATATTTAGCAGCGGAATAAATACCGAGAGACGTGAACGATACAAATAGACGTATCACAGTTGAATAATGCATAGTCACAATTGAACAAAAGAACACATTTGAGACTATAACATAGTCACCAAAAATATACTTTATTCCATTTCATTCAACTAGTTATAACCTTATATAAGAAGAACCAACTAAAGGGTCCATTATTCAAATAAAACTTCAAGAAAAGTTTCAATGTTACATAGACTACTCAAATGTCTATTCCTAAACTGTCAACTCCTCATATGGCGGTTGCTCATCACTCTTGCCCTGACCCATCAGTCTCCTCTGATTCCTCATCACTACCTGAAAAGGGCAAGATGATAGGGGTGAGCGAACTAGCTCAATAGGATTTACATCTCAATATTGTGTGGGTACTAATATACATGATTAACATTTTAAATAGGCAGATATGCACATGAATATGATGACAATGCATGCTTTTCTGACAAGTTGAATAGAGGAATAGAACGGATGACATATCAAATCCAATATCGAATTGCATATACAATGGACAGATGTTTCAAGAGTAGAATCATATCAAAAGAGATTGGCCATATTCATACAGATATCATGTATTCACATGAACAGACGTATCATATCAAATCTTATCATATCATATCAAATCAAACTTATCATTATCATATCAAACGAAGGCACATTTCCACAAATCTTGCTTATTCGTTGTGCTATGCCAAGCACCAGAAGTCCATACTCCCGCGGTTAATAAGTACGTTGGGGCGCTCTTCCCCAGGACCAGACAGGGCCCCTATTGCACAGGCATTGGTCAAATGAACCGAAGTCCCATATTGTGCCGAACAAACATATTCATATTATGGCCACGGAGTTTCAATGACAAGCTCATAGTAAGAAAGACATGATTATTCATAGAGTCAAGGTATGACAAAAGCTCAAGAGAATAAATGGGCAGTATAACGATGTCTCTTATGTTTCAAAATTCGTTAATGTCTTGACATGAGGATGACTAATGACAGATCGTACGCAGAACATGTGCTCTCTATCTCCAGGGTACTTCATGGTACAACCAGCTCGGCCTCTATGTGGGAATCCATAGGGAGCGGAGACTTACGGAGGTCTTAAGGAAAAGATCGCTAGTCTTGCCGATTTGGAATGACCGACAGAGAGCTCTCAATTCCCCAAGAAGGATGTGTCTGTTCGTGCAAAGGTGTAAGTGACGTGTCACAAATCATTCTTAACATGTATGCAATTGACAAATAATTAATTGAACATCGGAAAGCATATAACTATTGAAACTCATATGCAAATCATGATATAAACTCCACTAACAAGTCCATACTAACATGTATTCATCCTCACATTCATATCATATTCTTATCATATCAATTGACAATAAGTAAGATCACAAGATAATCCAATGGACATAAGGTCAATCACAATTACACATTAGAATCATATTCATATCATTACCGTTTTTCAGTGGGTTGATTACTTTTAGGTCCATACATACTATATAACATCATGCACATGCTAGTAGACATCATGTAACGATAAGCCCCAAAACATGCAATTTACACACTAAATATCATGTTAAATACATCACACATGTAATAGTAATATTCAAAAAGCATGTTTCCAAACACATTTATCATTTATATTCACGATAATACATTGGACTAATGATTTATGTGTTTATTTCTCAGGGACATACAATTCTTGCAAGGGTAGTGTCGACACACCCCCTACTGGTGTCGACACAATGCTTCAAACCCAAGGCAAAATGAAGAAGAAATGGTCAAGTGGTGTCGACACAGGATCAAGTAGTGTCGACACTAGACCCAACTCCCAGAGAACCCAGTTAACAGATCTGGACAGTGTGTCGACACAGGATCAAGTGGTGTCGACACTAGATTCAGCTCCCAGAAGGCCTGTTTGCCAGTTCTGGACAGTGTGTCGACACAGCCTGAGGTAGTGTCGACACTAGAGACCCTTTCCAGAGAACCTTTTGTGCCTGTTTGGGACAGTGTGTCGACACACCCCATGGGCAGGTCGACACACTCCGGAAACCTTTTCACCTTAAGTCACATCTGGACACGTGGCTCTCTAGGGATCATGTGGATCGGCCTTAGAGCATGTGCCCACGACCCCCAAGGGTACTTTTGGACACATTGGGCTATAAATACCCTCCAATTGGCCATCCAACCCAAGAGAACCTTTCAGAGCCTCTAGAAATCAGAATTAGAAAAATAATGAGGGTTTGATAGGCTCTAATCAAGTCAAACTCAAACGTAGAAGACAAGTGAAATCTGCAGACGTAGTTTCATGCAGCAACCCTCTTACCACACTTATAACTCTCTAAATAATGACATTTAGACAAAACGATCAACACAAAACATGACGAGGACAACTAGTAGAAGAACTTTGATGTTGGGAGTTTGATCTAATTCAATCTTGAATCTTGGGAAATATATGAAGAACATAAAGGTCATGTGTAACCTAAAGACACATCTCATGCAGCAATTTACTTACCATGCTTGTAATGCTCTAACTATTGACATTTAGACAATACATTAAACATGAAAGATGATCGGGACTATGAGTAGAATAACTTTTATGAAGGAAGTTTAGTCTAATTTGGTATCAAATCGCATGCACAATAAGAAGAACGGGAAAAGCCCTAACTATGCACGACTTAGGGAAAACGATTAATACTCCATGTATACTCCATGAAAATTGGGCAAATCAAGTGCAAATGAACATAGACTCGATGCTCTACAAGATGGTATAGGTTTTCATTAATCTTGGCCCGAGAACACCTACCTTTATGAAGATCTAAGACCAGTCGACGTTTTGGATGCAGCAGAGGATGAAGGGGGATGAAGCTCTGGTTCCCAGCCTTTCTCCTCCTCCTCTGAAGCCCTAGCCCGCCTCCAAACGACCCCAACTCGTTGCCAAACCTTCCCCAAGAGTTTAGTGATGAGTTCTTATAGATTTAGGGTGTATTTGCATGTCCTAATGAGACTAGGAAAGGGGCTGCGAATTCTGCTTTCTACTTTCCAAAATCTGGGATTTTCTCACCCAAAGGAGGTAGCTACACCATGGGAAGGTGTCATACAGGGTTGGCTACGATTTGGGTTGTCATGCATGGCCATTACCACTAATTTTAATCCTAATTTGCCCTCCCTAATCACTGCATAATTACATACACGAATTTCTGGGTATTTTCCTGTCCATATTTTTATCCTTGGGCCAAAAGTGCTTCATTGGCCCAATCTTATTAATGGGTCATTAATACATGGTGTTGGAAGTCTCTCCAATATGTTTATTTAATTTATGGTTGGGTTATTTTTCCGTGTTAACAATTTTCCTACTTAGTTTCCTAATTCGGTTAACTTGGTCACGTGTGACGTACACTCGACCAATCAGATTTTTTTGTTGCACGAATTCTTTCGTGGAACACTTAGGAACAATATTTGGGGTTGATTTATAATTTTTACGGAATTCTCCGATGTGTTTTCTCTCGTACGATAATAGTACGTAAGTTTTATCATTTCGATAATTACGGAATTTATTTATTCCCCTTTATTTTTAAAATTTTTAAATCACTAAATTTCCAGGGTGTTACACTGGAGGATGGTCCTGTTGTGTAGGTTGATTATGAATTTGTGGTGCTGGAATGTTCTGGACAAAAGCTTGTTGTGGGTTTTGTGGTGGAGGTGCATTTTGGCGAGCAGGTGGTGGTCTATACCCCTGGGTCTGATGGTATTGCTGATTCTGATAAAATCCAGGAGGGTTGTTCCTTGGGTTTGCTATAACTTGACTTGGTAGCTGACCAGATTCCCTCCTATGACATACATCAACAATCTGAGACTCTATCCTTGCCAAATTTTGTTGAAAATTTTGGTTCTGATTTTGATATTGATTTTGTTGTTCTTGCACAGTTTGGCATAGAGTCGCCATCATGTTTTGGAGTTGATTTATTTTATCTTCCCAATTGGGCTGAGGAGGTGGTGGTTGATTATATGAAGGTTGCTGGAAATTGGTGTAAGCAAATTGATTAGAGTTTTGATTTCCTTGGACTTGTAGAGGTTTGGAATAAGAAGATTGGCCAAATCCCGAATTCTGATTGGGATAGGATTGATTGTACATGGATTGCTTAAAAGAAGGTTGAGACACTTGTTCAGATTGATTTTTCCTAGAAAAGTTCGGGTGATTTCTCCAACCAGGGTTATATGTGTTAGAGTATGGATCATGAGAGGGTTTGTAGAAACCTTGGGCAGCTTGAACTTGTTCTTGAATGAAAGGAGGCAATTGGGCAGTAGTGGGACAAGCATTGGTGGGATGCGCTGTGCTAGCACACATAGAGCAAGTTTCAGGTGATTGAGAAAATTTGGGTGTGGCTTGCCCAGTCAAAGACAGTAATTGATCGAATTTTTGTTCCAACTTCTGCTCCAATCTCTGATCAAGTCTAGCTAATAGGTCTTCTACCCTCGAATCTGACTCTTCTTTCCCTCTTAATTCATACAACCCTGCCTTCTTTGATGGTCCTAATGCTCTCTCATAAGAGTGGAGTGAGGCATGATTGATAGAATTCTCACTCAATGTTTCAAATAGATTATATGCCTCATCCTCGCTCTTAGTCATGAATGCTCCTCCACACGAAGCATCAACCATCTGCCTATTTGATTCTGTCAATCCTTCATAAAAAGCTTGGACAATTTGCCACCTTGACAGACCATGGTGGGGACATTTTCTAAGCAACTCCTTTAATCTCTTCCATGATTCATGCATTAACTCTCCAGAGTGTTGGGAGAATCCAGTTATAGCTCTTCTCATGGTGTTGGTGCGGCCAATGGGGTAAAATTTCTTTAAAAATTCATGCTGCATTTCAGGCCATGTTCTAATGGTTCTCCCTATGGTTCCTAACCAATGTTTGGCCTTATCTTTTAGAGAGAATGGAAATAAGGTCAGTCTCAAGGCATTTTCAGTGAAATTTTAAATCCTGACAGTGGAACAAATCTATAGGAACTCATCTATATGCTTGTAGGGGTCTTCATTGGGATTGCCATAGAAGGATGGCAACATTTGAATGGTTCCTGGCTTGATTTCAAAGTGATTTGCAGGAATTTCTGGCCTGATGCAAGTAGCAGGTTGATAGTCAGAAGGAATGAAGTATTCCTTCATCTGTTTAGATGCGACCTCCTCTACATTCCTAGCAACTTGGTTCTGGTCTTGGTTGGCCATCCTATGGAAGAATCTTTCAATCTCGTCTATAGGTTGAGCCAAATCTAAGTTCAGGGAACGTCTACCAAGCATGCACAGTTGAAAAAGCCCTCTATTTATGATTTTTGAATTTTTAAATTGTTATTGATTTTTGAATTTTTATGAACAAACACAAACAAGCAAACACTTTCAAAACAATTTAACCTAAACACTATGTGTTCCTTGGACCTATGTTATTTCTCTCAAAATAGGATTTATGCTTGCTTAAATCCAATCCTAACTCTTCTTGTACCGGCCAGGTAAGAGGTGGAGTAGAGGGAGGCCTCCCTTGCTTTCGCAAGGACCCAATTAAATAACCTCTAACTCACTTAAGCATAAGCTTTTTAACCTCTAATCCTAGACACCAGACTTAAAGATAAGTTTTTGAAATTAAGAAAGGATACATCTAATTATGAACTCTAGGGCCACGTTTACTAATTTTTATTGAAAGTTTAGGCAAATGAAAGAATGTGGAAAATTTTTGTGATTTTTGGGCAAAGGAAAGGGTGATGAATCCCTCACCTTATCTTTATGATTTCTAAAGGGTGATGCCCTTAAGCAGTCCCTTTTACAAATATGAAATGCAACAAAGCAAGTCCAAACAATGGTTTTCTAATGCTAAGTCTAATACATGAAACAAGAGATAGAAATCTTACATTTCCCCCGCACTCTTCAATGCAGAAAAAGAAATAGAATTCAAATGATAATTAAAATGATGAATGTCCTAAAACAAGTGATTCTAATCTTGAAAGATGAAATTTTTAACTGCAAAACAAACGTCTTACATAAAAGAGCGATTTGGAAATTTTTTAGATTTTAGATTTTTTAATTTTTATTTGGTTTTTTTGAACTAAATGAAATGAAACTTAACTAAAAGAAAAAATATAAAGTGATATTATAAAACTAATTTCAAACCACTCAAACCACCTAAAATCCAATTATTACATGCCAACTAGAAAGAAATCTTTGTACATGCACAGAGAGTACATGAAAACCTCACTACAAGATCCACTCACACTCTCCTATCTAAATTTCTGAATTAAAAGCAAATGTAGAAGCAAATCAGCAAGCTCTACTCCAATGGGCTTCAAATGTCAAGCCCAATCTCCATGTTCCTCCCTTTGTGCAAATCTGAAATGAAAGCCCAACAACAAGTCAATAGAGATCCAATGCAAATGAAATCAAATGAAAGCATAATTAAATCAAACTCTAACGCCTCCCCGGCAACGGCGCCAAGATGAAGCGCGGCATTGTTGATTGTACACTTCCGTTGTCGAGAGTTCTGTGCACAAATCAATATGCTCACCTTCTCTAAACTGTCTCACAAATTTAAAATCACAAAGATGAACTAATAAAGTGGTGAGAACAGGTCATATCCATAGAGAGGCTGAATAGAATTTGAATTAAACTACTTTGACTTGAAATCATTCTAACGGACACATTTTCACCAAAATAATATTGCATTAAATTCAATTGTGTAAGCAACACCAATCAAATCCCTCTCCCTTGACATGTCAAACTTAATGAAAGAACAAGTAAAATTGAAATTAAAGAAACTTGGTATCACCGTACCCTCTTAATCGAGGGATCAAACAAGTAGACAAAAATCTGAACTAGAAACATAAAAATGCACCTCTAATTCTAAAATGCTCTGGATTCAAAAAGAAAAAAAGATGATAGAATAAGAATCTAAGAAAAATTATCAAATCAATGTACCCCAATAGCTCAAGGGATGAACAATTAACATTCTCAACTCTCCACAAACATCAAATCAAAATGAGACAGTGAAAAGGAACTCAACCAGAAATTAAAGGGGAAGGCAGCAGAACCAAATCTCCCAACCCAATCTTCAGCAAAGAAGGAGAAACCCAAACACTTGCAGTCGCCCTCGGGATGCCCTCACAGAAGAGATGAAATAATTTCAAAAGAAAAAGCTGAGCCTCCCAGATCTGAACAACACAGGAGAAAGAACAAATTCTGAACTAAAAATTCCTTAAAAATGCGCAACCCTCTCCCCCACAGCAACAGAACTATCAAGGAAAGGAAAAATTCAAGATGTCTACCACTACCACTCGACTATCCGAATCCCTTACAGAACTGAAAAGACCCCAAACATCTAAACAGAAAATCTGCACAACGAATAGAGATGAAAATAGGAAACCCTAAAAAATTCCCAAAAATCACCACCAGCCAAGCACAACTCTCACAGCTCTCACCTCTGGACCGCCGAACCAAAACCCTCACAGTTCAACCCAACCCCAGGAATCTCTCAACAATTTTCACCGAAGAAAATAAAGAACAAATAATCTCATAAATTTGAACAGAACCAAATGAAGAAAGAAAACTCACTGGATTGAGCTCTTGAACACAAAAGAGATAGAAACATCAACACAGAAATAAATGGAACACCTTACTGGATCGACATCTCCGGAACAGAGAAGAGATAGACAAATCACACAATCTAATTTCAATAACAACACAGAAGAAATAGTAAAATCTAAACAGAAGAAATGGAAACTAAATTGGATCGAACTCTGTATTAGCCTTCAATCTCTCATAGCTCTCTTAACTCTCACAGATCTCACAGAAGAACTCCCCCAGATGTTTACAGCAAAGGAAAACCCAAAGAAATCAAACCAGCCAACCCGTCTCTCCCCTGGAGTCGAACTCCCTACAGATGCTGAAATGAAAATTACAGAAAAAAATGCCAAATAAAACTCCCTCAAATCTCACTGGCGAAAACCCTGAACTATGGAAGAACAGAAAGAAAAAACTTAGAAAACCCAAAAATATCGAACTAGCCCCCCAACTCGTTGAACTCCCTAAGCAGAGGACCTTGGGGTCCTTTTATAGGCTTCCAGGTGCTGCTTCCTGCCCAGATCTGGCCACATGACACTGCTCACATGCAGCAGTCGCACGGTGCATAGCGCACCGGCATAGCTGCTCTACACGGGCTCTGCCAGGTCGCCGCGCCCTTGGTCCAACCGATTCTGTCGCACCCCTACAGGCCAGCTCCGTAGCGCCCAGCCCGCCAGCAGCTGCGCTTCCATCGCATGCCAGATCACCAACCATCGCCAGCCACCTCAGCTGGCCGCTTCACACCGGGCCTCAACCTGCCCAGCTGCATGACCCAGCCGCCCTGCCTCCAGGCACCAGCAGCCCGCGCCATCGCCAGCTCCTCTGCCACGTAGCTCCGCCAGACCGCACCAACTGGCCGCCTCCATCGCCCATCTGGCCACCCAGCCCCATCCATCACCAAACTGTCTGCTTCCAGCCGCCCACAGCTGCATCGCCAGAGGCCCAGAGCAGCTCCTACTCATAGCACTGCCTCTAGCTTCTTCGTGAAGCTTCCAGCTGCTTCCTGGTGGGGAAGAAACAAAATAGTTAAAAAGGGTTTAATGGGGGTATGTGTCATGATCTGGTGAGATGAGAGAAAAAGGGTACAATGGACTTGGGGGGGGGGGTATGTGTCATGATAGGATTTGGGTAGGGTGTTACTAAATAACTAAAATTTATTTAAAATATGATTTATTTACATACTAGTATTTACAAGAATATGAGAAATCAAATATTATTTATGTACAATGTACTTGAAAAATATTTTTATTAGTCAAACTATTCAAAAAGTATTGACTGTATAAAAGTCTAGCTATGTGTTCAAAAAAATTTAACTAAAATGCTCGAAACTTTATACATGAATAGAATGAAAATTAAAATCCAAATGTACGTTATTTACAGACAACTGACGTCTAAATTTAACTAAATGTATAAAATTTAACATAAAAAAATTAGTAATTATCAGTTACCGCTTCCCTCGGCCTTCGAGCACTCGAGGCACGACGGACCCTAGTTTTCTACACACTCTCTTGGCATGGACCACCTCTCCGTTGGGAATACTCCTGACAGGACCAAGGACTCCTTGTCAAGGCCTCCGTAAGTCTTCTTGACTTTGGTGTACGTCCTTAGCCGACGAGCTGGTTGTACCCTTAAACCCGTTACACCTTAGGGATCAGCACGATCCATGGCCTTAATGTGTATCCTTCTTACCTTGTGATCACGCCGAACCATCTAGCATGTGTTCGTAGCACGGCTAGTGGGCGGTGGTGACTTCTACCAGACTGTCGGTACCCGACCTGGTGTCGTGCAACTGTTACTATCGTGGTTTAACGATATTTTACTATTATACCCCTGTCTCATCTACTATCTCGTTACTCTCATCTGTTTCACTTCCACTCTATACTCTCATCTATTTCGTCTATTACTCTCATCTCTTCTTGGTACTCTATTTGGCCATACAATTGATCGTCTAAAATAACAAACAATGCTATATGGCAGTGCAATAGGGCCCGGTCTGGTCCTGGGGAGAGCGCCCGAAGAGTGCCATTTCCTCGTGAGGGTTACATGATCAGGATGTGTACGGCATGCATCCAGCGACATTTAATACTATAACAATTAATCGTTGACAATCAAAGTACTATCTATTCGAGTTCTATACAAGTGCTATCGTTACATACTATTGTCGTTACATGGTCATTCTATTATCGCTCTCGTTGTGCTATTTTCACTGTACCAGTGCTATTGTTCTCTTGTTATCGTTACTTGCTCTACATGACTATACTCTTAGTTACCCTGCCATTTAAGACATTAATTATTTAAAGCATGCTTGTTCTCATGAGATATTAAGTCTTACTGGGCGTTATTCACTCATCCTGCGTATTATAATTCATGTGTTCAGGTGAGTCGGATGGCGAGTACCACACGCATGAGGATGGGAACGAGGATGATGTTCAAGAGTGACCCGATCAGCTATCATGGCATGGTAGATAGTTACTTTAGTAGTCAATCAGTCAGTATGTATTAGTTTGGAGTTTGAATAAAGTACTCTGGGCATTAGTTATTGCTTTGATAGATGGATGTAATAGATATTTGATGGATTATTAATGAAATTGGAGTTATTTGATATTATTCCCATTTGTGCAATGGTTTGTTATTATTTCTCGCTCTGTACTATTTAATAACTGTAATATCACTCTGATATTCTGTGTCGGGGCGTTACAGTCGAGGAGGCAGAACCCTCTCAGAGGGCGCCCGTCAGTGGCGAAGACCCAGGGGTAACGGCTGATGTGGTCATCAGCCGTGTGGCCGATGGAGCAGACCTCCTTGCCAGTCAGACTATTACTGCCTACGAGGATCGAGCTGGATCCGAGGAGGATCGAACTGGATCCGAGGAGGACCGAGCACCTTTGTCGCAGGTGCTGAAGACGAAGTCTCCAGAGCGACCTTCGGAGATAGTACTGGAAGCTGCCCTGGAGCGTCTTCATGGGAGTTCGTCCAGGAACCTGCCCCCCCTGCCCCACTGCTTCCCAGTTTGAAGTGCTGGCGCGGTGCCAGGGGTTAGGCTCAGAAGAGACTCCTGAACGGTCGTCGGTCTCCTGGAGGAGCGTTGCTTGGACGAGGATGGCGACATCGATGTCGAGGCACTAGTTGGCGGAGTCGCGCAATCTCTGGAGGTGCTGAAGAGGCTCGCATCATGGGCCCAGTACCACCAGCAGATGTGGGATACTGAGTTCGCGTTCTGTGAGGAGCGTAAAGAACAACACCGCCGTCAGGAGGCCAAGCTACAGAGGGAGGTCAAGAACCTCTGGATCGCGCTCAGGGCCTCCGAGTTGGTGCTTGCAGTCATTCGGGCGGAAAAGGTTGCGCTTGTGGGGATCCTTTCTGAGGCCGAAGCTCGAGCAGTTTCTGAGTACAAGGCTGGGCCAGAGTTCCGAGAAGACTTGGAACAATATGGCGCGTCTTGCTACAAGGTGGGTCTCGAGGTCGGTGAGGATCGAGGGCGGAAACTGGCCACGGACAAATACGCTTGTGAGGCATTTGAAGCTGCCCTCCATGAATGTCGACGATGCACTGAAGACCCACATTTGGATGGAGTCTATTTTATGAACTTCAAGGCAGATAGGATGACCCTCAGGAATGACGAGGCAGGACCTTCCGAGCAAACCCCTTGACTTGTATCTCTTCTTCTTCTTTTTTTTTGCTTGTAACTACCACCCTAGCGGGCTCTGTTTGGTGAGATGAATGGATCACCTTTTGAGCATATAAATGGCTCCCTTTTTTTTATCTTCTTCCCTTGCTATGTTCTATTCAAATCGGAATTCGTTGGTCGTTTAGAGGCTCGTAGGTGCCGTGCAGGTTTTTTGAACTGAAAAAGTTTCGACCAGGGATTAGCACCGAACACCTCTGTTTTAGGACTTGGGTATCATACTAGTCTTTCGAGCTGAGAAGCTTCGACTAGGGATGGCCCGAACATCCTTTTTAATTCATGGACCAAAAGAACGGGAAGAAGAGTAGGATGCCAAACAGGAGGCTTTTATAGATAATAAGCCTTTAAATTGGATACATTCTAGGTTCTGGGTATGGCCTCACCGCTAGGAGTAGCTAGTTTGTAAGAGCCTTTCCCGAGAACCTACGGGACCTGATAAGGTCCCTCCCATTTCGGGGCGAGTTTGCCAATTGCTCTTCGGGGATCCGATGCCGAGCAATGGTGTAGAACAAGGTCCCCCTCGAAGAAGCACCGCTCCCGAACCCGAGAGTTGTAGTACTGCGCTAGCCGCTGCTGGTAGGAGACTAGTCTGATACTGGCGTCGCTTTGACGTTCGCCGAGCATGTCTAGTGTAGCACCCCGGAAATTTTAATCCAAAGTAAATGGAAATAAATAATTTCCATAATATCAGAGTATTTAAAACATATGTATCATTATCGTATGTGCTAAAACACATCGGAAAATTCGTAAGAATTATAAATCAACCCTAAGCATTATTACTAAATGTTTCACAAAGAAATTTGTGAAACGAAAAATCGTAATAGCCAAGTTTAAAGTGTTTCGCGACTTATTATCGTAATTCATGAATAAGTCAAAAAATCATTATCACACGTACTCGGATAAGTTAGAAAATTAAATAAAAATCATATACGGACTTCAAATAATATCCTCTAATGACCCATCAAGAAATTTGGGTCAATAAAAATCGTTTGGGCTTGGTTTAAGAGTTATTGTGACTGATTATCCAAATTAGGAAACAAGTCGAAAAATCGTTAACACGGAAATATGACGCAACCATAAATTAAATAAAAATGTTAGAGAGACTTCTAACATTATATATTAATGACCCAATATCATAATTGGGCCAATGGACCACATATGGCCCAAAAACCAAATAAAGCTAGAAAATGCATGGAAATTCGTAACTCTAAATAGGCTGAAATTAGAAAGAGGCAATTTGAGTTAAATTGGGATGCAATCATGCATTCTTGGCAACCCAAATCGTGCCTAACTATGGTGGGAGGTTTCCTAAAGCCTCACACACTCTAAGGGAGGAAGAAATCCTCAAAAATAGGAAACTAACATGTCAAAACCGCAACTTGGCTTTCCTAGTCATAATAGGACTCCTAAACACCATGGTTGCTTAAATACACTTCACCAAACCTAGGGACGAGTTTTAGAACTTGCTAGGGTCGTGTGGAGGAGCTCTTGGTGGCTGAGGAGCTGTGGAACGACCACAAGAAACTCTTCTTCTTCCCCTTCTCGTCTGCTGCGACTTGCACAAATCGTCCTCTTGAAGTCGACCAAAGGTGAGTCAAACCTAAACCAACCTTTCAAGGCCTATACCCCTGGAAAGAGGGTCAAGTCTACATTCTAACCCAAGTGGAATGCCCAAATTCCATGTAGTATACACGGAGTAGTAAGCGTTTTCCTCCAAGTGGTCTGAACACGGGTTTTCTGGAAAAACGGGACTTCTTCAACCCATAAGGTAGGTTTTCTCGGGCCAAACCTTAACATATCATATACCAATGTGTAGAGAATCAAGTTATTTCCCACTGGTTTCATCGAATTCCATCGAGTAGATTTTGAGTTATAAGCGTTTTCCCCAAGTCGCGCACTGTCACAGATTTTCTCATTCTTTATATGTTGCATGTGATTCAAGACCGAATTAGAGTAAACTCATAACATGAAAGTTACTCTACTAGTTGTCCTCGTCAGGTTTTGTGTTGAACGTTTTGTCTAAATCTCATTAGTTAGAGAGTTATAAGTAGGGTAAGAGGGTTGCTGCCTGAAACTACGTTGTTCAGGCTACACTTGGTATTATGTTGTGTTTGAATTGATTAAAGCCTATCGAAACCATCATGGTTTTCTAATTCCGATTTACTGGAAGCACCCTTGCATGTCTAGATTAGTTTAAAACTAGTTTCGTTATTTTTCATACCCTGTACAAATTGTTCTCTATTTTAGAAGCACCTTGTGTCAATATAAGGCAGTTCTGGACCGCAATCCAAGAACATGTCCTCTCTCTGACGACGTCAGGCGCAGACCCTGTGAAGGCGACGGCCCGATAGGCCGCGTTCTGAGGTCTTGTCGCGACAGCACCGACCGTCGCGTTCTGAAAGCGACGAAGCGCTCCGTCGCGACCCTGCTGCCTGATCTGACCGCTCTGTCGCGTTCTTCACATAACCCTGTCGCGTTCTGGCCCCGACCCGTCGTGACCTTTACTAGGGTCTGTCGCGACCTGACCCCGGGCCTGACAGCCCTGTCGCTTTCCTTATATGTTCCTGTCGCGATCTCAGGATTTTTCACTAAAACCCCGCTTACTTTCTTGCAAACCTAACTGCTATACCCGATGTCTGGTTAATATGATATTTGGTGTGTGATTTCACATGTTTTGGGTCTGATCATTGCATGGTGGTTATCTTAATGGCTTAAAAGTGTTAAACCCATTTAAAAAGCTTTAAGTACATGAATATTGTTCTAATTACTTTTCTTAATGATATGATCTTTCATGAAACTCGCGATTGACTCTTGTTACCATCCTAGCTTGATTGAATGATAATTATTATTCTTAAAACCTTGCAAACCATGTGTAGTTTAATGCATTGTGCTTTCCGCGAGTTTGAAACCGATGGTTTATGAATTCAGACACGCGTACCTCACTAAACACTCGCACTGTTAGGCAGCCCTTTCTTGGGAAATTGGAAACTCTCTACCGGTCATTCCGAATCAATAGACTAGCGACCTTTTCACCAAGGCCTCCGTAAATCTCCTCTGACCATGGATTCCCACATGGCCGATGAGTTGGTTGTACCATTGAAGTTCCCTGGAGATAGCGTGCACTTCATTTTCTCTTCTTGTTCTCGTGAGTGTGATTTACAATCTAGACCAAAGCCATTAATGTAAAGTTTGAACTAAAGTATAAATCGTACTGTTATGCTGCCGAATTTATCTCTTGACCATTGTTATCAATTGAAAATCATGTTCAATTACTTATCATCATCATGAACATGACATTATACACACTTACTTATTGAAACTCTCATTGGCCATTATTAATGACTGTGGGTATCTACATTTAAAATTTTACATGAGATTGCTGATAGGGCACGACGTGTGTCCAAGGGCTCCAGTCTAGCCCCAATGACGGAGAGTCATAAATATACTGTTAACCATGGGGTATAATGATTACTGGCGTTGCATCTGCGCTGGGAGTCTTGCTTGCTTGTTGAATGATAGATACAACAACCACATACACGTGTCCTGGTGTACATTCTTGATGGATCTTTTCTTGGTGTACATTAGTGTCTACTTGTCGGATTAGTGTTACTTGATCGTGCTCGTACATTCTTGCTTGCATGATACGGCCATCCTGCATTTATTGCAATTTACATGATATCTTGCGTGCTTGTTACATGCCTCGCTCTTGACAACCTATTGCTCGTTATATTCTTGCTCTATCACGATCACTCTCTATCTAGCTTGTTTCATGCATCATGTTTTAATCTGTTTCATTCATACATGCATGTCATGACATACATCGTGCTTACCTAGTTCTAAATTGCTAATCACTTATATCATTGCCCGCACATTGAGATATAAATCATATTGGGCTAGTTTGCTCATCCCCTACTTTTACCCAATCTAGGTGACTATGAAGATCAAGAGGAAGAGCAAGTCGAGGATGGGAATGCGTCCGAGTGAAGAGCGTTCCAATTATGAGTCTATCTATAGTTAGTTTATCTTGAGTGTTAGCACAATGTAGTAGGAAGAGAGGAATAAGTGTAATTTTCCCTTTTATTGAGTCTTAGTCCTGTACTAGTTTCCCTTTTGAATACAATTGAATACAATTTATATTGAGTTCAACATTTGGGCCCTATTATGATGTTGTGTTGATATACATTTAGTGCATGCTAGCTAGAGGCTTATTTGCCGACTGCTCACGTCTCGGAATATCGACTCGAATTATTCGAACTAATATCCGTTGCGTAATTCTCGGGACATGACATCTAGGTTCTCTCTTAGTGCGCGATTGTTGGCTGCTTCATCGAAGTGAATTGTTCGGATGGTGGGGAGAGCAACCTCCAGAGGCACAACAGCTTCTGTGCCGTAGGCCAAGTGGAAGGGAGTATCTTCGGTGGCAATCCGAGTAGTTGTCTGGTGACACCATAGCACGTTGGAGAGCTCTTTGATCCATGATCCTCCAACAGCCTCCACCCTAATGAGTATCCCGTGCAGTAGTGTTTGGTTGGCATTTTTGACCAGACCGTTTGCTTGGGGATGTGCAACTGAAGTGAAGTGGTTGTAGATACCGAGCTCGGAACACTTCTGTTTGAAGAATGTGTTGTCAAACTGCTTACTGTTGTCAGAGGTGATCACCTTCGGGACGCCAAACCGGCAAAGGACGTTCTTCCATACGAACTTCCATGCGGCCTGGTCGGTGATCGTGGCAATAGGATCCATCTCGATCCATTTGGTGAAGTAATCGATGGGGAGAAACAAGAACTTTTTCCGACCTTAAGCTTCTGGGAACGGACCCATGATGTCTATACCCCACCGAGCAAAAGGACGAGGTTCAAACAGGGTGTGAAGCTGTTCGACAAGCTGACGGATAAGCTGCCCAAACTTCTGACACTCCGGGCACTTCTTTGCGTAAGAAATGCAGTCCTTTTGCATAGAAGGGCACCATAATCTTGCTCGGAGGATGCTCCGTGCCAAAGCTCTTCCGCCCAGGTTACTTCCGCATAGACCCTCGTGTGCCTCTTCGATAGCTGGTGTCACCTCGGAACGACTAAGGCACCGTAAGAGAGGTCTGGAGAGGGAATGTCGGTATAACTAGCCTTAGACTAGGGCGAACTTCTGGCAGCGCATCATGATCTTACGGGCTTCGACCTGGTCGGGAGGAAGTTCTCCTCGTAGCAGATAGGCCATAAGAGGATCCTTCCAGCTCGGGGCTAGTTGATCGATTCCGATGGCCGCCATATCCACTTCGGTGCTCGGCGAGGCGAGCTCTTCTATGAACACGGAGCGAGAAGGGGTGATATCGCCAGAGGATGCCAGTCTGGAGAGCTCATCAGCCTGCGCGTTCTACTCTCGTGGGACGTGCATGGCTTTGAAGTAGAGGAAGCCTTCCGTCTGGCGCTTGACTTATTCGAGGTACTGCGCCATGCGGGGCTCCCTGGCTTCGAACTGTCCGCTCATCTGGCTGGATACCAGTTGGGAATCGCTGAAGGCCCATAGCCGAAGTGCTCCGAGGTGCCTTGCCATACAGATCCCGGACAGGAGTGCTTCATATTCTGCTGCATTGTTGGAGACATTGAAGTGGAACCTTAGGGCGTACTGGAATTCCAAACCTTCCGGGGAGGTCAGAATCAGGCCTGCTCCACTTTCTGTAACATAGGAGGATCCGTCGACGTAGAGCTCCTATGGGGGCTCGTCCACCAATGGAGGATCCTTCTCGGTTGGAAGGGTGCATTCCGCCACGAAGTCTGCTAATGCTTATGCCTTGATGGCCGTCCTTGGACGGTAGCTGATGTTGAATTCCCCAAGCTCGATGGCCCATTTGATGAGCCTACCGGAAGCCTCTGGTCGCTGAAGGATGAGTTTCAATGGCTGGTTAGTTAACACCGTGATCGGATGGGTCTGGAAGTAGGGCCTGAGCTTCCGAGTAGCAGTAACTAGCGCCCGGGCGAGCTTTTCTGCTCGAGGGTATCTTCTTTTAGCTTCTTGCAGCACTCTGCTTATGTAATACACAGGGTGTTGCACTGTTCCTTCTTCTCTAATCAGCACCATGCTGATGGAGTGTTCTGTGACCGAAAGGTACACGAACAGCGGTTCTCCGAGCACAGGCTTTGAGAGAACAGGTGGGGCACCGAGGTATGCCTTCAACTCGGTGAAGGCCGCTTCGCAGTCTTCGGTCCACCGTACTTGCCCCCCTTGAGGTGAGGCGACCTTGGGGACTCGCAGCAATTTGAAGAAGTTGAAGCTTCGTTCTGCTGCTCAGGACATGAAGCGGTTGAGCGCCGCGAGGCGTCCAGTGAGCCGCTGGACGTCGCGTACGGTCTTGGGGCTGCTCATCTCCAATATGGCTCAGATTTTCTCGGAGTTGACCTCTATTCCTCGGTTAGAAACAAGGAAATCGAGGAACTTCTCTGAGCGTACTCCGAACGCACACTTCGCGGGGTTGAGCTTCATGTTGTACCTTCACAGGGTTGCGAAGGTTTCTTCGAGGTTTGTAATGTGGTCGGCGCTCGGGAGCATTTTTACCAGCATGTCATCGACGTAGACCTCCATGTTGTGCCTGATCTGCTGCTCGAACATCTTGTTGACCAGTCGTTGGTAAGTCGCGCCTGCGTTCTTCAGACGAATGACATTCTGGTGAAACAGTAGAGGCCGAGGTCAGTGACGAACGTCGTGGCGTCCTGGTCAAGGGGATGCATACTGATCTGGTGATAGCTAGAGTACGCGTCCAGAAAGTTGAGGAGCTCGTGCCCGGAAGTGGCGTCTACCAGATGGTCGATAAGCGGAAGCGGGAAGTTATCCTTGGGCGTTGCCTTGTTGAGATCTTTGTAGTCTACGCATACGTGCCATTTTCCATTGACTTTGCTTACGAGGACCACATTGGAGATCCACCTCGGGTACTGGGCTTCCCGGAGGAGCTCAATTACTCAACTTGTGACGACATGATCGTGGATCACGGTCTACCGTTCTCAGTTTACTGGTCGCCGCCTCTGCTGGACAGGTGGTACCCTCGAGTCAAGGTTGAGATGGTGGGTCATCACCTCGGGAGGAATACCGGGCAGCTCGTCATCTGACCACACAAATACGTCCAAGTTGGCGAGGAGGAAGGCCTTGTAGCGTTGCTGCTTGGCCTCTGACAAGAGTGCGCCAATGTATAGGACGTGTTTGGGGTCGTCGTCCACCCGCACTGGTAGCAGATCTTTGGCAGAGGTTCCTCGTCTGGTGGAGGGCTCACTAGTCGGTGGCGACAGCTCTTCTGGGTCTGCTATGAGCCGTTTGTCTCATAAGGAGAGGACGTAGCACCGTCGTGACTCTCGTTGGCTTCCGAGCACCTCCCCAACGCCGTTAGGAGTGGGGAACTTCATCTTCTGGTGCAAAGAAGAGGGTACTGCTATGACGCGGCCTATCAGGCCCCTGCCGAGGATGACGTTGTACCCTGGCATGCTCCTGATTACTAGAAAGTCCACCATTTTGGTGATATTCCTCGGGGCTATTCCTAGGGTGATCGGAAGGTTAATCCGTCCCATTGGATGCACTGAGACCCTGGAGAAGCCGAACAGGGGTGATTCCACGGGGGTGAGTTGGTTGGCTTTGAAGCCCATCATGAGAAAACAGTCGTAAGCTAACACATTTGGGGCACTTCCATTATCTACCAGTATGCGATGCACATTACAATGATTGATGGTGGCCGCGATGACCAGCGCATCAGTGTGGGGAGTAGTAACTCCTACAAGATCATTGTCCGAGAAGGTGATTGCCTCCTTGGAACGTGCGTGTGCAGGACTGGGATAAGGGGTTGGTCGTGGCACTGGGGTCTGTTCGACCTGGTGCACCCGACGAGTGTAGTCGCGTCGGCTCTAGCTGCTCTCCCCGCCTGCGCTGAATTCTCCCGCGATCACGTTGATCTCCTACCCATTTGGCTCGTTATTGATGGGTTGCTCGGGGGTGCACTCTCAGCGTCTTTGGCGGTCTTTGTTTCGGCACACGTAGCACCCTAAGTAGCCACGCTTGATCAAGGACTCGATCTCATCCTTGAGTTGGCGGCACTCCAAGGTATCGTGGTCGTGGTCACGGTGAAAGCGACAGTACTTGTCTTGGTTGCGCCTGCGGTATTAGAACGCATCTGGGTGGCCCCAACATATTGCTCATTCAGATTTTCGCCAGGATCTGTTTCGGGGGCCACATGAGAGGAGTGTATCGGTGAAGGTGCATGTCGGTGCGGTGAGTCCTCGTTGCACCGCCTTTCTTCTTCCGTCGTGGTCGGAACCGTGTTGGAAGCCTCTTCCTATCCGCTTATGCCCAGCTCTTGCTCGCCAGCTGCGGCTCTCCTCCATGCAGCGTGGTGCTGGCGGTTGGAGAGGAGCTCGGCCAAGTACAGGGTTGGTGCACTCCCCGCATCCTCATGGAGAAGCCATCGGAGTGCCCTAGATGAGAGCACTGTGGCTAATGGGACTTCCATGCGGGGATGCGAAGCGCTTCAGTCCGGAACCTTTTGTGAGTCCCCAGAGGCTTCACCCTTCTTCGCCGAACAGACCGAAGTGAAGCGTTGTACGTGGCTGTGATTTTCCGCCCAGGAAGTTGTCTCGGAGGACTTCTTATCTGATGACCAAACTGTCCCCATAATAAATACTTCCATTTTTTATATATTAATTTTGATGATTAACAAAATAACACTAATGGATTACTTGAGCCTTGAACAGGAAATAAAAGAAAAATGAAAGTTCAAGACAATCTGGTAAGTCTCATCACTTCTATCCAAGTCTTTGTATCGACTTCTTTGATAAGCAGAACGATTTCCTCTTTGACCGGGAAACTCAAAACAAATCGATATCGCAACGACTCTCTGTCGTAACGATTTCTTTAGAACTCGCAACGACTTCTGTCGAACGATTTCTTTAGACCTCGTAACGATTTCTTAGACCTCGTAACGATTTCTTTAGAACTCGCAACGACTCTCTGTCGTAACGATTTCTTTAGACCTCGTAACGATTTCTTTAGACCTCGTAACGATTTCTTTAGAACTCGCAACGACTCTCTAGCCGTAACGATTTCTTTAGAACTCGCAACGACTCTATAGTCATAACGATTTCTTTAGAGTTCATAACGATTTCCTTACAACTTGATAGTCATAACGATTTCGGTAACGATTCCTTAAAACTTGATAGTCATAACGATTTCGTGTAACGATTTCCTTACAACTTGATAGTCATAACGATTTCGTGTAACGATTCCTTACAACTTGATAATCATAACGATTTCGTGTAACGATTTCCTTACAACTCGATAGTCATAACGATTTCTTGTAACGATTTCTTCAGAACTCGCAACGACCTGCTTGTTGTAACGACTTCATAAGTTATCACATCGATTCCTTACAGTTCATAACGACTTGCTATAATTCATAACGATTTCATAAGTTATGAAGTCAGCAAGATTCTTTTTATCGAATTTCTTGATGCATCAGTATAATGCCTTTTAATAGCGTTGAAAAGTCAAAGTCATATCTTGTCCGTTGACTGCTATGCATTAAATGCTCTCTGATCGTATCTCCCATGCATGCAGACAATATCTTCCATTTCTATGCTACTCTGTCTACGTACTTTTTTAGACAGAAAGGAGCCTTGCTATATACTGCAATATCTGTTCCATCTCAACTAACAATAGACAGCAGTCTTAGCTGTCTTCTATTTATTGATGATATGCTTACAGATATCTGACAAGACTCATCTGGACAACGTTGGACACAAGATACAAAGTTCTATGACATCTCTTTGGCGTGTACACAAGGATAAAAGACTGACGATCAGAAGCTTCCTTGTGACCAGTCTAACGTACACAAGGATAAGAGACAACGGACACTTCAACGTTCGAATTTGAATCAGCAGTTTAAATAGAAGACTCAAGACGGAAAAGAGGAGACATGAGAAACAACGCTTGATTTTAGAAGAAGAAAGAAATCCATCTCTTCGAGTCTCAGAAGATTGAAACAAGAGCGAAGCTTCCACTCCAACCTTGTTCTAAGCTCTTAGCTCTCTGTGATCAAAATATTTATTTGTGAGAGCTGTGTAGTCCTTGGAGAGAAAAACCTTGTTAAATCTCTTTCTCTCTCGGGGGCTTAGGAGCTTCAGTGTGTAGCTGGTCAAGCTAGAGTCTGAAGCCTGTTTCCACACCCTTTTCTTATTAGATTGTGTTCCCTTCTGGACGAAGGAAGACCTGGTGGTATCCAGGGTGGTTGTTGTTCCCTTCAGGCTGAAGGAAGACCAGTTGAGGCTGGGTGTAAGGATCCTTAAGGGGGATTGTACCCTTGGTAGTAAAATCCTGAGGTATTGCTCAGGGACTGGACGTAGGTCTCCTGTGGAGAGGAGTTCCGAACCAGGATAAAAATCCTTGTGTCTTGTGGATGTGTTTTTGTGTGATTGTTGTCTTGTTTGCTCTAACTCTAACCTTGTTATTAAGTTGTGCAATCCTTTCAGTAAACAGGTTTTAATCAGAGATCGAAGTTTTAATAAACCATCACCCCCCCCCCTCTGGGCTAGCTAGCTGGGCAACAAGTGGTATCAGAGCCCGTCTCTTCGACAAAGAAGAAGATCCAACGATCTGAAGAGCAAAGATCAATGGCAGCCCAAAGCAACTTCGAAGGTCAGTCAGTCAACAGGCCTCCCTTGTTCGATGGAGAAGATTACACATACTGGAAGACTAGAATGGAATATTTTCTACAAGGTCATGATTACACAATCTGGTCCATTGTAGAAGAAGGTGATCTTTTGGTCACAAACGCTAAGGCTCAGTGGACAGATGATGATAGGAAAAGAATATCCTTAAACTGCAAAGCCAAGAGCATATTATGCTGTGCCCTAAGCAAGAAAGAGTTCAATAGAGTCTCAGCCTGCAATCCGCAATGGAGATGTGGGAAAAGCTCAGAATTACCTATGAAGGGACAGACAAGGTAAAGGAGACAAGAATAGATATTCTAGTAGCTCAATATGAAAGATTTCAGATGCAGACAGGTGAATCAATAACTCAGATGTTCAGCAGATTCACTGACATCACAAATGGATTAGCGGTTTGGGAAAGGTTTATGATGTACCAGATATGGTTAGAAAAGTCCTCAGATCTTTACCATCTTCATGGACTCCGAAGGTAACAGCCATTGAAGAAGCCAATGATTTAAAATTAATGTCATTGGAAAAGCTAATAGGATCTCTCATGGCTCACGAGATAAACATGGAGAGATTAGGAGAATCCTCCAGCAGAAGGAAACAATCAAATGCTCTCAAAGCAAGTGAAGATAATTCAGAAGAATCCTTGGATAATAGTGAGAGTAGTAAAGACAGTGATGATGAAGAAGCGATGCTGTCTCGAAGACTTCAAAGGATTCTAGCAAAGAAAAAGAAATATCAGTCCGGAAGAAAATTTTTTAAGAAAAACAAAGACTTTAGAAAACCAGAAGTAAAGGATCAAAAGAAAGGAGAAGTGATCTGTTATGAATGCAAGAAGCCTGGACACATCAAGGCAGATTGTCCCATGATCAAAAAGAGTGATCACAAGAAGAAGGACAACTTCAGAAGATTTAAGAAGTACAAAAAGAAAGCAATGGCAGCTGCTTGGGAGAACAGCAGTGACTCAGACAGTGAGTCAAGCTCGAGCAGTGAAGGTGAAGAAGCCAACTTGGCTCTCATGGCCAACACCGAAGACAAGGTAACTTCTGACTCTTCTTTTGATTCATGCAATGATTCAGATTCTGATAATTTGGAAAATGCTTTTAATGAACTTTATGAAAAATACAAAGAAGTATGCAAATTACTTAAAACTAGTAAGAAAAATATAATCTGTTTAGAAAATACAAACAGACCTAAGAACAGAAAATGAAGAACTTGAAAAACAAATTACTGAACATAAAAGAAGAAATGAATTATTATGTGAAGATTTAAAAGAGAAAAATAAGAAAATAAATCATCTAGAAAAACAAGAAGACTTAGGTGAACTTAAAATAGAAATAGAAAGACTAAATAAAGAAAATGATAATCTATCAAGTACACTAGAAAAATTTACCAATGGTAAAAACTCTTTAATATTAAAAGGTGCTAGGAGATCGGGTAAAAAGAAAAATGGATTAGGATATACACCCCCAGACAATGAAGAAACCATAATATACCCTAAAACATTCCAACACCAAAATTTGTACCCGAACAAGATATAGCATACAAAGCTGATTTCAAATATATAGAAAAAGTGACTAAGTTATCCTGCTGCAGTCACTGCAACAAGTTAGGACATATTAAAATTACATGCCCAACAAGACATAAAAAATGGATATTAAAAGGTAAAGTTGATGATACTAACCAATCAGGACCCAAAAGAATTTGGGTACCTAAAGCTTGATGTTCTCATTTCAGGTTAACCCTCGAGCATCCAAATGGTATTTGGATAGTGGGTGCTCAAGGCATATGTCAGGCAACAAGAAGATATTTGTTGATCTCCAAGCTGAAGAAGGTACAGTCACCTATGGAGATAATGGAAAAGGGACTGTGATAGGAAGCGGGTCTGTGAACATCAAAGGAAAATCAGTCATAGAAGATGTAATGCTGGTCAAAGGGTTAAAGCACAATCTCATCAGCATCAGCCAGTTGTGTGACAAAGGCCATCAAATTCAGTTTCAAGAATCAAAATGCAGTATCTTAAAGGATGGTGCAGTCATATTTGAAGCCTACAGAGAAAGAAATTTGTATGTTCTATATCTCGAGGAACTCAAGGATCAAGATGTGTGTTTGGCAGCTAGTAAAGATCAATCAACTGAGTTGTGGCACAGAAGATTGGGCCACTGCAGCTTGGATGGGTTGAACAAGCTCAGAAAGAGAAAACTAGTTGAAGGACTGCCAAAGGTAAATTTCAGATTGGATAGCATTTGCAGACCTTGTGCAAGAGGAAAGCACACCAAGAGCTCCTTCAAATCAAAGACTGTAGTAACCACCTCAAAGCCCTTAGAACTACTTCACATGGATTTATTTGGGCCAATGAGACTACCAGTTTGGGAGGAAAGAATTTTGGATTTGTAATAGTTGATGATTATTCAAGATTCACTTGGGTATCCTTTTAGAGCACAAAGATGACACATTTGAAAATTTTGTCAGCTTCAGTAAGAAAGTTCAGAAAGATCAGAAATTCTCAATTGTCTCTATTCGATCAGATCATGGTGGTGAGTTTCAGAATGAAAAGTTTACGAAGTTCTGTGATGATCAAGGAATTGAGCACAACTTCTCAGCTCCAAGGACACCTCAACAGAATGGAATTGCTGAGAGGAAAAACAGAACTCTTTTGGATATGGCAAGAACCATGTTGTCAGAATATGATCTGCCAAGATATTTCTGGGCCGAAGCTATCAACACTGCATGTTATATCATAAATAGAGTGATGATCAGGCCAATTCTGAAAAAGACTGCTTATGAACTCTACAAAGAAAAGAAGCCAAAGATTAGCCATTTCAGAATATTTGGATGTCCTTGCTTCATCCATAACAATGGAAAAAGGGACATTGGTAAGTTGGATGCCAAATCAGATGAAGGCATCTTCATGGGGTACTCTTCTAAACCCAAAGGTTATAGAGTTTTCAATAAACGTTCCTTATTGATTGAACAATCAGTACATGTTATTTTTGATGAATCTAACCCTTCCTTGAAAAAGGAAGAAATTAGTGACATTGATGATGCAGATGACTTGTCCGAAAAATTAAAGAATACTTCAATTAAGGACAAAGAGGATCCAACTCTGGAAGAACTGCAGCAAACAGAAATCCAACATGAAGATCTTCCAAAGGAATGGAGATATCAGAAAGATCACCCTCCTGAAAACATCATTGGTGATCCATCTGTAGGGGTAAGAACTAGAGGTAATGTAATTCCATGCGATTATTTAGCATTTGTTTCTCAAATAGAGCCTAAGACAGTCAATGAAGCTTTATCTGATGAATCTTGGATATTAGCCATGCAAGATGAACTAAATCAGTTCAAGAGAAACCAAGTATGGTCACTTGTTCCTAGACCATCCAATCATTCAGTTATTGGCACCAAGTGGGTGTTCAGAAATAAACTGGATGAGTCTGGAATAATCTTAAGGAACAAAGCCAGATTGGTGGCTCAAGGCTACTCCCAAGAGGAAGGCATAGATTTCGATGAAACTTATGCACCTGTAGCTAGACTTGAGGCCATTAGGATTTTACTTGCTTATGCATCTGCACTTGATTTAAAACTTTTTCAAATGGATGTCAAATCAGCCTTTTTAAATGGTTTCATCAAGGAGGAAGTTTATGTTGAACAACCTCCAGGTTTGATGACACTGAATTTCCAAATCATGTATTAAACTACATAAGGCTTTATATGGTTTAAAGCAAGCTCCTAGAGCCTGGTATGAAAGGCTCAGTACTTTCTTATTAAATCATGGTTTCACTAGAGGTAAAGTAGATAGTACATTATTTATAAAATCTAAGGTTAAACATATACTTCTTGTACAAATCTATGTAGATGATATTATTTTTGGATCTACTGATGAATCTCTTTGCAAGTACTTTGAAAAGCTGCAGGGAGAATTCGAAATGAGCTTGATGGGGGAGTTAAGCTACTTCCTTGGATTGCAAATCAAGCAAGGGAAGGATGGCACTCATATCTGTCAAGCAAAGTACACCAAAGAGCTGTTAAAGAAATTTGGATTTGAAGATGCAAAGCCATTATCAACTCCAATGAGCACATCAACCAGAATGGACAGTGATCAAAAGGTAAAAAGGTAGATCAAAAGAATTATCGAGGTATGATAGGATCATTACTTTACTTAACTGCCAGTAGACCAGACATTTTGTTCAGTGTATGCATGTGTGCTAGATATCAGGCAGACCCTAGAGAGTCTCACTTAATTTCTGTAAAAAGAATATTTAGATATTTAGCTAGAACTCATGACTTAGGTCTCTGGTATCCTAGATCTTGTGAAATAAAACTAATAGGATATTCAGATGCTGATTATGCTGGTTGCAAAGTAGATAGAAGAGCACCAGTGGATGTTGTCAGTTTCTTGCAGGATGCTTAATATCATGGACATCCAAAAACAAAATTCAGTAGCTCTATCAACAGCTGAGGCGGAATGTTGCTGCTGGAAGTTGCTGTACACAACTTCTTTGGATAAAGCAACAACTTGAAGATTTCGGCATTCACATCAAATCAATTCCTCTATTGTGTGATAATACAAGTGCCATCAACCTCACCAAAAATCCAGTTCAACACTCAAGGACGAAGCACATTGAGGTAAGATACCATTTTATTCGAGACCATGTAGCTAGTGGTAATTTAGAAATTCGTTTATAGATACAAATGGTCAATTGGCATATCTTCACAAAAGCCCTACCTGAAGAGAGATTTACATCTCTTAGAAGGGAACTAGGGATGTGCAATTTGTGAAAGAATTTCTGTGATTTTATTGACATATAAATTCTTCAGATTAAATGAAAGTTCTCTCTCCGTTAAAGTTAAGCAAAACTCAGTTATCTATATGCTTTGACGCTTCTGTGTAGAAAGTTGTTTGACTTGTCAAACCTTTTTTTCGCTTTCTATCTTTACCGCTTTGGCGCTCCTCGTTCAATAAAGTAATATTATTTTATCCAAATCGCTCTGGAGATCGACTCGTCTTCTACCTTTACCCTTTTATATCCTCTATCTTCACCCAAAGCCGATGCCCTAACGATTTTGGGATCGACTCTCTGCAACTTTCGAAGCCTTCTTCTCTTCCCGCGAAGAATTCCTTCGAGAACTTCCGTCCCTTCCATCATCCTCCCTTCCAGAATCTTTCTTCTCTGCACCCATGGCCGCTCCGTTGATCTCCGGAAGTGTTGGGGGCTACAGTGCTGAGTATTTATCCCCAAGGGAGCAAGAAAGATTTACGTTTGTGAAGACGAAGATTTGCGGAAATAAGGCAGTGGATGTTCAGAATCTTGAGAAGAGTGGCATGGCCAGGCTAGTTGATACTCTAAGAAGATTGCAGTGGATGGATGTGGTCACCTTCAGTGAGGTAAGCTACCCGGACTGTGGTAAAAGCCTTCTACATTTGTCTGAAGTCAGAAGCAGATGGGTCCCTTGTTTCCTCTGTCAAGGGCATCCAAATCAGAATAACCCATGAGCTTTTGCGTGATTGTTTGGAGTGAAGACCTCTGGATTTAGTGGCATTCACTCTGTGAATGATGAAGTCAAGGTCTCGGGATTATCGGTCCAGGTTTAAGTTAAAGGATGGGAAGCTTGATATTAATCAGATGTCCGCATTCAATAGATTGCTTCACTTTATAGTCTGCCAAATCTTAGTACCTCGTAGTGCTACCTTTTCTTCATGCACTAGGGCAGATTCGGACATAATGTTCTGGGCAATCCAGAACAAAGAGATAAACCTGGCCGCAGTGATGATTGAGCGAATGATGTTTGCACATGCTCAGTTATGGGAAACAAAGAGCAAGTTGAATTTTCCCTTCCGTATGCTCATCTACTGACCAAGATTTTCAAGCACTTTGGAGTAGATTTGTCAGGTGCAGTAGCTGAAAAGATGGGCCAGTCAATAAGGTCCAGAAATAAAAGAAAAGCGGTTTTTTCAGTGCAAGAAGGAGTTGGTCAAAGTCCTCTGGCTGAAGGAGAAGCAGTTATTGAAGATATTCCAGAAGCAGCAGCAGCAGAGCAAGCAGCAGCAGCAGAAGAAGAAGCAGTAGCAGAGAGCAAGCGCAACAGACACAAACAAGAACCTGTAGAATCAGCTGCAGTAGAAGTACCAGTTGTGGAATGCCAATCCGAAGCTCAAGTGGAAGTAGGTGCAGCTGGTGTGGCAGATTCCTTGCCACCACCTAGTCGCCTCTATTTAAGAGAGGTATTGGACTCCATTCCTCCATCTCAGTCTCTTCTAAGCAGGTGGACCTGTGAAGAAGTTATGGCAGCAGGCCATACTAAAGTTCAGTCTGAATCGGTTGCAGATGTTGAGGTACAAGCAGGTACTCAACAAGATGTGGTCATGGAAGAAGCTCCTAGCCAAGGGGAGCAAGTAGAGTTGATCCTGAAGTATCTGAATCCGTGGAGAGGCCACTTGAGAAAGTTGTTTGGAAAGCTCCTGCTCAGGGGGAGCATTTAATATGAAGTCCCTGCTCCCATTCAGGGGGAGCAACTGAGATGGAAGCCTGTGAAGAAGATTCCTGAAAATGTTACTGGGGCACCCCTTTCATTTAATGGGCCCAAACCACCGGCCCATTACCCAAGCCGTTAGCGTGGTTTTTAGCCCCTCATGGGCTGTGCGCAAGAGGGCCAAAAGGCCCATTCAAAGGCCACCAAGGCCCATCTGAAATTAACCCTATCTCACCTCATAAAGGGGGTGAGGGAGGGGGGTGAGAGTAAGCTTTGTGACACCTCCAAAAGGGAGTGCCACAAATGGTAAAAGGTGCCTCTGCCAATTCTGCTGCGCAGGGACCTGTTTGGGCCTGTTTTGGCCTTCCCTCCCTTCTAGAAGACTTGGGCAAGGGGCCAGCCAAAAGGGGGGGTTACGCAAGGGAGGCAAGGAAAGAGGAAGGGGGTTCTCTTCTGGGTTTCTGAACAACCAGCAGCAGCAAGAGGCCAAGCTCCTGCGTTTTTCTGCTCCAAAGGCTCCTCCCGTGAGCATCCTGCGAAGAAAAAAGAAGAAGGGAAAGAGGCAAGAATAGAGAGAAGAAAAAGGTGAAGAGAGGAAGAGAAGAGTGAGAAGAGGAAAGAGAGTCTTCTCCCCCCCTTTTTTCCTTGTCTTGTCCATCAAGAGATGAGAGAGTGAGGGGTGTCACGTTGTGGTCTTCTCCCCATTTCTTTTGTTTCCTTTGAAGCTTGGTATTCATTCATTAGTAAGAGAACCTATTTTAAATGCTTATCTCCCTTCTTGGTATGATGGATTATCCCTTTGATTTATTGCATGTCATCTCCCATCCTTTTTTTTGGGTTTAAGCTCTCTTTCATTGTAAGGGGGTTACGGGATGGGATACTCTCATAGAGGCACGTCTCCTCCCCCTTTAGCACCTCATATGAATCATTCCATAGCCTCCCATACCTCAATAAATGAGGTCATGGGTGCATGGGACCCCTTTCTCATATTTAATGCATGTATAGCATGCTAAAATCCCCCTCAATAGACCATGTTTTCTACTGTTTAGAACCTGCAAAAAACCATTTCTGCTGCCTTGGCCGCCCCCTAAGAGATCCCCATTGTGCCCAATGTGCATCCATGGCCATGGCCAGGGGATTGAGCAAACCATGCTCATATCCCTTTGCTCGAATGCCATCTTCAAAAGACCTTTCCAAAAGAGATCATCAAGCCTTAGTTCGCCCTTCTCAATAGACCACCCCATTGCGGTTTTCAGCCCCCCATTGATGTGTGTTTCAAACCAACACCGAATAGCCTTCAAGAGCCCATTTCGCTACTCAAAGGGGGTTGGGCAAATAATGCCTAAATCCCTTTGTTTAGCCCACCTAGCAATGGGTTGTAATGCCATCTCAATATCCAAAATCACCCCGGCCATGAGCAAGGGCGTTCTTGGAGAGAGGCATGGTCACCCCTTTGCACAGGTGACTGGCTGCGCCGATTCAGCCTGGTTCTGTTTCTGGCAGTCATGTAAAACCAGAACAGAGCTGCGCCGATTCGACGCTGGCCATCACGTTGGCGAAAATCACGTGAGCAAAACCATTGCTCTATGTGATACCGGCTGATAAACAGTCAAAAGTCATGTTATGAGACCCATCCACATCCTCGGATCGGACAACATAATGTCGTGTTCGGACGGTGGGTTCACATGTGATTCATCGTCCCGTGGGTTGCTTGGCCATAGCATTGCCCGAATCTCCGTAGGCATGCCTGGGGGATCGAGGTCATAGGCCGTCGGAGTTACGCCGTTTCACGACGTACACTCTCCCTTTTGGTGCCATCTCCGCTTGTGGTGGATGAGCATCGCGCTTTCCCCTCTATCACCACGATAAGGGAAATGCTGCCGAATTTCCCCCGCGAGGGTCGAGTTGGCGCATAACTCCTAAAGAGGTCATTAGCTTCTAATTGAGTTGGCAACGTTGCAACGGAGCCAATTCGATGATGTCTATGATTTCAGCCGGGCTGCGCCGATTCGCCTTATCTCGTCAGCTGCGCCGATTCGAGGACGTTTGCGAAGCGCGTTGAGCCATCGAGCTCCGCCGAACGAATAGAACTCCGTTTCAAATGCTCAAGGGACCCAAACGGCAAATTAAAATCGTTTAACAAAAAAGAATCGTAAAAGCAAATGACTCTTTTCAAACAAAAAATGGAAGAAGAAAGTAAAAGGCCATTCCATGTTGTTAAATGACTAAGTTCACCCCTTTTCAAATGACAAAATCACCTCGGGTTTTACAAAAGATCAAAGGGTCAAATCAAACCTTCTTTTAAAGAGCAAAAGACCGTCTCATATTTTGCAAAAGAACAAAGGACCAATTGAACTATTTTCAAAAGAGCAAAAGATCAAATTAGACTTTTCTCAAGACATAAAAGATTGCATCACCATGTACAAAAGAGTCAAACCAAACTTTCCCAACAAATAAATGATCATCACATGTTTTGCAATCAAAGAAAAGATCAAATTGAAATGACTTTCAACAAAGACCAAATTATATCTATTTTCAACAAAAAGTAAAGAGACCACCCTTTTCAAAATTGTCTTTCTCAATAGACTTAAAAGACCAAATTGAACCTTTTCATGGTAAAGGGGACCAATAAATAAATAGACAAAGAAATAGGTAGCGGGTTGAGTGAAAGGTCTAATGGGTTCGATAGGCGTTCGTCTTGCTCCCTAATATTTCAGTTTAATTGTGTTTCGCACCCTTTATCGGATGTCCCGTTTTAAGGTCACGAGGCTTCTAATCTGGCGATTAATCAAGGTTTTCTCTTTCTAAAAGAGATGTAATTAACGTCGTTGCGCTCAGGCAACGGCGGGATTTTGGTCCAGGACCCGACCACTCACTTTCGTTTGACGAAGTCAAACGGTGCGCACAACAGACCTAAAGCCCTCCGACTCTCGGAGGCAAACCATTTGGTTGTCACTCCGGTGACTGGCACGCCCGCGCTGCGCGAATTGCCGATTCATCTCACGTCAATTTTGCCCGAGTGGCGTTCGACGGGATCTGGATTAGCAATACGCGTGTACCCATGAGAAAATGAGAAACATGATAAATAGATCTTCTTAATAGAGATTTTAAGAGGTTAAATTTCCCATCTCCACAGTGGCACGCCCGGTGGGACCAAGCTTCCCTTCATCTCTTCGCCAGAATAGAAAGCCATGTGGCCCTATGTAATTGATACTGATTATCTTTTGAATTGACTAACAGGTACTAATTGACTGATGCGGGAGGGAGTACGTTTGGGCCTCTCGTAGTTCAAGACCATGCTCGGCATGGGTACCTCGCTGTGCCCACCCGCTTTGGGAGCTTCCCTCCTGTTGTGGAGTTCCCCAACTTTCTGGGGGTTGCTTTTGTCGACATCCTCCACCCAGAGACCAAAAAGCAAGATGGAGCTGAAGCCAATCATGGAGCTGAGCTCAAAGGGACCATTAAAGAGCTAAGCTGCCACGTGCACCACGTGGAGCGCGGCAACAACAACAAACTCAAGGGAAAAGATACCTGCAACCAACAGATCACTGAAGCTGAAAATATCGTCACCTGTCGTGCGCGGGTGTCTGCTTCGGGCAAAACTGTGCGGATCGGAGACCTAAGAATCCATCTGCAAGAGAAGAAAACTGAAGCTATAGCCAAGCGGGTCGTGCCGACAGTACCCGTAGGAAACCCCTTCCAAGCTTTGTCGAATAGAGAAGAGATGTGCAACACACTCAAGGGCAAGCTCCCCCAAAGCCAATCAAATTCAAGCAGGTCTGGCGGCCTAAGAGAGTGCAAAAGCCCAGGCCGGAAGAGCCTGTATCAAAAAAGCAATTCCCAACAAATGTAGCTGATAAAAAGACCCACGGCTACCGCCGGCCGCTCGGAGGCTTCAGGGCTGGGGTTCAACAGGGGGGGCATGTGCTTATGCCCACTTTCATGACAAGAGAAGGGAGCTGCGACGGTCTGCCCACATCCCAACTGCCCGGGGTGGTCGACCGACGCCTGCTGTTCTGGCCGCGCGCCAGTGCCGCCGAGAAAAGAGCCATGGGTCAGATGACCACATACTCGGTCTCACCACCTCTCCTCTACAGAGGGCGAGACCACCAAGAGCCAGAAAAGATCCACGAGCTGAAGCTGAAAGCAGTTCGGGCGAAATGACGTCCCTTGCGAAACTGGCCATGAGCAGTCTGGGGGTCCTAAACCCCGACTATCAGTTTTCAAGAGATTGACCTTCCCTTCTCGGAGGGTTGAAAGAGGTCGGTATGGGAACCTCACAATCTTTCCTGCCACATGGCCGGCATATGGGGCCGATATGGGCACTGCCAGCCAATGATGAAGAGCTAGCAGAATTGGCAGAAAGGCCTGGTGCCCTCACCAGAAGAAGAGCAGCGGCAGCAGCCTTGGCGGCCGCATATGGGCTCGAAGAACTGCCAACAGCACAAATGACGGCGGTCAGTGCCAATGTGGTCACCGCCCAGGGTAGTGGGGGCATGATGATATTCCTCCACCGCCACCGCCACCAGAAGCTTCTGGGGGCACTTCGCAACAGATTCCTTTTGCTGCACCATAGATCCAGCTATCATGGAACTGTTGCAGCAATATCAAGCCGAGATCGCAGATCTCAAGCGCCAGATCAAAGGAAAAGAGACTGAGGGACATGCATCCCGAGCAGCGGAGGGCTCAGAGAGACTCCCAAGGGACCGCGGGTCAATTGAAGCTTCGGCCCAGCGTGCTGTCGTACGGACAGCGAATGACGACCACAACAATCCCCTGCGGCTACGGCTCAGCAGCCACGCTCACAGGCTCAACACCAGCTGTTGCAGCCGCAGTTCTTCCAGCAGCAGCAGCAACCCCACCAGTCGCAGCAAGCTTATTCTGCGCAACAGCAGTCATTGCCCGCTCACGATCCTGAGCAGCGATTAGACGACCAAGAGCCGCCTCCGGTGCCACCGGCGGCCATTATCAATACCCCGAGCAATCAGCCGGCCCACTTCTATCCTCAGCAAGTGGACCCAGCCGTTATCAACAAGCTCATGGTGGAACAGCTAATTGACATGAAGCTCGCCGAACGGGGAGACGGAGAGCAAATGGCTTTTGATGCATATAGGGTACCTTACCCTGCATACCATGCCGTGAAGAAATTGCCTCCAGGTGTCACCAAGCCCCCAAAATTTGACAAGTTCAATGGGCGAGGATCTCCAAAAGAACACATTGCTTATTACATCAATGTGATGGGAGATTTAGCGGCCGATGAATCATACTTGTTGAAGTTCTTCGGCTCCTCCCTGACAAGCCTGGCGTTCGAATGGTATTCCAGTCTGCCAGCAGGGTCCATATCCGATTGGACCGACATGCAAAAGAAATTCAGAGAAAGGTTCTATATTGCTGAGAGGGAGGTGACAGTTGCCGAACTCTATGCAACAGCAAAAGAGTGATGAGTCCGCACTGGACTATATCCAAAGGTGGAGGAACCTTAGCATGAGATGCAAGCGCCCTCCTCACCAAGAAGATGCAGTTCAGATCTGCAAACAAAATTTGAAAAGAGAGCTGCTTGAAAGGATGATCGGAGTAGAGATCCGGTCATTTGACAGGCTGAACAACATGGTGGCGGAAATAGAGGCCTTTCTGGTCAAGTATCCCACCAACTCGTTCGCCAGTCAAAAGACCAAGCCGGCCGACAAGAAGCCTGCGGGGAAGGAGGTCCACACAGTGGATCTCAAAACATTTGAAAAGCAAAGAGACGGAGGCGAGGCGGCGGCCGGAACCTCCAGCAACAAAATGAACCAAAGAGAAAGGTCATTCCTTTCCAAGACAAAATGAGGAAGCCATACTCCTTCCCCAGGGAAAGACTAAGGTGCTATTTGATTGGGGGATCAGATATAACAAGATCACCCTCCCAACACCAAAAAGACCAGATCAAGCTGCAAAGAAAGATGATCCCCGGTACTGTCTGTACCACCAGATCCTAGGGCACCCTCTAGAGGACTGCTATGTGTTCAAAGACATCGCAGAGTCTCTGATCAAGAAAGGAGAACTGCAGATGGGGGATTACAGGGTTGATCCTCCGCAGCCACATGAGTTGCCTGCCCGGCAAGCTGGAGCTAACATGATCTCTATATATCAACAGCTACCAGAAGAGATCTCCGAGGCCAGCACGGAGAACACCTATAAGAATCTTATCCTCGCCCCAAGCAGGGAGCAGGAGGAGTGGCAAAAGGTGCCCACTAAAGCAAAGAAGCAGCCAGAAAAGAAATCAGCTCCAAAAGTACATATCCGGGTGTGACACCTCAGCCGCCGGCACCAGTGGTCACCCCGGTGTGGCACCCAATAGAGCCCCGGGTCGTCATTCAGAGGAATCCCGGCAACAGAAGGCGTCAAACGCCTCTTCCATTATACAGAGGGGGCAGCCCTTCACTCGAGCGTCTGCAGGCGCTAATTGATGAATTAGACGAATATGAGCAACCGAACAGATACCCTGTTCAGTTGCAAGAGTTTGTTCCGTGGGAAGAACTCGAGAAGTTAACCCTGGAGGCACCTGCCGAGCAAGAGACCCCTCAACCTCAAGAAGATCTATTCTGGGGGCAAGAGCCGATGAAGAAAAAGAAAAAAGAGAAGACTCAAGAAAAAGAAGGTGGTGGCAACCCTCTCATGCAATACTATCTCCTCCCTGCTAAATTGGGGGAGCACTATGAGGAAGAGGAGTTCTACCCTTCCCCGAATGATGTCAATCAGGTCGGGGCTTCGGGTCAAGAATTCACAACGAGGTCCGGAAGGAAATGGGGACGAGTGCCTCCGGCCAATCAAAATCGTCTTCCGAGGTGAACCCTCTTATAAGATCCCGGAGCCTGAAGTTCGAAGGGCGGAAATTCCGCCTCCTCCGGGTTTTATCCCAATGACAGACTGGGGGCACGGTCCCGTCCTTTGCTGAGTTTCTGGCAGCAGAAGAGAAGACCAGGGCACTCCCCAAACCCCCAGCATTGCAAAAGAAGGCCGATGGTGAGGAAGACAGCCCGTCATCAAACCTCAAGCCAAGAATAGTGAAAATGACAAAGGAAAGTCAAAGCTAGACGATGTCGGGGCGGAAGACCGAATCATCAAGCTGCTGAAGAAGATTCCCACACGATTCAGTGTTTGGGAAATCCTCTCATTAAGTGAAGAGACTAGAAAGGCGTTGATCGCAGCCCTGCAGACTCCAGCGCAATATGAGACTTGTCTGGCTGAAGTTCAGGTGGAGGCCGCCGCCATCAACTCGGCGTCTATCACATTCACCCCGGAGGACATGCTCCTCCCTATGGCCACTCATAACAGACCTCTGTACATGAGGGGGCAGTTGAATGGACAACCCCTAAGCAGAATCCTGGTGGATCCGGAGCAGCGGTAAACATCCTGCCGTACAAGATCTACCAGAAATATCACTTTAATGTGCACCTGGCCTCAGTGCACGACGTGAGAATAGCCGGGTTCAACCAAAAGTTCGAGGTACCTCTGGGAGTCGTAGAACTCGACTTGGTCCTGGGGGACTTCACAACAAAGGTGCAGTTCCATGTGATCAATGCAAGCACGTCCTACAAGGCTTTGCTGGGTCGGCCCTGGCTCCATCAAAACGGAGTAATCCCGTCAACGCTGCACCAGTGTATCAAATATGTGAAAGGAGGGGAGGAGCAAAGGGTCTTTGCCGATGCTCACCCATTCGAAGTGTATGAGTGTCACCTCCTCGATGCTGATCTGTATCAGGGGCGCTCAGAAAGCCAAATCTCCCAGAAGGGCGACAAAAAAGAAAGCATCATTGCTCATGAGTGGTTTCCACCGGAACACTCAGAAACCAAAGCCCCTCAAGAGGGTAAAGCAATAGAAGTCATCCCTGATGATGAGTGGTTCCCGCCACCACCGCCGCGGGACCACTGCTGAAGAGCCCATATCAACAGAAGAGGTGGAGGTGCAATCATGTGATGCCCCAGAGCACAGGTGTGGTTCTACTCCACAAATAAATGAAAAAGAGCCAGAATTTATTCTGGTCCCAGAGGGCCTTACCAAGCCAGCCGCCGAAATAGACTGTCAAATAGTAAGGGCATTGAAGACCATGGTGATAGCTCACCCGGGAGGTCGCTTCACGTCTTCTACGCAGCGGAGGAGCAACCAATGAGAAGGGATGATGATTGCAAAATCCCTGAAGAGACTGGAGACCCCTTGGTTCCGATCATAGGACTCCCAGACATGCCGACACAGTCGCCAGGACTGGCCGAAAGTCAACAAATCCCTCTCGGCAACGCCTCAGTCAGAGGGAGATGTTCAGAAAGCTATGGTACCCGCCGAATATGGACAGGGACCTGTTAAAAATCACCCAGCACCCAGGACTCGGCTTGTCACTGGGAGAAAGATATACGGTTGGCATGATCAGCATAGCCAATCAAACAGAAGAAAACCCTTCGGGAGTAGTCTATGACGACTACCCTGAAGAAAGAGGCATGGTGGAAATGGCTGCGAGTGCATGCGATAAGTCTCCCCAGGAGGCAGCGGCGTTCCTCGCCTGCACTCCCGTGGAGTCTCTTGCCGCCCGTACTCCCGACAGCTAGGGAAAATAGACACAATGAAGCAGCACTGTTGGGCCCTGCAAGCTCACAAGAGATAAGAGAGAAAGAAGTGATAATGGATGTTCCGTTGAATCTAAGCCGAGAGGCCCAAGGGACAGAAGCGACGGAAAGAGATGCACCAGTTGCAGTCCTACAAAGAGAATATGTGGAGGTGCTAGAGGCAGTAGCGATGAAGAAGGCTTCGTAGACCTCCAGCCAGCACCAGAAGAGCTTGAAGATGGTGGCCAGGCCACAGTGGATGAGCTAGTGGAAGTGAACCTCGGCACGGAAAGTGACTACCGGCCAACCTTCCTAAGCGCCCTCATCCCAGAGGAAGAGAAGCGGCGATACATCATGCTGTTAAAAGAGTTCCGGGACTGCTTTGCCTGGAATTACAAGGAGATGCCGGGACTCAGCCCCGATGTGGCACAGCACATCCTGGCAATTGACCCGAAAATAGAACCGGTCAAACAAGCTCCAAGGAGAATGAGGCCGGAATTGATCAACAAAGTGTGTGCTGAAGTGGACAAATTGATAGACGTGGACTTCGTTGGAGAGAACCAGTATACTACCTGGTTGGCAAACATCGTCCCTGTCAAAAAGAAGAATGGACAGATCCGGATCTGCGTAGATTTTCGAGATCTGAACAAGGCATGCCCAAAAGATGATTTTCCGGTGCCAATCACTGAAGTGATGATAGACGCCACCACCGGACATGAAGCCTTGTCATTTATGGACGGATCGTCTGGCTACAACCAGATATGGATAGCCGAACAAGACAGGGTGCATACCGCCTTTAGGTCACCCAAGGGATCTTCCACTACAAGAGAATGCCCTTCGGCCTCAGAAATGCCGGGGCAACCTACCAAAGAGCCATGACGAAAATCTTTGATGAGCTGCTCTATAAAAAGGTAGAGTGCTACATCGATGACCTCGTGGTCAAAACAAGAAGAAGAGAAGATCATTTGGCCGACCTCAGGGCGTTTTTGAAAGGCTGAGGCGGTATGAGCTGAAAATGAACCCGATGAAGTGTGCCTTCGGGGTATCCAGCGGCAAATTCTGGGCTTCATCGTCCGATACAGGGGAATAGAAATAGACCCTGTCAAAATCAAAGCCATCCAAGAGCTGCCGCCACCAAAGAATCTGACCGAGCTCAGGTCACTACAAGGACGACTGGCCTACATTCGTAGGTTTGTCTCAAATTGTCGGGACGATGTCATCCCTTCCACAAATTGATGGGGAAAGACGTCCCTTTCAAATGGAATCAGGAGTGCCAGACGCTCTGGATCAATTGAAAGCATACCTGAACACTCCACCCGTGTTAGGTGCTCCTGTAAAAGGCCGTCCTCTCATCCTGTACATAGCAACTACAGAGCACTCCCTGGGGGCTATGCTAGCACAAGAAAATGAGGAAGGAAAGAGCAAGCACTCTACTACCTCAGTCGAAGGTTAGTGGGGGCAGAAGAGAGATATTCTCCAATTGAGAGGGTATGCCTAGCCTTGGTGTTCGCGGCCAAGAAGATGAGACATTATATGCTGTCACACGAGGTTAGGCTGATCTCCAGGGCCGACCCCGTCAAATACATACTCTCCCAACCAGCGTTGAAGGGAAGAATAGGCAAATGGGCTGTCATCTTGATGGAATTGACATCAAATACATCCCTCAAAAGGCAATCAAAGGACAGGCGGTAGCTGACTTCTTTGCAGCTCACCCGTACCAGAAAATTCTCCGCTCGTTACGGAGCTACCAGAAGATGAGACCCTCGAAGTAAACCAACTGCAAACAGCCACCTGGCAACTCTACTTCGATGGAGCGTCAAGAATAGAACCAACCGCATATGGCAGTGCCAGAGTCCGAGCGGGGGCAGGTATCGTCCTGAAGTCGCCTGAAGGAGAAGTCACGCACACCTCCTGCTCAATTAACAAGCCATGCACTAACAACGAGGCTGAATATGAGGCCTTGATCATCGGCTTGCAAGTGGCTCTCTTTATGAATATAAAGGTGTTGCAAGTCTTCGGCGACTCAATGCTAATCGTCAAACAAGTGCAAGGGGAGTTTGATGTCAAAAAGCCAGAGTTGCTGCCATACCACCGAAAGGTGAAAAGACTCCTGTCAAAATTCTATCGAATAGAAATAGAGCATGTCGGCAGAAGCAGAAATGCACAAGCTGACGCCCTAGCAAAATTGGCTAGCTCTTGGCGGTGCCACCAAATGAGAAGCTAGAAGTCATTGTCATGAATCGGCGGCAAGTCCCCAGCATGATAGAAGAAGAGTCTGAAAATGAAGAGAGCGGCCAAGAAGAAGTATCTGCGGCCGAAGAGATCGTGCAAAAAGACTGGAGAGAGCCCTTGCTGCAATGGTTCGGACACCAGCATTGCCCTCCCAAAGAGAAGAAAGGATCAAACTGGTCAGAATAAAAGACTCATACGAGTTAAGAGGTGGAGTCCTGTTCAGAATCATGGCGGACTCCAAGAAAAAGATCTTGCTAAGGTGCCTGTCACCTGAAGAGGCCGGGAAGGTCATGAAAGGGTGCACGCCGGGATCGCTGGCGCCCATCAGGCCGGGCCGAAGATGAAAATAGAAATCAAAAAGCTCGGCTATTACTGGCCAACCATGTTTGAAGACTGTGGCAATTTTGCCAAGACATGTCAAAAATGTCAAGAGCATGCGGTCATCCCAAGGAGACCTCCCATACAGCTGCATCCGACCGTTCCAAGTTGGCCGTTTGCACAATGGGGAACAGATGTTGTGGGCCCTCTGCCACCTTCCTCATCGGGGTGTAAATACATCCTGGCTATCACCGATTACTTCTCAAGGTGGGCCGAGGCTGTGGCATTAAGAGAAGTAACGGGGGAGTTGGTGGCACGCTTATCCAGCGGAACATCATCTTCAGATTCGGCAGTCCGGACCGAATCATATCAGACAATGGAACACACTTCAAGAATCAGAAGGTGTTCAGAATGGCCGCAAAATACAGAATAGACTGGAGGACTTCCACTCCCTACAATCCGCAAGCCAATGGCCTGGCGGAAGCTTTCAATAAGACATTGTGCACACTATTGCCCAAACCGTCAGTGCCAACAAAAGAGATTGGGAGGACCGGATGTACGAAGCCTTATGGGCCTACCGGACCATCTACAAAACACCACAGGCTGCTCACCTTTCTCCCTGGTGTACGGTTCAGAAGCCGTGGTTCCGGTAGAACTGGAAGTGCCATCCCTCAGGGTGGCCATGCAGCATGGACTAGCTCCTGAAAATCAAACCAATGTCGAAAGGAGGCTCGAAGAACTCTCCGATTTGGAAGGGAAAAGATTACGAGCCCAACAGAACATTCAAGTGTACCAGGCCCGCATAGCACGTGCCTTCGACAAGCTCGTCAAGGGTCGTGAGTTCAAGAAAGGAGACCTGGTAATGGTCAAGAAAAGAGAAGTCATGGCCGGCAACCCAAAAGGGAAGTTGAACGTGAATTGGACTGGGCCATACGTGGTCCAAGAGTCTATGAAGGCGGCGCCTACGTCCTGGTCAACCATCGGGGTGAAATACAATTCCCACCCTCAATGGAAGACATCTGAAGCTGTATCACGCCTGCCATCCAGACTTCAATGGTCAGAGTCGTGAGCAACAAGAGGCTGAACAAGAAGTGGATCTGATCGACTTGTTCGACGAATGAGGAGCTCGGCTGCCACAAAAGAACTGTTGTATCCGCAACAGCGAAGAGTTTCGGCTGCCACAAAAGAACTGTTGCATCCGCAACAGCAGGGAGTTTCTACCCTCTACTCCCCCATATGTATAAGAAATAGACAAAGGAGAGCAAAAAAACAGCAAAAAAAAAAAAACAAAAAACGAAACAAAACAAAACACAAAAAAATAAGACATTAAGTTCTCAAACCCCGGGACATTAGTCGCCGATGACGAAGAGCCAAAAAAGAAAATGTAAAAAAATGGCATGCAATGCATGGCAAAAATAGAAAGGAGGCAGCCATACCGCTAGCCGGACCATGGCTCTGAGGCGACGAATGTCCAACAAAATATGAGACCTTCGTGATTTATGCTGATTCTAGGGGGTGGACAATGAAAAGAGTCCCCCCATCTATAATTGGCATCATGCCTTTTAATGAGTTATGTGGGGATAGTTCGAGTTTTCCGTGCCTTTCCTCGCATGAAAAGATTTCCTAAAAGACAAGAAGTGCATGTTTCCTTGAATATAAAAAAGAGACATACATATATATGACAGAAGTAATAAAGACTTAAATGAGAACTTTGTGCTTTAGCATGCATAAGCAATTGCTATCCAACTGGCCTAACCCCTACCGTCTTTGTGGGCAGGGAACCTGTACGGTTGGCGCCGAAGCCACGACAAAAGCCGACGACGGCGACGAATCTAAGAGATTGGCGTCATTCAGACGATCAAGTCCCACCGGCAGGCACGTCGAAGCAGCACGAAGCCACATCGGCAATCGGGTTGCAAAGAGGAAAAGCGTCAACAAGCTCGAGCGGCCGATGTTGGCAGACTACGCCACCATCCCCGCCTTATTAAAAAAAAAAGAAAAAAAAAGGGGCTAAAAATAGAGATGCCCGTCAGACTTGTCCGCTGGGCAAGGGCAAAAAGGACTAAGACCCGGCTATGGTGAAAACCCGTAAAGGGCGCCATGGGCAAAATGGGTACTCCGCTACGTGAAAACCCGAAAGGGCGCGTAGGCAAAAGCAAGAGGAGGTCGAATTGGGTGAAAACCCGAAAGGCGCCCAACTCGATAATGAGAAAGTAAAAAAAAAAGGGATGACGACAAACATCAAATTTCAGCAGATACAAAAAAGCCAATAGAAGGCCGTCGCCCTGACGGTAAAAGTCAAATAGAAGGCCGTCGCCTGACGGTAAAGTCAAATAGAAGGCCGTCGCCCTGACGGTAAAAGTCAATAGAAGGCGTCGCCCTGACGGTAAAAGTCAATAGAAGGCCGTCACTCCGACGGTGAAATAGAAGGCCGTCACTCCGACGGTGAAATCGAAGGCCGTCACTCCGACGGTGGAATAGAAGGCCGTCATTTCGACGGTGGAATAGAAGGCCCATATCGACGGGGTGGAATAGAAGGCCGTCGCTCGACGGTGGAATAGAAGGCCGTCATCTCGACGGTGTGGATTGGAATAGAAGGCCGTTCTCCGACGGTGGAATAGAAGGCCGTCACTCCGACGGGGAATAGAAGGCCGTCACTCCGACGGTGGAATGGAATAGAAGGCCGTCACTCCGACGGTGGAATAGAAGGCCGTCGCTCCGACGGTGGAATAGAAGGCCGTCACTCCGACGGTGGAATAGAAGGCCGTCATTCCGACGGTGGAATAGAAGGCCGTCTCCGACGGGAATAGAAGGCCGTCATCCGACGGTGGAATAGAAGGCCGTCACTCTGACGGTGGAATAGAAGGCCGTCGTCTCCGACGGTGAAATGGAAGGCGTTACTTCTGACAGCAAAAGTCCCTGTCGAGCTAACGGCCGATAGACGGCAAAGGATCCCGTCACCTCAAAAAAAAAAGAAAAAAAAAGAGAGGCTAAAATAGAGATGCCTCGTTGGACTCACTCGACCACCTGTCGAGTGAGGGTAAAAAGAACTAAAACCCGGCCATGGTGAAAACCCGAAAGGGCGCCATGGGCAAATAGGGTACCCCGCTACACGAAAACCCGAAAGGGCGTGTAGGCAAAAGCAAGAGGGGGTCGGGTTGGGCGAAAACCCGAAAGGGCGCTCAGCTCGATAATGTGAAAAAAGAAAAAAAGAGAGACAACAAATAAAGATATGCCACCATAGCAAGGCATCAAGAAGGAACATCTGTGTCCAAAATAAAATGCCTTTCATTAATAAGTGACATGGAGCTACAAAGGCATAGAGGCAAGGCCTCAGGAATAAAAGGAGGGGATATAAAAAAAAAGCATAGAAATAGAGCGGGCCCAATGCCTCATGGCAAGTCCCGGAACAGCTCCTCAAGCGACAAGATACCCACATGAGGGGAGCATATTCTCTCTTTCAGGCTCGCCTTCCTGGATTGAACCTCCGACAGCGTCTGCTTCGCCAAAATCAACCGGTCTTCATCCACCGCAATGGCCAGCTCCTGTTCAGCTTTCAAGTCGGCAAGGGTGCCTCGTCTGGCCTTGGCGGTGTGCAATTCAGCCTCCAAAAGATGTATCTTGGAGTCTAAGGCCGTTGACTCCTCATCATATCCTCTGATAAGAGACCGGCGATGCTCCAGGTCGTCGGCCAATGGGTTCAACACCGCTTTACAGTCCGACTGTTGGATTTCCAAAGCATTCATTTGGTCGGACAATTCGCGTTGGAGGTAGTCGCGGCGCTTTAAGAGTTGAGCAACAGAGTGACTCTGTTCGCCCAATCATCCAATGAGCAACCCATGATGACTAGGACCCCTGTCATTGGTCGGCGGCAGCTTTCACCCTCTCGTAGGGAATGGCAGGGTTCTGGCGCACCAGTGTGCGCAAAGAGGATAACTGTCCGTGGACCATGGCGTCTGAAGAGCAAAAGTCTCCGGATGATCTAACAGCCGGAACCTGAAATTCTACCGGGCGTCCACCTCCGCCCATAGGCTGGCGTCCACCACGGTAGAGCATGAGGCGAGCCCCGCTGAAGAGAGGCTGGTTCGGCCGCCGAAGAGACGTTAAGAGCCCCACCGGAGGTAGCAGGAGTTGCTGCTGCTTCAGAAAAAACTACCTCCTTGCCGGAAATGTCCTTGACAAGGTTGGTAGCCGACGCTTGGAGGGTACTTGTGCTGTCACCAGGAAGGGCGTTGGTGGACTCACTTCAACCTCAGGGGCGGGATCTTCAGCCATGCCCTGCATTCCGTCTGCTGATAATGGATTCAATGTGGGATCCCCGATATCTGGTAAGTCGACGCCAACTGTCGGCGAAGACTCGGGGGTGTTGGTGTCCTGGACTTCCTCAAATCCTGTAAAGAGAAAGAGGAAAATTAGAAGCAGACGCTTTAAGCCTTGCGTCAACAAAAGCCTACAGGCATGAGAGCAAACACTCACAACCACGTGCTCTGGAGAAATAGTGGCCTCCGGCCTCGAAATGACTGCAGGAGACTTCTCCCCACTGCTGGAGGAATCCCCTATAATTCCATCGAGAGCGGGGATTCTCTCTCTCTTCCGTTCCCTAAAGAGGCTCCCATCGTCAGATAAGCTTCCGCTTGATGAGGGGGAGCCGTAGACTGTCGCGGCATCTGAAGATTCATCCGAAGAGATGGCGACGGGCTTTCGTAGTTCCTCCGGTGTAATAGCCCGACCGCCTTGGCGGATCTTTAACAAGGCTGCCCTACCTGCGGCCCGCTGACTCGTCCTGAGAGGGACGGGAGCTCTCTTCACCCTCCGAGCTGCGGCTTTCTTGGTCGGACGTTCATCTACGGTCCGAACAACGGGAGAGTCCACAGCCATGTCTGGCAAAAGATTGACAAGTAAACATCAAAAAGAAGAGAACCCAAAAGACGCATTTAGAAGCTGATGTACAAATGAAGCCATGATGCAATCCTCACCTGCTGGTGGGGAGAAGATGCGTCAGATGGTGCGACGGTTGGCGTCGACTGGCTTTGCTCCGCAGCTGGTATCAACTGTTGATGGTATGTCATCTGTGCTCCATCGGCAAAATAGACCAAGTCAGTAGGCAACCTCAGGAATAGAATAGACATACAAGCAAAGAGACGCCACTAAGCACCTGTACGGGCAGCGTCTTCGCGCTGACGCAGAATTCTTCGAACGAGGGGATCGAGGGACCCTCAGCGGAGATTGATGGCGAGGGGGAGCCTCCCTCTTCCTCTTAGAAGCCCTCTGGGCTCTTGCTATGCTGCTGGCCATACTGGACTTTTTGGCTGATAACTTCTCGGTCAAAGGCTTATAAAGGATTTTCTCTTCAGCAAAATATGACGGCCTCTTCACCTTCATGATAAGCCCATGATATCTTCGCCGCCGGTCCTTTGCTGAAGGGTCTGAAAAGGAGAAGAGCAGAAGAGAGTTAAAGAAGCATAAAGTAATAGAAAAGTAAAAGAAATGCTACAAGCAACATTCTCCCAAGAGAAGAAACAGACCTGCTATGCCTGTATAAAAGCGACTGAGAGGCCAAAAGGTGTGTACGTTCTGCTTGGCCCGGGATGCGCCTCTCGGATCAGCCAGCATACGTCATTTATGTGGCAGCAATCCTCTGCAAAGATGGCCAAGTCCGCCTGACCAATGGAAGACAAAAATAATAGAGGCTGAGGGAGTCCATGCCCCAGCCATCTGCATACTGAAAGGACACATGAAGCTCATGTGCCAGAATTGACTCATAATCTGCCTCCACGGTCAGGTTATGGATGTGTAGCAGCACAAACAGCCAAGAAGTGTAGGCGTAGCAGCTTCGACCTGGATCTCCCTGTGCTGATAATGCCCGGTATGGGTATTCTTTGTCCACCTCCCCGCGTTGCAATATATAGTAGGAGCTTCCTCCTCAATAGGCCACGGCTGTGCGACGGCCAGCCGATCTGAGCTAATGTTGCAAAGGTGCTCAAGAGTCGCGGGGAAAGTGTCTTCTTCTGCCTTGGACAAGACCAAAGTGGGAGGGGGATTCTGCTTCTTGGCGGCTCTCTCGCCTTTAAATATCGGTCAACAGCCCCGCCGGTCACCAGACTTCAGGCGCAGCAGATGCTCCGAATCAATGTCAAGAACAGGCTGTGGTTGCAGTTGTAGAAGTTTGCGCTCAGCAGCATCCCAGCAATCTGTCTTGAACTCTCTGTAAAAGCTGGTCCGGGCGTTCCACCATTTGATGTATTCGGGTGTAACCCGTGGTGTGCGGCCAGGCATAGGCACCCGGAAGGTGCATGAATCAAATCGGTGGAAGAAATCCCACCACTTCCGAGCCTGGTCCAGCAGCTGCCCTCCTCCCACCGCCCGGTTAGTCAAATTGAAATTCGCCGATGACGGCGGGATATGTTGATCATACCCGAAATTCCGGGCAAATCTGAAAGGTAGTAGGGTTCAAAATAAGCGACGCTCCCTCGTCGGAACGTCAACACACTGGGCCGAATGGATAAAGCCCAATCTCTCAACTCCGGCTCCAGCACAGACCTAGTCAATCTTTGGTGGCTTGTCGGGTGCACAAAATCTTCAACTACGTCGTCGCGGCATTCCCGATGGCGATTGGCTAGTGGACTGCTGTGGCTGGCCAGGTGCCAAAAGTAGATGGTGCCCGGAGAATCAGTCGGGATGCTTGTCAGCTTACCCCGAATCTCAAATAGCTGCTTTGAAAGAGGACGTGGCTCTACACTGGCGAATTCCAGCATTCTTGGAAAGAGCCGGGCCGATTGAAGAGATCTAGGGGCAAATTCTGGGAAAAGACCGCATGCCCAGACACTCAGGAAATGCCAGGGCCCAATTACCCGATGCTGCCTCGGGGCTGAACGGCGACACAGATCGCCAAGAGACCGATAAATCAGACAAAGTGCCGCAGGGCACAAAGACAGCTTGATACCCCAAGCCATTTGACAGGCTGGGTAGATAACATCGGGCGGAGGAGGGAGTCGTCGCCCACGGGTAAAGCAAACGAACAGATCCAATAAGCCAGATACGCCGCACAATGGGTGTGCGGGTCGGCTCCAACAGGGTTCGGACCAGAAAGTCGGCCCTTCAACAGAGAATCCGGAATGGTCACCTTCTGACGACCAGAGTTCTTCTTCGCGGCGATCCCGCCGGCGCTAACAAAATCCTCATAGCGCCGCTCATGGGAAAAGAAGTACGCCAACCACATGTGCAGGCTAACCTTGCTTCTCCCTCTTGTCTCTGGAGCGGCCGGTACCGCGAGCAAGGCTGAGCTGGCGGTAAACTTTCATGAGGTACCTGTACGAGTACCCCATGCAATATTCTTGCCCTCCGCCGGTCCTATCCTTGATGATGTCCGGGAGACACCACTCTTCATAGGGTTCCCCGTCGATCGGCAGGCCAGACAGCTGATGCAGACTCCAAAGGTCAAGAGACGTCTCCCCTCAGCAGTATAGAATGTATTGTACTCGGGGACGAAGACCTCCGCCAGGCCGCAACAGAGACCTCTGGACAAATGATACCGGTACCGGGCCGCGAAGACACTGTGGTAGACCCCGGCGGTCACCAAAAGAGGTGCATAGTTGTGGAGTACGAAATCAGCTGCTTCCACTACAAAAGTGCGAAAATGATGGGCATCTGTCGCCCGCAAATCTCCGAACCAGCCTGCTGCCAACTGGTGCCTGAATCGGATTGCTAGACAGTCCAAAAGAAAAGGCTCATCTCTATATCCCCACTGTGTTGGGCAGAGGAACAGTCCAAATGACGACCGCTCCTTGTGAACGCGGCCGGATGAGTTGTCCCACCTTGCAGGGACGAAGGTGGGAGCCCGAGTCAACTTGTTGTTCGCTGGGACCAAATCTCCCAGGCCCAGAACTGGAGCACGACACCGCTGCCCGCCAATTCGAAAGAGGGGCTCGGCACGAGGGACGCAAGCAGCCAAACTGTCCCTTCCAATCAAAATGGCCGCCTCCACCTCCTGGGTCAGAAAAAAGTTCTTCTTGCCTCTCGGAGCATATGAATGGAGAAACCGCAGCAGGTGCTTGTCTTTGGGTAATCCACCCGGTAGTCTTCATCACGCTCAAAAGTGGGCGGTGTTGCGCCAGCATCGAGCCTCGATACGTCCATGGGTGGCCTCATCATCTGAAGAGTCGGCCAGCACGGCAACCTGGTCGTAGCCAAGAGTCAACCGTGGGAAATCGGCCCACGAAAGAAGCGGTACATCCTTCCGAAGGCCTGTGCTGCTGGGGGAAGATTTGGGAGCCATGGTTCCTGCAAAGGAAATTAAAGCCACGTCAGCAGGCCAAATGAACGCTTAAATCTGACGAAATTTCGGCAGCATCTCCCCTTATTGCGCGTGCAAGTGGGGGTTTCAGCGGGTACTCGTCCACGCACTAAGGCGAGACGGCCCCAAAAACAGAGACATGCAAGCATGTCTAAAAGCTCTCCGGAACCACTGTTACCCCGAGGACAAGCCGATGGGGAGTGAAGCGGCCCAGTGCCTGGCTGCAGTCAGAAAGACCCGCATTTAATGCGATATGCAAGAGATAGGCGGACCGACGGGAGCCCCGCTGATCTAAATGGGCCCCCGCCACGAAGCTGAAAAGTAAAAGACCTGGGACCTGACGCGTCCTCACCGTCTCCTAAGGGGCTCCGGGCCCACTAAAAGCCATCGACGGCCGCCGCTACTCTCTCGTGGCGCGCGAAGTGGAAGCTAGACCTAATCGGACCCGCCATTCGGGGTGTAACGGGCGGACGAGGACCGCACTGGTGGAAGCCCCGCCGACTCAAAATGGGCCCACGAACAAAGGGACGAAAAGGCGAAACCTCGGACGCGGGATATCCCCCGCGGTCCCCCTAGCGGTTAGAGGCTGGGACCTACCGAATCTCCCCTTTGTTTTGTTTAAGGGGGGGAGATCCCAACGGACCCGGACACATGTGTGGCGTTCGGTACAAAAGGCCCCATGGCCCAGGCACATTCCCTTTGCCTACCCAAATCCCCAGGCGCCTCTCGGCCCTGTTCACCCATGCAACACAAAAAAAAGAAGAAGAAGCATGCAGCCCGCCAATCCCCTGTCTTCCCGGTCCCGACTGTGGGGGCCTCGGTGTGGCCAGAAACACCCTCCGGCGCCCCCCCAGGACACGGAGAGGCACAGGAGGCCAACCCTCAAACTGCCGTCAGACCCATTACGACCTCCCCCCGGGGAAAAACAAACAAACAAAAAAAAAAAAAACAGGGAACCGAAGGCGGAGGCCCGTAAGCCCCTCCGGCTTTCGCCGCACCCCGCCGTCGTGCACGTCCCTGTGCCCTAACGCCGCCGCAAGACTGCGAAGAGAGAAGCTCCCCGCCGGCGAGCACCCCTCTCACCCGGCCGTCGTCGCCGGCCGTGCCAGGTCCGCGACCACAAAGAAAGGGGGAAAGAAAAAGAAAAAAAAAGCCCCACGGCGGGGCCGCATGCCTGCGCCCTACCCTCGCCAAGGCGCCTCCGCTGCTCTCGTCGCTGCTGCCGTTCGCTCCCGCAGTCGCCGCCGCTCCCCTCGCCGCGGTCAGAGCAAGCCGCCGCCCGAGCGTCAAAAGGCCCACGGGAACCTAGCCGGGCCACCGTCGTCAGAGGGCAGGGCCCAACACCACGAGAAAGCCGTCGAAGCGCGGCGCACGCTCCTGGGCCGAGCGCCGTGCCGCCGTCGCGTGTCGCGCTCGCCGCCGAGAAGCCACCGCCTCGCCGTCGCGCTGCAACTCGCCTGATGCCGAAGAAGGAGAGGGAGAGGCGAAAGGGGGAGACAAGCGAAGAGAGAGAAGAGAGAGACGCTTCCCCCCCGCGCGCCTTTGAGGTGCGGTTTGAAAAGGGGAGGAGGTGACCCCCCCTCGGGAGACGCGAACCGCCGGTTCGCGCCCCAAGCGGCCCGCGGTCCAAGACCGCCCAGACCGAGCCGGCCCGCCACGCGCCAGCTCACCAGGTGCGACCCGCGCCAACTCGACCCTGCGCCGATTCGGCGGGGTCAACAGACTGCGCTCCAAGCTGTCCGAGCAACCCCAAGCCCCAGCGCCCATGAGAAGTGAAAGTAGGGGGAGCCATCCCCAGATTGCCCGTACGGAGCAACGTGCAGCCGTCATCCGCGGATCACATCACCAAAAAGAAGCAAAAGGCTACGAATAGACCACTTGACCATTAGCCCGGCAACAAGTCAAAGACCTGTCGACGCTAGTCAAAGAACTAAAATTCACCCGCGGATGTCGCTCTGCGTGCCTCTTCGCACCACCCACGGGTGGGGGGCATTTGTGGGCACCCCTTTTCATTAATGGGCCCAAACCACCGGCCCATTACCCAAGCCGTTAGCGCTGGTTTTTAGCCCCTCATGGGCTGTGCGCAAGAGGGCCAAAAGGCCCATTCAAAGGCCACCAAGGCCCATCTGAAATTAACCCTCATCTCACCTCATAAAGTGAGGGGGGGGGGGTGAGAGTAAGCATTTGTGACACCTCCCAAAAGGGAGTGCCACAAATGGTAAAAGGTGCCTCTGCCAATTCTGCTGCGCAGGGACCTGTTTGGGCCTGTTTTGGCCTTCCCTCCCTTCTAGAAGACTTGGGCAAGGGGCCAGCCAAAGGGGGGGTTACGCAAGGGAGGCCAAAGGGAAAGAGGAAGGGGGTTCTCTTCTGGGTTTTCTGAAGCAACCAGCAGCAGCAAGAGGCCAAGCTCCCTGCGTTTTTCTGCTCCAAAGGCTCCTCCCGTGAGCATCCTGCGAAGAAAAAAGTAGAAGGGAAGAGGCAAGAATAGAGGAAGAAAAAGGTGAAGAGAGGAAGAGAAGAGTGAGAAGAGAGAAAGAGAGTCTTCTCCCCCCCTTTTTCTTCTTGTCTTGTCCCATCAAGAGATGAGAGAGTGAGGAGGTTGTCACGTTGTGGTCTTCTCCCCATTTCTTTTGTTCCTTTGAAGCTTGTATTTTATTCCTTCTAAGTAGAGAACCTATTTTAAATGCTATTCCCCTTCTTGGTATGATGGATTATCCCTTTTGCATTTATTGCATGTCATCTCCCCATCCTTTTTTTTTGGGTTTTAAGCTCTCTTTCATTGTAAGGGGGTTACGGGATGGGATATCCTCTTCATAGAGGCACGTCTCCTCCCCCTTTAGCACCTCTATATGAGATCATTCCATACCTCCTATACCTCAATAAATGAGGTCATGGGTGCATGGGACCCCTTTCTCATATTTAATGCATGTATAGCATGCTAAAATCCCCCTCAATAGACCATGTTTTCTACTGTTTAGAACCTGCAAAAACCAGTTTTCTGCTGCCTTGGCCGCCCCCTAAGAGATCTCCATTGTGCCCAATGTGCATCCATGGCCATGGCCAAGGGGATTGAGCAAACCGTGCTCATATCCCTTTGCTCGAATGCCATCTTCAAAAGACCTTTCCAAAAGAGATCATCAAGCTTTAGTTCGCCCTTCTCAATAGATCACCCCATTGGCGGTTTTCAGCCCCCCATTGATGTGTGTTTCAAACCAACACCGAATAGCCCTTCAAGAGCCCCATTTCGCTACTCAAAGGGGGTTGGGCAGATAATGCCTAAATCCCTTTGTTTAGCCCACCTAGCAATGGGTTGTAATGCCATCTCAATATCCAAAATCACCCCAGCCATGAGCAAGGGCGTTCTTGGAGAGAGGCATGGTCACCCCTTTGCACAGGTGACTGGCTGCGCCGATTCAGCCTGGTTCTGATTTCTGGCAGTCATGTAAAACCAGAACAGAGCTGCGCCGATTCGACGCTGGCCATCACGTTGGCCAGAAAATCACGTGAGCAAAACCATTGCTCTATGTGATACCGGCTGATAAACAGTCAAAAGTCATGTTATGAGACCCATCCACACCCTCGGATCGGACAACATAATGTCCGTGGTCGGACGGGTGGGTTCACATGTGATTTATCGTCCCGTGGGTTGCTTGGCCATAGCATTGCCCGAATCTCCGTAGGCATGCCTGGGGGATCGAGGTCATAGGCCGTCAGAGTTACGCCGTTTCACGGCGTACACTCTCCCTTTTGGTGCCATCTCCGCTTGTGGTGGATGAGCATCGCGCTTTCCCCTCTATCACCACGATAAGGGGAAATGCTGCCGAATTTCCCCCGCGAGGGTCGAGTTGGCGCATAACTCCTGAAAGAGGTCATTAGCTTCTAATTGAGTTGGCAACGTTGCAAACGGAGGCCAATTCGATGATGTCTATGATTTCAGCCGGGCTGCGCCGGTTCGCCTTATCTCGTCAGCTGCGCCGATTCGAGGACGTTGGCGAAGTGCGTTGAGCCAATGAGCTCCGCCGAACAAATAGAGCCCCGTTTCAAATGCTCAAGGGACCCAAACGGCAAATTAAAAATCGTTTAACAAAAAAGAATCGTAAAAGCAAATGACTTCTTTTCAAACAAATGGAAGAAGAAAGTAAAAGGCCATCCCATGTTGTTAAGTGGCTAAGTTCAACCCTTTTCAAATGACAAAATCACCTCGGGTTTTACAAAAGATCAAAGGGTCAAATCAAACCTTCTTTTGAAAGAGCAAAAGACCGTCTCATATTTTGCAAAAGAACAAAGGACCAATTTGAACTATTTTCAAAAGAGCAAAAGATCAAATTAGACTTTTTCTCAAGACATAAAAGATTGCATCACCATGTACAAAAGAGTCAAACCAAACTTTTCCCAAAATAAATGATCATCACATGTTTTGCAATCAAAGAAAGGATCAAATTGAAATGACTTTCAACAAAAGACCAAATTATATCTATTTTCAACAAAAAAGTAAAAGAGACCACCTTTTCAAAATTGTCTTCTTAAATAGACTTAAAAGACCAAATTGAACCTTTTCATGGTAAGGGGACCAATAAAATAATAGACAAAGAGATCGGTAGCAGTTCGAGTGAAAGGTCTAATGGGTTCGATTAGGCGTTCGTCTTGCTCCCTAATATTTCAGTTTAATTGTGTTTCGCACCCTTTATCGGATGTCCCGTTTTAAGGTCACGAGGCTTTCTAATCTGGCGATTAATCAAGGGTTTTCTCTTTCTAAAAGAGATGTAATTAACGTCGTTGCGCTCAGGCAACGGCGGGATTTTGGTCCAGGACCCGACCACTCACTTTCGTTTGACGAAGTCAAACGTGCGCACAACAGACCTAAAGCCCTCCGACTCTCGGAGGCAAACCATTTGGTTGTCACTCCGTGACTGGCACGCCCGCGCTGCGCGAATTGCCGATTCATCTCACGTCAATTTTGCCCGAGTGGCGTTCGACGACGATCTGGATTAGCAATACGCGTGTACCCATGAGAAAATGAGAAACATGATAAATATCTCTTATAGAGATTTTAAGAGGTTAAATTTCCCATCTCCACAGTTACACCTACTCAGGAAATCCCAGCTCCCGCCAAGGTTGATGTTAGTGAAGGCCCAAGTGCAAGCAATTTAAATCTAGAGGAGCCTGTCTCTCAGCAAGGTAAGCAGAAAAGAGTTGTTCACAGGAGGTCAAGGAAGGGCCATAGAAAAGTGAAGTTGAAGCATGTTATGGCCTTGTTAAAAGCCCAAGGAGAGATCTTGGCATCAGTTCAATCTAGCATACAAGGCATTGTTTCAAATCAAGCCTCAACTTCCTCAGACGTATCTTCAATAAGAAATGCAATGAGGTATTTCAATAAAGAGATGTCTGATATGAAGAATTTGCTGGCTAATCTTTCAAGGTCTAGTGGTGTCCCTCCTGCACCCACTCAGAGCAGTCCAGCTGAAGTTCCCAGGCCACCAGGGCCTCCAGCAGAAGTCTCTCGGCCAACAGGGCCACCAGTTCAAGGGTCAGGGCCATCAGGGCCATCAGTCGTGAGGTCACCCGGACCAGTGGCAGCCTCAGGGTCTTCAGGACCCTTTCAGCAGTCAGAGAGAGTCAGGCCAAAGGGAAAGAGCCAGTGTCAGTCTCCAAGGCCCCTGATACTTCATCTCTTGCCACTCCAACCCTCTTCCACACCTTCATCTCCTTCTACTGCACCTCCTGCTCCACCAACCACAAAACATCCCATGCCTCGCACCCAACCTTCCTCATCCTCTACTTCATCTCAACCCTCCTTCTCTCCTACTCCAGCTCACATCTCAGCTCCATCCTCATTAACTCCTAAACCTTCACCTATTAAAATTCAAACATCTCCTCTTCAACCAACCTCTTCCTTTAATCCTAAACATTTTTCTATCCTCCTACTCCTCCTAATTCTGTTATCTTTCCTCCAGATAAACCTCTGCCTCTTGGTGTCTTTGACACCAATGTTCCAGACAATTTTGAAAGGAACACCCTCCTCACCATTCTTTCCACAGCCTCTCACATTCACAGGACTGATCCTCCCAGTCCTGCCATGAAAAAGAGAAAAACCACCTCATCTCTAAGCACTCCTTCTGTTCCTCTATACCCTCCTTTATGGTACTCTCTTACCCTTGATCCTAAGAGAAGACCTATCTACAAAGAATACCTCCAGAAATGCATTCTTTCTACCATTTATGGTATTCCTTTTCTCAACCTATCCGATCACCTGGACATTGTTCTTCCTTTTACTCAGCTATCTCAAGCTTTCAAATCCAAAATCCTTGAGGGCACTGAGTTCAAGACTGAAGATCAGTGGGCAGCTATCAAAGGAAATAAGGCTCAGTATGCAAAATACCTGACTGCAAGGGCCGAATCCCTCACTCACAGAGCTCACCCACTCACCTTCTCTGAGTGGTTTATCATCCAGCACAAGAACTCTTGGGGATCCTTCATTTTGAAGGAAATTCGCATTGCCAGAGCTTTTCAGCTGTACAGTGACTTCTGTTACTTGAACAAAATTCCAGAAGTTCAGTTTTGCCAGTTCCATTCGCAGATTACTGTGCTGAAATCAGAAACCCCTCTCAACCTTCCTCTTAAAGTAGACTTTGTCTCGTTCAAGGTTGATTTTCCAGTTCTTCTGCCGAAGCTGCACTCTTTAGTGTTTGATTCAGATGCTGGGTCTCATGCTCTAGATATGTTTGCAAGACAGATGGGCAGGATGTCAGCCAAGCAGGGCAGATCTCCTTCCTTTTTGCGGTTCATCTTCAGAGAATACCACTCTGGCCGCATGTCTTCTCAGATCTTAGCTCCACTCATTTCTGAGTGTGAAAGACTCACCTCATCAGAATGGGAGCTTCTCTATCAGGCCTCTTATCAGCAATTGGAAGCTATCAATCAAGATCTAGTTAGTCAGAGGAAGCCTGCTCTTTCTGCAGAAGCTTTTATGGATCTCAACTCCATCGCACCCATACCAGAGATCTATGCTGTATGGGCATCTAGATATTCTGCTTTCTATGCCTTAAAGCAGGATCTGTTAAATCAAAAGATCCACTATCCCATTTCCTTGGACAGATTTCTCCATAGGGCCAGTTTTGGTAAGAGTACTTACTACAGATTCATTTTGGACAAAACTCAGTATGGAGAATTCTTAGAGCAGCAAAGGCAACTCTACATTCAGAGGAACATCCCTTCCATGGGACCCTCCTTCTCAGTTGCCTCTGGCGTTTTTCTGCAAATTTTTAGGACCTTGAGATCAAGGCATGGGCTGTTGTCTCACAGCATGCCTCCTTGTTATCTCCTCTGTATTATCTTTCTCCATCCTAATATAAATCTTTCTCTCTTCTTTGTCTCACAGCTTATCTTTTTGCTTAATGACAAAATGGGGGAGACAACTAACGTAAATCTGAAAAACATATTTCATTTTTTTGTATGATGTTTAGTATATTTTGTCATCATCAAAAAGGGGGAGATTGATGACCAAACTGTCCCCATAATAAATACTTCCATTTATTTATATATTAATTTTGATGATTAACAAATAACACTAATGGATTACTTGAGCCTTGAGAACAGGAAATAAAAGAAAAATGAAAGTTCAAGACAATCTGGTAAGTCTCATCACTTCTATCCAAGTCTTTGTATCGACTTCTTTGATAAGCAGAACGATTTCCTCTTTGACCGGGAAACTCAAAACAAATCGATATCGCAACGACTCTCTGTCGTAACGATTTCTTTAGAACTCGCAACGACTCTCTGTCGTAACGATTTCTTTAGACCTCGTAACGATTTCTTTAGAACTCGCAACGACTCTCTGTCGTAACGATTTCTTTAGACCTCGTAACGATTTCTTTAGAACTCGCAACGACTCTCTGTCATAACGATTTCTTTAGACCTCGTAACGATTTCTTTAGACCTCGTAACGATTTCTTTAGAACTCGCAACGACTCTCTAGCCGTAACGATTTCTTTAGAATTCGCAACGACCCTATAGTCATAACGATTTCTTTAGAGTTCATAACGATTTCCTTACAACTTGATAGTCATAACGATTTCGTGTAACGATTTCCTTACAACTTGATAGTCATAACGATTTCGTGTAACGATTTCCTTACAACTTGATAATCATAACGATTTCGTGTAACGATTTCCTTACAACTTGATAGTCATAACGATTTCGTGTAACGATTTCCTTACAACTTGATAATCATAACAATTTCGTGTAACGATTTCCTTACAACTCGATAGTCATAACGATTTCTTGTAACGATTTCTTCAGAACTCGCAACGACCTGCTTGTTGTAACGACTTCATAAGTTATCACATCGATTTCCTTACAGTTCATAACGACTTGCTATAATTCATAACGATTTCATAAGTTATGAAGTCAGCAAGATTCTTCTTATCGAATTTCTTGATGCATCAGTATAATGCCTTTTTAATAGCGTTGAAAAGTCAAAGTCATATCTTGTCCGTTGACTGCTATGCATTAAATGCTCTCTGATCGTATCTCCCATGCATGCAGACAATATCTTCCATTTCTATGCTACTCTGTCTACGTACTTTTTTAGACAGAAAGGAGCCTTGCTATATACTGCAATATCTGTTCCATCTCAACTAACAATAGACAGCAGTCTTAGCTGTCTTCTATTTATTGATGATATGCTTACAGATATCTGACAAGACTCATCTGGACAACGTTGGACACAAGATACAAAGTTCTATGACATCTCTTTGGCGTGTACACAAGGATAAAAGACTGACGATCAGAAGCTTCCTTTGTGACCAGTCTAACGTACACAAGGATAAGAGACAACGGACACTTCAACGTTCGAATTTGAATCAGCAGTTTAAATAGAAGACTCAAGACGGAAAAGAGGAGAAATTGAGAAACAACGTTTGATTTTAGAAGAAGAAAGAAATACATCTCTTCGAGTCCTCAGAAGATTGAAACAAGAGCGAAGCTTCCACTCCAACCTTGTTCTTAGCTCTTAGCTCTCTGTGATCAAAAATAGTTTTTATTTGTGAGAGCTTGTGTAGTCCTTGGAGAGAAAAACCTTGTTAAATCTCTTTCTCTCTCGGGGGCTTAGGAGCTTCAGTGTGTAGCTGGTCAAGCTAGAGTCTGAAGCCTGTTTCCACACCCTTTTCTTATTAGATTGTGTTCCCTTCTGGACGAAGGAAGACCTGGTGGTATCCAGGGTGGTTGTTGTTCCCTTCAGGCTGAAGGAAGACCAGTTGAGGCTGGGTGTAAGGATCCTTAAGGGGGATTGTACCCTTGGTAGTAAAATCCTGAGGTATTGCTCAGGGACTGGACGTAGGTCTCCTATGGAGAGGAGTTCCGAACCAGGATAAAAATCCTTGTGTCTTGTGGATGTGTTTTTGTGTGATTGTTGTCTTGTTTGCTCTAACTCTAACCTTGTTATTAAGTTGTGCAATCCTTTAAGTAAACAGGTTTTAATCAGAGATCGAAGTTTTAATAACCCATTCACCCCCCCCCCCCCTCTGGGCTAGCTAGCTGGGCAACATCTTCAACTGGTGGAAGGAGGAGATGGAGCCTGCGGGGAGAGTTTCGAACCAGGCCTGCGCAGTCTCCTTCAGTGTGGCCGAAAAGCCCGGCACTTGGCCGCATCTGATGCTCCGTGGAACACCATGTGCAACTCAAACCCGTGGATATGATCCGCCGAGTCGGAGGTGCCGTCATAGGGCGTGATGGTAGGCAGGGGCAGCTTGGGGGAGACCCGGGCCTCCAGGATCTCCGCGGTGAACGGGGAGTGGAAGTCTAGGTCGTCATCCCTCGGAGTTCTACCTTCCACCCTTTGGACCATTGCGTCCATGCGGCGTTTGAGGTCAACGACGCAGCAGAGGCGTCTGGCTAACTCCTGGTCGGAGTGTACAGAGCCTTCGCGCGTGGACCCATGGGAGTTGGTGGCGACGACGGAGCGCGGAGGAGGTGGTGGCACTGCGGATCGGCGAGGGGAGTCCTCATATCGTTCCGGGGTTCGGTGGCCTGACGGAGCTCTACGTGAGCACCAGGCCAATTCCTCACGCCGCTCTTGCCAGGCCGATGGAGCAGGGGGTCACCGTCATGACGACTCTGCCTGTTGCTCCAGAGGCAGGGGAACTGGCAGGGATGGCTATCTAACTAGTTGAGCCTGGAGGCCTTGGCAGACCCCCACAAGCTGCTGCACCTGGCCCCGAAGTTTTGCTACCTCCTGGGCTGTCACGGGGGCGCCGGCGGTAGGACCATTATCAATCACTCTGGCAGGGGGAGCATCGTCGTCGGCTGGAGGGGCTTGATCACGCGAGTCTGCGCGCAACTGGCGAGACTGCGTCGCCCTGTTGTCAGGGTTCTTATGAGAGGATCGTCCACAAGCCATGGCCGATGTCGTTCCCACATATGGCACCAAAAATGTGGAAGGGTTTTCCTGTTCGGACCTGGGCCGAATGGGCTTCCACTAAGAGTAGAAGGGAGAGACGTTCGTCGGTGCGGATGATGTCGTGCAAAACCCCAAAAGAGATTAGGGGGGGTGGAGAATCGGGGGGAACCCTCCGACGCCCAAGTCAAATCAGATTGGAAAGGAGGCAGGAAAGGAAGGTTCTCTGGTGTGTGATCGCGCGTGAGCGAATGTGTATAGAACAAGTTGTGTACCTTTGCATGGGGATTACATGTACCTTTTATAGGCAAGGGAGACAAAAGGTTGGGATGCAATTTCCTTCAATGATAGTCGAAGGGACGTGTCAGTTGGAGTCCCTAGGCTAGTTGCCTGTTTGAGGCGCCCGTTAGGATCCTTCGTGCCCTCAGTCGTGGGACGCGTATCGCGCCGTTACATTAACTGCTTTCGGGGGGCGAACGGCCATTTCAAGGGTTTCTGGCTGAAGGGCACCGAACAAGAGTCTGCTTGATTACCAGCCAGGCTGATCGGTGCTCGGAACTACAGCCATGCTCGGTGATGGATCATGAGGCTCGAGCATGACCTGCTCGGTAGGCCGTGTCCTGCTCGAACAAGTGGCAGGGTGTCCGGAGACAGCCCTTGGGGACCCTTGGGCGCCTGGTGATCAGACTGTGTTCGGGAGCCTTGGGCCGGACCCGAGGACACGTGGCTCAACGAACGAAGCCCAGGCATCCCACTGGGTCATGATGGGCCGTGATGCAGCCCTGCCTCCACATTTAGTAATTATGATAATTTCATATTTGACTTTATTTTTAGAACCAAATGTCGTTCTATCGAAGTGTACATAATCAAAAATAATATCATAATTATATTAATAACATAAAAATATTTTAAAATTAAAAATAATTATGTTTTACATAAGTGGTTATGTTTTACGTATAATTTACTATCTTTTAAATCTTTCGTGTCACATTAATATTTTATTATAAATTTTAAGACGTTATAGTTTTATTTCTATTTTTGGATTATTGGTGTTGATCTAATAGAATACATTAGTCATATTATAATATTATATAATGATCACATTGGAGGTGGTGGTGGTGGTGGTGGTAGTAGAGATGACGTTGATCGGTTCAGATCGCTACACTATGATATAGTACCATTCAGTCCATATAATAGTACTAAATTATGAATTTATATGGTCTGACAATCCATCGAATCTCAATAAAATTCTTAAGAGTTTTATGAGCATACATGCTCAACATGACGAGGAGGATTAGGTAAGAACTTGTTAAATGTTCTTATTTACATATTAAGAAGATGATGTTAATTTGTAACTTTTCATGCATATGGGCAAGGGAAGATTTGGAAAAGAAGGCTTAACTTTTCATAAAAAGATGAGGAATGTGAGGACGACGATATGAGTATTTTATTTGGCTTGTAAAAATTCAAGATTGTATCTTCAATATTATATGAACACTAAATGATTGTGTCATGATTTTACATGTTTGTATGTAATGTTAGATGAACACTAAATGATTGTGTGGGGTTAATTTAAATGACTAAATATTTTTTTTATAATTTTCAACTTCTTTATGTGATGTTCTTATATTTTACTTAATTTCTTTTGAAGTTTGCTCATTTTAAATATTTATCAAGTCACAAAATTTTTTAAAAAAATCAAACAAGTCATTTTCTCATTGTATCTCAACAATACGGTACGATACTGTATCTTATCACGAAAAATATAACACGATCGATTCAGACGGTACGACGAATCATGAGAATAAGTACAATACTACATCTTTATAGAAGATGCTATAAAAGAGGAAAAATTTTGATTCCAACCACAATGATTTCGCTTAAAATCTTATCATATAAGGCTGGTGGCCATATTTGACTCACTTTTTATCATGAAAGACATAAGTATGAGTTGTTACTTGTTAAACATTTCCAAAAAATCTAATTTTCCTTCTTACTAGAAGGTTTCAATTTGAATCTAGAGTCGATATATCTCAGAAAACGTAAAGCCAGGTGACTTTCGAAGTTTGTCATCTTCTTCTCAGAATAATAAAATAGAAATCTAAAAGAACCTTTCACCAAAAACTATTATTTTTTAATAAATCTTTTTTATTATTTATTAAACTATGAGGATGCAAATCCCCTCTTCTTGGTAATACTTTGGATTTTTTTCCAATAATTATAATTTAAAAATATTTACAATAATAATGATCAAACCGTCACGTAAGTTGGTGATCCGAAAGGTGGGGGCCATGGATATCTACATTGCCAAGATAAATATTGGTGTTTGTGTTGGCAACATAAATTAATAAGTCGACATTTCAAACATTGATTAACATATCTAGGCTCTGTACGTAGACACAATATGATTTTGGGATGAAGGAGAGGAGGGTGTGTTATTTGTTTTTTTTAAATCTTGCTCGTAACGAACTCGTATCTAACTTCGGGCGTAACAACTAACTATGGATGAGCGTAGCGTAGCGGTGAATGAAGCGAAACTGTGAACTCCGAGCGAAACAAAGTGAAACGATTGATGAGCAAATCGATGTTCGGGTCCGTGCCGAGGAAGCGGTGTTGTAGAGGCTATTTTTAGCCTCCTAGCCCATAGGCTCATCAAGACCCAGCAAGGCAAAACGGCTATGGCCCTTGCGCCACGTGTCCTTGGCTTCAGCCAACCGGCTGCCGAACACGCTTCAGCTGCTAAGCACCCAAGGGTCCTAGCGGTAGTTTCCGAGCACTGCATGGTTTGCTCTAACAGGATTTGCCCTTACCGAGCAGACCAGGCAGCTCCTGCTCAAGCCCGCAATCGTCAAGGTGCCCGAGCACCGGGCACCGCACGGGCTCCACGTCCGAACACCTCCAGGATCCAGGGAGTGGTCTCCAGACACCCCTCATTCTGTTGGTCCAGGCCCCAGCCTATCGAACAGGTCCTGCTCAAGGCGCACCGTGGTCCCATTGGCATGCGCTGCGCCCAGACACTGGCTACCGAACAGCAGGTCAAGCCTACCGAACAGGCAACCTGCTCGGTACCTGTCGCCTAGGAGCCTCCAAGCAGCTCCTGTTGAACCACTTTATGGTTGTCCTTATATTTTGGTGATAACAAAACTTATGATGATTTCATATATATCTTTGTTGATTAAATACTATTGAATATTTTGTTTCATCTGTGTCGCATCAATCTCATAGCAAAATGCTAAGTCTCTCATTGATGCAATATGGCGCACTAAAATGACAAAATCGATGTTTAATCTATATATACATCGATTACAGTTCAAGTGCCAAAATTAATAAGCGCTATAACGATTTGTTAAGAAATCGATCTCATAACGATTCGCTAAAGTGGCCATAACGATTTGTTAAGAAATCGATCTCAAAACGATTCGCTAAGTGGCCATAACGATTTGTCAAGAAATCGATCTCAAAACGATTCCTTTTATAGCCACAACGATTTGCTTGCATAACGATTTCATAAGTGATCACATCAATTTCTTCAGGTGATCATAACGATTTCATAAGTGATCACATCGATTTCTTCAGGTGATCATAACGATTTGCTTGCATAACGATTTCATAAGTGATCACATCGATTTCTTCAGGTGATCATAACGATTTGCTTGCATAAACGATTTCATAAGTGATCACATCAATTTCTTCAGGTGATCATAACGATTTGCTTGCATAACGATTTCATAAGTGATCACATCGATTTCTTCAGATGATCATAACGATTTGCTTGCATAACGATTTCATAAGTGATCACATCGATTTCTTCAGGTGATCATAACGATTTGCTTGCATAACGATTTCATAAGTGATCACATCGATTTCTTCAGGTGATCATAACGATTTGCTTATAAATGAGCAACGGTTTTATGAGTCATATTCACATCGACTTCTCTTGTATGTTCAAGTGTTTTTGGCGCCTAAATGAAAAGTCAAATATCTTCTGATAGAATAAAGCTGCATGCTTGTCAGAAAAAAGATATGACCTTCTATTCTCAGCATGTTAGCAGAAACACAGTGGTATGCACTGTTTATCATAAATACTATTTTGTGCTAACACTCTCTTCTATGTGTGCAGACCTCGAAGACCACCAATGTCTGATTAAGACAAATGAAGAGAAGATCAGCAATGACTAGAAGAGCTCCAACGGATCTCTTCAACGGATCCATTCAAAAGCCTCTCATATAAAAGATGAAGCTTTGCTGAAAAACAAAGAGAGCCTTCCTGAAAATCCTTCAAGGAGTGTACAACTGTAAGAAGAACCTTCACGCTACAAACACTCAGAGAAAGAGAGAAGAGCTCGAACCAAAATCTACAGAAGCTTTCAAACAGAAGTCTTCATCGCCTTCAAGCCTTCTTCTCTTCCATTCTCCCTGTGCTCATTGTAATCTTAGGGGAGAGTCTTGACTGTGATCTAAGTCATTAGTGTTCATCTTGTAATAGCTCTCAGTCTGATCTTTCTTTCTAAGAAAGATGTCTGTCCAGCTGTAGGACTGTATACAGTGTGTAACCTAGCTAGAGGTTTGTGACGACCGAGGTATTTATGCCCATTAAGGCTCCATATCCAGATCCGCCTCCCGCGAACGGACCGAAGTCTCGCAAGGGATATCTCACACACGTGTCCAGTAAGAGTATAAAAGACAAACCACAAGAATATAAGACACAAGAAAGTACATGTGCTCATATCTGTTCACAAATTTGTACAATTGTCCCATTACATTAGTACATGTCCAATTTAAAAGAGTACAACTACCTGGGGCATACCCCATTGGAGCACAAGCTCACACAACACTAACTACTAAACTACTGCTGGTGGTACAAGTCCGACACAACGCCACTGCAAGCCAAACACACGGCAAGCCCTGAAAAGAACTGTAGGGGAGTGAGCCTCAACAAGTCACTGGCTCAGTAGGGGCTACCCAAAACAACACCGTAACCACAAACACCTCAACCCCAATGGGTCTCACTGGTAACACCAATAGCCAAACCATTTCATGCTCACATCATGACAATAAATAACAATTAAACATACTCATGATAATAAACACAAAGTCCTCAAAAGGAAAGTAGGACTACCGGACTAACATAATATCATTAGTCAGCCCAACTACTAAAGTGCCTAAACCACAGTCTCACTGGCACACTGCTACAACAACTAGTTGCCTAAGCTATAAGCCACACAGGCAAGTCACTGCCTAAGCTGCAAGCTTCACAGGCAAACCTCAAGCACTCGAATAACAGGACTGCTAACAAAGAGCTGGTCCTTTATACTCCAAATCACACTACGTCGAGAGCCACACATAAATGGTAGGACTGGCTACAGCTAGCTAGTCCATCACACACTAAATCCATAATCGGAACCATGCCCAAGAAGGGTAAAACTCAACAAGTGGAAGGTCTTACACGGCCTCCACGGAGCATAGCTCTACTAAACCACAATATGCCTAAGCCACAAGCCTCATCGGCAAAATACCCACAAAGGTAACATAATTAATAATCACAAACTAATCCACAATAAAATATAAACAAAGATCTACTTAAAACAGTTAGGATACAATAAGTGGTAGGTCAAATCACAAGACCTCCACAACACACGAAAGCCTGAAAAGGTTGGTACACAATGTACCACCACAAAACTATAAAATAACCCATGAAGGATACAAGTACCTGCTACTCTGAGGTACCACAACACGAATATCCGAACAAAGGGTACAAGCAGGTGGTAGACACCACACTGAACCACAATTATATTATACCTTTATTTAAGCACAATATTACAAGTAAAACCTCAACTGGAAAATCACATAAACTATAACTCAACCACAATTGTGCCAACACTAGGGCACACCTCGAACTAGTCAAACCTCGACCACGAGTCATAAACTCACAAACCACAGCCAGTGGCAAAGCACGAGTCAGAAAGAACGACGCCACCACATGGGAACGGACTACTAGCTGATCAGGCCAGTATCCAACCCGGACAACACAACACAAGAACAACCTCTCAGCCTCGCAGTCACGGACGAAAGGTCCAACTGCCACTCCACGAGAACAAGTCAAACAACTGTGGAGACCAACCAACACCACACCTGCAGACACACAACTGCAGGCCCATGCCTGGCACCTCTAGAGTCTCTGGCCGGAGCACCCTAAAGTGAGGCACTGGAAAACAGGACTAGCTGGGGACCAGTGTCGACTACTGGTGTCCGTACCCCCAACTACGAGCGCGCTACAAGCGACACAAGAACAAACTCTGGGAAGTCGCTGCCCCACTGTCGTCTTTCCCTCAGCCGGACGTACAACTCAAACTCAGGAGTGAGGGTGTCCAGGAAGACGACACAGACCTCGACGGTACAACACCAGTACCGGGACAAAACCCCAAGCACAACAAACACACGTGCCTGGCTCACAAAGAACCTGGGGTACCAGACTAGAGAGGCATTCTGGAATAGGCGCCGGACCACCACACTCGGCTAGCACAAACCACGATACTTACACATATAGCCTTTACTTATAATTTACGATTAACAAGTGTTAGGATTAGCTTAACATCGGTCATCATATGACCCCAAAGCTATCCCACACCAACACATACCTGAACCACAAACTTGCCTATCATTGGTCATGAGGTGAACTCCGTGGCAACACACACCACTTAATACATAAATCAATATAATATTATTCGAAAGACAACAACGGACCAGGGCTAGGTCGGTATAGACCTTCACTGCCCAAACACCACAAAGTCATGGCTAGGCTCACACAGGAACCTCACTGCCCAGTTACTACGACAAATCATAAGAATTACATTACAACAAAGTGTGTAGTATACACACACTCAAACCACGTAGACAACACGTGTATATTACACCCTAGTTGGTGTACCACACGTCTACCACGTGAACCACATGTCCAACACATGGACAACGTACTCCAAGAGTGCCACGGGTGCCAACGCACCACACATACTGCGTAAAGCAATTACGTACATCACACATCATTCACGTAAAACATGCCCATTACATGAGCAGTATGCTCCAAGAGCATAACAAGTGCACTGGCTTGCACCGATCATCTCCATGCACACACAAACACGTAATATTCATAATCAGAAAAGCTACGTAAACCACACTGCATGAATATATGCACAAGTTGGCGGCAACATCGACTGCCGCTTATAAGAAGTAGACGGCAATGGATCTGGCCGTCTATATCCCGGCTGATGAACCTGGCGACCAACGATGTTGACGCCAAGATCTTCAGCTTCTACTCCTGCAGAAACCCTAACCGATCCAACATGCATTCCTGATCCCGAAACCATTAAGAAAATAGGAGGAAATAGTTCCTCTAACTCCCATGCATTATAATTAAACTAAAACAGCATGCTTTACCACATAAAATCATCAAACCACCCATTATCCCCGCATAGGTGCCATGACCCGAAATCACCATTTTCATGCAGATTCATGTTATCTAATTACATTAACACGACCTACAGGAACTACAAGGGTCATTCCCTACCTCAGAACACGCTCAAACCCTCCGAATTCTCCCGGTTCACACCGAACCCTCTGCGAGCTCCCACAGGAATTGCACCACGCCACAGCGTTTCCTCGTCCGATTCGACAACGCCACACGCTCCACGATCCTCCAACCACCCTTCAGTACCTGCTGGAAGCTTTAGAAACACGGGGACGTGAAGCTAGGGTAAGGGGAAGAGAAAGACAGGTGGGAAACCTGCTCTCGGGTGACCCTATAACCTGCAGAATTCTCAGGTTGGCGTCAACCCCTCTGCCGCCAAAGACAACCGCCACTCTAAACGTCCACATCTAATGCCGCCAAGATCATGCAGTCAACGGCCACTTACCTGGACGCCAACAAGTCAACAACCACCCCTGGCCGCCAACTCCTACTCAACTGCAGCAGGTCCTATTTCATTTCGGGACCTAACCTGCACCACACCTACACACACCACGCGTCTATACCACACTGGCCTTACAACAGCCATCACAACCACAACACACACGATCCAAAAAGGATTCGAAAATAAGCGACGTTACAAGGTTAGTGTCTAGCAGAACCTTGTTGGGGTTTATACCAACAGGACCTAGCTGGGGGTTTAAGTCTAGTAGAACCGCACTGGGGTTTGTTCCAGGAGGTTTACTTCTGAACCTGTAAAAGAAGTAGGTTTGCTTCTGAGCCTAGAAAAGAAGTGGGCTGCCTTCTTTCCCGGGAAAGAGAAGAAGACCAGCTGGGGTGTTGGGTGTTGTAGTGTCCTTGAGGGGGAATGTACCCTTGGTTAGTAAATCCCAAGAGGTTGCTTGGGGACTGGACGTAGGACTTCCATGTGGGAAGGGCCGAACCAGGATAAATTCCTTGTGTCCTTTGTGTGATTGTTTATTTGCTTCCGCACTGCTACTCTTTATCACACTCAACTAACCAAACCTTCAAGTGTTAATATATGTGTTTAAGTTTCCTTCTATTGCAGAAATCAGAAAAACCTATTCACCCCCCCCCCTCTAGGCTAGCTTGCTGCCATACCGAAAGGGCCAACAAGTGGTATCAGAGCGGGTCTCTGAACATTCAAAGAAGATCCAACGATCTTAGAGCAAAGATCCATGGCAGCTCAAGGATATGCTGAAGGTCAATCAGTCACCATACCTCCATTCTTGATGGAGAAGACTATCAATATTGGAAGATGAGAATGGAATGCTTCATTCGAGGCACAGACTTTGATCTGTGGCAGGTAATTGAGGTAGGTGACTTTGTTATTGTTCCTATTGAAGGCACTACTGCCATTACACCTGCTGATAAGAGTAAACTATCCCTAAATTTTAAAGCAAAAAATTATTTATGTTGTGCTTTATCTAAAAAGAAATTTAGTAGAGTCTCTGCATGCAAATCTGCTAAAGAAATTTGGGACAAACTGCAAATAACCTATGAAGGAACGGATAAAGTGAAACAAACTAGAATAGATATTCTTGTTTCACAATACGAACAATTTAAAATGCTTCCAAACGAAAACATTACTACTATGTATAATAGATTTTCAAGCATAGTAGTAGGTTTCAATTCTCTTAGTAAAACTCTTTCCAATGAAGAAACTGTTAGGAAGATACTTAAGTCTTTAACTATTTCATGGACTCCTAAAGTAACTGCTATTGAAGAGGCCCATGATTTAACTAAATTATCAATCGATAATTTAATAGGTTCTCTCATGGCACATGAAATAAATATGGAGCGATTATCTGAAAGCTCATCTAAGAAGAAATGTACTAATGCTCTTAAAGTTGTAGCTGCTCCTTCCACCTCTTCTTTTAGTTCTCAGGATGCAGATTCTGAAGACTGTAATATGGATGAAGTACTGTCCAAGCTTCAGAAAATTCTCAAGAAGAAGAAAAATGGATCAAGAAGGATTCAAAAGAAAGAGAGAAAAGAAAAAGAACCAATCTGCTATGAATGTAGAAAACCTGGACATCTGAGACCAGATTGTCCAAGGCTCAAAAAGACTGGTCAAACCGTGAAGCCTAAGAAGCAGCACAAGAAGTTTAAAAGAAAAGCCATGGCGGCTGCTTGGGAAAATGATGAGGTCACAAGCTCAGAATCATCAAGCTCAGATTCCGAAAAGGAGCAGGTAAATCTAGCCCTCATGATGGGACTAGATGAGGTACATTCTGACTCATTTTTTAATTCTTGCACAGATTCAGGGTCAGAATCAGAAGACTTAGAAGAAGTCTTTAACGAACTGTATGAAAAAACATAAGGGGGTTGTAAAAGAACTAAAAAATTTGAAAAACAACACTATTTGCTTAGAAAACACCAATTCTGATCTTAAATCCGAACTGGAGCAACTAGAAAAATAACTAAAGGACAATAAAGATAATATTTATCTTTGAATGAAAATTTTAAAAATAAGGACAATGAAAAGTTAGAGTTAGAAGAAAAATTAAAAACTCTAACTGAAGAAAATCTCTACCTAAAAGAATCAGTTAGAAAATTAACAAAAGGAAAAACTTCTTTAGCTCTATGTTTAAAAGGGTCAAAATCTGGAAATAACAAACAAGGACTTGGATACATACCTCCAGAAAAAGGAAAACAAGCCATGATTCCAGAAAAATATCCCCTACCAAAATTTGTAAAAGAAACCAAGATGCCCCAGAAAAAGGCCCCTGTAAAAGAAAAAGTTTACAGAAATCACGTTCTAAAAACTCAGCACAAAGAAAATAAGAACAACAAAACAATCTATATTCATTGTTGTTCTCATTGCAATAAACTAGGGCACACTGTAAACACCTGCACAACAAGGCACTTAGTTTGGATCCCTAAAGGATATTTTCATGCATCTAACCATCAAGGACCCAAAAGGATTTGGGTACCTACCTTTGAGTAATTGTTTTTTGCAGGTTAGCCTTGGAGCATCAAAAACCAAGGATGCTCAAGGCAGGAGTGACTGCAGACTCTTCATTCAAATCACATCTGAAGAAAGAATAGTCACAAAAATTGAATTGGTCTTTATTCCTAACAATTATTTGCATGTTTCATTCAGGTGGAGTCTCTCATTCAGGGGGAGCACAGATTAAGGGGGAGTCATTCCTTATCAACTATTATTGTTGAACCCCTCTATGGTAAGAAATTCTCTCAAAGGGGGAGAGAAATGCATAGTAAGATCCTTCCTTTTTGGTTTGTGACAAAAAGGGGGAGAGTTTGTATGAATTTTCTGAAACCTCTATGCTTTATATATTTTTATCAGAAAATTCACATAAATTTTGTCATCACCAAAAATGGGGAGATTGTTGAACCACTTTATGGCTGTCCTTATATTTTGGTGATAACAAAACTTATGATGATTTCATATATATATTTGTTGATTAAATACTATTGAATATTTTGTTTCATCTGTGTCGCATCAATCTCATAGCAAAATGCTAAGTCTCTCATTGATGCAATATGGCGCACTAAAATGACAAAATCGATGTTTAATCTATATATACATCGATTACAGTTCAAGTGCCAAAATTAATAAGCGATATAATGATTTGTTAAGAAATCGATCTCAGAACGATTCGCTAAAGTGGCCATAACGATTTGTTAAGAAATCAATCTCAGAACGATTCGCTAAGTGGCCATAACGATTTATTAAGAAATCGATCTCAGAACGATTCCTTTTATAGCCACAACGATTTGCTTGCATAACGATTTCATAAGTGATCACATCAATTACTTCAGGTGATCATAACAATTTGCTTGCATAACGATTTCATAAGTGATCACATCGATTTCTTCAGGTGATCATAACGATTTACTTGCATAACGATTTTATAAGTGATCACATCGATTTCTTCAGGTGATCAGAACGATTTGCTTGCATAAACGATTTCATAAGTGATCACACAATTTCATAAGTGATCACATCAATTTCTTCAGGTGATCATAACGATTTGCTTGCATAACGATTTCATAAGTGATCACATCGATTTCTTCAGGTGATCATAACGATTTGCTTGCATAACGATTTCATAAGTGATCACATCGATTTCTTCAGGTGATCATAACGATTTGCTTACATAACGATTTCATAAGTGATCACATCGATTTCTTCAGGTGATCATAACAATTTGCTTATAAATGAACAACGGTTTTATGAGTCATATTCACATCGACTTCTCTTGTATGTTCAAGTGTTTTTGGCGCCTAAATGAAAAGTCAAATATCTTCTGACAGAATAAAGCTGCATGCTTGTCAGAAAAAAGATATGACCTTCTATTCTCAGCATGTTAGCAGAAACACAGTGGTATGCACTGTTTATCATAAATACTATTTTGTGCTAACACTCTCTTCTATGTGTGCAGACCTCGAAGACCACCAAAGTCTGATTAAGACAAATGAAGAGAAGATCAGCAACGACTAGAAGAGCTCCAACGGATCTCTTCAACGGATCCATTTAAAAGCCTCTCATATAAAAGATGAAGCTTTGCTGAAAAACAAAGAGAGCCTTCCTGAAAATCCTTCAAGGAGTGTACAACTTTGAGAAGAACCTTCACGCCACAAACACTCAGAGAAAAAGAGAAGAGCTCGAGCCAAAATCTACAGAAGCTTTCAAGCAGAAGTCTTCATCACCTTCAAGCCTTCTTCTCTTCCATTCTCCCTGTGCTCATTGTAATCTTGGGGGAGAGTTTGTGACTGTGAGCTAAGTCCTTAGTGTTCATCTTGTAATAGCTCTCAGTCTGATCTTTCTTTTCTAAGAAAGATTTCTGTCCAGCTGTAGGACTGTATATAGTGTGTAACCTAGCTAGAGGTTAGTGTCTAGCAGAACCTTGTTGGGGTTTGTACCAACAGGACCTAGCTGGGGGTTTAAGTCTAGCAGAACCGCACTGGGGTTTGTTCCAGGAGATTTACTTCTGAACCTGTAAAAGAAGTAGGTTTGCTTCTGAGCCTAGAAAAGAAGTGGGCTGCCTTCTTGCCCGGGAAAGAGAAGAAGACCAGCTGGGGTGTTGGGTGTTGTAGTGTCCTTGAGGGGGACTGTACCCTTGGTTAGTAAAATCCCAAGAGGTTGCTTGGGGACTGGACGTAGGACTTCCATGTGGGAAGGGTCGAACCAGGATAAATTCTTTGTGTCCTTTGTGTGATTGTTTATTTGCTTCCGCACTGCTACTCTTTATCACACTCAACTAACCAAACCTTCAAGTGTTAATTTATGTGTTTAAGTTTCCTTCTATTGCAGAAATCAGAAAAACCTATTCACCCCCCCTCTAGGCTAGCTTGCTGCCATACCGAAAGGGCCAACAGCTCCCCGTCTCTTGACGACGGTTACAATAGCTCCATCGTGCGCACCCCACGATCATATGGTGCATTAACTGCAGGCCCCCTTAACGGGCGCCCAGACGTGTAACTCCTCGCCAAGGGCGCTAACCGGCACGCCCTTTTCGGCGTCATTAGAGGACGTTCCGTCCCACTCATTCTGTACCATTGCCTATAAAAGGCCCAGGTAACCTCCATGCAGAGGTAAGTGGTCTCGGACACTCACACTCGCCCTCGCGCCACTCACACATGAGAACCCTCTTTCCTTCAAGTCTCATACTGACTTAGGCATCGGAGGGTTCTCCCCGCTTCTTCAACCGGGCCCCCCTGATTCCGTTCTGGTTTTGCAGGCATCCGTTCGCTACCGGCGGTCTTCTTCCCTTCCTCCAAGTGTAGGCCTGCTTGGCTCGGCCCAAGCAGGAAAACACCTCCACACTTTTGGCGCCGTCTGTGGGAACGACAGCAGCCATGGCTCGCGGACGTTCCTCTCACCAGAACTACAGCAGTAGGGCGACGAGGTCTCGATAGCCACGCGCGGACTCGCACGTCAGAGTCCCCCCTGTCGACGCCGTCGTCGCCCCCACTGGTGCACCTGACGACAATCCTGCTGCTGCAGTACCTGCGACCGCCCTGGAGATAGCAGAGCTCCAGCGGCAGATACAACATCTGATAGGAATCTGTCAGGGCCTCCAGGCCCAGTTGGCCAGACAACCGGCCCTGATGGTTCCCCCGCCACCGGAGCAACTAGCGGAGTCGTCTCACCGACGATCTCGTGCCCCTCCAGCGCCGCAGAAGCAGCATGCAGAATCGCCCCCGTTTACACGCCGAACACCATTGCGGCAAACCAACTCACCCCGAATTGCGGCGACGGTTCAGCCCCCCACGTGTTCCGACGTCGATTCCAGTGCCCACACGTCCAGGCACGAGGGCTCAGCGCATGCTGACCAGAAATTGGTCAGACGCCTCCTCCGCGTCGCTGACCTTGAGCGCCGCATGGACGCGATGATCTGGAAGGCAGAAGGCAGACTCTTGGGGGACGACGACCTGGACTTCCGCTCCCCGTTCACCGCGGAGATCCTGGAGGCCTGGGTCTCCCCAAAACTGCCTCTACCTTCCATCGCGCCCTACGACGGCACCACCGACCCAGCGGACCACGTCCATGGGTTCGAGTCGCACATGGTGTTCCACGGAGCATCAGACGCGGCCAAATGCCGGTCTTTCCCGACCACGCTGAAGGAGGCTGCGCGGGCATGGTTCGAAGCCCTCCCCGCAGGCTCCATCTCTTCCCTTCCTCCAAGTGTAGGCCCGCTTAGCTCCGGCCCAAGCAGGAAAACACCTCGCCAAGTTCTCGGTATGGTTTTGCCGCCGAGGGTAGATAGCTTGTAGAAACCTCTTCCGAGAACCCGAATGACCTTATAGGATCCTTCCCATTTCGGGGCGAGTTCGCATGGTTGGCTCGGCCGGCAGCTAAGCTCTCCTCGCACGCAGCGTGGCACTGGGCAGTGGAGAGGAGCTCGGCGAGGGTCGACGGTTGCTGCACCCCAAGCGTCCTTTGAAGGAAGCCGTCGCGAGTACCTCAGATGAGGGCACTGGTGGCTAAAGGGACGTCGAGGTGCGGGATGCGAAGTGCTTCTGTCTGGAACCGCTGGATGTAGTCTCAGAGTGCTTCGTCATTCTTCTGCCGAACAGACAGAAGAGATGCCGCGGTGCGCGGCTGAGACCTTCTGGCCAGGAAGTGGTCCCGGAAGGACTTTTTCAACAGGTGGAAGGAAGAGATAGAAAAAGGACGAACGATACAAGTTAAGATTTCAGTCGGAAGGTCCAACGTCCTCGGCATCGTGAGGCACGCGCCCAGTCCGAAAGCTCGCAGAACGGACCCCGTCCAGGCGAGGGTCCCGCGTCCTCCGGCGACGCTCCTGTAGAATGGCGACAAAGGTCTCCCGACCTCCGACCTCGCTTACAGGCGCTCCTCAGAGGATGTCGCATCATCGCGATCGAACGGTTCCTCCGCCGCAAACACGAAGTCCCACATCCGACGACTCGGGCAGACATTTCTCCTCTCAAGTGCTCACGATCATATCTGAGCAGACTTGAGAGGGTGGGGGGCAAGTGTAGAGGCTATTTCTAGCCTCCTAGCCCATAGGCCCATCAAGACCCAGCAAGGCAAAACGGCTATGGCCCTCGCGCCACATGTCCTCGGCTTCAGCCAATTGGCTGCCGAACACGCTTCACCTGCTAAGCGCCCACGGGTCCTAGCGGCAGTTTCCGAGTACTGCACGGTTTGCTCTAACAGGATTTGCCCTTATCGAGCAGACCAGGCAGCTCCTGCTCAAGCCCGCAATCGTCAAGGTGCCCGAGCACCGGGCACCGCGCGGGCTCCACGCCCGAACACCTCCAGGATCCAGGGAGTGGTCTCCAGACACCCCTCATTATGTTCGGTCCAGGCCCCAGCCTACCGAACAGGTCCTGCTCAAGGCGCACCGTGGTCCCATTGGCATGCGCTGCGCCCAGACATTGGCTACCGAACAGCAGGTCTAGCCTACCGAACAGGCAACCTGCTCGGTACCTATCGCCTAGGAGCCTCCAAGCAGCTCCCCGTCTCCTGACGACGGTTACAACAGCTCCATCGTGCGCACCCCACGATCATATGGTGCATTAACTGCAGGCCCCCTTAACGGGCGCCCGGACGCGTAACTCCTTGCCAAGGGAGCTAACCGGCACGCCCTTTTCGGCGTCATTAGGGGACGTTCCATCCCACTCCTTCTGTCCCATCGCCTATAAAAGGCCCAGGTAACCTCCATGCAGAGGTAAGTGGTCTCGGACGCTCACACTCGCCCTCGCGCCACTCACACACGAGAACCCCCTTTCCTTCAAGTCTCTCAAGTCTCATACTGACTTAGGCATCGAAGGGTTCTCCCACGTTCTTCAACCGGGCCCCCCTGATTCTGTTCTAGTTTTGCAGGCATCCATCCGCTACCGGTGGTCTTCTTCCCTTCCTCCAAGTGTAGGCCCGCTTGGCTCCGGCCCAAGCAGAAAAACACTTCCACAGGTGTGTACGCCTCCGGCCAAGTAAACAAAGAAAGTGGCTACTACGCCACTAATCACACTCTCACTCTTCCCCATATTCTTCGAGTACTCTCCCCCGATTTCTTTTATTACTTGAGCAGCAGGTGTGCACAACTCTAAAGTCGAATAATCACTCTACTCCCCGAATCCCTGACTAACGTCAGTTATTAGACTTAACAACTAGTTGACGATGTAGATACCCATGGCCCCCGCCTTCCCGATCACCGAGACGGTTTGGTGATTATTGTTGTAAATATTTTTAAATTTTAATTAAATAATTATTTATTATTATTTTATAAAGATTAATTCAAATTTCAACTACAACCTTAGAGATAGGTGGAAAGACTTCATTTTACAACTAAAAGGATATCTCATAAATTTCTCTTGAAGACATCCAAATCTCATGAAATCTAAATATTTGAACTTTTTTTTTAGTGTAAACGGAAAAAGGAGCTACTCGGATCCAGCCCAGCTCTGTTCAGACAAAGGTCAACGGATCTGGTTAAAAGGGTTGCGTAGATGGTGAGCGTTCCAAGTGGGGGTGGGTTATTTGCATCTCATCTCCCGCTGGCCCTGCCGATCACATGATCCGAATTCCCCGTGGTTGTCTCCGGACCCAATCCCCTGCTCGCCGAGCAGATAACCCCGCAAGAAGCGGATAAGATTTTCTGGCAGAAGCCGCCATGGAGGGCTCAGATGCTGCGGGGGTTTTATCCCAGCTGCTGTGACCCGGCGAGCGACAGCGAAGAGACCAAGCCTTTAACCAGGTGACTATTCCAGTTTCGGTTTCCTGGGAGGGAATTCTTCCCCTGACGCGCGCAAGAACTTGACCGGGAATTGGAAGATGACATGCATCCACAGCCCTCTGGGGCTTGGCGCTCCTCGGATTCTGCCGAGGTCGGCGAGGGTTTCCCCGTCCAGATCGAAGCTGCTGCATGTCCGCTGCACCCTCGGAGGTAGAGTCTTGCCTTTTCTTCCCTAATTGGGTTGCTGTTTTTGGGTTTTTCCTCTTGTTATCACCCCACATTTCTCCTCTGTGATTTGGTGTGTGATCGGCCATTCATCCTGGAGTTACGACTGTTAGCGGTGAATGTGGGAAGGGGGTGGTTGAAAGTTTGGTGCTTTCGAGGAAAATTGCCTGCAACATCGCGAGGGAGAAGTTTTGAGGTGGCTGTTTCCGTCGTATCATGGAAAACAAAGGCGTACTGGAAGATTTACAGCTGAGGTGGTGCCTACGGTGGCTGGGGGAGGAAATATGCTGGTGGTCATCGCACATTCCTGGAAGACCTGGGTGGATGCAAGTGAATTTGCAGCCTTTGAATGGGTAAATTCAACAGAGTCTTGGGGATTCAGGTAGGAGTCAAAGTAGCGAAGAAGATTGCATGTCACAAAGATTAATGTTGCTTGTCGCATATAATTGAAGCTGTGAAGACAGTAGCTTATTCTTCTTTGGGGTTTTGGCATGAAATTTGATTTTCATGTTGACCTCAAGAGGGAAGCCATTCATAGTACTCCGTTGCAGTTTCTGGTCAATTTCATGAGTGCCTATCTGAGAATGATATGAGATAAAACTGTTGATTAGATGGAAAGACTCTCATATACTGTATTCTCTATTGCCTATACTAATGTGGATTTTACCAACCTCCACGATAAAATACTGATGTGGAATTTTTTCGACTTGGTGTGTTCTTGATATTGGTTAGATTGCATATCTTTACCCCTTCCGTTTTTGTACAGAAATTGTGATGGAGCCAAAAGTTGCTGCTGTTAGTGAACCTCTCTTGCTACAGGCAGTGCGTGGAGAAAAGGTTGAAAGGCCTCCGGTTTGGCTGATGAGGCAAGCAGGGAGGTACATGAAGGCAGGTCTATTAACTTCTGAAGATTTCTTTTCCCGTGGTCATTACGAATATCTCCTTTGCAATAATGTTATTTAACCCTATATGTTACTTATTTAAAGTCCGCACCTTTTTTTTTCGGTTCTACAGCCTAGTGGTCGAGGACCATAGGCTGAAAGCGCACAACCCTAGTGCACCCAGGGATCATCAATGCTCATAATGTTTCCAAACTGCCTGTGGAGTTAAAACAGGTGATAAAAGGGGGATAAACCCCCTTATCCCATTACCAAAGAGGCCATATAGACCGATTAACCCACACCCGTGTTTTCTCCCAATCAAAGGATAAGAAAAGTGAACCCTGACCAAATGCGGGCTAATCTCATGACATCACCCAATCCAAGCTGCATGGGGCATGTAAAAGCCCAGAAAAGAATTTATAGTTCCCCTGTATTGAGGAAAAGTGTGCTTCTTAAGCCATTGTGAACTTGCCAAAGAAGGTAGACAAGACATTTCCTCTCATATCTCACCGAGGTAGACTTGCTCTTTTTTTTTTTTTCTAACTAAGCTTTTCCTTTAAACATACGGCATTCTTCATCATCAATGCTCAGAATGTTTAATTTTATCTGTACTGATATGTTAATATGTTTAATTTCATCATCAATGCACAAAATGTTTAAACCAAGAGAAATAGGTTTGCTTTTAACATTAAAAATTGAATTGCTCTTTAATAGCCTATGTCATACTGTTGGAACTTGCATCTCTCTTTCTTAAGCTTTCTATTGCAATATTCATTTACTTATCCCCATCATGATAATATTTCTTTTCTATAGCTTCGACTAACTAGTAGTTCATGCACAAATTTTTAAAATTGTTGACTAATTTGTGACGTTTGCTGTCATTAGGATAATGTGTTGAGCTTTTTTAATGTTTTTTGTATAGATTCTTTATATGCAATCATGCTGACTACTGCTTTTCTGTCAGCAGAGTTATAGAATGCTCTGTGAAAAATACTCTTCTTTTCGCGAAAGATCAGAAAATGTCGATCTTGTGGTTGAAATCTCTCTACAACCTTGGAATGTCTTCAAGCCTGATGGGGTGAGATTGTCCTTTCATATTAAGGGCCATTAACAGCCATTTGTTAATGTGAAGATCACTCATGTGAATTCTCTTTAAATGTTCATATCCGTCTATTTGCATGGTGTGGAAAATTGTTAAGATTGTTGTTGATAATCATTTATTCCTTCATATATAATGAAAAATGTTTACAAGTTCCACCTCTTTATACACTTGGCAGTACATCCCACCTTATCGACAGAGAAATAGCCCTTACACATCAGAAAATTAAGAAAAGTTTGCCTATCTATTATCATGGAATTGAATCAGGAGATACAGGACTATCTGAATGCCTTCCAACCTGGATTAGCAGTTTCATAAACACCAAACTCATAGTTCATAAATATCTAGAAACTTTGTTTAGTGGACAGATAAACTGTGTGGATAAATGATGTATTTCTCTTGGACTAAGGGGATTTGGTTGGCTGTAAAACAAACTCCAATGGAAACAATAATCTAAGGAATAAAATTCACAAGGAAAATATAAACATGATCTCTGTTTATACATATGAAAACTATTTTTTTGAAATGTTTCCCTTTCTTGTAAAAATGTTTTCCTAAAACCTAGATCCATGCCGTCTCACTGGAAGGGATCTTTAGTCTGGCTCACACATCATCTATTTAGAGCATCCAGCTTCATTTCCATAGACACCAGAATGACATTTGATAAAGCATAGGGTTGCCTTCCTTCCTTCCCCCTTCCTTTCCCGATTTGGCAGGGGGATAAGTAACCCCCGGTTATTTTAACCGTGGTTTGCTTAACCCATGTTTTAAACAAAAATGCTTTGGGAGGGATATGTGGGCCCAAGGGATAAAAGGGGTTAGAGGGGGTTAAAGCTACCCCTCCAAAAAGGGTGGGGTAGCTTAACCCCACTCATATCCCCTTTAACCCCCAAAATAACCCGGTTAACCTATCCCCCCAAACTGCCATTTCTCTCTAACCCTTAACATACCCCTCCCTAACCCCCCCCCCCCACCCGCCGCCGCCGCCGCCAAACTAGGCTGAGATCTTGGAATTTGTTCAGAAGTGAAACAGAAGGCATTGAAGAGGGTGACAGAGTTCCCTAGATACTGGCACTTACCTGTTTGCACTTTTTTTGTTCTGCCGGAGAAAGAATGGGACAAGGAATAAGCAAATAAATTTTCTGATACTCTAGCAGGAAAAGATTGGGACTTTCCAGCCACCGCCTTCCGTCCATACTGCCGCACAATGCTGTCATGGGGGTTTGCAGCAGCTTTCTGCTTTCCACACACACACACACACAGAGTGCTCATCTATGGAGATCTAGAGGGGTGAAGAGAGCATTGTTGTTGTCTAAATCCTTCTGCCAAAGGAGATTGAGTGATTGAAAGAGAAGAGGGGACAGAAGCACAAGAGGGAGAAGAGAGAACGATGGGAAAAGCCCTCTTAAGCATGGGAGTCATGAAATCCAGAAAATGGCCTCCACCTATTTCTGTTGGATGCCAAAATCGGGATTTGAAGTACTGAATGGATATTGTTTATCAGGTGAAAGTTTCCTGGGCAACCAAACAGTTCGCACGGATTTTTTTCGAAAACCTGTGTGCGCAGGTTGGTTTTAGTCTGTACCAGATGCATCCTAATTAGAGAAGTATGTTATATTGGAGGATAAATTAATAATTAAGGTATTCTCTAGAAGCATATATCAGATAAGAAGAAAGAAGCCTTTTCTTAGTGTTATCTTCAATTCCCTGCACTCTTTCTATCAGAAAACCTTTTCCTTGGTCCTTCCATGCATTGAATCCTTTGTAGGAACATGCATTGTATATAAAGAAATTAGCATATTCTTAATTTTATCTTATTTCCATTCATTGAACTCTTTCTATCAGAAAAAGCTCTCCTTAATCCTTACTTTCAAAGGAAATGCTCTCCTTAATCCTTTCATGTTCAAGAGGTCTAAAGATTTGTTGGCAGATTTTAGCCTTTGATTGTAGGACACGTTCACAATGTTTCGATAATAATTCATGTTTGGTTTACATGAAGTAGACCAAGATTCTTTCTTTATTTTAGTTGTGTGTCTTGTATAACTTCATGAAGTTTTACAAGCCTTGTGGTATTACCGTGTTTGTTGTAAATAGATGTCGGTTATATATCCTTTTAGGTGCCTTGTTAACTTAACTATATATTCCTGTATTCTTCACAAGTATATAATTACTCTAAGCTGGTTTCATATCTATGCGATTTAAGATTGATCCTTAATTTCTTTGATATTTCAACTGATGTTCCTAGTACAACTTTGAATATGCTCTGCTGTTTTGCATTCTTTTGCTCCAACTGACATTTACTTTCTACTTGTGTGTTATACTGCAGGTTATTTTGTTCTCCGATATCCTTACTCCTCTTTCTGGGATGAATATTCCATTTGACATTGTGAAAGGGAAGGGGCCAATTATACACAGTCCCCTAAGGACAGCTGCTGATGTTGATCAAGTCAGAGAATTTGTTCCAGAGGAGTCAGTTCCATATGTAGGGGAGGCATTGACAATTTTGCGTGCTGAGGTTGATATCTAATTATCTACTCTCTTTTTTTAATTCTTCTGGGCTTATAGGATTAAAAGTGGTCATATGCCTCTTTGTTTTAGCCTTCTGGTTCAATCTTGTAATGGTAGCAGCTGTGGCTACAATTATTGGTGGTAGTGCCACTGCCATGAGCTGATGTGATTTCGGCATCAACTTACGGGGATGCTTTCTCACCTTAAAGTCGTATGGGCATTTATTACATCATTCTACAATCTTTTTCATTGTCAGGTAAAAAATGAAGCTGCAGTTCTGGGATTTGTTGGAGCCCCCTTCACCCTGGCATCTTATTGTGTTGAAGGTGGTTCTTCAAAGCACTTCTCAAAAATAAAGAACCTGGCCTTCTCTCAACCGAAGGTATTTTTTGAATTTATATTGTCTGTTTTACTAGCAAATAATAATACTATTGCCTATTGCAATGCATATTTTACTTTTTCTTATAATGGAGGTAGAAAGCATGTGCAAGACAGTTATCTTATAAGCCCAGAGGTGCCTTTGTCAATATCTTTTTGTTTCATTGATAGCTCGGGTTAAACATATAACTCCATCACTGCCATAGAAGTATTCATGCCATTCTTGCAATGTTAATTGTTGCTGGATCAGACAGGCTGTTTGCTATCACAAGCTGTAGGAACTCTGATCTAGCTTTGTCTTCTTTTTTACAGGTATTGCATTCATTGCTAAAAAAGTTCGCAGACTCTATGGCGAAGTACATCACATACCAGGCTGACAAGGGTGCTCAAGCTGTACAAATCTTTGATTCCTGGGCAACAGAACTCAGCCCCGTGGACTTCGAAGAATTCAGTCTCCCTTATTTGAAGCAAATTGTGGACTCCGTTAGAGTGACACATCCGGACTTACCTCTGATCCTTTATGCAAGTGGCTCTGGTGGATTACTTGAGAGGTTCCATTTGACTGGTGTGGATGTTGTCAGTTTAGATTGGACAGTTGACATGGCAGAAGGTCGACGGCGGTTGGGTACAGATGTTGCAGTACAGGGCAATGTGGATCCTGGTGTTCTTTTTGGGTCAAAAGAGTTCATCACTGGGAGAATTCATGACACAGTAAAGAAGGCAGGCAGCCACAAGCACATTCTGAATCTTGGCCATGGAATTGTAGTAGGAACACCCGAGGAGAATGTTGCACATTTCTTTGAAGTTGCAAAGGGGATCAGATACTGAGCCTGGAATTAACCCTCAATTTTGTCTCATGATTCTTTCACATCTAGTTTAAGGTTAAAATTTTTATTTTATGAAGTTGTGCAAGACTGCTGTGACCCTTTTTTTTCATTTATTTTCACTACTATTAGAGGTATAGATTTGTCATTACTTCATCTCATTTGTTTTTTCTCAGAGATCATGCTTAAGATTTCACCCAACAGTTGGTGTATGAGAGTCTAATATTTTTGTTGAATTAACATTTCTTTAGGAATAAGCATCTCAGCCTTCAGATACTGTAGTGGTGTAATCCTGTTTGGGTCTGAGCCAAACGGGCCTCCACTAGAGAAGATGGGGAAGACGTTCGCCGGACTGGACGAGAACCTGCAAGACCAGAAACGGATCAGGGGGCCCGGTGAAGACCGGGGAAACCCTCTGATGTCTAAGTCAGTGGAGAGCTTGCAAGGTAGGGGGTTTCGGAGTATGGAAGCGTGTTCGCGTAAGAGAGAACGTACCGTTGCATGGTACTGTACCTGTTCTTTTATAGGCGTTGGTGTCAAGGCCAACATGCGCAACGTTGGTAGATCGTGCCTGAAAAGGCGCCTTGATGGGCGCGCATAACGGGAGGAGTTATGCGCTCAGGTGCCCGTTGGGATGTCAGGCAGTTCGTGCTTCTTGATGATGGAACGCGTGGCCTGGAGCGGTTATAACCGCGACGTAAGCCAGAGAGCCTGCTCGGACACACCTTCCGAGCAGGTGACCCACATGGGGCTCGAACGTGCTGTTCGGTGATATCCAGGGTTGTACCGCGCAGCAGGATTGGCGCTCCTGTTCGGAAGCCATCCGCTGACGAGCTCGGCAACGCTCCGCTAGGGGTGACTGGCGCGTGGGCCCCCTCGCATCTAATCCGCACGGAGGCGTGGGACCGTACGGGGAGGTCGCGTCACAGAGAGAAGGCACTGATGGGCTTTGACGCATTGGGCTTAGGTGGCAGGAAATAGCCACCACACTTGCCCCCCACGCCCTCAAGTGGCTCAGAAGTCGGGGCGCTTGAGGGCGGCGCCCTGCTCGGGTGTCATCTCCGCCATAAATGCGGTATCGTCCTCGGAGATCCGAACAAACCTGTAGTGGCACTTTTACAGAGGGGTTCGCCTCGAAGACGAGGCTTTCATGATGACCAAGTGGGTCGTGTCAAACCCAGAACGTCACACGCCAGGCCCGAACGGTCACCCGCGGGTCATTCGAGAAGAGACTTGGAGTGGAGGGAAACGTCGTTTCCAGCCCCGCTTCGAATTTCGCGCCTCACCTTCCTTATAAGGAAAGGGAGGGGGTGAGAGCGGGGTCTTCATCTTCGAAAAGTTTTCCAGAGTCCACTGCTTCCCAAGCCGCTCGCCATCTCCTCCCTCGAGCTTTCCTTCGCTCCCGTACTTCTTCTTCTTCTTCGTGCGTTGTGCTCTCCGCCTTCCAGTAATGGCCCAGAAGGGAAAGGAGATCGTTGAAGCCAGCGGGATGCCGCCGGTGGGAGCGAAAGCAGCGAAGTATCGGAGCTTCGAGGGTCTCCGAGAGCGCTTCCGGATAGGTGAGGAGTACGACATCGTCCTGATGCGTGAGGACGAGTCGTACCTAACCACGAGGCCGGGGTGCTTCGTGCTTTCACTGGACCTGCTGGAGGCTGGTCTCCGGCTGCCGATGCCGGAGATTGCAAAGGAGCTGCTCCGGAGCTGGAAAGTGGCGCCTATTCAGCTGACGCCCAACTCGTGGAGGACCATATTCGTCTTCTGCATCATATGCAGGAAGAGGAAGATCGAAGCGACTGCGGAGATCTTCCGGAATCACTTCAGCCTGGCGTGCTCCCCGCAGTCCGGGATGGGGATCGTGTACGTAAAACACCGTACAAACCGGATGCGGATCAACTTCTCGCCCCGACTGTGCAACAACAAGGGGTGGACAGGGCGCCTCTTCTCCGTGGGGCGAAGAAAGGGAGCGAACATCCCCGAGTGGGACTTCCCCGGGAGCCCCTGAGGAAGGCGGACATGACCCCTTTCTTGATTCGGGAGGCAGCCGCGGCCTCCCAGTCGCTAAACACGGTCGGGGTGAACCACGCCGAGGGGTACCTGACCGAGTACAAGCTTGTGAAATGCAAGCTTAGCCGCGCCTGGGGTAAGTCTTCTGCTGCTCTGCTCGTTTTCTTTTCTCACATACATGGGTTCTAACCCTTCTTCTGTTTCTTCTAGACGAAGAAGAAATAGCTGCTGGTCGGGACCAGAAGGAGATGGCAAACTATGCCGAGATGATCCCCGTTAACCTTTGCTTAGTAAGGCTGGACGAGGGAGGCTTCGCGAAGGGGCCCGTGCAGAAAGCGAAGGCCGTGGAGAGAGGAGGTGCCGCGAAGGAGGCACTTGAGACGGCGACGACCGCAGGGGCGGCTTCTCTCCCTCAACCGAAGAGGAAGGAGAAGCGCAAGGCGGCCCGGGTGGAGTCGCAGGCCGGGGGCCGCACCTCCGAAGAGGAGGTGTCCTACGAGCCCCGGGCTCGCAAGAAGAAGAAGGCGACGAAGTCGATGCTGCACGTTGCAGAGAGCGCCGCGGCAGTGGAGGATGAAGAGGAGGATCTTGAGCCTCTGCTAGCTCGAAGCTCTCGCCAGCATACGTGGACGCCCGAGGAGAGGGCGTCCGCAACTCCAGCTGTGGACCGTTCGAAGGCGGTCATGAAGATGTCCGCCGAGCTGGGCCTGATTATGGTCAACGATGAATCGGACCGCTCCGGAGGGCGGGCGAAGTCACCGGTGCACGAGACCCAAGAAGTCCTGCCCGGTGAAGGGAGCGCCGAGCAGGGTGGCGTGCCAGACGAGGGCGCACAGCTCGGTGCCGAGGACGGGGCAGTCGCCACGGACTTCACTCCTGCGCCAGCAGCTGATTGCGGTTCTGGCGAGGCAGTTCTTCCGAGGGGGGATATTCCGCAAGGAAGTGGAGACATCTTGCCCCCCATGCCCCCCACCTCAGTGATCACCGAAGGCCGTGTAGTCGGCGAGGATGCAGCCGAGGTGATTGCTGAGGATATTGTTGTCGGCGAGAGTGCAGCCGTCCTCGGGGAGGAAAGCGCTCAAGTTCCGGGAGATGCCGAGGAGGGCCGTGCAACAGCCCTTGCAGCCTCCGCTACCGAAGACGGTGGGGAGGTGCAGCCGGCAACAAGGCAGGAGGCCGTTGGGGCGGGTCGAGCTTCGGCTTCGACGAGCGTTGTTACCATGACCTCCGAGTTGGGCCGGCAGAAGGACCTTGTGATTGATGCAGCCCCGATCCCGTCTGCCGCTGCTGCGGCTGGAGACGAGAGCTCCGGGGACGATGATAGGCCTCTGAGGGAGGTGCTGCACCGAAGACTCCCCGAGATGCCCTCGGTGGCGGCGCTGGAAGCGACGCTTCGTCGCGTCGAAATGTCGCCAAGGAAGCTGCCCCCTAGCCCGACTGCCTCTTACCTTGATCGCCTAGCGAGGTGTCAGGACCTTCCCGCCGAAAGGACTCCGGAGGTGCAAACATAAGAATATCATCCCGAGAACCAAGATGATGACGTGGCAAGCGACGTCGATCTGGAGGCTCTTGTGGAGGGGATATCCACATCGCTGGGCGTTCTGAAGGCTATGGCCGCTCGGTCCTGGAAGCAGAAATACCTATACGAAGCGCAGTCGACTTTCTGCAAGGACCTCACGGCGAGGCACAAGGCTCGCGAGGCGGATTTGGAGGAGGAGGTGAAGAACCTCAAGACTGCCCTTCAAGCTTCGGAGCTGAATGTCGTCGTGGCCCGGGCCGAGAAGGATGCTCTGGCCAAGGTGATCTCGGATGCCGGGGTCCGTGCCGTGGCGGATTACAAAACCGGATCTGATTATAAGGAGGAATTGGAGCAGTATGGGGCCCGCTGCTACAGAGTAGGTCTCAACGCTGGGAGGGAGTTCGGAGAGAGCTTATCCTGGGTCGAGCGCGCCCGAGAAGCTTTCGAGGCCGCTGTTCGGGAGTGTAGGCGCCGGACCAATGATGCCCGCTTGGCTGATGTGCGCTTCGCGCAATTCCAATTTGGGCGAATGCCTTCTTCAGATGAAGGTGCCGGCCTCTCCGAACAGGCTCCTTAGCTTTCTCCTGTTCCATGTCCTTCTTATGCTCTCTTTTTGTAACCGCGGCCAAGAAAGGCCCGTATGTAAGCAAAAAACTTTTTGTGAATGAAATCTTCTGCTCATGAGATTGTCTTATAGCTTCACTTTCTCTATCTTCTCCCTTTTTGTCGGTTGTTCCTGCTCGGATCGGAGTCCGTTAGCTTCATAAGCATTGCATGTAAGACGCAGATCGTTGGGAACCGTAAAGGAGATTCCGATCAGGTGTATATGTCAAATGCTTATGAAATAACAGAAGTAGGGAGGAGAGAGGTAGGATGCTGAAAAAAGGCTTTTATAAATGATAAGCCTTAAGGTTAGAGACATGCCAAGTCCTGGGTATGGCTTCACCACTAGGGGTAGTTAGCTTATATGAGCCTTTTCCGAGGACATGGGTGACCTGATAAGGTCCTTCCCATTTGATGGCAAGTTTGTCGACTGCTCTTCGGGGATCCGAAGCCGAACAGCGGCGCAAAACCAAATCTCCCACATTGAACCGCCTTTCCCGAACTCACGCGTTGTAGTACTATGCGAGTCGTTGCTGATAAGAAACGAGGCGAATGCTGGCGTCGCTTTGTCGTTCGCCCAGCATGTCCAAGTTTTCTCGAAGGGCACGGTTATTGGCGGCTTCGTCGAAGTGGGTTGTTCGGATGGTTGGAAGGGCTACTTCCAGAGGTACAACTGCTTCCGAGCCGTAGGCTAAGTGGAAAGGTGTTTCCCCTGTAGCTACCCGAGCAGTCGTTCGGTGACACCAAAGGACGTTTGGGAGCTCGTCGATGCACGATCCACCTGCAGCCTCCACTCTCGTGCGGATCCCGTGCAGCAGTGTTCGGTTGGCGTTTTCGACCAAACCGTTAGCCTGGGGATGAGCCACGGAGGTGAAGTGGTTGTAGATCCCGAGTTCGGCGCACTTCTGCTTGAAGAAGGTGCTGTCGAACTGCTTCCCGTTGTCAGAAGTGATCACTCTTGGGACGCCAAACCTGCAGAGGAGGTTCTTCCATACGAACTTCCATGCGGCTTGTTCGGTGATTGTGGCAACAGGTTCGGCCTCGATCCACTTGGTGAAGTAATCGATGGCCACGAACATAAACTTCTTCCGCCCTTGGGCCTCTGGGAAGGGACCCAAGATATCAATGCCTCATTTGGCGAAAGGGCGCGGCTCGAACAGGCTGTGAAGCTGTTCGGCAGGCTGCTTGATGAGTTCTCCGAACTTTTGGCATTCTGGACATTTCCTGACAAAGGACATTCAATCCTTCTGAAGAGAAGGCCACCAGAACCCTGCTCGGATGATGTTGCGCGCTAGCGTTCTGCCCCCCAAGTGGCTTCCGCACAGCCCCTCGTGAACTTCTTCTGTGGCCGCAAGGGCCTCCTCAGGGTTGAGGCAACGCAGAAGAGGTCTTGCAAGGGACCGTCGGTACAGCTTGCCTTCTACGAGGGTGAAGTGCTGAGAACGCATCCTGACTTTACGAGCTTCGCCCTGTTCGGGCGGAAGCTCACCCCGGAGAAAGTACGCCAAGAGAGGGTCCACCCAACTCGGAGTTGGTGGGCCCGTTTCTATGGCGGCTACATCAACCTCCGTGCTCGGTAAGGCGAGCTCTTCGATAAACACGGAGCGGGACGGGGCGATGTCACCTGAAGATGCCAATTTGGCCAGTGCATCAGCTCGCGCATTCTGCTCCCGTGGAACATGTATAACTTCGAAGTATTCGAGGCTCTCTGTCTGGCTCTTGACCTATTGGAGGTATTGAGCCATGCGGGGTTCCCTCGCTCCGAACTGTCCGCTCACCTGGCTGGCAACCAGTTGAGAGTCACTAAAGACTCTAAGTCGAATGGCTCCAAGGTGCCTAGCCATGCGGATACCGGACAGCAAAGCTTCGTATTCGGCCACGTTGTTGGAGGCCGGAAAGCGGAAACGGAGGGCGTATTGGAAATCTAACCCCTCCGGGGAGGTGAGGACCAAACCCGCTCCATTTCCGGTGACATAAGAGGATCCGTCAACGTAAAGCTCCCATGGGGGTTCGTCTGCCAACGGTGGATCCTGCTCGGCCGGAAGGGTACATTCCGCCACGAAGTCTGCTAGCGCCTGCGCTTTGACCGCCGTCCTCGGTCGAAAGCTGATGTCGAACTCACCAAGCTCTATCGCCCACTTAACCAACCTGCCAGAAGCCTCCGGCCGCTGAAGGATGGATTTCAGCGGCTGATCGGTTAGAATTGTAACAGAATGGGCCTGAAAATAGGGCCTAAGCTTCCGAGCAGCCGTGACGAGAGCAAGGGCGAGTTTTTCTACTCTGGGGTACCTCCTTTCAGCTTCTTGGAGGACCCTGCTGATGTAGTATACCGGATGCTGCGCCGCTCCCACTTCTCTGATCAAGACTGCACTGATGGAGTGTTCGGTGACCGAAAGGTACACGAACAGAGGTTCCCCGAGCACAGGCTTTGAGAGAACAGGAGGGGCTGCCAAGTATGCCTTCAGCTCGGTGAAGGCAGCCTTGCATTCTTCAGTCCACCGTGCTTGCCCCCCTTGCTTCGAGGCGCTTTTAGTGCCTCGGAGCAACTTGAAGAAGTTAAAACTTCTTTCCGCTGCTCGGGACATGAACCGGTTCAGTGCAGCAAGACGTCCTGTCAGACGTTGGATGTCGCGCACTGTCTTTGGACTGCTCATCTCAAGCACGGCTTGGATTTTCTCTGGGTTTGCCTCTATTCCTCTATTTGACACGAAGAAACCGAGGAACTTGCCCGACCGAACACCAAACGTGCACTTGGCAGGGTTGAGCTTCATATTGTACTTTCGCAGAGTTGCGAAAGTTTCCTGGAGGTCGAAAATGTGGTCAGTGCTCGGAAGCGTTTTGGCCAGCATGTCATCCACATAGACTTCCATGTTGCGCCCGATCTGCTGCTCGAACATCTTGTTGACCAGCCGCTGGTAAGTCGCGTCCGCGTTCTTTAGACCGAAAGGCATTCTGGTAAAATAGTATAAGCCTAGGTCTGTGACGAACGTCGTGGCGTCTTGATCCGGGGGATGCATACTGATCTGGTGGTAACCAGAGTAGGCATCCAAAAAGTTGAGAAGCTCGTGTCCAGAAGTAGCATCCACCAGCTGGTCAATGCGCGATAGAGGGAAGTTGTCCTTGGGCGTTGCTTTATTGAGATCTTTGTAATCCACGCACACACGCCATTTACCGTTGGCCTTGCGTACGAGGACCACGTTGGAGATCCATCTTGGATATTGGGCTTCTCGGAGGAGACCAACAGTTCGGCTCTTGACTACGTGATCCTGAATCACGGTCTGCCGTTCTCGGTTCACAGGTCGCCTCCTTTGCTGAACTGGTGGGATCCGGGGATCCAGGCAGAGGCGATGGACCATTACCTCCGGGGGGATGCCCGGGAGCTCATCATCAGACCAGGCGAACACATCCAAATTGGCCAACAGGAAGGCTGTGTAGCGCTGCTGCTCGGCCTCTGTAAGCAAGGCGCCAATATATAGGACGTGTTCGGGGTCTTCGTCTACCTGGATGGGGATTAAATCTTCAGCAGGGGTTCCTCGGCTGGTGGAAGGTTGATCGGTCGCTGGAGGGGCTAGATCAGCGAGTGGTTGCTTGTCCCTTAAGGAGAGAACATAGCAATGGCGAGACTCGCGCTGACACCTGAGCACTTCGCCGACTCCGCTCGGAGTAGGAAACTTCATCTTCTGATGGAGTGACGAAGGTACTGCTTTGATGCGCCCGATCAGACCTCTGCCGAGGATAGCGTTGTATCCAGGCATGCTGTTGATGACCAAGAAGTCAACAATCTTGGTCACAACCCTCGGAGCCGTCCCTAAGGTGATTGGGAGGCGAACCCTTCCCATGGGCTGGACCGAAACTCCCGAAAAGCCGAACAAAGGCGAGTTTACAGGGGTGAGTTGGTCAGTTCTTAGGCCCATGAGGACAAAACAGTCGTAAGCCAAGACATCGGAGGTGCTTCCATTATCCACCAAAATCCGGCGCACATTACAGTGGTTGATGGTGGCCGAAATGACCAACGCATCCGTGTGTGGGGTCGTAACCCCTACAAGATCTTCGTCTGAGAAGGTTATAGCCTCCTCGGGCTGTGCGCGTGTAGGACTGGCGGGATATGGAGCCGGCCGAGGTGCAGAGAGCCTATCTACGACATGCACTCGCCTTGCGTAGTCGCGTCGGCTTCGAGTGCTTTCGCCGCCTGCGCCAAAGCCTCCCGCGATCACGTTGATCTCCTGCCCATGGGGCTCATTGTTGATCGGCTGCTCGGGAGTACGCTCTCGGCGTCTGGGGCGCTCTTCATTCCGGCGCACGAACCGCCCAAGATAGCCGCGCTTGATAAGGTCTTCGATTTCGTCCTTAAGCTGGCGGCACTCGGAGGTGTCGTGGCCGTGGTCGCGATGAAAGCGACAGTACTTGTTCTGATCGCACTTCCGGGGGTCAGAGCGCATCCTTTGTGGCCACCGAACAAATGCTTCGTTCCGGATCTCTGCTAGGATCTGTTCGGGTGCCACGGTGAGGGGGGTGTAGTTGGTGAAGGGGCGCGGACGACGCGGAGAATCACCATTGCGTCGTCCCTTCTTCCGATCTCGGTCGGAACCGTTGTCGGAAGGCCGCTTCTTATCCGACAGCTCCCCCTGCTCGGCCCTACTCGCTGCTAGGCTTTCCTCGCAAGCCGCGTGGCGCTGTGCGATGGAGAGCAGCTCGGCGAGGGTAGCGGGCTGCTGGACGCCGAGGGTCCTCTGCAAAAAGCCATCGCGAGTGCCCTGGATGAGGGCACTGGTTGCCAGAGGGACGTCCAGGCGCGAGATGCGAAGTGCCTCTGTTCGGAACCTCTTCACGAAGTCCCAGAGTGCCTCGCCTTTCTTCTGGCGCACGGCCAGGAGAGAAGCCGCCGTTCGCGGCTGCGACCTTCCGCCAAGGAAGTTGTTCCGGAAGGACTTCTTTAGTTGGCGGAAGGAGGTGATGGAGCCCGCCGGGAGGGTTTCAAATCAGGCCCTAGCGGTCTCCTTGAGAGTTGCAGGGAAGGCCTTGCACTTGGCCGCATCTGATGCTCCATGGAACACCATGTGCGACTCAAAGCCGTGGATGTGGTCGGCCGGGTCGGTAGTGCCGTCGTAGGGTGCGATGGTGGGCAGAGGGAGCTTGGAGGAGACCTGAGCTTCCAAGATCTCCCTACTGAAAGGGGAGCGGAAGTCCAAGTCATCCTCCGCCGGAGCTTTCCTCTCCGCGCGCTGAACCATCGCGTCCACGCGGCGCTCGAGGTCGACCACACACCTTAAGCGTCTGGCGAGCTCTTGCTCGGAGTTGGCGAGGCCCCCTCGTCCGGACGCGTGGGAGTTGCCTCCCACGACTGATCGTGGCGGACGGGGGGAGGCGACAGAGCGACGGGGCGAACGCCCGCGGCGCTCCGGTGCCCGCTCTTCCGACGGAGCTCGGTGGGAACGGCGCGGCGAATCAGCCTGCTGCTCTTGAGGCGCCGGGGTGGCGCGAGAGCGTCGATGCGATAATTTCGCCTGCCGCTCGTGCTGCAGGGAAATCGCCGGGGCCGCTGCTCCTGCCAGCTGAACCTGCAGGGCGAGGCAGACGCCCGTCAACTGCTACATCTGCCCCCGAAGTTCTGCTACTTCAAGGGCAGTTGCAGGTGCGGCGGCCGCTGGTGCAGGGACGTCGTGGTTAGCGCCGGCAGGGGTGATGGCGACGTCAACAGGGGGGATCTCCGGCGAGAGTCCTCTCGCGACTGACGGGATCTCGTCGCCCTACTCCCCACATTCTGGTATGAGGATCGTCTGCGAGCCATGGCTGCGTCGATTCCCACAGACGGCGCCAAATGTAGTGGTGTAATCCTGTTTGAGCCTGAGCCAAACGGGCCTCCACTAGAGAAGATGGGGAAGACGCTCGCCGGAGTGGACGAGAACCTGCAAGACCAGAAACGGATCAGGGGGCCCGGTGAAGACCGGGGAAACCCTCCGATGCCTAAGTCAGTGGAGAGCTTGCAAGGCAGGGGGTTTCGGAGTATGGAAGCGTGTTCGCGTAAGAGAGAACGTACCGTTGCATGGTACTGTACCTGTTCTTTTATAGGCGTTGGTGTCAAGGCCAACGTGCGTAACGTTGGTAGATCATGCTTGAAAAGGTGCCTTGATGGGTGCGCATAACGGGAGGAGTTATGCGCTCAGGTGCCCGTTGGGATGCCAGGCAGTTCGTGCCTCTTGATGATGGAACGCGTGGCCTGGGCGGTTATAACCGCGACATAAGCCAGAGAGCCTGCTCGGCACCCTCTGGACACACCTTCCGAGCAGGTGACCCACATGGGGCTCGAACGTGCTGTTCGGTGATATCCAGGGTTGTACCGCGCAGCAGGATTGACGCTCCTGTTCGGAAGCCATCCGCTGACGAGCTCGGCAACGCTCCGCTAGGGGTGACTGGCGCGTGGGCCCCCTTGCATCTAATCCGCACGGAGGCGTGGGACCGTACGGGGAGGTCACGTCACAGAGAGAAGGCACTGATGGGCCTTGACGCATTGGGCTTAGGTGGCAGGAAACAGCCACCACAGATACAAACATCAAAAATATAATATTCGGAGAGCTAATCCTCCAATATCTACTTTTGATGCCTTGAAGCAAAAGCACATCAAATGATCCCAAAACTATGATTGGAAAAGACACTCTTTTAAAGACAAATATACAAAGAATAGAGTAAGTCATATACAAGTGAAATCATGTAAAGAGGCAGGTAATCATCATTATATATGTAGCAGTATTAGGGGCACCGACCACCATAATTCTGTCATAACAATGGTGGATCCAGTGATTAGGAGTGGGGGGACTCGCTCTTCCACGTGTCGACACTGGACAGCACTACTAAACCCCTCATTGTAATAGAATTGTATAAGAAATCATGAATATATATATATATATAATATTTATGTTTTATACTCCCAAAGATAAATTCCAAACCTTTGTATAAAATTTTTGTTTTGATACGCAGTAATGTTTAGATTCTTTTATTGCTTAAACTTTGTAGCTATTCTTTTTTTTCTTTTTTCTTTTTTGGTAACGAGGAAATCTCGCTCCGTGTGGTTTTGTGGGCTCAGAGATTGGTGTTCGTGAACTACAAGGTCAGGATTTGGCAACTCCTATTTTTCATGTACCCGTATTATCCTTATCCCACTTGACCGGAAAAACTCTAGATTTACACACCTCGAAGATTGCATGTAAATCAGGTAAACCCTCTCAGAAATCGAACTCGAGATCTCTTACTTTTAAGTAAGAGTTCTAACCGATCGACTCAATCGGGATCCTCAACTTTGTAGCTATTCGTTTTAAGTAAACCCGGTAGTTTTGATCAATATTCGATATTCATTTTTTCAATATATAAGATAATAAATGTACATAAATACTAAATCATTTGTTTAAGATTATGTTCGGTATCCCCGTGTCTTTATTCTTTTCCAATTTGTCATGTCCGACACTTGACATCCGTAATCGATGCTTTATAAATCGTAATTTTAGATGTGTCCGATGAGACAGAACCTTCGGCCTTTGTCTCCGACAGCACCCGAATAAGAATGTTCCTTAAACTTATAAGACTTTGAAAAGAACGGCCTCTGTAATTTGCCTTCAGTTTAGAATCCTTCTTCTTTGTTTACAAACAAGCGGAGAAGAAGGCGACGGCACTTGATTTTTGAAATTCCCATATAAAGTTTTTGTAGAAGGTGTTTGTTTGTTTTTTTTTTTTTCTGTCGATGCTATATGAAATTTTTAATATTTTTGTGATTTTTCATTTGAAATTAGAATGACAGCAAAAGTAAGTACCACTTTAATAGATCATAAAATCAAAAGCAAATATTTACGTCGCACCAAATATCTGCATTTTATGTTATCCATGGTGTTTTGAATCATGTCACAGCTCACGAAATGGCACATCAGTCTCCAGTCTCCATAACAATGTATACAACGAATTACAACTAGTTAAAAAAATATAAAAAAATATTTTTAACAATTTATGAAAATGGGAGTCACTATATACAAAGATCCCAACATTAAAATAAAAAATAAAAAAGAGAGAAGAAGAAGGAGGCGGCTAGGAAGCTATCGAAGCAGGCTATGATGTTACGACCTGCTTCGATCCGAGTTCATCACATCAGGCGATATTTCGTCGAAGGTGGACGGGGTTGAACACGCTCACCTCTTCGCACGTATGCGTGCCGACACAGGCGCACGTGAGAGTACCGCATAATTGTTACCCAACTCCCTTCTTGCAGTTGCATTTGTTCAGATATGGAGTTGTGCAAACAGACATCAATGGGTGAGACGGACTGCTCGATCCCGACAGACGAAGCTGACCCGGAAACGCCGGTTGGTGGGAGCTGTGCAGCCGACGTTTTTTAAAAAAAGTAAATTACGAGGCAATAAAAAGAAATTTAAGAGTTATGTGGTCTGAACCCTGAACTTTGCGGGAAGTTTTGATAATTGGTTAGTTCAGTTATTAAGATTTTTGAATTTGATAAGAGCTGATAAATAATGTTATCACAGATGAGAAGGTGAGGTAAAGTTATAATCTTTTGTCAATTTTTGTCGGACATAAAATTTGGGTAAACTATCTCTCTTATTAAATTAGAATTTCCTTATGATATATGAGAATCGAAAGATATGTTTCCGGTTATTAAAAGGCAGCCACTATAAAAACTATGGCCTTGCGTTCAATCATAGGATGTTCTCCCCACCTTTTGTTATTTCACTATTATCTTTTAAAAAGAGAAAAAAAAATTGTACATCCAATCTTGATCAGACGGCTGATAGGAGAACTGTGACTCCCGGCCGACAAGTTCCATCAATAGAAACCCACCTCTCCACCTACTCTTAATGTCAAGATAGAGAGCATGCTAAAATCCATTGAGAAAAACAAAAGAAAAAACCTTGCAACATATGAATAGCCTTGTGATTGGGTGGCCATCACATTGATGTGATAGGCCACCCAATTTCCTATCGATGTGGATGGACACCAGTGTGTTGTAAGACTTAACTCAAAACAAAAAAAAGTGCAGATCATCTAATTATCTAAGGGAAATGAGAAGCACTTAGTGTATAGACGTTGAGACAAATTATTTGTCCGAAAGTTTGCGTTGACGCTGTTCTGTTGGGCAGCGGTCTAAATACGAGGTCCAGATTTAGGGGCGCTGCCCAATGAATGCACCTCCAATTGAGCGTCCGAGTAAATTATTTATTTGAGCGTCCGAACATTAAGCATTTTTCAAGAGAAATACCCCAGTTTGTCTTCTTTGGGGGCGAGTTAATTTCGTCTCGAGAGAAATAGAGAGTAAAGAGGTGGGCGTGCGCCACACTGGAGATGGGGCTCACGAGGAGGCAATCTAGACGAGCGGCTAACAGCTCTCTTTAACCAAATTTGAGGTAGGGGGTCGAACCTAAAAATACGGCTCTCTCACTTCTCATCTATACTATTATAATAAAACTCAGTCTTAGAAGTACACGTGACAGTATCAGAAATTTTCTTTTCCCACCCAAACTGAGATATGTGATACCGCCTAAAACTATCCCCTTCTTCTTTCTCTCTATTTTTGTATTTCTTTCTCTCTTTATGTGTTGCCACCGCAAGCAGCAAACTCAGCGGGATTTAAAATTCAAATCCTCTCCCTTTCTCCATTTGGTCCGCTCTTGACAAAAAATAATATTTTTTTATCCAGTCCGCCACCCCCATCTAAAAATATAAGTACTCGCCTCCATTATAATATGCATCTCTCATATTTGATCTATTTAGTATTCAGCATGAAAATTAGATTTTCTTTTCTTCTATATAATACTTCTCTATTATTATTAATAACAATCATATCAAATCTAATTTATAATTTATAAATTTATTATAATTAAATATATATTTAGAAGAAAAAAAACCGTGCAACGCACGGGTAGAGATCTAGTATGTTATGAACCGAGACTGATCAGTTGATGGTTCACTTATAAAAAGGATGTCTCCCAACTAATCTTTGTAGATTCGACGTACATGAACAAGATGAGTTGTTTTCTTTTTCTTTTTTTTCTGAGAGAGTTCATAATAGCTTGCATCATTGGAGTCATGCCTAGACTTCAGCTTCACATCAGTATCGGGAAAAATGAGTTCCATATTTGTTTCCATAATCTTAATATTTAAAGGAAATCTCTACGTGTCTATATAGATATACATATGTCTACATATATATGCACATGATCTGTGTTTCTATGTGTGTGAATATATATATACATACATGTTTTTTTCTTTTTCTCTTTCAATATATGAGAAATGCTAGAGTACATATAGGATGGTTGGTGCATTTGGACCGCACTCTAATTTCCATCTTTAAATTTCAATTCAAAAAATGAAATAAAAAAGGAAAAAATTGTTTCTGTGATGAGAGGAAACAGATTGGCGCCCTATTTTTCACACGAGAGCCACTTTTGTGTGCATCATTTTTTGGATTGTTTTATTTTTTTTTACCACCCTAACCCTATAACTCATCATATCTTGAAACTATTTCTTTTGACTTTCATATTTATCAATAACTCTTTATAATAACTAATCTAATGGTTCGCTTTAATATTATTCTTAACTCATTATATCATACTTTAATTTAATCCATTGAATGATCAACAAGATTTAATTAATAGATTTTTAGTATTCAATATTTGTAATATTTTTACTTATAAATTGTGCTTAAAAGTTAATATTTATTTATGAATGACCCATTTTTAAGTGATTTAGTAAGCCATTTGAAAAACAATTAAGAAGATACACTTGTTTAAAAAAAATAGTTCTCCAAGAAATGGTGTTGATCGGGTAATTGTATAATTTAAAAATAAATAATTTTAAAATATAAAGTTATGAAGTTTGGTAAAAAAAACGCAAAATAAATATTCTGTAAATATCCATAAGCCGCTCATGTAAGTGCCCCGGTTGAAAACCTAGTAATGTGAAAACAATTTTGTTTCCTTTATTTTATTTTCTAATTTCCTTGTTTAGATTGAAATCCAAAATGTGAAAGCTAGGGTGCGGTCCTACCTGTACTCTCTCTCTCTCTCTCTCTCTCCTCTCTCTCTCTCTCTCTCTCTCTCTCTCTCTCTCTCTCAAAATATATATGGTAAACAAACAACGGATAAAAAGACAATGATCTAATATTTAGTTTGATTTAACTACAGTCAGATTGAACAAATATTGGTTTTACTTTAACAAAGAAAATGGCACGAATTCATCTTGGAACAGAATCATTATTTGAGGATTTTTTTTTAAATATGAATATTACGGGAGTTTATTTTTGGGAGATGGTCTAATTAAAGTGCAAGAACCCAAAGTTGTTCTTGTTTGTAAACTTGAAGATAAATGATTTAATTTTGTATCTAAGTAAGTTAGCTTTGGATTAAAGTTTCCGGTTGACACAACATAAGATTTATTACAAACACAGATTTTCTAAAAGAGATTGTGTTGTAAAAATAGTAGACCATGGTGTTTCATCGATCATCGACAAATTCAGTGCAAATAATGTGACAAACATAAGCAGATTAGACATGATAACAGGCACATCCCATATAAAACTATATAATATATAAGAATGTTGAACATGAGCGAGATATACATATAACGAATTGAAAGTAAAGAAGTTTTGTAGAGGCATTTCATATCGGAATTTATTTTAGAGAAAATATCACCTATATTATGCGGTGCAATTGAAGTCCAACGATCTTTTCTCAAGATACAACCACAAACAACGAGATTGATCTCACACTAGATCGATCTCGTTAAGCAAAAGTTATTCAACAAAACCTAACCTCTACTTGTTGAGAACAAAAGTAAGTTTAGGACATAAGAGCATGTACCAGACGTGCAAAGCATAGGAGAGGTTTTGCATCGAGATCGAGCAAGCGGGACACTATATGATGGAGACGGAGCATATCATTCATCGAAGGTGAGAGGAAAAGGCAATTGAAGACGAGCGATTCTCCCATAATAGACCACAGTCGTATCAAACCAACCGAGAGAAAAATGAAAGACGAGGAGAGCAAGTGCTATGTCTCTCTCTCTCTCTCTCTCTCTCCCCTATATAGCGACTGCCACATGCCCACTCCCACTAAAAATCTCTTTAAGGATGGATGCATCCTATTTTCTCTAAGCAAAAAAGGTAAAAAAAATAAAATAAAAGGAATCGCATTAAGGCCTAGAACCACTACCCACGCGTGCGCCCGACCCATCTCGACGGGTGGGTGCACATATGTGGTCATTGGCATAGTTCTGATTATTTCCGTAGGAACAAAGCCTTAGTAACACAAAGAAATATAAAGTCTTTCCCTTTCTTATGATTTCTAATGAGAGATAAATCCTCACATGCAAACACACAAAGAAAGCATGTCCTTTTATAAATCTTGAGTTTATCATTTGCCAAACCTTCCACCCTACATCTATCCAACAGATTGATAATACATATGCAAAATTCAGATCCAAAGACACCAGTGAAACTGTTCCTGTTGGAGATAAACTTTTACGTGGATGAACCATTCCCAACTATTAGGTAAAAACAAGATAATCACCCACATATCTTTAAACATATATATATATATATACATAGTTTCACTTTAATAGTACTCCAATTTCTTACAAACTAAATAAAAAAATAGATATTTAAACTTACTTATCTTATCTGTACACCTATTTAAACCATCTCGATATCAAAAATACGACGACAACTGATCGATTGCGATTCACAGATCATCAGTAAGACGAAGTTCCAAGCATGTTGGTAAGCCAGCATCACTAACTAGAGTAAAAGACGTCCGGACCCTCACACGCGCACGCTCACGAGTGACCTGGCGAAATCGGATCTCGCGCAACCAACACGTATGTGGGCGGGAGCCGCTTGTCCGACCTGGCCAAATATTCCATTACACGTGTCTTGCGCCGGTTGGGGTCATCACGTGACCAACTCCTATTGGTTGGCGCGTGTAACAGGCCCAGTGCAGACCTTCCTCCGATTGCGACAAAAAGAGTGAAAAAGGACTTCCGAGTTGATGGAAAAGGCACCTCCTACCAGAAGCGCCTTCCCGTTGTTAATTAATTGAATTTTTTTTTACTTGTTAGTCCATCAGATCTTTTTTATTAGTTTTTCATCCTTGTAATTTTATTATTTAATCTTAAATTTTATTTTTTCTTACAAGCGAGTTACTTGTAAGAATAAAAACTGATTGTTAGACTCACCGAAACATCATTCAAAAAACTGAGTTTCTTATGTTCAGAGTCAAATAGTCAACTTCTATAGACTAAAAGTTAATTGTAAAAGATGATAGGAACTAAAAAGTAGAACACTCTAATTAATTAAGAAATGATTGGTGGAAAACCTAATGGCGCCAAGAACCAGCTGTTTCATAGAGATTCCCCAATTCCTAATAGCCACTATTATTAATATTGGGCGTGACTGGTCGAAACCAATTAACAGACATTCCATTGATGGAGCAGCAGGTGCTCTTTGTCTTGTGATGATGAGGGCAGAGACAGAGACAGAGACAGGGGAGTTGTCGTATTATATAAATAACAATTCGGGGGAAGGTGAAGATTCAGATATAGAGAAGTCGCCTTTAGTCTTCTTTGATTTTAATGGTTCCAATTTACAAAGTTGCAGTTCATATATGCTATAGTACTAGAATATCCATACCAATTAGTATTAAAATAGTTAGGTAAAAACACTTTCTTCTTTTTTACAAGGAAGGTAAGAGTGATAAATAATTTTATAAAAAATAATATAGTAACACTAATCAACGTTGTTGTTGAGATGTAATAAGAACATTTAAATGCTCTAATTAGATAGGATCTGCACAAGTAATTACTATCTATATGATCGTACAATTAGCATTTATCTCAGTATTAATGCTATTCTCGTGAGTAGTTGTATTGTCTGCATCCTGTGCCACAAAGATTGTCTTGCAAAAATGTGCCCCCTTGGATAAGAGAGAATACAAGTTTTAGATGATTGGTTCTCTCAACATTTTTGTATATCTGATGTATGTATTTAAATTAAAATACCTTAAGTAGTCTCATTAGGTGGCGTTTGGACAAGGACAGATGATTCCGTGGAAAAAATTGTAAAGTATGTGTGCCAAGAGAGGAGATTTTTTATCATTAAAATATACTAGAAGCAACAAAACCCTTGCTTCTGAAGAGGAGAGATGCTCTCACATGTATCCAAAATTTAGACAACCATTAATCTAATAAACGTTTTCAATCACTAGAATCTCCATTACCCTTTCCCTTCGAGTTATCATCCAGGCAGAAAAAAAAATCATCAAACATGAAATGATAATATGGCCTACATGTGTATCACAAAAAAAGGGAAAACAATATACAAGAAGGACCTATGATGTACTATAACATTAAACAATAATCTAAAGTAAAATAAAAATTATTTTCAAGATTACTCCTGAAAAAATCAGCTTAAATGGCACTTGAAACAATGAAACTCACAAAAAAAAATTGGAGCTTTTTGGGTAATATGGGTTTGGAATTTGATCATTTATATGTACACGTAAAAATTTATTGCAAGATCAATGTTTCAATAATAATGATGTGGAGTGCAAAAGAAAAAATCTATTAACTAAAAGTGGGTGTTCCTCTTTCACCTTCAATTAATAAAACTATTTTCTTAAGAATCCACGTTATTATTATTAAAAATTTAGAGAACATCTTGGTGTAAATTATTAATTTGCAATAAATGTTGTAAATCTAATAAAAAATTGCCACCTCATGATAATAATATTTTATATCATGATTATCTAATTTTAAAAGATTGGATGGCAAATCTTCATTAAATTTGTAACACTTGTTACAAATTTTTTATTTGCAATAAATATTTTTTTTATTTATCAATGTACGCAAAAAACCAACACACAGAGAGGTGGGGGCCCACTCTCCGGTTGGTTGGGACTTGGGAGTGGTTGCTCTGAGGCCAGCCGGTGGGAGCTTCTCGGGGAGGTAAGGAACGACGCCGGGCGGGCCCCACTTCGAGTCCGGCAGGCAAAGCCACGTGCAGCTACCTCCATGGAATCTGGGATTAAGTAGGAGAGATGGGGGCATTCCTGTAATAACGCACGCGGAAGTCGACCCCGGTCTGGCTCCCAGATGTTTCCAAGACACGATATTTAAGCGGTGGGCGAACGCGGGTGGCCAGAATTCTCCTAAATCCGACGGAGCCATCATCGTCCACGGAAGAACAAGTAGAGAAGCGAAGAAGGCGGGGCGAGGCGAGAGGAGAGCGGCTTGGACATCTTTCGAGGGTCTTGTTCGATCTTCCAAAGGGTTCCTTTTGGTCCAGCTCGAGGGAATTCCGCCGCCGCATCTCCTCCCTGAAGTAGCCCCAGCAGGTAAATAGCTTCTCCTACTGTTCTGACCTGCCCCCCTTCTTCTTCTTCCGTGCTTGTTGGTTGGGAATGCCATTGGTGAAAGCTTGCTCCCCCTTTTTCATTTTTCTGTTAGGTTCTATTTGGAATGATAGTTGCATTTAAGTATGTGAAGCTGAGATCTTTTTCACCTTTGAAACGGTGTTAACGGAGAGATTGGCTCTTTTCTTTTCTTTTCTTTTTCTTATCTTCCTGCCGTGCTCGTCCTGTTGATGGTGGTTTAATTGCTTCTTGAGATTTTGCTTGCATCGATCAAGGTTTCCGTTCATTAATTTGTTCCTTTGGAGAAAGAGGAGGCCTTCTGGGGTGATGGGCGTGGCTAGAGGGAGCTTTCTAGAGTTTAAAATATTTTCTTTTTGAAGAAGTAGGGTATCCGAAATTCCGAATACGCTAAGATGCTTGGATACCTTTTTTCCCTGTGGATTTTGTGAGATTGGTCATCTTTGAGTAACCTCATGTGCTTGATTGTATTGAATTTCTCAATTTCCCTCGTTGTCCTTCAATTTATTTTCCTTTCAGTTTCTGAGGAGTTTTGGTGGTGTTTGCTCAATCACCCACTTTCTTATTTTTGGCTGTCAAACCTCAAAATGGAGAAGGGTTATTCTAATGATCCTATTAAATATTTGGTCTCCACGATGGTAAGTTCAAATAAATGAATCTAAAATGAAATGGGATTCTCATTTGTTTCTCAAGCCTAACTTAGATCTTGTATCTCTTTGTGACCTAGAACTCAAAGCATGGATGGCAGTTTCAGCTGAAACCGAAACGTTTCGGTTTCTGACCGGACCAATCCGAAACTGGCCGGAACTACTGTAGCTAATCCGACAGCATTAGAAAATAATATTTTAATGAGTTTCGACCGGTTTTGGCCAAAATCAGACCGGAAACGGCTGTTTTACTCCCCTCTTAAGGCCGCCCAATACAGCCGAAACGGTATCGGTTTCAAACCCGGCGAAACTTTTGAAACGGATACTGATACTGACACTCCCATCCTTGACTCAAAGTCACATAGTAACCCCCCCCCCCTCCAACCCCTCTGCCATTTGCCATGATCTAGGTGAATATCAACATTGGTTAGTTATGAATGAATTTTGTTGAACTAAGAATTCTCTGATGCCAGTTTGTGTCAAATATCAAATTTGATAACTCTTCTATTCATAATTGTGCTTTCTTTCTGTTCGTTTAGCGCACAAATCCTGTCTTACTCCCCTCTTAAGGCCGCCCAATACAGCCGAAACGGTATCGGTTTCAAACCCGGCGAAACTTTTGAAACGGATACTGATACTGACACTCCCATCCTTGACTCAAAGTCACATAGTAACCCCCCCCCCCTCCAACCCCTCTGCCATTTGCCATGATCTAGGTGAATATCAACATTGGTTAGTTATGAATGAATTTTGTTGAACTAAGAATTCTCTGATGCCAGTTTGCGTCAAATATCAAATTTGATAACTCTTCTATTCATAATTGTGCTTTCTTTCTGTTCGTTTAGCGCACAAATCCTGTCTTACTCTATCTTTCACCATTTTTCTTCTTTGCTGACTATAGTTGGGGCAGTGATGGGTCTGATTGTGGAGCCTTTTCCCAACAGAATCGTTGTTTTTGTTGATGTTGATTTATGCTGAATGAACTGTTATTTGTTGCCCTAGCTTTCCTTCTTCTTTTTTTGAAATCCTGGGATTTGCCAGTTAGGCTTTTCCCCCACTTTTGAGATAGTTCTTTGATTTGGTGCACTAAGAGCTTGATCAATCTTATTTCAGATTTGGGATATTCAAGAAAACTTTTGGCAGCTCTTTTGTAATCAAGCTTTGGACAACAAGCACTAGGGAATGCTGAAAGATGTGTTTGCATGCTGAGAATTCTCTCTCTGTGGTAAATGAGATATTTCCACTCAACCTGCCATTGTTCATCTTCAATGGCATCGGTTTCAAAAATGTCTACCAATTCATCCCACATGCTCAATTTCACAATCAAGCTACAAATTTGATAAAAGGAGTAATGTTAAATCATGATGTCTGTGAAGATGGTTGAACACTCCTAAGCATAAGATCCCGCTTGCTGATATCCTCATATTTTATCTGCGGGAAAAGGATAGTACTACATTATTTAGCTGTTATATCTCTGAATGGAGAGTAAAGGGAACATTTTGTTGCAAAGGTACGAGTTAGGGAGATTATTAGGGCAAGGAACTTTTGCGAAGGTATACTATGGGCGAAATCTCAAAACTTCCCAGAGTGTTGCCATAAAGGTGATCGACAAAGAGAAGGTGTTAAAAGTTGGCTTGATGGATCAGATCAAACGAGAAATCTCAGTAATGAGATTGGTAAGGCACCCAAATATTGTGCAGCTGTTTGAAGTCATGGCCACCAAGAGCAAGATTTACTTTGTCATGGAATATGTGAAAGGTGGTGAGCTCTTCAACAAGGTGGCCAAGGGTAGGCTTAAAGAGGATGTTGCACGGAAATATTTTCAACAGCTAATTGGTGCAGTAGACTTCTGTCATGGTAGAGGTGTCTACCATCGTGACCTTAAACCTGAGAATCTGTTGCTGGATGAGAACGGAAAGCTGAAAGTTTCTGACTTTGGTTTGAGTGCACTTGCCGAGTCCAAGAGACAGGATGGATTACTTCACACCACTTGTGGGACTCCAGCTTATGTTGCCCCTGAAGTTATCAGCAGAAAAGGGTACGAAGGTGCAAAAGCTGATATTTGGTCATGTGGGGTGATTTTATTTGTCCTTTTGGCTGGTTATCTTCCTTTCCATGACCCTAATTTGATGGACATGTACAGAAAGATTGCAAAAGCTGAGTTTAAATGTCCCAACTGGTTTCCTCCAGAAGTCCGTAGGTTATTATCAAAGATCTTGGACCCAAACCCTGCCACAAGAATTTCTACATCAATGATTATGGAAAGTTCTTGGTTTAGAAAGGGCTTTGATGATGGGAAGATCATAGACAATGCAGAGATGAAAGAACTTATGCCAATAGATGTCAATGCAGTAGTCTCTATGGACACCAGCATTCCTGAGGGAAAGCAAGAATCAGTGAAACCTGCAAATTTGAATGCTTTTGACATCATCTCTCTATCTGCAGGATTTGATCTTTCAGGCTTGTTTGAGGGGGCTGACCATATGAAAGAAGAAAGATTCACGTCTAGGCAGCCTGCATCAATCATTATTTCAAAGTTGGAGGATATAGCTAAGCGGCTAAGGTTGAAGGTGAAGAAGAAGGATGGTGGGATGATGAAACTAGAGGGCGCAGAGGATAGAAAGAATGGGGTAATAGCAATTGATGCTGAGATATTTGAGATTACTCCTACCTTTCACCTGGTGGAGATGAAGAAATCAGATGGTGATACCCTCGAGTATCAGAAAATATGGAAGCAAGAAATACGGCCAGCACTCCAGGATATTGTTTGGGCTTGGCAAGGCGAGAACCCGCAGCAGGATTAGCTGAATACACTTAATAAGCTCTTGAGTGAGTTCAGGCATCAAGTTCTTAAGCAACTCCAGACTTCATCGTTCTATAGCTTGGCTTTCTGGCCGACAAGTAGTTCCTTGTTTATGTGATTCCTAATGCTACAATGTGTCTCTCTCGTTTTTTTCAGTTATTTGAATGTATTCCATAAGCATTGTGTGGTGTTAATTCTGGACTTCGTTGTATTTCCACTACCTTTTAATCAGAGATATCTGTCTGTGAGCTTTGTCTCTCCTCTAAATGTGGGAGTGGGATTGTTGCTTCTAAAAACTGCGTCAATCGGATGATAATTGTGCGTTTGAAGATTATGCAATGAATGCTATGCACCATGCACTCCTTGGAAAAAAAACACTGAACTAAACGTTCGGTGGTCTTGGGATTTGTCTCCAGGAGATCTCCAGTCGTGGGGTGCGCCTCTTTTTGATTCAACCACTCGTATACTTCTTCAAAATGTAAGTTCCCTCTTCTTCCTTGGTAATAATGAGTGTTCCCTACACACACTGTCCATTGTGGCCAAATGAGTACCGGCCACTTTGAGGGCACTCTGCAAAGTTGCAAGTGGGTCTTCCGTTCAAAAAACAAAAAAAGTTTCAAAGTTGAAGCGGCCATCCTCCCTGGGGGCTTCTGTTTTCAAACGTTTGAAATGCGTAAACCACAAAAAGGCCCTCGGAACAAAGCTCATCTGACAATCCGTCCTTTTTCCCCTCATTTGTGCATACCTTTTTCTTTTTGAAATGACAACTGGAAGCAAGTTGGTTGTTTTCTTGTTAGTCACTAAGTCGACTTCAGCTCCTCCATGTTTATATAAAGTAATGTTGGTAGTATCTGACATGAGATTAGACTGTTGTTAAAACAGTGGGATAATGGCATAATGCATGGCGATTCATCAACATATAAATCAGTGCAAACCACATGGTAAACAAAATAAAAAGTAACATGTACATAGGCGCATCCCACAAATACAAATATAACATGAGATTACGGATAATAAGCATGGCGATTACAACAAAAGGAAAGCGCGAAAGACGACTGTGGAGGCGTTCCATAATGGAACTCGCCTTAGAGAAAGTATCGCCCCCACTATACGGTGCGATGGGGTCCGGCGACCTTCTCCCAGGGTACAACCACGAGACACAAGACCGATTCCGTAAAGCGAAAGCTATATATGAACAAAATCCTCCACTACGAAAAAGCTAGGGCAGGAAGCATGCACCGAACACCGGAGAGAGCGTCCGACAATGACTGCGACGGCCTGAACACCGGAGAGCGACGGCGAAGACGCACCCGGACGGGAAGGCGACGACGGAGCGCGGAGACCTCGCCGATACGGGAAGGGGCGAGAGAGAGAGCAGCAGGGTCGCGAGCGGTTCCTCCAGACGAAGAGTCAACAGGCGTTTCTGATTTTCGGTAACCACGATTAGGGAGACCCTAATCACTATATGAGACGCCTAACGCCCGCAGAACCCAAGACAATGGGCCGGTTCAGGGAACCGGTCTAAACATGCCCAATCTCTCCAAGAAAAGGGGAAAAACGCAAAAAGGTACCAAGGCAAGCCGGCTGGACCACGTCATCACACGCGCGCGCCCGCCCAGCCCGGCCCGGCGACGCGCGTGTGTGATATGGTCTAGCATAACTCCACCCTTGTCTATAAGACATAGTCCCATGGACATTAGGGGTTATGAAGCCCTTAACTCCTTAGGGGTATCCCATGTGGGACTAAAGACCCCTCACATAAGGACAACAAAACACAACTTTTGAGGTACCTTTTACTTTATCAAACTTTTGTGTTTCTTTTCTCCCTTTCTTAAAATTGCCCCTCATATAACCCCTTTTTACCCAACATTCCCCCACAAACACAAGGTTTGATAATGAGGAACAAACATCAGAGGATAAACATACCATGCTTTCAGTAAAGGTACCTTTCGGGTTTGAACCTTTACCTAAGTATTCCAAATCTGACTCCCACAGAATCGAAGTGAACTAAGTCTTGAACTTGATTCTTTAGGGTGAGAGTTGTCAAAGGAAACAACATGATATAGGTTAAGATAGCAATCGTAAAGGTGGCGCATTATGGCCATACGCCCTTTCCTGTATCATAAGTACATTCAGGAATAACCCAATTCCTTAACTGCGGCCTCACAGTAGTACTTATTTAGGTGGGCTTCTCCAAGGATGCACTGCTGACATCCTGCCTTACCAGGCTTGAACCCATTAAGAGTATACAACTCATCCTAATCTTGCAGTTATAGACACTAGCTTTAGGATTCAGGGGAGGAACTCAGATATGAGATATCTAATAATATGAGTGCCTACCAGTTCTCTCAATCAGCTTGTTATTACCACATTGAACCTTCTTTGTAGGATCTCTACTCAGATAGGTTGGGTTGCTACTGAAGGAGAACATCTGATGGGTTTCAATCCCATCCCCATCCTAAATTTCTGGACTTGAATTTTATTCAGTCCCTTAGTCAGAGGATCAGCTGTGTTGTCCTTGGTACCAACAAAATCCACAGCCATCACTCCCTGAGACACTAACTCCCTTACAGATTTCAATCTGAGTTGGATGTGTCTCCTTTCTTTCTGATTATACTTTGAACTTTTGATCTTGGCAATTGTAGTCATATTATCACAATGCACAGAGATCGCAGGTATAGGCTTACTCATCAAGGGAAGTTCAGAAAGAAGACCCCTGATCCATTCAGCCTCCATACCAGTGGTGTCCAAAGCACACAACTCAGCCTCAAAAGTAGACCGAGACAAGATGGTTTGCTTAGTCGACCTCCAGGCGACAGCACCACCTCCCAGGGTAAAGACATACCCTGTAACACCATTGCTCCCTGAGTTTTCAGCTATCCAGCTTGCATCACTATATCCTTCAAGGACAGCAGGGAATTTCCCAAAATGCAAGCCTAGAGTCATAGTACCTTTCAGGTACCTCAACACTCTATCCAAGCCTTCCCAGTGAGTATGGTCAGGACAGCTAGTGTATCTACTGAGTTTAGACACTGCATATGAAATGTCAGGTCTAGTACAGTTTGCAAGATACATTAAGCTTCCTATTACTTGGGAATACCGCAATTGAGACACAGGAATCCCATTCTTATTCTTGCAGAAAACTCTAGAAGGATCATAGGGTGTACAGACAGCTTTGCAATTCTCATAGCCAAATTTCTCTAACACTTTCTCAATATAATGAGACTGAGAAATAGCTATCCCTTCAGCTGATCTGGTCAGCTTTAGTCCCAGAATTACACTAGCTTCACCCTATATCCTTCATTTCAAAGTTTCTACTCAAGAATGATTTAGTCTCAATTATCATTCTCAAATTGTTGCCAAACAACAAAATATCATCTACATACAGACATAGGACAACACAATCATCACCATTTATCTTGTAGTAAACACATTTATCAGATTCATTGACTTTAAAGCCAAATGACATGATAGTCATGTCAAATTTTTCATGCCATTGCTTAGGGGCTTGTTTCAATCCATATAAGGATTTAAAAGTCTACAAACTTTGTTCCCACTACCAGGTGCTGTAAACCCTTCAGGCTGATCCATATAGATCTCTTCATCAAGATCACCATTAAGGAAGGCAGTCTTCACATCCATTTGATGGATGGTCAGATCATATATGGAAGCCAAAGCAATCAGTACCCGAATTGTGGTAATTCTGGTTACAGGGGAATAGGTATCAAAATAGTCTATCCCCTCCATCTGTTTGAACCCCTTAGCAACTAACCTAGCTTTAAACTTGTCAATGGTCCCATCAGGATTTAACTTCTTCTTGAAGACCCATTTGCATCCAATGGTCTTAGAACCAGGAGGAGGATCGACCAACTCCCAAGTGCCATTAGCGATTATGGAATCCATTTCGCTCTTTATGGCTTCCTTCCAATGTCGTGCCTCAGGAGAGGCCATGGCATCCTTGAAGGTAGGAGGATCACCCTCGATTTGGAAAGCAATAAAATCACTTCCAAAATCCTTGGCAATCTTTTGTCTTTTACTCCTTCTAGGTTCTACTTCCTCTTCCTGACTATCAGAATCAGGATGAGAGCTGGATGCACTTGCCCCCACATTTGTCATCCTTTCCACATGATCTGGAATGGATGAAGATGTGGATGGCCCAGTCTCAGAAGACACAGATTGAGGTAAACCAGTCTTCATGGGAAACACATTCTCAAAGAATGTAGCATCACGAAACTCAACTATGGTGTTGACATCTATGCCAGGAATCTCAGACTTAATCACTAGAAACCTGTACGCATAGCTGTTTTCAGCATAGCCTAGAAAGACCGTGTCAACTGTTTTAGGTCCCAGCTTTTTCCTCTTGTGTTCAGGGACAAGTGCCTTAGCTAGGCACCCCCACACTTTAAGGTATTTCAAGCTAGACTTTTTATTTCTCCAAAGTTCATATGGACTACTATCTTTATGTTTCAGGGGAACATAATTCAGAATACGGCAAGCCGTATTCAATGCTTCCCCCCACATATAGTTAGGCAGTCCTGAACTCTGCAGGAGAGAGTTGACCATGTCTATGAATACACGATTCTTTCGTTCAGCTATCCCATTAGACTGAGGTGAATAGGGGGCAGTTGTCTCATGAACAATGCCATTATCTTGGCAATATTCACTAAACTGGTTGGAGGTATATTCTCCACCCCTATCAGACCTCAACCTCTTAAGCACCCGACCTGTTTGTGTTTCTGCTTCTTTCTTAAAGATGATAAACTTCTGTAAAGCCTCATCCTTAGACTTAAGCAAATACACATAGCAATATCTACTACAGTCATCTATAAAGGTAATGAAATACTTTCTATGATCCCTAGTCAATATGCCATTAAATTCACAGATATCAGAATGCACAAGATCCAGAATTTCTGAATCTCTCACTACAGACTTAAACGGCTTTTTGGGCTGTTTAGCCTGTACACAGATATCACACCTTTTAGAATTATCAATAGCATAATTAGGAATCAATTTCAGGTTCATCATTCGTTTCAAAGAATTGAAATTAATATGTCCTAACGTCCATGCCATAAATTAGATGAATCAACGACATTATATGCCACAGAAACAGATGTAGAAACAACATCAACATCTAAACTTTTATTCATCACATGGTTCACATACACTTTAAACAACCCATCAGATAAATAACATTTACCAATAAAAGTTTTCTGACACAAAATAACAACTTTATTACATTTAAAGTTCAACTCATAACCCTCCCTAACCAACCTAGAACCTGATAAAATATTCCTCCTAACATTAGGAACATGGTGCACACTGTGAAGAGACAGCACACGTCCTGAAGTAAACTTCAGATCCACGCGCCCAATTCCCATCACGGTAGCAGTGCTGCCATTACCCATCGTCACGGAGCAATCACTGGTGGCCTGATAAGACACAAAGTTAGCCCTGTCAGCACATAAATGCACATTGGCTCCAGTGTCTACTAACCACTCATTAGGTTCATAAATAGTAAATAGCTGAGGGTTTAGAGAGACATACGTGTCACCAGAAGAGTCTCCACCGGTCACTACATTGACCTGAGCTGGATTTTCAGCAGTCTTATGGGTCAACTTTTCTTTCCGTTTAGGGCAATCCCCACGGAAGTGACCCTTTTGACCACACACCCAGCATTCTCCAGACTTCTTCTTCTTCTGTATCTTCCCTTTGGGTTTCATTTGTGTAGTGGAACCTGCCTTGGGTTTGCCTTTAACATCTTTATTTTTATACTTTACCATAAATTTGCACTAGCCTCTACAGGCATTCTTGGTTTCTCCTTTCTATGCTCCTCTTCAATGGCAATGGCTCTCATCAAGTCATCAAGAGAAATAGATCCCTTTCTATGTTTGAGAGCCATTCCAAAGTCCTGCCAGGTCTTTGGAAATTTCTCAATTATGCACATGACTTGAAATTTTTCAGGGAGTTTCATATCACCCTCTGCCAAGCCGTGGATCATAAGGAGAAACTCATGTGCCTGTTGGCTACAGATCTGTCCTCCAACATGTGAAACTTGAGGAACTTACCGACGGAATACTTTTCCAGACCTTGGTCCTCGGTATTGTATTTCCGGTCAAGTTCATCCCACAGTGCCTTCGAGGTTAGAAATGTAGAAGAACTATAGACATCAAACAGGACATCTGACAGTGCAGTCAGTATGCACCCATGTCCAAGTCTATCTTTCTCCTTCCATTCCTCAGCCTTTGCTGCACTTGCAGAATCGCCCTCAATCACTTTAGGGGGATCAGACTCTATAACCGAGATCAACCCGATCATTGTGAACCAAATCTTCATCCGTTGTTGCCAACGTTTGAAGTGTTGCCCTGCAAATTTCGCAGGCATACCAGACATGTCCACTTTCGGGCTAAATGATGAGGATGAAGCCATGATCGATACTTTCTCTAAGACTGTTGTTAAAACAGTGGGATAATGGCATAATGCATGGCGATTCATCAACATATAAATCAGTGCAAATCACATGGTAAACAAAATAAAAAGTAACATGTACATAGGCGCATCCCACAAATACAAATATAACATGAGATTACGGATAATAAGCATGGCGATTACAACAAAAGGAAAGCGCGAAAGACGACTGTGGAGGCGTTCCATAATGGAACTCGCCTTAGAGAAAGTATCGCTCCCACTATACGGTGCGATGGGGTCCGACGACCTTCTCCCAGGGTACAACCACGAGACACGGAATCGGTCTCGCACAAGAACGATTCCGTAAAGCGAAAGCTATATATGAACAAAATCCTCCACTACGAAAAAGCTAGGGCAGGAAGCATGCACCGAACACCGGAGAGAGCGTCCGACAATGACCGCGACGGCCTGAACACCGGAGAGCGACGGCGAAGACGCACCCGGACGGGAAGGCGACGACGGAGCGCGGAGACCTCGCCGGTACGGGGCGAGAGAGAGAGCAGCAGGGTCGCGAGCGGTTCCTCCAGACGAAGAGTCAACAGGCGTTTCTGATTTTCAGTAACCACGATTAGGGAGACCCTAATCACTATATGAGACGCCTAACGCCCGCAGAACCCAAGACAATGGGCCGGTTCAGGGAACCAGTCTAAACAGGCCCAATCTCTCCAAGAAAAGGGGAAAAACGCAAAAATAAGAAGCAAAAAGGTACCAAGGCAAGCCGGCTGGACCACGTCATCACACGCGCACGCCGCCCAGCCCCGCCCGGCCCGGCAACGCGCGTGTGTGATATGATCTAGCATAACTCCACCCTTGTCTATAAGACATAGTCCCATGGACATTAAGGGTTATGAAGCCCTTAACTCCTTAGGGGTATCCCATATGGGACTAAAGACCCCTCACATAAGGACAACAAAACACAACTTTTGAGGTACCTTTTACTTTATCAAACTTTTGTGTTTCTTTTCTCCCTTTCTTAAAATTGCCCCTCATATAACCCCTTTTTACCCAACACTTTTTCCCCTCATTTGTGCATACCTTTTTCTTTTTGAAATGACAACTGGAAGCAAGTTGGTTGTTTTCTTGTTAGTCACTAAGTCGACTTCAGCTCCTCCATGTTTATATAAAGTAATGTTGGTAGTATCTGACGAATCAATCTTCAGTTAATTTTTACTTCTGTTCATAATCAATCTATGCCCTTTGAAGACCCACTTATCAAGAAAGATTTGACTTATTTTGTCGCACAAATAGAAACATGTGACAAATCTTGTCACATGTTGGTACCATTTTCGATCACATGTATGTCAATAGGGCGTCATCGAACTCTGTGTTGAACCACTCCTATATTTTACCCTTTTATTTTGGTGATAACAAAATTTATATTTAATTAATTATTATTAAAAATATTTAATAACATGTTTTTCTTAATAAATATAAATTTATATGATTAATTGAATATTAAATATATTTAATACCATGATTTTTCTAATAATAAATTAAATATCATGATTTCCTAATAAATATAATTTTATGATATGATTGATGTGTGATTTGCACTAAAACGATAAATCGATGTCTATTCAATATACATTGATTTCAGTTCGCAAAGTGTCATAAGGATTCGCTCTCATAAGGATTCACTGTCATAAGGATTCGCTCTCATAAGGATTCACTACTATAAGGATTCACTCTCACATCGATTTGGTCCCATAACGATTTGATAAGTGACTCTCACATCGATTTGGTCCCATAACGATTTGATAAGTGACTCTCATAACGATTCGCTCTCATAACGATTCGATAAGTGACTCTCATAACGATTCACTCTCATAAGGATTCGCTCTCATAAGGATTTGATAAGTGACTCTCATAACGATTCGCTCTCATAACGATTCGCTCTCATAAGGATTCGATAAGTGACTCTCATAAGGATTCCTTTGTAACTCACACAGACTCCTTTGTAAAACATGGATTCCTTTGTAACTCTCATAAGGATTTGATAAGTGAAACATGGATTCCTTTGTAAAACACAGACTCCTTTGTAAAACATGGATTCCTTTGTAAAACATGGATTCCTTTGTAACTCTCATAAGGATTTGATAAGTGAAACATGGATTCCTTTGTAAAACATAGACTCTTTGTGAAAACATGGATTTCTTTGTAAAACATGGATTCCTTTGTAACTCTCATAAGGATTTGATAAGTAAAACATGGATTCCTTTGTAAAACACAGACTTCTTTGTAAAAACATAGATTTCCTTTATATTTCAAAGTGCCTTTTGGCATCTAGTGAAAAAGTCAATATTCTTGATTTGCGTAATCCTCTATCTTTCTGACAGGAGATCTTTTTGCTTATCTTTCCAGATCTCTTCTCTCCTGTCAACAAAGAGAGATTACTTACCACTTCTGGGTGGCATCAGGAAACATAAAGGTATGAGCCTTTTTGACAGAAACACTATTTTATCTAAACACTTTTTTCTATGCTTGCAGACCTCGTAGACCACAAATTATCAGAAGAAAGAGAAGATGAGCAACGGCTAGAACTCTAACGAATTTATTCAAATTGCTCATATAAAAGATGAAGCAAGGCTGAAGAAGAAGTATGAGCTTTTCCTGAAGATTTTTCAAGAGTGTACATCCGGGAAGAACCTCAACTCCACATACACTCAAAAGAAAAGAGAGAAAGAGCCTGAGCCCAAGAAGAAGTGTTCAAGCATCTGAAGCCCTCAAGCTTCAAGCTCCTTCTCCTCTCTTCTCTCTCTCTCTGTGTGCATCTTGTAAATCTGGGGGAGAGAGTCTTTTGTTGAGAGTTCTTGTAGTTGGTTTTTATTTGTTCCAACTCTCAGCTTTGTTCTTTCTTTTCTAAGAAAGACTTCTGTCCAGCTGTAGGACTGTATACAGTGTAGAACCCAGCTAGGGGTTTGTGTCTAGCAGAACCGCACTGGGGTTTGTACCAGGAGGTTGGCTTCTTTACCTGTAAGAGAAGTGGGCTGCCTTCTTGCCCGGGAAAGAGAAGAAGACCAGGTGGGGTGCTGGGTGTTGTAGTGTCCTTAAGGGGGACTGTACCCTTGGTTAGTAAAATCCCAAGAGGTTGCTTGGGGACTGGATGTAGGACTTCCATGTGGGAAGGGCCGAACCAGGATAAATCTCTTGTGTTATTTGTGTGATTGTTTATTTGCTTCCGCACTGCTACTCTTTATCACACTAAACTAACCAAACCTTCAAGTGTTAATTTCTGTGTTTAAAGTTTCTATTTCAGATTTCAGAAAAACCTATTCACCCCCCTCTAGGTTAGCTTGCTGCCGTACCAAAAGGGCCAACACTCTGGTAATAAGATTAAATTTAAAATTATCAAAAAAAAATGTTGATTCAAAAAAAAAAATCTTGAGAACTTTTAAGATACAGATATCAAAATTAATTTGATTTATTAATTTTTACAATAATTTTTACTTAACAAAATTTTATTTTGAAAAATTAAACTAAAATCATCATAAAATATATCACCTTTCAATTATCTTATATTCAAAATTTTATCTTAATTAGATATTATTTGAAAGACAAAATAAATTTAGAGTAATTAAAATTATTTACCTAATTAATTTTAAATGCATCGTCTCGGCTGTGTTTGGGCTTGTCAAAACTTGACGCAGGGGCACGGCCAACCCAAAGATATGTTTGGTATTAAGATAGACCGCGTCACTCTATCACCAATCTATCCTAATACCAAACATGTCCCAAAATAGTGAAATGCTTACGGCAAGAGAAAAGCGGGATGAGACACCTCTCTTTGCATAGAGTCCAACGCATTCTCCGAAACTTGCATGGCATGTGCACATGCCAATCAACTTGCGTTTTTTTTTTGCAATAAATATTTTTCTATAAAATATGGAAGGCCGCAGATAGGTGTGTGACGTTTTACACGATCAAAATTTTATATTTTTACGTGAATATTCTTTTTTCCTTGAAATAAAATGTTATTCTCTTTAAAGATGGTGTCGTGCAGTTGTAACTTGAAGAAACATCTTTTACATAGAAAGTGCCTCAAGAACTGAAACTTCTCGTCTCCAAACAAAATGCTATTATAAGTGGTTTTGTTCTGATGACATCCTATCTGTAGTTTCTAGAACTTCACACCAAACTTCTCTAGATCTCTCAACAAAATGCTATTCTAATGAGAACTCTTGTGCTCTTGTTCGGATCATATCCTATCTGTAGTTTCTAGAACTTCACACCAGAGATGAGAGGACCAACCAGGGGCAGCTCCCAACCAGACCTGGCTGGCTGGGCCAGATGAGAAGGCGAGCGCAGGTAGGTCTGTCTGGAAGTAGGGACCGGAAGAAGTCGGGCCAGCCATGCAGGCCACATTGGACGGAATCACTTAATGTACTCTATATGGTAGTTAAAATTTGTTGGCGCATATTAGAAAATGTTGCGCTGCAATTTTTTATTCGTTTCTTTTTGTAACCCTTTTTTTTTACTGTCCAATTTTATTTTGGTGTTCATTTGAGGACGAGGGGAACAACTTAGTTTTAGTTTAGTTGTCCGATTTTTTAAAATTAAAATATATTTAATGAAATTTCAACGTGTCTTTCAAGAGATGTTATCTCTGTTTGAGATAGTCTTTTTCCTAAAAAGAGAGCACTTTTGAGAGAAGAGAAATGAGTCTTGCTATTTTTAATGTGAGATTAAATTATATCTTTACACAGTCTCCCATTATTAGTGAGAATAAAGTGTGCGAGACTTGTTACGACAAGACGCTCAGACAAGATATATAATTTCTTATTCAAATTTTCATAGATGACATTAATGAAGATGCGTGAAATTTCAACGTACTTTCTAAGAGATATTATCTTCATTTAGTGATTTTTGTCATTTTTCTTTTAAAAGAGCCATCTTAAGAAGAAGAGGAATAAATTTTATTTATAAACATATTTATTTTCACTACTTCTAATACGAAATTAAACTATGCTTCTATAATAATATATAGATATTTTAGTCAACACCGAGGTACATCGTGCCTTGATCGAACTGCATTTTTTCCACTGTATACTTAGTTAAAAATAAAGTAAAAGAGTTCCATGGAGCACAGATTGATGTAAAGAAATTGGAGTATAAAATCCCAATCCATAGGTGAGAGTGCTAAAGAAAGAGTCGGGGAAAGGAGAGCAGAAGCCGATCAATGCGCTATTTATTAGGGGAAGCTGGCAATTGCGCAGATGGAAGTAAAAAGTCAGCTAATCCACAACCCTTGGTCCCCCTAATTCCTGCCTCCTCCATCCACCACCACTCTCTTCCGAAAACAGACACCTGAAAATGTTATCATATCTCCCAAGTCCCAATGGTTATAGGGACTCTATTCTTGTTCCACAAACCTTGTTTATCTCATATGGACTAGTGGAAACTTGATACAATAGCGTGCATTAAGCATTATTCACAACAAATAGACCCAAAATCTAGAACCACTCTCTCTTTATAGCTAATAAGTCTACTGGATCTGATATAGTTGTGTGTATTACCCATAGTAGATATAGGCCTACCCAAACCCATGTTACTAAACGGTCCTGTTTGCAATTTGTTCATGGTATTTTATAGAAACCCAAGGCTGCATAATTTTCCGGGATTACAAATACAACTGAACACAAAAGAGTTACATAGCTGAGCATTATGCAAATTATTCGAGGGATCCTAGATTACAACAGGTGTTGTAAAAGGCTGGACCCTGTGCCCTGAAATTGGCTTCCAGCGTCCCGCCATTATTATTACATCTGAATCTATCTATATAGGAGAATCAATCAAATCAATAATCTCCATACAAGTAGGAGTCCGCCTCTTAACAGACCGTGCTTTGCAGGTGGATGGCGTCGACAGATCTATTACATTGCACTCATGAGATAGAGGTATGGTGTCGCATGATATCCCATATTTGGCAGTTCTTGGTGTAGATAATCGCTTCCACTGGGTCAGATTGCTAATGTTTACACTTTCAAATAGATCTCTGCTGCAAGGGACGAGAGTGTTACCACCGGACGTAGTTGGTTTCTCCTTATAACTGTGCAACGGTGATACTATCAAGCGGCAAGGATCCAGGGAGTCCGAAACCTGTAGATCATCACAATCGGACATCACAGCACTTTGGATTCTGGTTGTTGTTCTATTCATTTCATCCATGGGTTTTGAAGGTTTTGTATAACCATGAGATATCATCGGCTCCCTCCGCAGGGAGTAGTAATTGGACTCCCCCTCATGGAGCAAATCATACAATTCCCTGCTTCTTTGACACCTACTTTCAAAAGGGCCGTCCACAGAGGTACCAGTTGACGTGGAGAAGTCTACATAAGGAGGCCCAGTGTTATCATTGTCATTATCAGGGTGCTTATCACTGCCATTATCATCATTCTTATCACCGCCTTCACCATCGTCATCCTCATCGTCTGCAACATTACTATCCATGTAGCAAGGAAGTTCATCCATTGCATGGACACTCGTTTTCATATGTTTTGGCAGCTTTGGACATTGAGCAGAATGCCTTTGATACTTTGTTGAGAAAAAGTTTACTGAAAGATTTAACCTGGTGAAGCAACCAACAAGGAAAAAAGGAGGGAAGTTAAGAGTAAATCAACAAGGGCAAAAAAAGGGACAAGCCTACCTTTCCCATTGTGGAAGTGTGAGCATAGTGTAAGCAATTTTTATCTTATTCTCTATTCCAGAGAGGGATCTGAAACTAGCTGCAGCTTTCCTCACAGCTAGAGATTCTTTTGGGTGCTGCCAAGCCCATTCAAACTGCAGGATAATAATTTGAAACTCAGGCCCAAAGCTGAAACAATAAACATATTCAGGGAATAACTGAGGGTGAAAACAAACAGAAGAGGCTGAATGAGAAGGGGGGAAAACCAACCACATCATCCACAAATTTGCGATTACCAACACATGAATCATGAAAGGGATCTGTTCACATTTGAACCTTTTTTAACATTCTTTTTTTAAGTCATCAATCCTCAAGAAGAGAATTTGGTTGCATGCAACTGAAAATAGTTTCAAATCTGATTTGTTGCCTGATCCAAAAAATGGTAAATTGGTGAAGAGCATTTTGACAGGGAAGGATATGAAGGCCCTGTGAAGAATGTAAGACCAGTTTCAGGTAACTGCTACTGAAAGTACTTTTGAGCTTAAGTGGCAACGACACATATTTTGTTTCTTGTTCTCTTTCTTCTTGTGAGAGAAGAGGTTGTGTCACAGACTAGTGCAAGCAGCTCATGACCAGAATTGGGTAATGAAGATAACAAAAGAAACTGTCACCAGAAAAGAAAGTTGTGTTTATTGCAGATACATGAGAACCTAGAATACCAGTGTCAAGTACAGGGTTATCTTTCCATGGACAAGCTTTCCCCAATTGAAAACCTGATATATGCATAAAATTAGCTGGATGGCTAATGAAAGCATTGGATATTATGAGGGGAGGGGGGAACCTAGTTGAAGCCTGGGTGGTGATCAGATTTGAGCCTGCTGTCTTTAGGGCGGCATGCTAGATGTAAATGAGATATAAAACTGACCGGTGTTATTTCAGCTCTAATATGACCCAGTTACAGGAAACCAAACTTGCAAGAAGCTCCCTTGATAACAAACCCCATATATTCTCTACTGAGCTTTGTCAGGTAAGGGAGAGTTCAAATTCAAGTGTTCATGGAGAGCCAATAGTTGAATGCCAAGGTGCATTGGTTGACAGTTCGAAGAGCCCACCTCCAAAGAATTCAATGTTAGACAATCATTAGCCACTGAAAGTGGTGCGGACACCCGTGCACGTGCCCGGTTGGACCCGACATGCATTTATCGACGTCGTCAAGCCTCTGAGCCGACGTCACTTTGGTTCAGCGACACTCTACAAGACTTCTAAGGCATCGGCACATTTTTGGAGGGCTGAGATTTTTTTTTTTTATACCCCATTTAGGGTCCATGTAGTGTTTTCCTATTTTTCTGTATGTTTTAAGGAAAAGGCATTTTGGTAAATACTGTAAGTCCTCTTTCCTATTTATATAGCCTCGTACCTCTATGGGAGGAGATGATGAAAAGAACGTGATTCTTGCCCCCCAAGTTTCCTCTCTCTCTCTCCATCCTTCCTGCCTTCCAGAAACCCTCTTCTCTCTTCCCCCTTCCCTTCAGCTCTGTTCTGCATCAACTTGGTATCAAAGCAAAAACCCTGATCCCTGTTGCGTCTTCTTCCTTGTTCTTCTTCTCCACACGTCGCACACCCCTCCAACGCCCTGCCGCACACCGTGTCTACTTCGTGCAGGCAACTCGGGCTCACAAACCCTAGACCCGCGTCGGCCACCCTCGAGCCCCCCCTCCCGCTGTCTTCTCTCTCGCACTTTCTTCTCTCTCTTGTCTCTCTCTCTCTCGCCGCGCTCCCTCCCTCTCGACGCTTCCCCCAACCCTCTCTCTCTCTCTCTCTCTCTCTCTCTCTCTCTCTCTCTCTCTCTCTCTCTCTCTCTCTCTCTCTCTCTCTCTCTCTCTCTCTCTCTCTCTCTCTCTCTCCTCCCATTGTTCTGCATTATACGCCCTCCTCCCCCGCGCCGCGACCCCCCCCTCCCCCGTCTCTCTCTCACACACCGCGGACCCCCCCCTCCCCCCCTTCGCTCGCCTCTCTCGCTCTCTCTCTCTTTTTGATTGTTTTTCCCTTGCGCTGCGAAACCAAGCCCCGTGACTCCTACAACCCTCGCTCCGCCCCGGAGGCACGCCGCGAGCCCCGCAGAAATACTGCAAACCTCACACGAGTACCCCATGCTCTTTCCCCCTGTACGGGCACCCCGTGCGCTTTCCCCTTGCGCGGGCACCCCGCACACCCCTACAGTTCCTGCGGGCCGTCCTGCCAGCACCCCCACGAACCCCATGCACCATGCGCAGACCGTACCATGTCACCCCTCTCAATAACCAGCACACCACCAACACTACCCCGATTGTCATGACAAGTGCTCGAATGAGCCTGCACGGGGCTGAAGTCATCAATGAGTATGCTCTCATGTACCTGTACGTACCGATGTTCCCACACGAGTTCAGCCAACCTCGACGCATATCGACACCTCCTCTCTAGTACTCAGGGCGACCCACCGTCTCACCTCGGCGTGAACGCAGCTGGGAGTCAATAGTCGCCAAGCTCGCCGCATTGACGTTGATGCCGACGAGTGCCAGTGGACGCCCTCTCGCTTCGTCACCCAACGTCCTCGGCGTGGACCCCCCCCCCCCCCTCTTCAGCATGTCAGTGAGTGCTACGGACTCCTTCCCATTCTTGCTTTCTGGTATATGGTTAAATTTGTTCCCGTACATGTGAGATTTTAGGACTACCTAGCATGTTATTAAATTATTATTAGTAATTGTTGTTTGAGAGTAGTGAGAACCTGTCCCGTGGCCCCGATTTTTGGCACTTGAACGTGATACTACTACCTTAAGCTAATGGTAGTTCTCACTACTGTTAATCTGTTTCGCTCCGTTGTTGCGAGGGACGAGTCCTTTTGAGTTGTGTTTCTTGTTGTTTTAACGTATTTGCTTTCATGAAATTATTGTGAATGCTTGGATCCTGCTGCAGTAGTTGCTCGTACATGTTAGAGTTTTGAGTCTGTCCTGTCACGCATCCGTTAGGGCATACTGTCCTTTGCTAGTTGGGTCACATCATATAGTTTGTGTCATGTCTTAGCTCGGGGCCTTACATGCCCACCCATAGCAGTTCTGAGTACCACATTTTGGCACCAATGTTGGAGTCTCGGGGTGATGCTCATGTGATGCCAGGGGTAATGGAGAGGCTCAACTAACTCCTACTCTATATGGATCAGATGGAGCGTCGGGTTGAGAAGAGGTTCACCGAGTCCAAGAGATGGCTAACGGTCTAGCTATTTGGAGAGGGCGTCTGCCCCACCCCCTATCCCTATTTAGCCCCCTCCCCCTGGAGACCCCCTAGGGCAGATCCTGTTGTTGATCGGCAAGAGGATGGTTTTGGGTATGATTCCTTTGGTGAGGTTGAGGGTGTCTATAGGCCTGCTACCCACATTCATAGAAGATTTGATAGGCAATTAGATCGTGAGTGGGATAGGGATCGTCGTCATCGCCGCTACCCATTGGGTCTAGATGAGCGAGTTGATCGCAATGGTCAAGCTGAGTGGGTGATGGATCAAGGTAGGGCTTGACACCCGAGAGGTCGAGTAGATCCTGCGTTTGGTCAAAGGAGATATAGATATCGGGAGGATTATGAAGACTTTGATGAGTGGAGGCCCCATCGTTTTCAAGAGGATCAAGATGACCGGCGGATAGTTCGCGTTGACACTCCCACCTTAGATGGGTCCTTGGACCCGAAGGTTTACCTCGATTGAGAGGCCATCATGAACCGCTATTTTGATTGGATGGGGATGTCTGATGCTCGGCGCTCACACTTCGCCATGATGAAGCTGATTGGCCAGGCTCAAACATATTGGTTGAATGTCGAGACTCTTCTTGAGAAGCGAGGGCTGGATCCTATCAAGTCATGGGAAGACATGAAAATAAAGCTTCGTGAGAAATGCCTTCCCCCAACTTACCGACATCGCCTCATTGATCGCTGGCAGAATCTCACATAGGGAAGTTGATATGTTTCTGAGTACATCGTGGAGTTTGAAGAGTACCTGCTGAGATGTGGAGCCTACGAGGAGAGCACGTTGACCCTATCCCGGTTTAGGAAGTGTCTCCACCCGATTTACCAGCAGGAATTGTTCTGCCAGCATGTGACGACCATTGAGCATGCTCATTAGGTCGTGCGAGAGATGGAGCAGTTCGAGCATAGGCCTACGCCACCCCCGCGGGCTAGACCGACCTACCAGCGCCCTATGGATCAGTGTACTGCCCCTGGGGCGCCCTCGAGGGGTCCCACTCTTCGACCTGTAGACCCTCCACAGAAAGACCTACCCGTTAAGCCCAGAACACCGCCTTAGAGAGACCCCGTCCCCGCTTTGCCAGCACCCCATGACCTACCAGCGCCCTATGGATCAGTGTACTGCCCCTGGGGCGCCCTCGAGGGGTCCCACTCTTCGACCTGTAGACCCTCCACAGAAAGACCTACCCGTTAAGCCAAGAACACCGCCTTAGAGAGACCCCGTCGCCGCTTTGCCAGCACCCCATGACCGTTCGTTGTTGGTGCACCCCGGTAGGCGGAAGGATAAGGGGAAGGCCCCAGCGGTGGGTGAACCCTCTCAGAGCATTGGGTCCCGTGATCACTACTTCAAGTGTCATGTCAGTCACTTTGCTTCTCAAATCCCTCTAGGGCCCTGGCTTTGGAGAGTGAACCCTCTCAGGCTGAAGGTATTTCAGGCAAAGAAAGACATGGTCGTTGAGTTTCAGGCTGAAGAGGAACGGGCCGACTACATTTAAGCCGAGCATCTCCCGACAGACCATGAGCAGGATCTCCGTGATAGGGGCAAGCTCGGGGTTGTCCAATGTATCTTAGCTCAACTTATCGACTGTGATGATTGGTGTCGCACTTCTATTTTCACACCTATATCTGCCTAGATGAAAAAGTGTGCAAGGTGATCATTGATAGTGGGAGTTGCATTAATGCCATTTCTTCTCAGGTTGTCTCACATCTCGGGCTGACTGTGGTTGATCACCCCTACCCTTATTGTGTTTCATGGGTGAACTCCACTTCCATTTCGATCCAGATGATGTGTTACGTCCCGATCTCTTTTCCCCCATACTCTGAGAAGGTTTGGTGCGATGTCTTTCCGATTGAGGTCAGGAGCATCATTCTAAGTAGACCGTGAATATATGACGTGGATGTGGTCTCTATAGCCAGTCCAATATATGTGAGTTTTTCTACGGCGATGCCCTCATCACCTTGCAACCTTCCTGACCTGCAACTCTGACCTCTCGGAGAGCAGCCCGATCTTATGACCCCACCCCTCTTGTGTCCTCCATCCTTAAGTCGTCTACTTCTACTACCCTTGTCCCTTCTCGTGCACCTCCTGCTAGTCTCCCTCTTGCTCGTGGCACGAGACTTAGGAGCACTTATGTAACATCGCACGTTTTTTTTTCAGATCTTCGCGGATCCTTGTTTAGCGGGTTTGGTGGCCAATGTGTGGCTCATTAGTCTGTGTTTCAGGTGTTCTTGTGGGTCGTTAGGCTTTGTGGGCCGACAGATTAGGCCTAAAGCGCTCACGGGTTTTCTGTCTGTGAACGCGACAGGGGTGTGCGTTCTGAACGCGACGGCCTTGGTGGCCGCGTTCTGCTTGCCGACCGAGATGCGGTCCTCATCTGCATGCGCGCCGCGTGTCGCACGCTGGGCGGCATGCTGACGTCGACCTTGAGAAGGCGACGCCCTACTCCGTCGCGTTCAGGTCACGACGGAGGTGTACGTCGCATTCTCAACTGTGATGCATTTTTATGCAAGGTCGGTCGAACAGAGCTTTTACAAGCTCTGCTCGGCCAGGGGAGGATGTTGCGGCGGATTTCCAGGCGATTCGGTGTTTCGGAGTGGTTTTCGGTGCGCTCTCGCCGTGAGGACGTCGCATGGAGCGGGGGAGACGCAGTGCCGTGGTTGGTTTGTGTGTTCTTCGCGAAGGTAGGGAGATCCCACCTGGTTACGTTACGTGGATCGCATATGATGCATGTTTGGACTGTTTATCGCTTTATAACAGTAGATATCATGCTAGGGCAATCATTAAAGCATGAAAAATGAGAATTAAGCGTGGTTTGTATGGCTTGCGGGGGTGATCCGGGGAGAACATCCCAGATTAGGGTTCCTGCCTGTGAAGGTGACGGAGCCCCCTGTCATGTTCTGAACGCGACAGGCTGACCTATCGCGTTCAGGTTCTTGAACGCGACATATCGGGGTGTCGCGTTCTAAAGGCGACATTACCCCACGTCGTGACCTTAGCCGAGAGGTCCTGTTGTGCATGTTTTAAATGGTACGATTATTCGACTATTGATGTCTTATGTGCATGGTTGGTGTGAGTGGTGCATTGGCACCTGTAGCGCTCATTGAGCGTGTCGTCCATGTGGTGGACGTGTTGTTTATGTGGTTGACAAACGGTTTGTATGGTTTGAGCGGTATATATATGGTTGGTTTGTGGTGACTGGGCAGTGAGGTTTCAGTGTGAACCTAGCCTTGGTCCTTTAATGTTTATTATAGATTATTTATTTAAGATGGTTTAACTGGTAAAGTGTGAGTACGATTATTAAGTGGTTATTGTGTAATAAGCTTAATGCAGCCATGGAGGTCACCTCGTGACCAATGACAAGTCAAGTTATTACTGGTTAATGTAATTTATGTATGCGTCTGTGTAGACTAGCTTGTAGGTCACAGGGTGACCAGGACAAGCTACTCCTTGCTGGTGTACCGTGGTTTGTAATAAAAATGATATATGTATGTATTGTGGTTTGTGCGTTGCCGAGTGTGGTGGTCCGGCGCCTATTCCGGAATACCTCTCTAGTCGGGTACCCCAGGTTTTGTGTAAGCCAGGCACGTTAGTGCTCGAGGTTTGTCCCAGTACTGTGTGTACCGTCGAGGTCTGTGTCGTCTTCCTAGACACCATCACTCCTGTGTTTGAGTTGTACGTCCGGCTGAGGGAAAGACGACAGAGGGCAGCGACTTGTGAGAGTTTGTGTTTAGTCGCTTGTAGCTCGCTCGTGGTTGGGGGTGCAGACACCAGTAGTCGACACTGGTCCCTAGCTAGTCTTGTTTTTCAGTGTCTCACTTTAGGGAGCTTAGGCCAGAGTCCCTAAAGGTGTCAGGCATGGACCTGTAGCTGTGAGGTCTGCAGGTGTGATGTTGGTTGGTCTCCACTGTTCTTTGGCTTGTGCTTGTGGAGCGGCAGTTGGACCTTACGTCCGTGACTGCGAGACTGAGAGGTAGTTCTTGTGCTATGTTGTCCGGGTTGGATGCTGGCGTCATGAACCAGTAGTCCGTTCCCGTGTTGTGGCGTCGTTCTTTCCGACTCGTGCTTTGCCACCAGTTGTAGATTAGCTTTTGTGTGGTGACTCGTTGGTTGAGGTTTTACCCGTTGAGGTGTGCCTTGGTGTTGGCACAGTTGAGTTTGTGGTTTGACTTGTTGTGGTGTGCCCTGTACACTAGTTTAGTTGTGGTTCTATGGTGGTACCTTGTGGTAGTAGGTACTTGTACCTCATAGAGGTAGTGGTTTGTAGTGGTACACCGTGTACCGGTCTTTTCAGGTGTTGAGGTGGAGCAGTGCCCGAGGTCGTGTTGTAGGACCTTCCACTTGTTGTGTTGTACCCTTTTGAGGGTAGCTTTCATCGTATTATGTTTTTAGGTGTAACGGACTAGCTCTTGGTTAGCGTCTTGTTACCTATGTGCTTGAGGTTGCCTGTGAAGCTAGTAGTTTGGGCAGTGGTATGCCTGTGCGGCTTATAGCTTAGGCGATCAGTTGATATAACAGTTTACCTATGAGGCTTGTGGCCTAGGCGTTTCCGTTGTTGGGCGGGCTAATGGTGCTGTGCTACCGTGGACTATACGTTTGTTGATACGTTTATGTTTAGTTGTTAATCATGTATTGTTGTGAGCATGATATGGTTTGGCTATCGATGTTACCAATGAGACCCTTTGGGGGTTGAGGTCTCTTTAGTTTCGTGTGTGGTTTTTAGGTGGTCCCTACTGAGCCGGTGACTTGTTGAGGCTCACTCTCCTACAGTTCTTTTTAGGGCTTACCGTTGGTATGACTTGCGAAGGCGTTGTGGTAAACTTGTACAACCAGCAGTAATGTTAGTTGTGTTGTGTGAGCTTGTGCTCCCTCGGGGTATGCCGCAGGTAGTTGTACTTTTTATTTGGGCATGTAATAATGTATTGAGATAGTTGTAAATTATTATATGCAGGTATGAGCACATGTACTTTCTTGTGTCTTATACTGTTGTGGTTGTCTTTTATATTCTTACTGGACACATGTACGAGCTATCCCTTGCGAGACTTCGGTCCGTTCGCGGGAGACGGATCTGGATGTAGAGTCTTATTGGGCATAAATATCCAGGGCCGTCACAGTTGGTGTCAAAGCATGGTCCCGTTAGAATATGAAAAGATATTGAAGTTACAATGTCCCCAGACATGGATTAATGTCCACTGCTGGTAGTAAGTCTGCGGTTTTGCGTGATTTTTAGTACGGTTTTCACGTGAGTTTTTGATATATGAATTGTGTATATAGCTGGTCAGATTGGCAGTTGTGGGCAATGGCAGAGAAATGGTATGGTTAGCAGTATAGTTATACTAGTGTGTCAGTTTGCAGTAAAGGTATAGTTGCTTAAAGGTTCTTAGTTATAGAAATTGAAGGGATTAGTGAATTCAGTTATGAAATCCAGTAAAAATGTTTTAGTGAGGATCAGAGTTAGTAGAGACAGGTATAAGGTAATGATGTGATGGGATAGCAGAGGGAACAGCGTTATGATGAGAAATAGAGCAGTATAATCAGGGTTGTTAAATACGTGAATTGTGGCTGAGAACTTTAGCAGAGGTAGTTATTGTGTTTGAGATATATATTAATAAGTCTCACAGAGCAAATTGGATAATAACGTGATTAGATATGTCAGGTTTGAAATGATTAAGTGAGATTCGAGATGAGGTACTGGTAAGCAGAGGAGCAACAATATGTGGCAGTCAGATTAAGTATATTTAGGATTAGAGATCTTTATATAAAGAGCGTAGGAATAGTGCTGTTATGAATAATGATGATAATGAAAAATTTGATATAGAGATCTATGAAAGCATGCGCAGAGGTGACCAGCTGAGTAAAAAAAGAATAAAGGAAGATCAATGTGTAGTTAGATTTTTCTGAGAATTTTATAAGAGAGATATTCGCTTAGTGAGTGGCAGTTTGTGAAGATTTTGCAGGAAAACTTGTACAGGGTTTGAGTGCTAAAAATAAGAGCAGTGATGCTAATATTGGTGTATAGTTTGTGAGAAAAGAGAGGTAAAGTTTGTGTCAGAAACAGATTGAGATTAAGGTTGAGTAATTAGAGTAAGTTAGTTATGCAAGTCGGAATAGAAAAAGATGAATCAATTGAGAAGCAGTTAAAAGAATATCAAATTGAGAGGAATCAGGCAGAATAAGTTACCGTGCTTAAAAGGAATAGTCTCATTTTATGGCTATGGCAGTATTGTAATAAGAAGAATTGCAGTGCAAATGGCACAATGAGATTAGTCAGTTATTAGAGTAATTAAGAGAAATATTTTGCAAGAATGATATTGTGATTGATGCAGTTGGCAGGTTATTGATTAAGGAAAGAAGGTGTGCAGCGGATTATGAAACGGATATAATTACAAGGTTTGAGAAATATTCAGCAAGAGTTTGCATGACAACACATAGAAAGTGGTTCAGATTGAGTATGGGTATTCTCTTGAGAAAATATTCTAGAGTTTGATGTAAGAATAAAAGGTAGAACAGTTACAAAATAGTGTGCAAGTCAGAGTATGGCGGATGAATGGAAATTTGAAATTGTTAAGTACAAAAGGAAAAGATGTGATCAGTTAAATAGTGAACAGCTTAAGATCAGATGGCACCTGATTGAGAGGGAGTTTAATAAAGTTGAAGATAGAATATGTGCGGAATTAGTTGAGCAGTTTAATTTTTCCGATAAGAGGATGCAGTATCACAGCAATAAGAGTCGATATTTTGAAAAGTTATGTAATAGATTGATTAGACCAGTCAGAGAATGTTATTTAAGTAAAAAAGAAATGTAAAGAGTAAGGTATGTCAGTAGTGGTATGGCAGGATTCAGAAATAAAGTATGTAGCACAATTAGAATTGAAGTATTAGATAAAGCAGTTTAAAATTTTTGATATTTTCTTCCAGCATTGATTGACTGAGTAAAGTGATTTAAGAAGCGAGAAAAATTAGTATTGAATCCAGCTAGAGTCAGAGTAATAATGAAAATGCAAAGCAATTGTGAATAATATTGGAAGCAAAATTTATGGAATATTTTGTCAGGTATTCAGTGTGATCAGAGTGGTGCAGTGGAAGCATGGAAGGTTGAATATTCACAGGTTATCTGAGATTGAGTGTTTAAAGGAATTTTTGAGAATTTTGCACAGTTAGGTAAAAAAGACAGTGGTATTTTGGCCAGAAAGGAATAAAGATAGTATGGACAGAATGGTGAGAGGCAGGAAATTCAGTTATAGTAGAGTGATTTTTAATAAGAAACTGGCGACTGAGAATGTGAGTTTAGATGAGGTAGAATAACAGTTGGCAGTCAAAGGCAAATAATGAAAAGGCACCGGAAAATCTGAAGAATTTAAGGATGATTTTACATGGCAAAGCATTTAAAGGTGGCAGTCTGTAATATAGAAACTCAAGAAAGAAAAGTGGCCCAGAAAGAAATGTTGCAAACACAGCCGGGAAAATATGGAAGTAGGTTGAGTCCAAGGAGATAAAGCGCCAACAGCAAGGTAGAATCGCCTACAGCTAAAGGGTAAAGAAAGAGAAGCATGTAATAATCGGGCAGTGCAACTGTGAAATGAATTTAAAAAAAAAAAGAGGAAAGCAAAACAAGCGTGGAAATGAACAGATGAATCATCAGTATAGACGGTCTGAAAAGCAAGTGCAGAGAAAGTGTATCCTACTTGTTCTGTGTATGGCTTTGTTCCTTTTTAGGTGATAATCCGGCTTACTGTGGTTTGTTTTGAATGTCGAGGATGACATTCTTTTTTAGGTGATAATAATGTAACGTCGCGTGTTTTTTTTCGGATCTTCGCGGATCCTTGTTTAGCGGGTTTGGTGGCTAGTGTGTGGCCCATTAGCCTGTGTTTCAGGTGTTCTTGTGGGTCGTGAGGCATTGTGGGCCGGCAGATTGGGCCCAAAGCGCTCACAGGTTTTCTGCCTGTGACCACGACAGGGGTGTGTGTCACGTTCTGAACACGACAGCCCTGGTGGTTGCGTTCTGCTTGCCGACCGAGATGCGGTCCTCGTCTGCATGCGCGTCGCGTGTCGCACGCTGGGCGGCATGCTGACGTCGACCTTGAGAAGGCGACGCCCTACTCCGTCGCGTTCAGGTCGCGACGGAGGTGTACGTCATTCTCAACTGTGATGCGTTTTTATGCAAGGTCGGTCGAACAGAGCTTTCACAAGCTCTGCTCGGCCAGGGAAGGCTGCTACGGTGGATTTCCGGGCGATTCGGCGTTTCGGAGTGGTTTTCGGCGCGCTCTCGCCGTGAGGACGTCGCATGGAGCGGGGGAGACGCCGTGCCTTGGTTCGTTTACGTGTTCTTCGCAAAAGTAGGGAGATCCCACCTGGTTACGTTGCGTGGATCGCATATGATGCATGTTTGGACTGTTTATCGCTTTATAAACAGTAGATATCATGCTAGGGCAATCATTAAAGCATGAAAATGAGAATTAAGCGTGGTTTATATAGCTTGCGGGGGTAATCCGGGGAGAGCATCCCGGATTAGGGTTCCTGCCTGTGAAGGCGACAGAGCCCCCTGTCGCGTTCTGAACGCGTCGTGACGAGGTCCTGTTGTGCATGTTTTAAACGGTATGATTATTCGACTATTGATGTCTTATGTGCATGGTTGGTGTGAGTGGTGCATTGGCACCTGTAGCGCTCATTGAGCGTGTCGTCCATGTGGTGGACGTGTTGTTTATGTAGTTGACAAACGGTTTGTATGGTTTAAGCGGTATATATATGGTTAGTTTATGGTGACTGGGCAGTGAGGTTCCAGTGTGAACCTAGCCTTGGTCCTTTAATGTTTATTATAGATTATTTATTTAAGATGGTTTAACTGGTAAAGTGTGAGAACGATTATTAAGTGGTTATTGTGTAATGAGCTTAATGCAGCCATGGAGGTCACCTCGTGACCAATGACAGGTCAAGTTATTACTGGTTAATGTAATTTATGTATGCGTCTGTGTAGGCTAGCTTGTAGGTCACAGGGTGACCAGGACAAGCTACTCCTTGTTGGTGTACCGTGGTTTGTAATAAAATGATATATGTATGTATTGTGGTTTGTGCGTTGCCGAGTGTGGTGGTCCGACGCCTATTCCGGAATACCTCTCTAGTCGGGTACCCCAGGTTTTGTGTGAGCCAGGCACGTTAGTGCTAGGGGTTTGTCCCGGTATTGTGTGTATCGTCGAGGTCTGTGTCGTCTTCCTGGACACCCTCACTCCTGTGTTTGAGTTGTACGTCCGGCTGAGGGAAAGACGACAGAGGGCAGCGACTTGTGAGAGTTTGTGTTTAGTCGCTTGTAGCGCGCTTGTAGTTGGGGGTGCGGACACCAATAGTCGACACTGGTCCCCAGCTAGTCCTATTTTCCAGTGCCACACTTTGGGGAGCTTAGGCCAGAGTCCTTAAAGGTGCCAGGCATAGACCTGCAGGTGTGGTGTTGGTTGGTCTCCACTGTTCTTTGGCTTGTGCTTGTGGATTGGCAGTTGGACCTTACGTCCGTGACTGCGACACTGAGAGGTAGTTCTTGTGCTATGTTGTCGGGGTTGGATGTTGGCGCCATGAACCAGTAGTTCGTTCCCGTGTTGTGGCGTCGTTCTTTCCGACTCGTGCTTTGTCACCGATTGTAGATTAGCTTGTGTGTGGTGACTCGTTGGTTGAGGTTTTACCCGTTAAGGTGTACCTTGGTGTTGGCACAGTTGAGTTTGTGGTTTGACTTGTTGTGGTGTGCCCTGTAGTGGCACTAGTTTGGTTATGGTTCTATGGTGGTACCTTGTGGTAGTAGGTACCTGTACCTCATGGAGGTAGTGGTTTGTAGTGGTACACCATGTACCGGTTTTTTCCAGTGTTGAGGTGGAGCAGTGCCCATGGAGGTCGTGTTGTAGGACCTTCCACTTGTTATGTTGTACCCTTTTGAGGGTAGCTTTCGTCGTATTATGTTTTTAGGTGTAACGGACTAGCTCTTGGTTAGCAGTCCTGTTACCTATGTGCTTAAGGTTGCCTGTGAAGCTAGTAGTTTGGGCAGTGGTATGCCTGTGCGGCTTATAGCTTAGGCGATCAGTTGATATAACAGTTTGCCTGTGAGGCTTGTGGCCTAGGCGTTTCCGTTGTTGGGCGGGCTAATGGTGTTGTGCTAGTCCTGTTGTTTCTTTACCTTCCGTGGACTATATGTTTGTTGATACGTTTATGTTTAGTTGTTGTTAATCATGTATTGTTGTGAGACATGATATGGTTTGGCTATCGGTGTTACCAGTGAGACCCTTTGGGGGTTGAGGTCTCTTTAGTTTTATGTGTGGTTTTTAGGTAGTCCATACTGAGCCAGTGACTTGTTGAGGCTCACTCCCCTACAGTTCTTTTCAGGGCTTACCGTTGGTATAGCTTGCGAAGGCGTTGTGGCAGACTTGTACCACCAACAGTAGTGTTAGTTGTGTTGTGTGAGCTTGTGCTCCCTCGGGGTATGCCTCAGGTAGTTGTACTTTTTAATTGGACATGTAATAATGTATTGGGACAGTTGTAAATTGTTATATGCAGGTATGAGCACATGTACTTTCTTGTGTCTTATACTGTTGTGGTCGTCTTTTATATTCTTACTGGACACGTGTACGAGCTATCTCGCGAGACTTCGGTCCGTTCGCGGGAGGCGGATCTAGATGTAGAGCCTTATTAGGCATAAATATCCAGAGCCGTCACAACTTGTGTCGTTGCCGGCTCCACTCGGTCACTAGATCGACCCCCTATGATCCCTACCCCGACGGGGAACACGAGCCTTGCTATTGTCTCTATTCTTGGTGTTGATTAGTGACATGATCTTAGTCAGGAGCTCGAGGAGTTTGAGTGCCTCTATGCTTTGATGGTAAGGTCTGTTGAGGGTGAGATTTCAAGTGAGCGCCCCCCTGAGATAGTCTCCCTCTTAAAGGAGTTCCAAGATGTCTTCCCTTACGATCACTCGAACGAATTACCGTCGATGCGTAACATCCAACACACCATTGATTTGGTTCTGGGATCCATTTTGCTCAACATGTCCCACTTCCACATGAGTCTAGTCTAGCTGAGTTTGCCGAGTTGCGAAGGTAGGTTGAGGAGCTCTTGAGGAGAGGATTTATCCAAGAGAGTTTGAGCCCTTAAGCCGTCCTCGCACTATTAGCTCCAAAGAAAGATGGCATTTGGAGGCATAGTAAGCAATCTCACGAGAATCTCGGTCTCAGCCCCTTCCCGAGAAATGAGAAGGCTGAGATAAGTAATCAGGGTCGGGATCCTCTTCAGGCAAGGTATTTAAGTAAATGTTAGTATTTGTAGTTTCATTTACTTAAGATATTACATGTAAATAAGGAAGTACTCCCCATTTGAATCCACTAAAAATATCAAAAAAATTATATCTCTTACCAATAAAAAGTAAACTCTCTCATCCAAGAAGAAAATCGTGATTTTGATGATTCCATCAAAATAACGTCTTTCTAATCCCTCATAATTTGACGTATCTAAAAATTTCATAATTCAAATAAACCTAATAAAACACTAAAAATCGAAAGTCCGGTGAAAAAAGTCAAATGTGCATATGACTTCTCCAATGAGCAACTAAGGCTTAGTCATGGTCCATTGTAATATTCAGATAAATAAGATATTTTGTCATAAGTTCCCATGTCATGAATTAAAGTAAAACCCTACGGAGAGAAAAATGAAAATGCATATCCTGAATCCCAATTCCCACACTCTTGTTGTATAATATATGTGAACCTATGTCATCTATGGTTGAGACTTGTCACTTGAGAATGTATGCAACTATCTATGTTCCTTAAGGAATTATCTATGTGAACCTATGTGATCCACACTTTTATGTTATCCTGATCTCCCGAGATCTCTTCTCTTTGACCCTCTTGAGATGAAGCCGAGATCCCATATGGCAAACCTTGCTTGGAGGATGTGCGTTGATAGCAAGGTCATCAATCGTATCACAATGAAATACTGTTTTCCCATTCCTCACTTGGATGACATGTTGGACATGCTGGAGGGAGCCACTAGATTTTCGAAGATAGACCTGAAAAGTGGCTATCACCAGGTTCGGATTCGACCTGGGGGGTGAATGGAAGACGACCTTCAAAACTAAAGACGGACTTTTACGAGTGGTTGGTCATGTCCTTTGGGGAGTCCAACGCCCCTAGCACATTTATGCAGCTTATGACACAGGTGTTGAGGCCCTTCATTAGGATGTTTTTTATTGTGTATTTCGATGACATCCCCATCTTTAGCCGTTTTAAGGATGACCATTTGGACCACCTTCGTCAGGTGTGTCTTGTCCTATGCCGTGAGAACTTGTATGGCAACCTCAAGAATTGTGCCTTTATGACTGAACAAGTAATCTTCTTGGGGTTCAAAGTTTCTAGCGAGGGTCTCTGCGGACCCAAAGAAGGTCAGAGCGATCACCGAGTGGCGCGTCCCGGGTGCTTAAGCAAACTGACGGCACCACAACTTATACCTCCGGAGCGGGCATTGTCCTGGTGACTCCACAAGGAGGAATACTGCACAACTCATGTGCACTCATGAAGCCATTGACCAACAATCAAGTCGAATATGAAGCGCTGATCGTGGGACTTCAACTGGCTGCCGAAATGGGCGTCAAATGCATAAAAGTATACGGAGACTCGCAGCTAGTCATCCGTCAAGTGCTGGGGGACTACGATGTTCGAAAAAAGGAACTGATCCCCTATCACGCCAAAGTGATGAAGCTCCGCGAGAGATTCTATTTGTTCGAAATCGGACATGTCCCCAGAGGGCAAAACTCTCAAGCGGATGCGCTAGCCAAATTGGCGTCTGCTCTAAAGCTCCCTCCTGAAGGAGAATTGGGCATAACCGTCCGACATAGGAGGCTGATGCCTAGTGTTCTTGAGGACGACTCCGACCCAGAAATCACGGAGGTCAACACCCTTGAAGAAGAAGCTGGCCTAGAAGAAGACGCCAACCGATCATCCAAATAAAGAACGGCTGGCTGCCCCCGGATCGGGCCGAAAGAGTCCAGCTCCTGCGGCGGGCCATGTCGTATCAAATAATCGGGGACCAACTGTACCAACTTGTCCATGAAAAAGACAAGTCTGTCCTCCTAAGGTGTCTCTCCCCTAAAGAAGCCAAAGTCATTATAAACGAAGTCCACTCTGGACTGTGCGGGGCGCATCAAGCGGGAGACAAAATGAAAATCAACATCAAGTTGAAAGGCTTCTTCTGGCCAACCATGTACACAGATTGCGTCCAGTACGCCCGCGCGTGTCATCAATGTCAGATCTTCAGTTCGGTGCCAAGAAAGCCGTCAAACGAATATCAATGTCAGATCTTCAGTTCGGTGCCAAGAAAGCCGTCAAACGAATTGCATCCAACTGCCCCCACATGGCCCTTTGCTAAATGGGGAATGGATGTCGTAGGACCATTCCCACCATCCTCTGGCGGCCACAAGTTCATCCTGGCAGCCACTGACTACTTCTCCCGGTGGGCAGAAGCAATCCCTCTCCGAGAGGTGACTGGGGTAGCCGTTGCGAAATTTGTCAAGCAACACCTAATTTACAGGTTTAACACCCCTCACCGAATCGTATCAGATAACGGTACGCCCTTCAAAAACAAAACAATATATGCCTTGGCGGCCAAATTCCATATAGACTGGAGGACATCAACGGTCTACAACACTCAAGCCAACGGTCTGGCGGAAGCCTTCAACAAGACCCTTTGCAAATTGCTCGCCAAGATAGTCGGCAACCGCGGACCCAGTTGGGGGGAGAAGGTACATGAAGCACTCTGGGCATACCGAACGGTGTATAAGACCCCCACGGGATGTTCCCCCTTCTCTTTGGTGTACGGAGCTGAAGCCATGCTCCCCATTGAAATTGAAATATCGTCCTACAGGGTGGCCGTCCATACCGGCCTCCAGCCCGAGGAGCGACAAGAAATCGAAAGAAGGTTGGAGGAACTGTCCGACCTAGAGGGCAAAAGGTTGGAAGCGTACAAACACCCACAATCCTATCAAGCCTGCATGACTCGAGCCTACGACAAGTTAGTCAGGCCTCGCGCCTTCAAGAAAGGCAACCTCGTCATGGTCAAGCAAAGAGAGGTCATGGCAGGCAAATCAAGTGGTAAACTCCAGCCAAATTGGAGCGGACCGTATGTGGTCACTGGAGTCTATGAAGGCGGGGGATACACGCTGGCGACACATACTGGCGACCGCCCTTTCCCACCACTAAATGGCAAGCATCTAAAAATGTATTTTGCCCCTGAGTATGAATTTCATGGGCAACCGCCCTCTGATTCCCTCATAGCCGAATCAGGCTAGGGTTGGGCATATGTACCCATGTCAAAAAAAAAAGAAAAAAAAAAGGATAAAAAATAGAGATGTCCCAGCTGACTTAGCCACTCCCCAAAAGGAGTGCCCAAGGGCAAAAAAGGCCTAAAGTCCGGTTGGGGTGAAAACTCAGAAGAGTGCCCCAAGCAAAAATGGATAACCCCTCAACGTGGAAGCCCATAAAAGGCACATTGGAAAAAGCCAAAGGGGGTCAGACCTGGTGAAAACCCAAAAGGGCGCCAGGGTTGGTAAAAAAAAAGAAGAAAGAAAGAAGAGGGAAGAAAAAGAAAGAAAAATTCCCCCCTTTATGAATTATGTTCTCCTTCTTGATCAACAAACCATCTCGGTCGACAAAGTCAAATCCTTAGCCCATAAACCCCAAAAAGGTCGGCTAAAACTCCTTCTTAGTCAGCAAACCACTATGGTCGACCAAGTCAAATTTCTTAGCCAATAAACCCCAAAAAGGTCGGCTAAAACTCCTCCTTGGTCAGCAAACCATCTCGGTCGACCAGGTCAAACCTTTTAGCCAATAAACATCAAAAAGGTCGGCTGAAACTCCTTCTTGGTCGGCAAACCATCTCGGTCGACCAGGTCAAACCTCTTAGCCAATAAACCCCAAAAAGGTCGACTAAAACTCCTTGGTCAGCAAACCATCTCGGTCGACCAGGTCAAACCTCTTAGCCAATAAACCCCAAAAATGTCGGCTAAGCCATGCTCTCTCAGCCAGTAAACCTCCATGGTAGGCTGTGCCGTCTTTGGCCCACTAATCATAATAGTGGGCTAAAGCCAAAGCGGCGGACCCCCTAGCCAAGGTTTTGCAACCACGCTTCGGACTCCAAGCTCAAAAAAAACAAAAAAAAAGAGAAAAAAAAGAGGGACTAAGAATAGAGATGTCCCGGCGGACTTGGCCACTCCCTAAAAGGAGTGCCCAAGGGTTAAAATGTCTAAAATCCAGCTGAGGTGAAAACCCAAAAGGGCGCCTCAGGCAAAAATGGATAACCCCTCAACGTGAAAACCCGAAAGGGCGCAGAGTCAGTAATGTGAAAAAAAAAAAAATCAAAAATTCAAATCAAATCATTACTTATCAAGGCATGTTTCGCGCAGCCAGCAAACAAAATGCTAGGCTGGGCCCCCATTCTGCTTGGTAGGTAAACCGAAATGGTAGATCAAGTCATTTCCTCCTTGACCAACAAACCTCCGTGGTCGGTCAAAACCTAAACCTTAGCCAGCAAACCCCAAGAAGGTAGGCTATCCCCTTTGACCAACAAACCTCCATGGTCGGTCAAACCTAAACCTTAGCCAGCAAACCCCAAGAAGGTAGGCTATCCCCTTTGACCAACAAACCCCTGTGGTCGGTCAAACCTAAACCTTAGCTAGCAAACCCCAAGAAGGTAGGCTATCCCTTTTGACCAACAAACCCCTGTGGTCGGTCAAACCTAAACCTTAGCCAGCAAACCCCAAGAAGGTAGGCTATCCCCTTGACCAATAAACCTCCGTGGTCGGTCAAACCCAAACCCTTAGCCAGCAAACCCCAAGAAGGTAGGCTATCCCCTTTGGCCAATAAATCCCTATGGTCGGTCAAACCTAAACCTTTAGCCAACAAACCCCAAGAAGGTAGGCTATCCCCTTGACCAATAAACCTCTGTGGTCGGTCAAACCCTTAGCCAGCAAATCCCAAGAAGGTAGGCTATATCCCCTTTGGCCAATAAATCTCTGTGGTCGGTCAAACCTAATCCTTTAGCCAGTAAACCCCAAGAAAGTCGGCTATCCCCCTCCTTGACCAACAAACCCCTGTAGTCGGTCAAGTCAAAACCCTTTAGCCAGCAAACCCCAAAACGGTTGGCTAACCCTATACCCCTTCTAACCGGCAAACCAAAGTGGTAGGCTAACCGAAATCTCCTCAGCCAGCAAACTGCAATGGTAGGCTGAGTCCAAGTGGCAGATCCCATGATCAATTGCCCCAGGGTCAAGCCCAGGGCCCTAAAATAAAATTAAAAAAAAAAGAAAAAAAGGACTAAAAATATAGATGTCCCGGCAGACTTAATCATTCCCTAAAAAATGGATGTTCAAGGGCAAAAAGGCCCCAAACCCGACTGAGGTGAAAACCCGAAAGGGCACATCAGGCAAAAATGGATAACCCCTCGGTGTGAAAACCCGAAAGGGCACACCGGAAAAAGCTAGAGGGGGTCATCCCCGGTGAAAACCCGAAAGGGCGCTTGAGATGGTAATGTAAAAATAAAAAAAGGGAAAATAAAAAAAATGAAAGAAGGCAATGAAACCTACCCCTCAGAGGGGAAGGAAGTGTCGTTCGAGCTAACGGGTCACACCCGTCGAACGACTTGAAATATGAAGCAGTTGTTGGGCTAAGCCCAAACAGGCCAGCCTCGACACCAAACTCTTGCATCAGATACTTGAAGAATGCAAGAAGTGCAAAAATCAAGAAGAAGATGCCAAGAATTAGCCTGGGAAAAGCCAATAAGGCAAATCTCAGAAAGAAGAAATACAAAAGCGGGTCGAGGAGCAAAGCCAGAAAAAGCAAGCCTTCTCGACTAAAGATCAAAATCAAGTTGCTAGACAAAGCCAAAAAGGGCCAGCCCCAGCACCCAAAATGTTGCATCAGATCTTGAAGAATGCCAGAAACGCAAAGGTCAAGCTGATGCTACCCAAGCTGACGGGCCACACCCGTCGAGCGATTCAAAACATGAAGCAGTTGTTGGGCAAAGCCCAAAAAGGCCAACCCCAACACCAGAATGTTGCATTAGGTCCCGAAGAATGCGAGAAATGCAAAATTCAAGGAAATAATGCCAAATGAAATCTCAAGAAAAGTCAGAAAGACAATTCTCGAGAGCAAGGTCAAAGAATAAAGCCGGAAGAGGCAAGCATCCTGAGCCAAGAACCGAAGTCAAGTCGTCGAGCAAAGCCAAGAAAGGCTAGCCTTGGCAGAAGGGTTTTGCATCAGATCTGGAAGAATGCCAAAAATGTACAATTCAAGAGGCAGATGCCAAGTAAAACCCTGAGAAAAGCCAGGAAGGCAAGCCTCGGGAGCAAGGTTGAAGAGCAAAGCCAAAAAGACAAGCCTCATCAACCAGATGATGAGTTGGATCGTTGAGCAAAGCCAGGAAGGCCGATCTCGGTGCCGGAATATTGCGCTAGACCTTGAAGAATGCCACAAACGCGAAATTCATGAGCGAGACGCCGAATGAAATCTCGAGAGAAGCCAGGAAGGTCAGTCTTGGGAGAAAAATATGAGATCAGGTCGAAATGCAAAGTCGAAGAGACAAGCCTCATTGACCAAATGATAAGCCGCGGAGCAAAGCCTCGAGGATAAATCTCACCGGTCAAATCTCCAACCAAGTCAAATTCTCGAGCAAAGCCAAAAGGCAAGCCTCGAAAGAAGAAGGCTGAAATTAAGTTCATGAGTAAAGTCAAAAAGACAAGACTCGGATGAAGAAAACCAAGGTCAGCTCCAAACAAAGTCATGGAGCAGCTCTTCGATGAAACTCACCCCTAGAGTTGACCTGGTCACGTCACTTGTCTGAAGTGATGTGCGCTCTCCTGGATCCTCATGTGGAAATTCTTGAGTCGAAAAAAATACGGAAAATATGCGAGCGATGAGAGCTGATGGCTCAGCGCGAGAAGCATAGCAAGTTCGATCGCCGGCTCAAACGACAACAACAAATCGTTGTTTAAGTTGCTAGGCGACGCTGTAAAAAAGTGTCGAAGCGCGTTGCTCTGGTTTTCAACCCAACTCCCCACCAAGTCGTTAAGACCAGAAGTAGAGTTTGAAAATTGCCACGGGATGTCCGCCTTCGTCATCGACTCCGACGCACATCCCGTGGGGGGCATTTGTTGACACGAAAAAAATTAAACAAAAAAAAGAAGAGATAGAAAGAAGAAGAAAAAAAAGGGAAAGGAAAAAAGAAAAGAAAAAGGAAAAAGAAAAAGAAAAAGGAAAAAAGAAAAGGAAAAAAAAAACAAGGGGGGAGGAAAACCCCCGCCAGACCAGCGCTAGCGGGGTGCACCCCCGCCGGACCAGCGAGGTAGTCTGGCGAGGTGCACCCCCGCCAGACGCGGGGTGCACCCCCGCCGGACCGGGCGGGGTGCACCCCCGCCAGACCGGCCCCTGGTCTGGCGGGCCTCCCCCTGGCAGGCCTCCTGCGTGGGACCCACTGGCGTGTACCCCCGCCGGGCCAACCCTGGTCTGGCGGGCCTCTCCCTCGGTCTGTATGCGTACCTCTGCCGGGCCGTGTACCCTCGCCGAGCCAGCAATGGCCTGGCGGGCCTTCCCCACTGTCCCGGCGGGCCTTCCCTGCCTCGGCGCCCGTGCGGGGAACCTCCGCCAGACCAGTGCCTCGGCGCCTGTGCGTTGGCACCCCCGCCAGACCACGCACCCCCGCCGGATCACCCGGCCAAAATCCTATAAATAGAAGGACGAGGCCTTCATTCCTGGGGCTGGAAAAACTCGCGCAAGGAACTTCCGCCGCTTCCCCGACAGAAGGAGCTCCGGGGTTTTCTTCTCCCCCTATTGCTCTGGCGAGAGGCTCTCGCTCTGGAGAAATCCGAGCAAACCCTCCTGAGCGGAGGAGAAGTCCCCTTCCATGGAGGGGATACATTTGTCCTTCAAAATAGGGGGACCTCTTCCATATGGGCTCAAATTTGTGTAAAATTGTACGAAGCCCCCCGGGAGTTTGAAATTTGGGTATGTGTACGAAGAAAGGTATACATATATTTAGTTGGCCCAGAAAATTGTAGAAATACCCTATGGACCAGAAAATTACATAAACGTCCATGTTGCCCGAGAAATTACACACAAGTCCTCGGTTTGTGGGAAATGTTGTAAATATCCCCGGGAAGAGCAGAAAATTACAGAAAAGCCCCCGAATTGTGTGAAATTGCAAGGAAGTCCCTTTGCTACCCAGAAAATTACAGAAAGGCCCCTAAAACGTGTAAAATCAGAAAAATTGTAGAAATATCCCCATGAAGGATAAAAAATTATAGAAATATCCCGGCGAAGGATAAAATTGTAGAAACATCCTCGTGAAGGATGAAATTGCAGAAACATCCCCGCGAAGGATAAAATTGTAGAAATATCCCCATGGAGGATAAAATTGTAGAAGTACCCTCGCTTCTGAGAAAATTGCAGAAATACCCTACTGGCTAGGAGAAAATTATAGGAATACCCCGGCTGGCCCAGAAAATTACGGATACGTCCCTGAGGCGGAGAAAATGGCAAAGATGGCTCGACGGTCCGTACCTCTTGTCCAACCCGGTGGAGTGAGACCCACGTCACTTCTATGAAGCGGCGTGCGCTCTCCTGGGTGTGACTTGAGGCCAGACTCAAAGGGAGTTCTCGAGAAATGTCATCAAATGACAGATATGTCCGAGAAAGCCAGAAATCGGCCGGGACGCTCGGAAAAGCCAGAAAACGGCCGGGACGATCGGGAAAGCCAGAAAACGACGTCCGGAAAAGCAAGAAATCGGCTGGGACGCCCGGAAAAGCCAGAAATCGGCCGGGACGTCCGGGAAAGCCATAAATCGGCCGAGACGCCCAGAAAAGCCAAAAATCGGTCGGGGCGTCCGGAAAAGCCAGAAATCGGTCGGGAAGTCTGAGAAAGCCCAAAATCGGTCGGGACGTCCGGGAAAGCTAGAAATCGGCCGAGATGCCGGGAAAAGCCAGAAAACGACCGGGGCGTCCAGAAAAGCAAGAAATCAGCCGGGACGTCCGGAAAAGCCAGAAAACGGCCGGGACGTCCGGGAAAGCCAGAAATCGGCCGAGACGCCCGAAAAAGCCATAAATGCCGGGGCGTCCGGGAAAGCCCAAAATCGGCCGGGACGTCCGAGAAAGCCAGAAATCGGCCGACATGCCCGGAAAAGCCAGAAAACGGCCGGGACGTCCGGGAAAGCCAGAAATCGACCGAGACACCCGGAAAAGCCAAAAATCGGCCGGGGCGTCCGAAAAAGCCAGAAATCGGCCGGGGCGTCCGAAAAAGCCAGAAATCGGCCGGGACGTCGTCTAGGAAAGCCCGAAATCGGCCGAGCTGTGCGGAAAAGCCCGAAACGGCCGGGACGTCCGGGAAAGCCAGAAATCGATCGGGACGCCCGGAAAAGCCAGAAAACGGCCAAGACGTCCGGGAAAGCCAGAAATCGACCGAGACGCCCGGAAAAGCCAGAAAACGACCGGGACGTCCGAGAAAGCCAAAAGTCGGCCGAGACGCCCGGGAAAGCCAGAAATCGGCCGGGACGTCCGGGAAAACCAAAAATCGGTCGGGATGTCCGGGAAAGCCAGAAAACAGCAGAGATGTCCCAAAAAACCAGAAAATGGTAGGGATGTCCCAAGACTCTCGCCTTCTAGAGCAAAAACTTCCATTCCTGCGCGCGGATCCTTGAAGAAACTCTCCCCGAAGCTCCGAAAGGCGCTGTCTCTTCGCGCTTGAGTTCCCTGGGCACCGGGGTCCCCTTCGTGTTGGTGTTCCGCTCGTGCGAAGCGTGAAGCGTCGTGGAGAGGGTCGTCCTGCTGAGATACCGCAGGTTGTTATATGCAAGACTCGGTCCCGACATTTTGTACCTAAGTCCTCCAGCGTTCTAAAATAGACGTGTGTAGAGGCGTTTCTTCCGACGGAGGCACAAACACCCCGTCGTCGACACGGACACAAATGCAGTGACGCAAAATATCTGATCGAGGCATAAACACCTCGTCGTAGGTCCCAATGTAAACCCCACGTACTGTAAACACCTAACGGAGGCACAAACACCCCGTTACGAGCGTAGATGCAAACCTCATATGGTGGAATGTCCGACGGAGGCACAAACACCCTATCGTCAACGTACATGTAAATGACATATTGTGTAAACGCCCAGTAGAGGTATAAACACCCCACTAAAGGCGCGAATGTAAATGTCATAAGTGTATATGAGCATGCTTGTGGAAATTTACTTAGTCATCCATTTCTTTAAATCTTGGCATAAGGTCTTTTAATAAACATATCTTTTAATAAACATATCGCATCGAAGGTGTTCGAGTTTTTACTCGATGTAAATGAAACACCGACTCCGGTCGGTGGGGAACGGTCCAGTACACGACCACTCCAATCACCTGAAAATACGAGCGCACGTGGAAAAAAAATAAAATGAAATATTCGAGGGTTCCGGGTCTTTACCCGGTACCCCTCATAAAATAAATCTTTGTCTGTTTCCTGTAAACAGTCTGGCACGCCCGCAGCGAGAAAAAATATAAAGCCTTCGAGGTGAAGGCATCGGAGGGGCCTTTAATTTTAAAAGAAGAAATTCCGCGTTCCAACAGAACCCAATGTCAACAGGATCATAGTCCATCTCCTCATGCTGCTTTGGATCTTTTGTAAGATGCTTGACCCTCAACCTCATATTGTAGTGCACATACACCGAGTTGTCTAAGCGCCTATACGACAATCGATTCCGGACTTTGGTATGTATCAATGTAAATGTACGCTAGTTCCTCTCACATCCACTGGATGAGGATGTCTGCAGACTGCAATAAGATCTTCAGTGCAACTTTTCTCAATGTTGGCACAAAATGCCCAAAATTAAACCACCAATCAGCTGCAACCAAGTTATTGACACTCAATAAGCCCCTTCTTCCAATAACAATAAATAAAAGGGAAAGCATATTACCGCCCTCAACACGCTCTCGACCAACAATGGCAGATGGCTCAACAAACCCCCCAATAGCCTCCCGAAAGCTCTTCATCTGCATAAAATGTATTGATCATATATACATTAAATTGATCATGTATTAAATTCAACTATTTGTTTAGAAGTTGATAACCTTATACTTGCCTCATCAATGGTGTCCGCTGCTTGTAGAGGACTTGACTTCTTGACAATCTTTCAACAACTCTTGCAAAAGCAGTCGTCAAGTCATCCTCATATGCCAGCTCGTACATGTAATGGTAAATAGAGTGGAGATAATATCCTACAATTGGCGTATAAAATATCATGGTTGCAAAATACTCTATTAATTATTATAACTTAAAAACATCAACATTTTCCTCACCTGCCTTATGTAGATCTCTACTCATCTATCGGTCCCATTTATCCTCAACAACGTCCAAGATCATGTGTGCATATCGAGGGGACACTTCGCAGATCTTCTTCTTCGCGACTTCAAGCTTTGCGTACATCAACCCAATAAAAGGTCTCCCGTCCCCATCAACCACCCTTAATACCTCATATAGAGGTTCAATGATCTGAACTAGCTTGAACAACTGATCCCAAAAATTCGAGCTGTTGATGATGCCTTCCACCTCTTTTCCATCTGATGTTCCTGTAAAAGTGCTCTGCAACCATCTATCACTCTTGAACATGTGTTTTAATCCATCCTTATGCTTCAATAGGCTTTGTAATGCGACAAAGTTTGTTGTAAAGCGAGTAACAATCGGACTCAACAACTCTCCACCTGTGGACTCTCTCATACACGCCAAGACAACATGATGATTGTAGATGAACCTTGTAATCTTCTACCCCGCATCCACCACCATCCTCACAGGTTGCAGTGTCCCATTATCTTTAGCATCAAATCAACACAGTGGGCTGCGCTTGGGCTCTGTAGAAATGGATTTATTAAATAAATTATAAATCTTTTTTAAGATGTTCTATTTATCATGTTTCTCATGTTCTCATGGCTGCGCATTGTAAATTCAAGTCCCATCGGGTGCTACGTAAGCAATGGTGACGGGAGATGACCCTACAACTGCAGAGCGCGGGCGTGCCAGCCACCGGAGTGGCAACAAAGTGTTTTGCCTCTGAAGGTCGGAGGACTTTAAGTCTATTGTGCACACCGTTTAACTTCGTCAAACGAAGGTGAGTGTCGGGTCCTGGACCAAAATCCTGTCGTTGCCTAAGCGCAACGGCATTAATTACATCCCTCTGAGAAGGAAAACCCTTGATTAATCGCCAGAATTAGAAGGCCTTGTGGCCTAAAGCGGGACATCCAATAAAAGGCGCATAATAAAACTATAAGATTGCAGTCAAATTTGCAAGAGATTTAGATACATGTGTGCTCTTCATCTTTTAAAAGCCAATTCGCATGCTCATTTATTTGTTCTTTTGTTTATTGTGCAAAAATCTTTTATTTGGTAATGCAAGAAATTTTGACATGCTTTGGTTGTCATTGTTCTTTCAATGATTTGAAGTCGTTTGGTCATTTGAATGCTCAAGCATCATCATGCAAAGCCCATTTGATTTGGCAGACAAAGCGATTCAGCAGCCAAAACGATACGGCAAGGGCGAATCGACAAGGGTGCTGCTCAAGTACGGCAAGGGTACTATTCAAATGAATCGGCAGGGAACCCTGCCGGATCGGTCCTGCCGTATCATCACAGTTTTCGGGCCTAAGCGATTCGACAACCCTTTTTACTCATAATTCTTGAAATCCGCGAAGAATCATAGCGTTCAAATTGGGGTATAGAGTCTTTAAAACATGAAGAATCAATTCATGGACTTAAACCAAGCCCAGAGGAAGAGGTTGGTTATCCGGCCCTTCGTGTTCAAAGCGGCAAGGAAAAGCGATACGGCAAGTCTATTCGGGCTTAGTTCTCGAAATCCGTGAGGGGTCTGAGCGTCAAATTTGGGGGACAGAGCCCTTAGAATATGAGGAACCAATTCATGAACTCAGACCAGGCCCAGATATTGGCAAACTGACCCTTCATGTTCAAAGTCGTCCTGAAAAGCGATACGGCAAGCCTTTTGGGACTCGGTTCTCGAAATCCGTGAGGGGTCTGAGCACTAGATTTGGGGGACATAGCCTTTAAGATATGAGGAACCAATTCATGAACTTAGACCAGGCCCAGATATTGGCAATTTGAACCTTCATGTTCAAAGCCGCGCGGAAGAGCGATACGGCAAGCCTTTTGGGACTCAGTTCTCGAAATCCGTGAGGGGTCTAAGCACCAGATTTGGGGGACAGAGCCTTTAGGATATCAGGAACCAATTCATGAACTTAGACCAGGCCCAGATATTGGCAATCTGACCCTTCATGTTCAAAGCCGTCCTGAAAAACCATACGGCAAGCCTTTCGGGACTCGGTTCTCGAAATTCGTGAGGAATCTGAGCGCCAAATTTAGGGCACAGAGCCTTTAGGATATGAGGAACCAATTCATGAACTTAGACCAGGCCCAGATATTGGCAATCTGACCCTTCATGTTCAAAACCGCGCGGAAAAGCGATACGACAAGCCTTTTAGGACTCAATTCTCGAAATCCGTGAGGGGTCTGAGCACCAAATTTGGGGGACAGAGCCTTTAGAATATGAGGAACCAATTCATGACCTTAGACCAAGCCCAGATATTGGCAATCTGACCCTTCATGTTCAAAGCCGTCCTGAAAAACCATACGGCAATCCTTCCGGGACTCAGTTCTCGAAATCCGTGAGGGATCTGAGCGTCCAACTCGGGGGACCGAATATTTGTCACATATGAACAACATTTATGAGCTTAAACGGGGTCTGGGTATTGATTACCCGACACTTGATGTTTAAAGTCTCACAGAAAAGCGATACGGCAAGATCTGGGACAGTGAGAAAGGGCAGCAACGATGAGCATTTGAACAGGGCTTTAACTGCTTCTAAACCCAATAAAGGAGGCACATGTATGGCCTCACATGACCCCCTTGTGCTAGGTTCTCAATCTCCATGGATGAACATGTGAAATCTAAAGAAAACACATTAAAAGGAGGGGGGGGATGTTCGTAAAACTGAAACACAGCCATGGGTGGTTCTCCATTGAGTGCCCTTGAGGGGCAGAGGAGGTACCCAACGGCTTCCCTTACTGCCCCCAGATGAGGTAAGGCAGTGAGGTTTCATATAAGAAGAAGACATGAAGAAAGCATAAAGAAGAAGGCACCACAAATCATGCGTATGAAGGAACTCCGGTCTCATACAAACAGGGATCACAAGGGGATAAAAGGGCCTTTTGAACCACTTCTACACACCCATGTAATCACCAAAACCAATGCCACGCCAAGAGAAGATAGCAGACAAAAGTTCTTTTACTGTTTAGGGAAGACGTTACATAGAAAAGGGAATGAGAAATAAAGAAAACAAAGGGTAGGGAGACTGCCGTAGCAGCCATCCCCCCCCCCTTAGTCTGCCCTCTTCTCTCTTCTGCTCACCCCTCTCTCTTTTCCTTTCTCTTGCTTCTTTTTCTCTTTTCCCGCAACCGCCTAGCAGGAGGGGGGCCTCCTGCACCCCTCTGCCCCAAGCTTCTCACTTGCCCAGTTGGAGAAGACCTTCAGCTCCCCCTTTTCTTTTCTGCAAACCCAGCAAGAACGTGAAGAGGGCAAGAGGGAGGACCCTTGTTGATCTCCTTCTCTCAACTCTCTTCTCTTCTCTGGCCCTTTTTCCTCTTGCCCAGCCCTCAGACGAGACCAGCCGAGGTAGCTCCTCCACCTCCTTCTAGCCAAGGAAGAAGAAGGGCCTCTGTTGCTGGTATCCCTCGCAGCCAGGACCCAGGGAAGAAGAGGATGAGACCAACAGCCCTTCCTCCTCAACGTAACCAGGAGGGAACCTCTCCTCCAGAATGTTCTCTGCTGCTCCCTTTTTGTCCCCGTAACCAGCCAAAAGGATCGGTCTGAGAGGAGGAGCCCAACCGCCTTCAACAGAAGGTTCCAGCCCCTGCCCTCCTTTTTTCTTTTTTTTCTCCTCCTGTAACCAGCCAAGAGGGGTTAGAGAGAGAGAGGCTAGCCGTCCCCTTTTTCCCTTATCCAGCTAGCCAAACCCCCTCTATCAACCGTGGTGGCCCGGCCCAAAGGAGGGAACCTTTTTGCATACTTCACCTCTGATGCCGCAGCAGGTTTGGTGAATGGGAGGTGTTGCATCTCTTAAAATGACCCCCTTGCATGGGGTAGATGGGCCATGGGGTAGATGGGCCCTCTTGGGCCTGTTTAGTGGACCTTCTAGTGGGTCTTTAGGGGGTCTTTTGCTTTGAGGAACCGGGCTGGCCATCCCCTGCATTTTTGGTGTCCACAAATGCCCCCTACCCGCAGGTGGTGTGAGAGGAGGCGAGCAGTGCCTGCGGGTGCGACTTAGTGAGCTCATGTTTTTACAACCACATATGGGCTAGTCTCATTGACCCGTGGGGAGTGTTGGAGCCTATTTAATGATTTCACGTTATTTGGCGGGGCACCTCTCCGATGGGCAACGCTTGAAGCGACCCATGTAATTACGCGAAGCGAATCGGCGGGGTTCATCTTTCAGGCGAAACAGTAGAGACGAACCGAAAGGGGCGAACCGGCAGGGGTGAACCGGCAGGAATGAACAGGTAGGAACGAACCGGTAGGCCTGCTTTTCTGGGCCAATCGGTAGGGCGTCCTTAAGCCGCGTGCCTACCCATTTTGGCAAAACGGCAGGGCCGCCCTCGACTGGCGCGCCCCTTCCTCTTTCACGAACCGGCAGGCTCGCCTCGACTCCCGCGCCCAGCCCCCTTTTTTCTTTGAAAAGAGGTGTGCGCCGCCTCTCTCTCTTCCCGTCTTCTTTCCTTTCTTCTTCCCCCCCTTTTTCTCATCTCTTGTTCCCCTGCGGCGCGCAGCGAGGTTCGGAGGGCGCGGTGGGTACGACCGCAACCGGCGGCCAGGCAGAAAGGCTTCGGGCCTTTGGGGGCTTTTAACCTCGCGACGGCGTCATTGAGGCTCCATGGTGGTGTGGCGACCGCGTGCTCGTGGCTGTGGAGAGGTGTCCGGGGTGCTAGGGCGCTGGTGACGGACAACGGTTATTTTAGAGCTTTCACCCTCGCGGCGGCGACGTGTGTTCAGAGCAAGCGCGACGACGCGGGGCGACTGTTCCGGGGCTCCCATCTCCGTGGCGGCGCTGCTCGAGTCTCTTTGGCGGAGAGGTACGCTTGAGGCGGTCGTAACGGCGGCGCCGTGACAAGGCCGACTGAGAGCGGCTCAGGTGCTTGAGACGGCGGCTGAGGGGGATAGCAGTGGCCATCATGGTGAGGGGCGGGCGTCCTGCAGCGGCGATCGCGACTGGAGGAGGGGTGACGATGTCCGTGGGGGGCTGCGACGGGCGACGGTGGTCTTGTGTCCACCATAGCTCGGCGGGAAGCGGCGTCCGAGGTTCGCCTTGGCGCGGTTGGGCCTGCAGAGCAAGTCTGCTGAGAGGCAGAGGGGCGTCTGACATGGCCTGATCAGGGCGAATAACTGGCAAGAACACCCATCGTCTGTTTCCCTTGATGTGTTGGTGTTCCTATTGCCAATTTTTTTTGCATGTGTTGGGCGTATGTAAAAGGGTAACGGCGGATTGGCCTGCCCCTTGTGTATCTGGTAAAAAGCAGTGGGGTCTATGAGCGGTTGTGTCTGTTCGGGGGCATTTTCCCCTATTTTTGTTTTTCTCGTGTACCGGGTGAGGTGAGAACCCGTGGGGCTTTGTTGAGCAGGGGCATGTTTGCCCGATTGATGGGGCAGAATACCATGTTTTTTTTTTTTTTTTTTTGCACGTTGGTCAGTAAGTGCCCTCACAGTGGACTCCTGGAATCCGCTGGGTAGGGGCACAGTTCAGTTCATCCGGCGAGGGCACTGTAGCAGGCCGATTCAGGTTCACTTCACGGACATTAGTCCACTATGGCGGGTCTTTGGATCGCGGCCAGGCACTGGGCTTCCTACCCCGTACAGGTTAGGCTTGGGGGATTAGGGAAGTTCCCGGAGAGCCAACTTACATGCTTAGCATGTCCTTTTGGGGCCGTCTCGCCTTTGCGTGGACGAGTACCCATGACACCTCCCTCAGTCAATTTGATAAGGGGAGGTGCTGCCGAATTTTTGCTTACCACTTCATGCATCTTTTAACCTCTTTTAGCATCCTATTGACATGTTTTCTTGTTTTGCAAATGCCATAGCCACTGGCCCTTCTTCTTCCGTTCCCTCCGGCAGTGGCCGAGATAAACATTCCAGTAAAGCTCCGCTGGTTTCGTGGGACGACTATCCCCGACTAAGCAGGGGGCATCTCAGAATCGCCACGGTTGCCGATTCCTCCGACGATGAAGCCGACACCGTGGATGTATCAAGACTTCGGCTGGATTCCAACCCAATTTTCTTTTTCCGGGGCGGAGATTATCGGGCCGATCACCCAAAAGACCGCCATCTAATGAAGTTTCTCCAAACTTACTCTCTGGACGGCAAGAGGGATTTGTTGCAGATTTTGCACATGGAGAGGATTGTGCTTCTGGAGATAGACAGCTTGGCCAACTGCGTCTCTCGTTCTGAGCCTGTTTATCGCATTGGGGAACCCCGACGATGGTCTCCCAAGCTAGGGGTGGAGGAGTTAATGCCGGAGGGAGGCAAGCTAACCAGAGCTCCTATTTTTACACCTGCCAGATGGGACAATTCTGCGGGCAGGGTCAATAGGGAGCACCCTGCCTTTGGGCTCTTTCTCTGCCCTCTCAAGTGGGGCTACCGCGAGGAGCCTTTCGATCTTGACTGCTTAGCTCTCCGCTTCAAGCACCAGCTGGCAGTTGGATGGCTTGGAGATATGCGGGCGTCAGATGCTCATCATTTCCGAGTTTATACTGTGGAAGCTACAAAGTTTGTTCTCCACAACTATGCACCCCTACTCATGACTGTCGGGGTATATCACAGTGTCTTTGTGGCTCGGTACCGGTATCCCTTGTCCCGGTAAGTCCCGGGATACCGGGATTTAACACTTTTTGCTGTGGCCTGGCCGAGGTATTTGTACCGGGATTTAACACTTTTTATACCGCCGAGGGTGAAACCTCAGTGGATCTTTGGAGCTTACATCAACTCACCGGACTTCCGATTGATGGGGAACCCTACGAGGAAGTGTGTCTCCCCGATCTTTTGACCGAGCCACAAAGACACTGTGATATACCCCGACAGTCATGAGTAGGGGTGCCGGTAAGTCCCGGGATACCGGGATTTAACACTTTTTGCTGTGGCCTGGCCGAGGTATTTGTACCGGGATTTAACACTTTTTATACCGCCGAGGGTGAAACCTCAGTGGATCTTTGGAGCTTACATCAACTCACCGGACTTCCGATTGATGGGGAACCCTACGAGGAAGTGTGTCTCCCCGATCTTTTGAAGGACGAGACTGATGGTGAGGGTCGGTACTCACTGGGATATTCCTATAGGTTTCTTACGAAGATTTATCGCTATTTGGGCTTTTCCTGTGGCAGTCAAGACGGGGTTCACCCGGTTCAAAGAAGAAGGGAGATCGGAGGAAGGTTAGTCTCCATGTTTGGTTGGCCTATTTCTTCTCCGAGGAGCGGAGATATGATGATTTTGTCTATGCGGGCGCTGGTAGGAAGTCGAAGAACTTTAGTCGGCAGAAAGTCTCCTTGCCGGATTCCATCTTCAAAGATCGGGGCACTAGGTCTAACCCGACCAATGCAGACCCGTACACTCATTGCACCACCTATTTGGCGTATTGGCTATGCTCTTTTGCCCTCCCCATGAGCGACAACAGTGTCTTTCGCCCCGAATCTATATACCCAGCATGCCAGATGGCGTGGGGCATCAGATTGTCTCTGTGTCCGGTGGCTCTATGTTTAATATACCGGTCTCTTGGGGAGCTGCATCGTCGTTCTGTCCCACGGAACCTTCGTATTGTCGGGCCCTTGCACTTCTTCAATGCTTGGGCATACAGCTTGTTCCCGGAGTTTGCGCCTCGTTCACTCCAGTCTCCGAGACTTTTTCCCCGCATGCTGGAGTTTGCCAGCGCAGAGCCTCCTTGTTTCTCTTCACAGCTGTTTGATATCAGGGGCAAGTTAGCAAGCATTCCTACAGATTCCCCTAGCACCATCCCGTTCTGGCGTTTGGTCAGCCATTCTGCCCCACTTGTTGATCCACATCACGAGTGCAGCGATGGTGTCACCGAAGAGTATGTACACTCAGTTAGCAACCTTCGGTTGACACGGTCAGTATTGGAACCGGAGCTGAGGGACTGGGCTTTGTCGATCCGGCCCAGCGTACTAGTATTCCGCCGTGGTGGCACAGTCTATTTGGAGCCGTATTACCCTTCCTGGTTCGGCCGAAACTTTGGATATGACCAGCATATCCCCTCCTCTTGTGTCAAGTTCCCTTTATCTCCTCGGGTGCTGGTGGGGTCTCATGTTGACGATCAGACCCCAATTTGGTCGGACTTTTTTCACCGTTATGATCGGTCCATCTTCAGGGTACCTCGGCCCGGCCACATTCCTCGCGTCACCTCAGATTACATTCGATGGTGGAATGCTCGGACTGGCTTTTACAGAGCCTGCAAATCAGATTGCTGGGACAGTGCTGAGCGCAAAATATTGCGGCTGCAAGACAAGCCTACTCTGGACATCAGCAAGAAGCACCTAATGCGGCTATTTTCTAAAGACCGGAAAGCAGTCGACCAATATTTGAGAGCAAGGTCGGCGGCTAGCAAGATGAGGCCGCCCCCCACCCACACTTTACTCGAAGTCAAGGCGGATGAGTTTTCGGCGACTCTCCAGCACCTTTGCGGCATCGCACGGAGGAGCTGGTCGTGGCCCAACCTTGTCCGATTGACAAGGCCGAGGAACAACTCTCTTCAATCGGACAAGGTTGGGCCACGACCAGCTCCTCCGTGCCGATGCCGCAAAGGTGCTGGAGAGTCGCCGAAAACTCATCCGCCTTGACTTCGAGTAAAGTCAGGGTGGGGGCGGCCTCATCTTGCTAGCCGCCAACCTTGCTCTCAAATATTGGTCGACTGCTTTCCGGTCTTTAGAAAATAGCCGCATTAGGTGCTTCTTGCTGATGTCCAAAGTAGGCTTGTCTTGCAGCCGCAACATTTTGCGCTCAGCGCTGTCCCAGCAGTCTGATTTGCAGGCTCTGTAAAAGCCAGTCCGAGCATTCCACCATCGAATGTAATCTGAGGTGACGCGAGGAATGCGGCCGAGCCGAGGTACCCTGAAGATGGACCGATCATAGCGGTGGAAAAAGTCCGACCAAATTCGGGTCTGATCGTCAACATGAGACCCCACCAGCACCCGAGGAGATAAAGGGAACTTGGCACAAGAGGAGGGGATATGTTGGTCATATCCAAAGTTCCGACCGAACCGGGAAGGGTAATACGGCTCCAAATAGACTGTGCCACCACGGCGGAATACTAGTACGCTGGGCCAGATCGACAAAGCCCAGTCCCTCAGCTCCGGTTCCAATACTGACCGTGTCAACCGAAGGTTGCTAACTGAGTGTACATACTCTTCGGTGACACCATCGCTGCACTCGCGATGTGGATCAACAAGTGGGGCAGAATGGCTGGCCAAACGCCAGAACGGGATGGTGTCAGGGGAATCTGTAGGAATACTTGCTAACTTGCCCCTGATATCAAACAGCTGTGAAGAGAAACAAGGAGGCTCTGCGCTGGCAAACTCCAGCATGCGGGGAAAAAGTCTCGGAGACTGGAGTGAACGAGGCGCAAACTCCGGGAACAAGTTGCATGCCCAAGCATTGAAGAAGTGCAAGGGCCCGACAATACGAAGGTTCCGTGGGACAGAACGACGATGCAGCTCCCCAAGAGACCAGTATATTAAACATAGAGCCACCGGACACAGAGACAATTTGATGCCCCACGCCACCTGGCATGCTGGGTATATAGATTCGGGGCGAAAGACACTGTCGTCGCTCATGGGGAGGGCAAAAGAGCATAGCCAATACGCCAAATAGGCGGCGCAATGAGTGTACGGGTCTGCATTGGTCGGGTTAGACCTAGTGCCTCGATCTTTGAAGATGGAATCCGGCAAGGAGACTTTCTGCCGACTAAAGTTCTTCGACTTCCTACCAGCGCCTGCATAGACAAAATCATCATATCTCCGCTCCTCGGAGAAGAAATAGGCCAACCAAACATGGAGACTAACCTTCCTCCGGTCTCCCTTCTTCTTTGAACCGGGTGAACCCCCATCTTGACTGCCACAAAAAAAGCCCAAATAGCGATAAATCTTCATAAGAAACCTATAGGAATATCCCAGTGAGTACCGGCCCTCACCATCAGTCTCGTCCTTCAAAAGATCGGGGAGACACACTTCCTCGTAGGGTTCCCCATCAATCGGAAGTCCGGTGAGTTGATGTAAGCTCCAAAGATCCACTGAGGTTTCACCCTCGGCGGTATAAAAAGTGTTAAATCCCGGTACAAATACCTCGGCCAGGCCACAGCAAAGTCCCCGGGACAAGGGATACCAGTACCGAGCCGCAAAGACACTGTGATATACCCCGGCAGTCATGAGTAGGGGTGCATAGTTGTGGAGAACAAACTCTGTAGCTTCCACAGTATAAACTCGGAAATGATGAGCATCTGACGCCCGCATATCTCCGAGCCATCCAATTGCCAACTGGTGCTTGAAGCGGAGAGCTAAGTAGTCAAGATCGAAAGGCTCCTCGCGGTAGCCCCACTTGAGAGGGCAGAGAAAGAGCCCAAAGGCAGGGTGCTCTCTATTGACCCTGCCCGAAGAATTGTCCCATCTGGCAGGTGTAAAAATAGGAGCTCTGGAAAGCTTGCCTCCCTTCGGCATTAACTCCTCCACCCCTAGCTTGGGAGACCATCGTCGGGGTTCCCCAATGCGATAAACAGGCTCAGAACGAGAGACGCAGTTCGCCAAACTGTCTCTCTCCAGAAGCACAGCCCTCTCCATGTGCAAAATCTGCAACAAATCCCTCTTGCCGTCCAGAGAGTAAGTCTGGAGAAACTTCATTAGATGGCGGTCTTTTAGGTGACCGGCCCGATAATCTCCGCCGCGGAAAAAGAAAATTGGGTTGGAATCCAGCCGAAGTCTTGATACATCCACGGTGTCGGCTTCATCGTCGGAGGAATCGGCAACTGTGGCAATTCTGAGATGCCCCCTGCTCAGTCGGGGATAGTCGTCCCAAGAAACCAGTGGAGCTTTACTGGAATGTTTATCTCGGCCACTGCCGGAGGGAACGGAAGAAGAAGGGCCAGTGGCCATGGCGTCTGCAAAACAAGAAAACATGTCGATAGGATGCTAAAAGAGGTTAAAAGATGCATGAAGTGGAAGCCAAAATTTCGGCAGCACCTTCCCTTGTCAAATTGACTGAGGGAGGTGTCATGGGTACTCGTCCACGCAAAGGCGAGACGGCCCCAAAAAGACATGCTAAGCATGTAAGTTGGCTCTCCGGGAACTCCCCTAATCCCCCAGGCCTAACTTGTACGGGGTAGGAAGCCCAATGCCTGGCCGCGATCCAAAAACCCGCTATAGTGGACTAATGTCCGTGAAGTGAACCTGAACCGGCCTGCTACAGTGCCCTCGCCAGATGAACTGAACTGTGCCCCTACCCAGTGGATCACAGTGGGCACTTACTGACCAACGTGCAAAACAAAAAAAAACAAAAAATACATGGTATTCTGCCCCATCAATCGGGCAAACATGCCCCTGCTCAACAAAGCCTCACGGGTTCTCACCTCACCCGGTACACGAGAAAAACAAAAATAGGGGAAAATGCCCCCGAACAGACACAACCGCTCATAGACCCCACTGCTTTTTACCAGATACACAAGGGGCAGGCCGATCCGCCGTTACCCTTTTACATACGCCCAACACATGCAAAAAAAAATGGCAATAGGAACACCAACACATCATGGGCGACAACCTGCAAGAGAAGAGGAAACAGACGATGGGTGTTCTTGCCAGTTCCCTTTCGCCCTGATCAGGCCACGTCAGACGCCCCTCTGCCTCTCAGCAGACCTGCTCTGCAGGCCCAACTGCGCCAAGGTGAACCTCGGACGCCGCTTCCCGCCGAGCTGTGGTAGACACAAGACCACCGTCGCCCGTCGCAGCCCCCCACGGACGTCATCGCCCCTCCTCCAGTCGCGATCGCCGCCGCAGGACGCCGCCCCTCACCACGATGGCCACTGCTGTCCCCCCCAGCCGCCCTCTCAAGCACCTGAGCCGCTCTCAGTCGGCCTTGTCACGCGGCCGCCGTTACGACCGCCTCAAGCGTACCTCTCTGCCAAAGAGACTCGAGCAGTGCCGCCACGGAGACGGGAGCCTCGGAACAGTCGCCCCGCGTCGCCACGCTCGCTCTGAACACAAGTCGCCGCCGCGAGGGTGAAAGCTCTAAAATAACCGTTGTCCGTCACCGGCGCCCTAGCACCCCGGACACCTCTCCACAGCCACGAGCACGATATCGCCACACCACCGTGGAGCCCCAATGACGCCGTCGCGGGGTTAAAAGCCCCCAAAGGCCCGAAGCCTTTCTGCCTGGCCGCCGGTCGCGGTCGTACCCACCGCTCCCTCCGAACCTCGCTGCGCGCCGTAGGGGAACAAGAGATGAGAAAAAGGGGGGGAAGAAGAAAGGAAAGAAGACGGGAAGAGAGAGAGGCGGCGCACGCCTCTTTTCAAAAAAAAAGGGGGCTGGGCGCGGGAGTCAAGGCGAGCCTGCCAGTTTGTGAAAGAGGAAGGGGCGCGCCAGTCGAGGGCGGCCCTACCGTTTCGCCAAAATGGGTAGGCACGCGGCTTAAGGAAGCCCTGCCGATTGGCCCAGAAAAGCAGGCCTACCGGTTCGTTCCTACCGGTTCATTCCTGCCGGTTCACCCCTGCCGTTTCGCCAAAAGGGGCATGCGCGCGGCTCAAGGAGGGCCTGCCGGTTCGCCCCTTCCGGTTTGTCCCTACCGTTTCGCCTGAAAGATGAACCCCGCCGATTCGAGCCTGCCGATTCGCTTCACGTAATCACATGGGTCGCTTCAAGCGCTGCCCATCGGAGAGGTGCCCCGCCAAATAGCGTGAAATCATTAAATAGGCTCCAACACTCCCCACGTCAATGAGACTAGCCCATATGTGGTTGTGAAAACATGAGCTCACTAAGTCGCACCCGCAGGCACTGCTCGCCTCCTCTCACACCACCTGCGAGTGGGGGGCATTTGTGGACACCAAAAATGCAGGGGATGGCCAGCCCATGGTATGCAATCTCGCGAGATTCTCGGTATCGGCCCCTCTCCGAGAAACGAGATGGCCGAGATATCTCTTCAGGGTTCAGGCAGGGTTGCCAGGACTCAGGATCCTCTTCAGGCAGGGTTGAAACGAGATGGCCGAGATATCTCTTCAGGGTTCAGGCAGGGTTGCCAGGACTCAGGATCCTCTTCAGGCAGGGTTGTCAGGACCCCTTATTTACCTGAATATTTCATTTACTTAAGATATTACATGTAAATAAGGAAGTACCCCCCATTTGAATCCAATAAAAATATCAAAAAATTCATATCTCTTACAAATAAAAAGTCAACTCTCTCATCCAAGAAGAAAATCGTGATTTCGATGGTTCCAATCAAAATAGCGACTTTCTAATCTTTCATAATTTGTTATAATTTGGCATATCTAAAAATTTCATAATTCAAATAAACCTAATAGAATACTAAAAATCTAAAGTCCGGTAAAAAAAGTCAAACATGCATATGACTTCTCCAAGGGAGCCACTCTCCTACTGACAGCACTTAGTCTGCTTGAGACCTCTCAGGATTTTGTCAAACCTAAGCTATCATCACCTAAACTCATGAGATTTTTCACTTTCTAATTGAAAATAAACTAGAATCCTAAGGAGAGAAAAATCAAAATGCGCATCTCGAAGCCCAATTCTCACACTCTTGTTGTATGATATATGTGAACCTATGTCATCCATGGTTGAGGCTTGAGAATGTATGTAATTATCTATGTTCCTTGAGGAATTATCCATGTGAACCTATGTGATCCACACTTTTATGTTATCCTGATCTCCCGAGATCTCTCCGAGATCTCTTCTCTTTGACCCTCCCGAGACGAAGCCGAGATCCGATATGGCAAACCTTGGGCCAGCCCGGTTCCTCCAAGCAAAAGACCCCCTAAAGACCCACTAGAAGGTCCACTAAACAGGCCCAAGAGGGCCCATCATTTGTTGCAGTAACTCCATGATAGCTGGATCTATAGGTGCCCCCGGGAGTCGTTTCCGATAGTGGTGGTGGTGGAATCTCATCATTGCCCCCACTACCCTAGGTAGTAACCACATTGGCACTGACCGCTATCATTTGTGCCGCAGGTGCATTTTCATGTCCATATGCGGCCGCCAGGGCCACTGCCGCTGCTCTTCTCCTGGTGACAGCACCAGGTCTTTCTGTCAATTCCACCAATTCTTCATTCCCAGTGGGTAGAGCCCCATATCAGCCCCACACACCGGCCATGTGGCATGAGAAAATTTTAAGGTTCCCATACTGATCTCTTTCAGCCCTTCGGGAGGGAAATGTTAACCTCTCAAAGACTGACACCCGGGGTTTGACTTTCCCAGGCCGCTCATGGCAGTGCTCACAAGGAACATCGTTCTCGCCTGAACTGCTCTTAATTCCAGCTTGGGGCTCTTCTACGACTCTTAGCGGTCTTGACCTCCGTAGAGGAGAGGTTGCAAGGCCAAGGATGTGATCGCGTGGCCAGCGGGTCTCTTCTTGACGGTGATGGCGCGTGGCCACGACAGCAGGTGTCGACGGATGACTCCGGTCAATTGGCATACGAGCAGATTGTCGCAGCTCCATCCTCTTGTCATGGAAGCGGACATAGGCACATGCCCCTCCCTGCCGAACTCTTGCCCTGAAGCCTCTGGGTGGCCTCGGATGGCTGGGGATTTCCACAGCGATTGTTTCTCTTGGTGCCCCTTCCTCTCTTGGTTCAGTCTCTTCCATCTTGTTCTTTTGCAACTTCTTAGGCCTCCAAACTTGTTTGAACTTAACCGGCCCGAGGGCCATTTTGCCCTTGAAGGTGTTGGCCATCTCTTCCTTTCCTGCTATAGCTTGGAATGAGTTTTGCACGGGCACTGCTGTTGCTGTAACCCACTCTGGTATGGCTTCAATTCTCTTAGCTTGTAGATGAATTCTTAGGTCCCCAATCCGCACACTTTTCCCAGAGTTGGAAACCCGTGCGCGACGTGTGATAATGTTCTCAGCCTCCGTTATCTGTTGCGGGCATCTGTTGATTCTCTTCCCTTTGTTCTTGTTAAAATGGCCACGTCCCACGTGATGAACGTGGCAGCTTAACTCCTCAGTGACCTCTTTGGTTTCAACTTTGTGTCTCCAGCTTCAGCTTCGGCTTCTTTTTTACCTTCCGGGTGCAGGATGTCAACAAACGTGACCCCCAGAAAGTTGGGAAACTCCACGACTGGAGGAAAGCTCCCGAAACGGGTCGGCACTGCCAAGTAGCTATACCTGGCATGGTCTTAGACGACCAGCGGTCCAAAACGCACTCCAGCCATTGTGCTGTTAGTACCCTGTTAGTCAATTCAAAGTGATAATCAGTATCGATTATGTAAGGCCACATGGCTTTCTATTCTTGCGAAGAGATGAAGGAAAGTTTGGTCCCACCGGGCGTGCCACGCTGTGGAAATGAATTTATTAAATAAATCACAAATCTTTTTTAAGATGTTCTATTTATCATGTTTCTCATGTTCTCATGGCTGCGCATTGTAAATTCAAGTCCCATCGGGTGCTACGTGAGCAATGGTGACGGGAGATGACCCTACAACTGCAGAGCGTGGGTGTGCCAGCCACCGGAGTGGCAACAAAGTGTTCTGTCTCCGAAGGTCGGAGGACTTTAAGTCTATTGTGCGCACTATTTGACTTCGTCCAACGAAGGTGAGTGTCAGGTCCTGGACCAAAATCCCGTCGTTGCCTAAGCGCAACGGCGTTAATTACATCCCTCTGAGAGGGAAAACCCTTGATTAATCGCCAGAATTAGAAGGTCTTGTGGCCTAAAGCGGGACATCCGATAAAAGGCGCATAATAAAACTACAAGATTGCAGTCAAATTTGCAAGAGATTTAGATACATGTGTGCTCTTCATCTTTTAAAAGCCAATTTGCATGCTCACTTATTTGTTCTTTTGTCTATTGTGCAAAAATCTTTTAGTTGGTAATGCAAGAAATTTTAACATACTTTGGTTGTCATTGTTCTTTCAATGATTTGAAGTCGTTTGGTCATTTGAATGCTCAAGCATCATCATGCAAAGCCCATTTGATTCGGCAGACAAAGCGATTCGGCAGCCAAAACGATATGGCAAGGGCGAATCGGCAAGGGTACTGTTCAAGTGATACGGCAAGGGTACTATTCAAATGAATCGGCAGGGAACCCTGCCGGATCGGTCCTGCCGTATCATCACAGTTTTCGGGCCTAAGCGATTCGACAGCCCTTTTTACGCATAATTCTTGAAATCCGCGAAGAATCATAGCGTCCAAATTAGGGTATAGAGTCTTTAAAATATGAAGAATCAATTCATGGACTTAAACTAAGCCCAGAGGTTGGTTATCCGGCCCTTCGTGTTCAAAGCTGCACGGAAAAGTGATGCGGCAAGCCTATTCGGACTTGATTCTCGAAATTCGTGAGGGATCTGAGCGTCAAATTTGGGGGACAGAGGAACCAATTCATGAACTCAGACCAGGCCCAGATATTGGCAATCTGACCCTTCATGTTCAAAGCCGTCCTGAAAAGCGATACGGCAAGCCTTTTGGGACTTAGTTCTCAAAATCCGTGAGAGATCTGAGCGCCAAATTTGGGGGACAGAGCCTTTAAGATATGAGGAACCAATTCATAAACTTAGACCAGGCCCAGATATTGGCAATCTGACCCTTCATATTCAAAGCCGCGCGGAAGAGCGATACGGCAAGCCTTTTGGGACTTAGTTCTCGAAATCCGTGAGGGGTCTAAGTACCAAATTTGGGGGACAGAGCCTTTAGGATATGAGGAACCAATTCATGAACTTAGACCAGGCCCAGATATTGGCAATCTGACCCTTCATGTTCAAAGCCGTCCTGAAAAACCATACGGCAAGCCTTCCGGGACTCGGTTCTCGAAATCCGTGAGGGATCTGAGCGCTAAATTTGGGGGACAGAGCCTTTAGGATATGAGGAACCAATTCATGAACTTAGACCAGGCCCAGATATTGGCAATCTGACCCTTCATGTTCAAAGCCGCGCGGAAAAGCGATACGGCAAGCCTTTTGGGACTCGGTTCTCGAAATCCGTGAGGGGTCTGAGCACCAAATTTGGGGGACAGAGCCTTTAGGATATGAGGAACCAATTCATGAACTTAGACTAGGCCCAGATATTGGCAATCTGACCCTTCATGTTCAAAGTCGTCCTGAAAAACCATACGGCAAGCCTTCTGGGACTCGGTTCTCGAAATCCGTGAGGGATCTGAGCGTCCAACTCGGAGGACCGAATATTTGTCACATATGAACAACATTTATGAGCTTAAACGGGGTCTAGGTATTGATTACCCGACACTTGAAGTTTAAAGTCTTACAGAAAAGCGATACGGCAGGATCTGGGACAGTGAGAAAGGGCAGCAACGATGAGCATTTGAACAGGGCTTTAACTGCTTCTAAACCCAGCAAAGGAGGCACATATATGGCCTCACATGACCCCCCTGTGCTAGGTTCTCAATCTCCACGGATGAACATGTGAAATCTAAAGAAAACACATTAAAAGGAGGGGGGGATGTTCGTAAAACTGAAACACAGCCATGGGTGGTTCTCCATTGAGTGCCCTTGAGGGGCAGAGGAGGTACCCAACGGCTTCCCTTACTGCCCCCAGATGAGGTAAGGCAGTGAGGTTTCATATAAGAGGAAGACATGAAGAAAGCATAAAGTAGAAGGCACTACACATCATGCGTATGAAGGGACTCCGGTCTCATACAAACAGGGATCACAAGGGGATAGAAGGGCCTTTTGAACCACTTCTACACACCCATGTAATCACCAAAACCGATGCCACGCCAAGAGAAGATAGCAGACAAAAGTTCTTTTACTGTTTAGGAAGATGTTACATAGAAAAGGGAATGAGAAATAAAGAAAACAAAGGGTAGGGAGACCGCCGTAGCAGCCATCCCCCCCCTCAGTCTGCCCTCTTCTCTCTTCTGCTCACCCCTCTTCTCTTTTCCTTTCTCTTGCTTCTTTTTCTCTTTTCCTGCAACCACCTAGCAGCAGCGGCAGTCTCTCTTGGCTTGTTTCCGCTCTTCCTTCACGTGGACAGCCACCAGGAAGATGAGGATGATGGAGGGGGCCTCCTGCAGCCCTCTGCCCCAAGCTTTCTCACTTGCCCAGTTGGAGAAGACCTTCAGCTCCCCCTTTTCTTTTCTGTAAACCCAGCAAGAACGTGAAGAGGGCAAGAGGGAGGACCCTTGCTGATCTTCTTCTCTCAACTCTCTCTCTTCTCTGGCCCTTTTTCCTCTTGCCCAGCCCTCAGACGAGACCAGCCGAGGTAGCTCCTCCACCTCCTGCTAGCCAGCAGCCAAGGAAGAAGAAGGGCCTCTGTTGCTGGTATCCCTCGTAGCCAGGACCCAGGGAAGAAGAGGATGAGACCAGCAACCCTTCCTTCTCTACGTAACCAGCAGGGAACCTCTCCTCCAGAATGTTCTCTGCTGCTCCCTTTTTGTCCCCGTAACCAGCCAAAAGGATCGGTCTGAGAGGAGGAGCCCAACCGCCTTCAGCAGAAGGTTCCAGCCCCTGCCCTCCTTTTTTTTTTTTTTCTCCTCCCGTAACCAGCCAAGAGGGGTTAGAGAGAGAGAGGCTAGCAGTCCCCTTTTTCCCTTATCCAGCTAGCCAAACCCCCTCTGTCAACCGTGGTGGCCCGGCCCAAAGGAGGGAACCTTTTTGCATACTTCACCTCTGATGCCGCAGCAGGTTTGGTTGGAATGGGAGGTGTTGCATTCTCTTAAAACGACCCCCTTGCATGGGGTAGATGGGCCATGGGGTGATGGGCCCTCTTGGGCCTGTTTAGTGGACCTTCTAGTGGGTCTTTAGGGGGTCTTTTGCTTGGAGGAACCGGGCTGGCCATCCCCTGCATTTTTGGTGTCCACAGGGTCCAGTAAAGATGAGGATAAATCTTCATCAACTCCGCCCCTACTTTTTTGTAGGCAAAGTCATTATCAGTCACCACCTGCACAATGTATTGCTCACCAATCTCCTCAACGTCCCGCATCAAACTCAAAATATATTCTTAGTTGTGTGCTCTATCTGATGCATCAACAGATTTGTGATATAAGACTTGTCTATCACAATACACGAGGAAGTTGATGAGGCTGCTCCTGGTGGTGCCCGACCAACCATCACACATCAATGTGACACCATACTTCTCCCATTTCTTAAAGCTGTCAACATAGGACTTGATCTCATCAACTTCTTCCTGAAGATATCTCCCAGCTAAGTCCCTAGTTGTAGGAGGCTGCACATGTAGCCCTGCACGTTGAACCTCCTGTATCACGGTTTTGTAATAAGGACTATTCGCTGCATTGAATGGTAACCCAACATGGTGCCACCACTTTGCAACTGCTCGACCCACTTTGTATTTCGACCCCTGCTGGTTGTATGCATCCTCAATCCTAATCCTGAATGGTACACATAAGGGTCTACCTCCTCTATTTGCACACCTGTGGGTCTCTTATGTTGCCTTCCATATTGTTGTGTGACAGGGGGCCGAGTGAAGTAATCCCCCACATTAAAAAATCGACGGGACTGACTTCCGCCGGCGCCCCCTACCGCTGAGCCACTGCCACCCTCATGCTGAGCTCCCTGAAAACTGACTTTGTAGGCTGCCCTTTGGTCAGCTTCCCATGCCTCAGCCCTGCTCTGTGCTCTGGCCCGCCTTTCCTGCACATCAGGATCAGGCATATATTCTTCATACATTTCTACTTCATCGTCAATGTCTTCATCTCGTTCCCTTCCTGATATGATCCTCTCATGCATCTCCTTATCTGCCTTTTTCCTTGCAGTCTCCGCTCAAACATGTCTAAGGTGTTCAATCATAAGTTTTTTAACTTCACTTGGCACCATTTTACCACCTTGCACGTCACGGTAGCCTGCTAGCTGGCCACCTGCAAGGTGCTTCTTCAACCGGGAGACACCACCTCCTTGTCCCGTAAAGCTACAATAGTTGCACTTGAAGTTGTGTCTACTGCCCAACATGTCTAAGGTGTTCAATCATAAGTTTTTTAACTTCACTTGGCACCATTTTACAACCTTGCACGTCACGGTAGCCTGCTAGCTGCCCACCTGCAAGGTGCTTTTTCAACAGGGAGACACCACCTCCTTGTCCCGTAAAGCTACAATAGTTGCACTTGAAGTTGTGTCTACTGCCCAACATGTCTAAGGTGTTCAATCATAAGTTTTTTAACTTCACTTGGCACCATTTTACAACCTTGTACGTCACGGTAGCCTGCTAGCTGGCCACCTGCAAGGTGCTTCTTCAACCGGGAGACACCACCTCCTTATCCCGTAAAGCTACAATAGTTGCACTTGAAGTTATGTCTACTGCCCAACATGGTGCCATGCTGCCACCCAATAATATCACTAGAGCCCTTCTTCGGTGCCATCTGGAGGGACAAATAGAAATGAAATATATTAACATAAAATTTAAATTTAAATTTCAAAATTCAGACACTAAAAGAAAATGTCCTCATATGGTGGAGATATTTTTTACCATGGACATCATACAACTCCATTCACATCTCTGTAGAGAGTTTGTGAATTTTCAAGTTTTATTTATTTTTTTGTAAATTTTAAAATATTTATTAATCATGTGGGAACATAAATTAATTTTAGCTCTGATTCATATGGAATCAATTTCTAACCATGATTTAGAAGTTATATAGAATATTTCTATCAAATTTTAGTTCTTCAATTTTTTAATATTTTTAATATTTTATTTAAAATTTTAAATTTTATGGAAAATCTCTAAATCTACATGGAAAACTTGTAGATCTTGATGAGAAATGGTTGCAAGTGTACACCAATCACTTGCAACATCATTGCCCATGAAGTTCTAAGTCATACACCAAGAAAAAATCAGAAAAATGAAGGAATATAGTAGCTTACTCTCAAACCCTCGTAGAAACTCCCAAAAACTTGAATGCCTCTAAATCCACATCCAAATGGCTTTAAACTCACGGAGGAATCCTCCCTAAGTGTTTTGGCATGGAGATCTAGGGTTCCTACGTGAGTTGGAAGCCATTTGGACGTGGATTTGGAGGCATTCAAGCCTTGTTCTTCAAGTTTTTGGGAGTTTCTACGAGGGTTCGAAGGTAAGCCAACATATTCCTTCATTTTTCTGGTTCTTTCTTAGTGTATGACTTAGATCGTCATGGGAAATGATGCTGCAAGTGATCGGTGTACACTCTTTCTCCCCCCTTGTTTTCACTCTTTCTCTGAAAAAAACTCTAGATCTCCATGCCAAAACACTCTCCCCCCTTGTTTTCACTCTTTCTTTGAAAAAAACTCTAGATCTCCATGCCAAAACACTCTCCCCCCTTGTTTTCACTCTTTCTTTGAAAAAAACTCTAGATCTCCATGCCAAAACACTTAGGGAGGGTTCCTACGTGAGTTTGAAGCCATTTGGACGTGGATTTGGAGGCATTCAAGCCTTGTTCTTCAAGTTTTTGGGAGTTTGTACGATGGTTTGAAGGTAAGCCACCATATTCCTTCATTTTTCTGATTTTTTCTTGGTGTTTGACTTAGATCTTCATGGGAAATGATGTTACAAGTGATTGGTGTACACTTGCAACCATTTCTCATCAAGATCTACAAGTTTTTCATGTAGATTTGGATATTTTCCCTAAATTTTGAATTTTTGAATAAAATTTAAAAAATATTAAAAAAAAATGAAGAACCAAAATTTGATAGCAAAATTATATACAACTTCTAAATCATGGTTAGAAATTGATTCCATATAAATTGGAGCTAAAATTAATTTGTGTTCCCGCATGATTAATAAATATTTTAAAATTTACAAAAAAATAAATAAAACTTGAAAATTCACAAACTCTCTATAGAGGTGTGAATAGAGTTGTATGATGTCCATGGAAAAAATTATCTCCACCATATGAGAACATTTTTTTAGTGTCCGAATTCTGAAATTCAAATTAAAATTTTGTGTTAACATATTTAATTTATATTTGTCCCTTCAGATGGCACCGAAGAAGGGCTCTAGTGATGACATTGGGTGGCAGTATAGCACCATGTTGGGCAGTAGACACAACTTCAAGTGCAACTATTGTAGATTTACGGGACAAGGAGGTGGCGTCTCCTGGTTGAAGAAGCACCTTGCAGGTGCCCGGCTAGCAGGCTACCATGACGTGTAGGGTTGTAAAATGGTGCCAAGTGAAGTTAAAAAACTTATGATTGAACACCGTAGACATGTTCGGGCGGAGAGTGCAAGAAAGAGGGCGGATACGGAGATGCAGGAAAGGATCATATCAGAAAGGGGACGAGATGAAGTAGAAATGTATGAAGAATATGTGCCTGATCTTGATGTGCAGGAAAGGCGGGCCAGAGCACAGAACAAGGTTGAGGCATGGGAAGCTGACCAAATGGCAGCCTACAGAGTCAGTTTTCAGGGAGCTCAACACGAGGGTGGCAGTGGCTTAACGGTAGGGGGCGCCGGCAGAAGTCAGTCCCGTCGATTTTCTAATGTGGGGGATTACTTCACTCGACCCCCTATTACACAACAATATGGAAGGCAACATAAGAGACCCACATGTGTACAAATAAATAGAGGAGGTGGACCCTTATATTTATCCTAGGGAGCATGGCAAGCAGACTAGGATTGAGGATGCATACAACCAACAGGGGCCGAAATACAAAGTGGGTCGAGCGGTTGCAAAGTGGTGGCACCATGCAGGGTTACCATTCAATGCAGCGAATAGTCCTTATTACAAAACCGCGATACAGAAGGTTCATCGTGCAGGGCTACATGTGCAGCCTCCTACAACTAGGGACTTGGTTGGGAGATATCTTCAGGAAGAAGTTGATGAGATCAAGTCCTATGTTTAAGAAGAAATGGGAGAATTATGGTGTCACATTGATGTGTGATGGTTGGTCGGGCACCACCAGGAGCAGCCTCATCAACTTCCTCGTGTATTGTGATAGACAAATCTTATATCACAAATCTGTTGATGCATCAGATAGAGCACACAACTACGAATATATTTTGAGTTTGATGTAGGACGTTCTTGAGGAGATTGGTGAGTAATACATTGTGCAGGTGGTGACTGATAATGACTCTGCCTACAAAAAAGTAGGGGAGGAGTTGATGAAGATTTATCCTCATCTTTATTGGACCCCATGTGCAGCCCACTGTGTTGATTTGATGCTAAAGATAATGGGACACTGCAACCCGTGAGGATGGTGGTGGATGCGGGGCAAAAGATTACAAGGTTCATCTACAATCATCATGTTGTCTTGGCGTGTATGAGAGAGTCCACAGGTGGAGAGTTGTTGAGTCCGACTGTCACTCGCTTTACAACAAACTTTGTCGCATTACAAAGCCTATTGAAGCACAAGAATGGATTGAAACACATGTTCAGGAGTGATAGATGGTTGCAGAGCACTTTTGCAGAAACATCGGATGGAAAAGAGGCGGAAGGCATCATCAACAGCTCGAATTTTTGGGATCGGGTGTTCAAGCTAGTTCAGATCATTGAACCTCTAGCTTGAAGCCACAAAGAAGAAGATCCGCGAAGTGTCCCCTCGATATGCACACATGATCTTGGACGTTGTTGAGGATAGATGGGACCAACAGATAAGTAGAGATCTACATAAGGCAGGTGAGGAAAATGTTGATATTTGTAAGTTATAATAATTAATAAAGTATTTTGCAACCATAATATTTTATACGCTAATTGCAGCATATTATCTCCACCCTGCTTACCATTACACGTACGAGCTGGTATATGAAGATGACTTGACAGCTACTTTTACAAGAGTTGTTGAAAGATTGTCAAGAAGTCAAATCCTCTACAAGCAGCGGACGTCATTGATGAGGCAAGTATAGGGTTATCAACTTCCAAACAAATAGTTGAATTTGATACATGATCAATTTAATGTATGTATGATCAATACATTTTATACAGATGAAGAGCTTTCGGGAGGCTATTGGGGGGTTTGCCCATCTGTCATTGCTGGTCGAGAGCGTGTTGAGGGCGATAATATGCTTTCCCTTTCATTTATTGTTATTGCAACTTAGAAGAAAGGGCTAATTGAGTATCAGTAACTTGGTTGCAGCTGATTGGTGGTTTAATTTTGGGCATTCTGCACCAACATTGAGAAAAGTTGCAGTGAAGATCTTATCGCAGACATCCTCATCCAGTGGATGTGAGAGAAAATGGAGTACATTTGTATTGATACACACCAACGTTCGGAATCGATTGTCATATAGGTGCTTGGACAACTTGGTGTACGTGCACTACAATATGAGGTTGACGGTAAAGCATCTCACAGAAGATCCAAAGCAACGTGGGGAAATGAACTATGATCATGTTGACATTAGGTTCTTACGAGATGAAGAAGACCCAATGGTTGCATGGTTTGCACGAGTAACCACAGAGTGGGAGGAGTATGAGTTAGATGAGGAGGCAGATGATCCTGAAGATCCACCTCGCCCTTACACTTTCCTGGCAAGGGCAGTAGCAGAAGCAACAGCAGAGGAGGGAGATCATGGAGATGTGGGACAGCCATACTCCCCTTAGTTTTGGGCCGACCTAGAGGCTGAGGTGGATCTTTTTGGGGACATAGAACTGGAGCATGTTGAGCATACTATAGGTGGGAGAGTAATCCCTTCATTTCATCTTACATATTTTATCAATTGCATTTATGTTAATGTATCATGTTGGGGGTTGTTGCAAGTGGAGGACATGGTCATAATGATGATGATTTTGAGAGGTTGATGGAAGGCCTCCCCCGTACACGATCTTTGAGGGAAGCACCCTCACAATCAAGAAGGACAGGGTCATCTACCCATGTTGTTGCTTCCTCACAATCTAGAAGGCCTCCTACATCATCTCAACTGGTAAAGGGGAAGCAGATAGCTCAAGAATCCCGCCCAAAAAAAAACTAGTGCAATGGAGTCCCGCCCTACTAAAGGAATTGTTATATGAGCGCCACCTCTCCCAGTACAGAAAAAGAAGGGTTGGTTATCTAGTTGGGGATCCAAGAAAGGATGACACACCTTCTCCGTTGGATTCACCTCGATTGCCCAATAGCGCCTCCCATGATTCCATGACTACTAGTGGGTCATCATTTAGTATTGCGCATAACTCTGAGGGTAATTGCGCTAACCTATCATAAAATTATATTACAGGTGGTTCTTCTCCAGATGGTGGAGGTGGCGGTGATGACACACCTCAAGGAGGTGGAGCTGGTGATAGTGGTCAGGGAGGAGGAGGTGGTGGGATAGCATTCACGGAGGAGCAGTATTTTCGGGGTACAACCCAAGATACCAATCATGGTACCCTACAGCAGTACAACAGAAGAGTAGTCGTAGCGGTCATGCAGGAGATTCAGCAGTAGACTCCAATAGCTATGACACTATGATATCAAACTTCGAGAGAATGAGTACACAAGAGTCTGTTGGATCCTATGGCGGCCATAGCTATCACCTCGAGTCCACTGGCACAGACTACTCTAATGGCTACAGTGAGTGGGTACACTGCCATAGGCCACCTTGGTTCATATATGTATCCTCCTACAGCATTTTATGTTTTTGTTCCAATTCATGTTTTTGCTCCTTTGGAGGATGTATAGATGGCACAACTGAACGTAGTCCGTCCCGGCTGCCAAATGTGGGACCATTATCTCAGGCTGTTTCGACAGAGACACCATACCATGATGACATGGGACGAGTATCATAATTTTGTGTTTGAAAGAAAAGGTTATCACATTATTGGAGAGCTACTCTCAAAGTCAAATGAGTCAGAGTCAGTGCCTAGCCAGTCCCAGTGGGATGCTTATGATGCATATCAGCAGGGGCATTGGGATATTAGAGTCATTATATTCTGTATTTGGATTTAGAGTTTGATCTTTGTATTTAGTTTGTGCAATGTAAATATCTTTCTATTAATGAGTTTCAATTATTTTCACTCTTCTAATGTTTTTTTTATTGAAAGTAAATATTTGTATAGCAATGCATGGCACAATTATCATCGAATATGATGAAACATATTCATAAGAGGCCTAAACCAGAGAATTAGTCAAAAAAAGGCCAGATTCAAGAGAATCGGCCAAGAAATGGGCCAGAAACCAGGTTTCTGGCCGCATCCATGCGAATCAGTCCGATTCTGGCGAATCGAACCGAAACAAGGGAGGCCTGATGGGGTCCGAATCACCAATGCGTCAAACTTTGGCACCAAAGTAGTGCAGCATAAGTACACAGGGAAGGGAAGTGCAGATAGTACACTTCATAATACAACTGTACTACATTACAGCCATATAGGTAACTGTATATGTATAGGTAATGGTAGCAGTAACGACAATGATACATATCATGTATCAAAGAGGATATTAGACACTGTCACCTGCACAACCCCCTTCCACTAACAACCATGGCTGGTTCATAGTTTCCTTAACAGCCCTGGTTGGTCTCTGTTCACACCAAGACCTGCTGATTTGGCAAGTGGTCTTATTTATTTTTCCACCATTTAGCTAAAGTCAATCATCAAGATGTAGATATTATCACTCTAAACACAGTCAAAATGAATATGAATAGACTTAACAGGTTTATTTACTTGTACTAGGAGAGCATATATTATTCACACCTACAGAGGTCTTTAACATGAAAGTATGGCAAGGACATTTGTATATGCACAAATATGTTGCCAGTATAGGGTCAATAGTTTCAGTTCATTATTCCTACCCCTAGTAGCTGCCACAAGCAATCAAAGAAAATTGCAGTTTAGACAAGTAAAAATCCCAAAATTGTGCAGTTAAAAAGTTACTCACCTGAAGTGCAGATACTTTTGAAGGAAACCCATATATACAAAGTATCATCTCCCAAGGACGTTTGCATTTTGTCCTCCATGCACCACACCGTATTTCACCATTGTGTTGCCTAATTCGACGGCGAGGATTGATTGTGAATCTATACAAAAGTAAGAACCAAACATCAGATTTTTCCTGTTTGACATGCATTGTATCTATAATGATGAGAATAATGTGAGACAAGCTTTGTATGGCCAAAGCTGTAAGGGAAATACATGTTGACACTTCTATTTATGTCCCTAAATACTGTCCTACCTTGTTGCCTGTGATAGGCATACACAAATTCTGTATTAACTATGTGAAAAATGAAATTCTAAAAGGGTTCCCTGCATTTCCCATGTAATTTAGTGAACCATCTAAGATAATATGATGTTAAAACTAGAAACAAGAAATCAGGTTTTGGAAATCAGGATCTAGACATTGCAAGCAGATGATTTCCATGACGAATTGATTTCTAGAAGTGTGCAATGTTTTATTTTTTGAAAAGTGGATAGTACAAGAGGTGTAGAATGTTAAATATAAGATACGTTGATTACTCAGTGAAAAAGGGACTTTCTTCTAACCCATTACATATCAAGATACGTAAGTAAAAAACCAACTTATTCCTTAACTACTGTTACATCCAGAAAAAGAGAAAATAAACAACACAGTCATTAAGGAAAATGTATTCAAGGGAATATGCATAAGGGAAAATACAAATTCATCTACAGTCTTAAGGGGCACTCTGGAAAGAGTCAAATGGTCGTTAAGTAACAGACATGCTCAGGTCTTATTTATGTAGGATTAGCTATGAACTTGCAAATATACATATTATAAGATAAACTGTGTAACACAATCATATGAATTGATCAAAAGTGTACAACAGGGAATTTCAACAATACTACTGACCATATGATTTGATCAAAGAGTGTAACACTGAGTAACACTCAGCCCATTATAAAACCAACTTATTCCTTAACTACTGTTACATCCAGAAAAAGAGAAAATAAACAACACAGTCATTAAGGAAAATGTATTCAAGGGAATATGCATAAGGGAAAATACAAATTCATCTACAGTCTTAAGGGGCACTCTGGAAAGAGTCAAATGGTCGTTAAGTAACAGATATGCTCAGGTCTTATTTATGTAGGATTAGCTATGAACTTGCAAATATACATATTATAAGATAAACTGTGTAACACAATCATATGAATTGATCAAAAGTGTACAACAGGGAATTTCAACAATACTACTGACCATATGATTTGATCAAAGAGTGTAACACTGAGTAACACTCAGCCCATTATGAAACATGCTATCAAAAGGGTATTAGACTAAGAACACGGCATCAGACCTAAAAGGTAAATTAGACCCATTAACATAAAGTATTTACAAATATGAGTTTATGCATCCTTAAACATGAGCTTCTACATGAAAGGCATACGATGGCTAGATAGAGCAGTGACACGGGTATGTTCCATTTAACTCCTACCGATAACTACATCAGCATAATGTTAGCCTTATATAAGTAGCAAATGGGATATGATATTTACATCTTGGAAGTTTAAATCTGCACTCAAATATGATCTAAACTTTGAGGGGACTAAAATCTGCAAGTTAAATGTCTAAAATGCGCTAATGTTTGTAAACTAGCATTCTTAAGTCCCCTGAAATATCCGATGAAGCTTAAGAATGCTGGTTCATAATGCATTTACAGATTGTAGACTCTATATACAGATTGTCTGAATGTGCAATCTGATAATCTTAGGCCTAAAATCAATCTAATGATCTCAGAAAACTCATAACTGTGAAGAAGACACAAGAATAATTTCCTTTACCAAAGTGGCCCTTAGAATTTATAGTTGGAGAAGTGTTCCCAAGTGTGGCTTAAACAGTTTGGAACAATCCATGTACAATCCAATTGCTCAAATAACTATACTTATGTCCACTCCTCCACAATACCATGAGCACTGGGAGATGACCAACCTTGGCATCTATAATAATTTTTTATTATTCCCTATTGGTTAAAATGGTCATGCCCAAAGTACTATGGATCAAATGCAAATAGCAAGACCTTTCTGAGAACTCCTCATAACCTTGCCAACTGAAAATGCTCAAAATTTAGAGTTCAGCAAGAAAAGAAATTTTAAATGATCTCTTGAAAGAATCAAAGAAAAGACACAATATGGCATTCAAGTGACGAAAAGAAATGTTTTACCAATTGAACAGATGCTCTAAATTGACCAGAATCAGCTCCCAATGTGATAAAAATTTGCAGACAAAAGTATCTCAGTATCTCTTAATGAGAAGACAAAATTTGAAACAATAGAATATACAAAATATCATATCGATATTGATGTACCTAGAGAATTGATTTGGTGGACATAAAAGATCAGATGTTGAATTAGATAACACTGCTTGAGGGACTTTGGGAATATTCAAAGTTGCAATAATTATCATGGAATTAAGCGTATCAACTATACCATAAACAGATAAGAGTATCTCTCAATGAGAAGACAAAAAGGGGATATTCAAAGTTGCAATAATTATCATGGAATCAAGCTTATGAGTCATAGTATGAAACTTTTGGAAATAGTAATCGAGAAATGTATCCGATGTATGACTATTGTATCAAAAAATCAATTTGATTTTATGTCGAGCAGATCTACTACATAAGCTATTTTCTTATTACGGCAGTCAATAGAGAAGTATAGAGAGATGAGAAAAGATTTATATATGGTTTTTCTTTATTTGGAAAAGGCGTATGATTAAGTACCAAGAGAATTGATTTGGTGGACATTAAGGAAGAATGGAGACTCTCAAGGATATGTAGACTTGGTTCAAGATATGTACGATGGTGCTACTACTAGTGTGAGAACTATTGCTGGAGGGACTTGTGAATTTCCAGTCACTATAGGATTGCATCAAGATTCTCCACTAAGTATGCATCTCTTTGCCTTGGTTATGGATGAAATAACAAAACAATTGCATGATGATATCCCTTGGTGTATGCTATTTGCAGATGTTGTCTTAATTGATGAGAATATTAATGGTTTAAATGTTAAATTAGAAAGTTGGAGACATGCCTTAAAGTTTAAAGGTTTTAAAATTAAGAGGAGCAAGTCAAAGTTTATGCATTGTAATTATAGTAATGAGATAGTGTTACGGGAAGATATGGTTCTAATTGATGGACAAAACTTTCCCAAGAGTAGTAGTTTTGGTATTTAGGATCTATCATTCAAGAGAATGGGGAGATTTATGACGATGTTGCACACAGGATTAAGGCAGGCTGGTTAAAATGGAGAAGTGCATCAGGAGTCCTCTGTGATTGTCATATACCTGTGAAACTTAAAGGGAAGTTTTACAGAACAGCTGTGAGGCCTACTTTGTTATATGGCACCGAGTGTTGGGCAACACAAAAGGAACATATTAACAAAATGTGTGTAGCAGAGATGAGAATGCTGAGATGGATGTATAGTAAGAATAGAAAAGATAAGATTAGGAATGAGCACTTCTATTTGATAATAAAATGAGAGAAAATAAACTCAGATAGTTTAGACACGTGCACCGTCTCTAACTCGAAGTCAGTTAAAAGATTGACCAAATATTAGAGGATGCTAGTAAAAGAGCTTGAGGTAGGCCTAACATGAGATGGTGTGATGTTAGGAAGGGCCTTGGCTTCTTAGGTTTAAATACGAATATAGCATTTGATAGAAATCTTTGGCAGAACGAGATTCACGTAGCCGACCCCAAATAATGGGATAAAGCTCTAACAAATGATGATGATCGTATCAGTAGTAATGTATGGAGTAAGCTTGTTCAGCCAACTAACATGTCACAAAAAATCATGAATTTCTTGTTTGAAAGCACAAATGCCAAGAAGAAGAAAATATATGTGGAGGGAAAATCAAGAAATAAAAACAGATAAACAACGTTTCCTATATTCTTCTCTTTGCAGGGTATAATTATGCACAAGAGCAAGTGAGGAAGACTCCATTAGATGAAAGTGAAATGAAATTGATAGGAAATTTAGTTATGTACCCGATATAGGTGTGACCCTTGTATCTAGGGCACAAGGAACACAGCAGATAACATGCAAAGAATCCACTTTTCTCATTCACATTCTCTTCTTCTACTTCCTCTCTCACTAGTTCTGGAGTTGGGATCTCTGACCTCTGCTTTGCTCCCCTCATCTCTTTTGTTTTGCCTGCACTAGAGAGAAAAAGGAACAACTATTGGTGATATGTTGTGGCTCCATAAAATATGGTGTTTGTGTCATGACAACCCAATGTGTCCTTGGCTTGTTGTCTTGTGTCACATCTGAACTTCTATGAAAATTGTTTCAGTTAGAAATTATTTGGTAAGTCTTTGTCATACCTGTTTCAAATTTTCTTTTGATCCTTCCCTCCAAATGTGTGTTTCACTTGTTAAACTGTTCAAATGTGGAGGAGTTTGATGTTTATCTAATTCAACAATTTTTAATGGAGAAATACAAGAAAAGGAGCCTTGGGACACAGATATATATAGCGAGAGAGAGAAGAAAAATATTTGGAAAGTTTGTAGTTCAGTTTGAATACTTTGTGTCTCCTTCAGTATTCTAAAGATTTACCAATGTACTAGAGCAGTTCCGCCGGCTGATGCTACCTCCTGCTAGTGATGCCACAGATTGTCCTTGGTTGGACGAGCGTACTCTGACAGGTGAACAGTGTGGACAGGCCAAGATGGTCGTACCACCAAAGGACCGCACCAATAAGCAAGCGAGTGACAGATAACCATAAGAGCTCCACAACGCCATCTCTTGTAGAGCTTTAAATCAACAAAACCGAGAAGGAGAACTTGACAAAACCCAGAAAGAAAGAACAAAAAACAAATTCATCACGGGGTTCTCTGGTATTACGGCCATCGTCCTAAATGAAAAACAGAAAAAGCAAAAAGCACTCGACCCCTGCACCCAAACAGATGAAATCCATAAAACAGTTCTCGTGATTTGTGCCACGCATTTAAGGAGATCCAAGAACCCATTTCTCTACGGGGAAATACCAAAGAAGCGGAAGAAGCAAAATCCAAACAGATCCACGAATAATTACATAAAGAATGACCAATATAACGGGGACGAAAACTAGAATATATTAGAATCAAAATGGACGACGGTGAAAACCCTAATCATCAAATCCTCGACACTCCTACTCATTTACGCGGAAGAGAAAGAGAGGGCATACCCGACGGCAGAAAGGATACGCTGCGGCAGAATCTGGGACAACCCCCCTCCGATCTCCGAGGAAGGCAAGGATCGAACACCAAAAGCAAGAGAAGGGGGGAACGGGAACGATGGCCCTTGTGCGACTCCTGTATTCGGCCCCCTCCTCCTCCTCCTCCTCCTCCTCCCTCCTCCGATGCGGGCTGCTCCCTACCCTCCTTTTCTTCTTCCTATCCTGGAGACTGGAGAGGACGCCGTCTCTAGGGATTCCCCCATTTGCGTACATTCCCAACGTTTTACAACTCAAATCAAATTTTGGAAGAAAAACAAAACTAGCCGTTGCGGCATGAAGCGATTTTTCTAAAATATAAGTTGTTTTTATTTTCCTGTAAGTAATAATGTGGGTATTAAAACATGAGAAAGTTTTAATGTACTTTTTTTATTACACTTAAGTGTAATATGACTAAACATTAAGTCCATGTGACACTCTCACATGAGGAGTGATAAAGTGGCAACTCAATTATTAAGTGTCACATAGATTTAGTGTCTAATTATATTACACTTAAAGTACAATATAAAAGTGTACTAAACTTTTTTCTTAAAATATAACTAATGAAATGTAATGACGGCTTATGCTACCACATGTGATTAATAATTGGTATAAGCACCAACCATACTCATAGGCAATTAACTATGTAAGATTAAAAATAATATATATATATATAATTGTATTTGATGTGACTTTAATGAGCTTTTTTTATTACGTGGAAATCAACAACTGGTCCATTCTTTGACCGATTACTTAGTTTTAGGTCCATTAACCAATTAAGTTTAACATCTGGTCCATTTCCTCCTCTTACTTATTTTTAGGTCCAAAACTCCTTCCACCGTCAGTTAACTGACGGTAGCTGACGGTGGAAAAAATGGATCGGTCACCATATCCTTCATCAACCGGGCTTGCTTTGCACTGCACTGTAAGAACTACCACAATATAAAATCGGGCTTGCACTGCACTGCCCGCCCCACTCTCTGTGACCTATGAATGCATGTGCTGCAGAAGACATAAGGACTTGGCCTTGCACATATTTAATTGGCCATATTTTAATTAATTAATCTTGTAAGATAGATATATAAGAAAAGAACATTACCGTGATGAATGCCCCCACTCCCTGTGAATGCATGGGCTTGCACTGCACTGCCCGCCCCACTCCCTGTGAATGCATGCACTGCAGAACAGGTAACTCATTTGCCTTGCACATATTTTAATTGGCCATATTTTAAGCCAATTAGATAAGAAAGGAACATTACTAATATTATGACAAACATATTTTAATTGGACATATTTTAATCTACCTTGCACGTTCCTTGCTTAACTATATTTTTTAGCTTTTGAGGACCGTAATCATTTCATGCCAAATTGAGAAAAGGAAAGCATAAGCAAACATAGTTTGAGGACTGTACTCCTTTCAACCTGTAATCAAATCATAGAAGACATATGTCTAACATAAATCTAAGAACATAGTTTTTCACACACTATCAAACCACACATAAAAGACATGTCTAACAAACATAAATCTAAGAACATAATTTTTCACACACTATCAAAGCACACATAGAACACATATGTCTAACAAACATAAATCTAAGAACATAGTTTTTCCATACACTATCAAAGCTAAAATACATCAACCTAAAGACACACTCATTGATGCAGATGACTCGCCATCACTCCCATCCTCATTGTCGTTCTCTTTCAAGAAGGAAAATAGTTTCGTGCAAAGACTATGCAACCACTCTTGTTTTTTTGAGAAGAGATTTATAACGTCTCAATTCTTTCTCCAATAATGCAACCTCGGTCTCTAGAGTCTTGATGCGTTCATCTTTTTGACAACAACAACTTGGAGTAGTTTGAACAAAATTCTGTACTTCATCACACCACATGAAGAAATAACAATGCCTCTCCTATTGAAATACATAAAACAATATGGATGTTAATATATAAATGAAATTAATTATCACATTGCATTTATAAAAATGATAGTACAATCACCTTGCATTTGTAAAATTTTCTCCCTGGATTTCGATCAGTTTGACTAGTCTTTACCATACAATAACCATGTCCAAAAGTACATCGCATCATTGGAATGAGAGATTGGCTTGTCATAGTTGTATTACATTTAAATTCAAAAAGACAATATTAGAGTCTGATTACTAAACATAATATAAATGCAATTGAAAAGAATAAGAATAGTTGCATACCATCCTACTCAGCAATTGGATTAGAGCATGATTTTCGATTATGCCCTTTTCCTTTGCATCTAGAGCATGTATATGTCATTTTTTCTTCTTCTAATGCTTGTTGAGATGGAATCCTCTTCTTTTTGGGTCGACCTGATTTTCTTTTTGTTGCATGAGGTTTGATTTCAATGTCATCAACACTTGTGTTTAGTTTATCCACATCTGAGATTGGGTGAATAGTCTCCTTATAACAATTAGAATAACACTCAGTAGTGAAATACATAGAACAATACTCCTCCACATTACCTCCTGTTTTATGTACCACTGCACAAACATGCTTACATGGTAATCGTGAGACTTGCCATTGCCTACAAGTGTATGTACCCTCTTATAGATTAACCACATGAGAAGGCCTACTAACAACTTCAAAAACAATGCCATTTGAACAATTGACATGAATACCGCGAAATGAATCCATTAAATTCTTCACATATGCATCAATTTTTGGACACAATCGTGTTTCCCAATCAACACATTTGTTCCTCCTTTTATATGACAATTCCATAATCTGAATACGAATACGATCCATCATAGCTAAAATAGGTAGATGTCTTGCTTCAAGAATCCAAGTATTAAATGATTCGGTTGCATTTGAATACATCTCATCATATCTTTCACCTTCAAAAAATACGTTTGACCAATAATTCGGATTTGACTCTCTAGCCCATATTTCAGCTTGTACATTTAATTCACGCATTTCTCGCATGACTTTCTCAAAGTCCACAACTCTTAAAGCATATGCTGCTTGGCTAAGAAGTTGGAGAAGTGTATCCTTTGTTGCTTTGTGAACATTTTCCTCTTAAATGCTTTACAAAATTATCTTGCAAATGCCGCAAGCAAAAAACATTATAGGATGTAGGAAAAACACGTGGAATGGCTTGAAGTAGGCCTTTACACCTATCAAAGACAAATGTTAATATGTGTTTTGGAGAAACAACATTCTTCAAATAATTCAAAAACCATTCCCAATTCTCTTCATTCTCTGCATTACAAGCAGCATACACAATAGGAAATAGTTCATTCTCTCCATTAAGGGCAGTAGCAGCAAGAAGTTTACCTTGATACTTATCCTTCATGAATGTACTATCCAAAAAGAGAACTGGTCTACATCCCTGGTGAAAGCCAGCCATACATGCATAAAAACATACAAAAAACCTTCTGAAATGACCTTCGCTAGTGACTTCAAGTTCAACAACACTACCTGGATTAGATAAGTCAACTGTATTTTTATACCAACGTAATTGATCAAATGAACATCGCTCATCACCATGAAGGCTCTTATACACCACATCCTTTCCAAGCCATGCTTGATGATAAGGCACATCAACATCATACTCCCTAAAGATATCCTTCTTAATATGTATAGGTCGATATAATGGTGTATCTTGAAGTTTCTCCATTACAATAGAACTAACCCATTTCTTGGTTGCTCGAGGATGTCTTGGGTGCTCAAGCCCCCTCCACATGTGTGAACATTGTTCAATGATTTGATTTTAAATTGAGGTTCACACCCAATTCTAATTGCATGTAGACTCCATTGGCAAGTAGTAACTTTACATGCAACAGTAACTCGTGTTTGCTCATTCCTAATGCAATGATAATCAAATGCCCTTGAAATAGCATACCTACTGAGATCCATACGAAGTTGCTCAACACTACTAAATGTTTGATTGGAAGAATGGATCAAATCATGCCATAAATCACTTATTAATCTCATCTCTTCACTAGAATCCCCATAACGAGTATGTAACGCATTATTAGAGACGGGAGATTGCTCACCAAATGGTCTGCAAGTTATAAAAAATACTTTCTCAAAATCTAGAAGAATTATTATATCAAAAAAATATAAAAATTGATTCACCTGTAACTTATAACTTCTTGTGAGGCTTCAATTTGTACTTGTACATTCATCACTTTACATCCAAGCATAAAATGCATATCCAACATCCGATCAATGTCTATCTCATTCAACATCCTCATCATGGAATGACAATTTTCTGGGATCATACATTTGAGTTCCACTTGTTCCTTTATAAGTGACCATCTATTGCAAACTTCATCAACTAATTCAGTAAAATTCATGCCACGATGCATATGAATTGCATATACTTCATTTTTGTGGGTGAATATTCCCGGAATGTAATCCATATCTATTTATTAGCATTAAAAAATCAATTAGAACATGTACTGTGATGTTAGGGTGAAGGGAAGAAGGTACCTACTCACGCTGGATACATTCAGATCTCTCTTGTCGAAGTGCAGATGTCGCCTGATGCCAAAGCCGCCCTGCTGGAGACAGACAGTCTGATACAACATTACTCTGGTATTTCTCACCTACATTGGAATTTTATTTTTTTTTACATGGGATAGGGGACAGAGAATCGTGACTTGCCCTGCGAAGCCTCCTTCTGAAGCCCCTGCCGCAGTGGCGAACGAAGCCGCCCCTGCGAGGCACCCAGCGAAGCCCTCGCGCGCCCCTGCGAAGCACCCAGTGCCGAAGTGCGGATGTCGCCTGATGCCGAAGCTGCCCTGCAAAGCCTCCTTTCGAAACCCCTGCCGCAGTGGCGAACGAAGCCGCCCTGCGAAGCCTCCTTCCGAAGCCCCTGCCGTAGTGGCGAACGTAGCCGCCCTCGCGCGCCCCTGCGAAGCACCCAGCGAAGCCCTCGCGCGCCCCTACGAAGCACCCAGCGAAGCCCTCGCGCTTGCGAAGCTGGCCTGCGCTAGAGCCCCTGCGAAGCACCCAGCGAAGCTAGCCCTGCAGATCTCGCTGGCGCCCTTGCGGAAGTGCCTGCGAAGCTCGAAGATCTAAACCCTCAACCCTGCTCGCCCTGCAAATCTCGCCTGCGAAGCCCCTGGTTTCCGCAAACTCCCTTTTTGGTCCCTGGCAAACGGAGCCTCACGGGAGATAGATGGAAGGGGCTACAGATAACTCAAAATGAGTAATTGGACCTAGAAATAAATTTTCTGGTCAATGGACCTAAAAATAATTAGGAGGTCAACAAATGGATCTAAAATAAAAAAACCCTTTTATTATATAGCTCAAAAGTCAAAAGCCACTAAAAACCCTCTCTTGCCTCGAGTTCGAATCTGATACCCTCCCTCCTCAAATCACCCCCTCTCCCATCCACCTAAGTGCACCTTTCCCTCAACATATCCCTGCAATATTGCTCGCACATCTAAGGCGATGCATCCGGAAGCTTTTATTCTCATGAGAAGTTTGAGCATCTCTCCTTCCAAAAATATGCCATACAATCGCCCGAAAGGCTACAAATGCTACTCAAGTAGCTGCTCCCTTCTGGTAGGCGAAGATATTATATTAAGTTAAGAGATAAGTACATAATACAAGAGGGAATATGGCTCTCCATAACATGTTACCACTAGTATGGTACTAGTCGACCACCATCAAACACGTCAAAACACAGACATAACATTTTCTAAAGGAAAGCAGAGAAAACGTCATAGTGCTGCCGTAGTTGCTCCAGGACGAAGGCAAAAGCAGGAACAGACTAGACTTGATGAAGCTTGAAGGAGGAAGATTCCGAACAGTTGCGGACAATCTCTCAAAAGGAGTTGTTGCAACTTGGGATGTGTAGCTTAATTAATAGGAGCTCGAAAGACGTATACAAGTTAATAGTGCACGGATGAACCACAATCACAAACGTAGCCATACCCCAAACATTTCAGGAGCTACCAAATGGAGGCCAACTGGGGAAGCTAGTGTATGGGTGGAAGGGGAACACAAATAGGAGATCTGCAGAAAAGAAGGGAAGAGACCTCAGAGAGGAGTGGGGTTTAGAAACTTGAAAAAATGAACGGAGGAGGTGTGAAGAGGGCAAAAGACCGAGAGAAGAAATAAGGAAAGACATAGGAGGAAGTCACCGAGGGGAAGAAAGAGGCAGGTGGGGGAGGCTCCCAACCAGCTGCCTCCCCCCCCCCCCCCCCCCACCTCCACCTAGGAAAACTGCTACCGAGGGAGGCAATGTCACGTCCCGATAGCAACGGAAAATATCGGGTTGCGACAGATAATAGTAAAAGAGTAACTTACTTGTGCGAGGATAGTCGCTCAGTGCACTTCCAGCCACATCACTTTACTTAAAAATTTCTTGAAAATGTTAGTAAAACAAAATGAGCATAAAAATGCCCAATAGGTTGCCCTCTAAAACAATTTCAAAACACAACTAGCAAGTAACGATTTTAGTTAACAATTAATAACAGTTGTAATAATAGGGTAGGACGAAAGTGATAAGCATAAAATAATACGAGATTTCATGATGCCATAAATTAATCAGAGCAAAATATTTTTCAGATCCATGTAACACACATATGTCATAGCATGAAAATGAATTATTGTAATAATATGTCGATATTCACACATACAGTAGTTATCATGTAGCGACCCTATATATTTATGCCTAATAAGGTTCCATATCCAGATCCGCCTCTCGCAAACGGACCGTAGTATCACAAGGGATAACTCACACAAGTGTCTAATAAGAATATAAAAGACAACCACAAGAGTATAACATACAGAAAAGTACATGTATTTATACTCATTTATATCAAATCACATTGTCCTAATACATTATTACATGTCCAAGAGAAAAGTACAACTATCTGGGGGCATACCCAAATGGAGCAAAGCTCACACAACTACAACTACAACTCAATTGTTGGTGGTATAAGTCTGCCACAACGCCACTGCAAGTCAACCCTGTTGCCCAGCTAGCTAGCCCAGAGGGGGGGTGAATGGGTTATTTAAAATTTGATCTTTGATTAAAACCTGTTCACTAAAAAGATTGCACAACAACTTAAACAAACGTTAGAGTTAGACGAAATAAGACAGCAAACGCACATAAGCACAACCACAAGACACAAGGGTTTTTATCCTGGTTCGGAACTCCTCTCCACAGGAGACCTACGTCCAGTCCCTGAGCAATGCCTCAGGATTTCACTAATTAAGGGTACTATCCCCCTCACGGATCCTTACACCCAGCCTCAACTGGTCTTCCTTCAACTTGAAGGGAAAACAACCACCCTGGATACCACCAGGTCTTCCTTCGTCCAGAAGGGTACAAACCAAAGAAACGAAGTTTAAGAACAAGCTTCAGACACTAGCTTAACCAGCTACAAGCTGAAGCAAACAAGCCTCGAGAGAGAAAGAGAATTTGACATTGGTTTCTCTCCAAAGACTACACAGGCTCTCACAAGAATTTCTTCTTTGAACACTGAGAGCTAAAGAGCTAAGAGAACAATTGGAATGGTCGCTTCGCTCTTGCTTGGAACTCAGAAGACTCGAAGAATTGGTGTTGCTTTTTTTTTTTTGAATAATGTTATCTCTTTGTTGTGTATATATCTTCTCAGTCTTGAGTCTTGTATTTAAGCTTCTACTTAAAATTTGAACGTTAAAAGAACTGTTATCTCTCATCCAGGTGTACGTTAGACTGGTCAGTAAGGAAGCTTCTGATCTTCAGTCTTTTATCCTTTAGTACATGCCAGAAAAATATTTTAGAATCTTGTATCTTGTGTCCAACGTTGTACAGATGAGTCTTGTCAGATATCTGCGAGCATATCAACAATAAATAGAGGACAGCTAGGACTGTCGTCGATTGTTAGTTGCAGTTGGAACAGATATTGCAATATATAGCAAAGCTCCTTTCTGTCTAAAAAAGGACGTAGACAGAGTAGCATAAAAATGGAAGATATTGTCTGCATGCATAGGAGATACGATCAGAGAGCATTTAATGCGTAGCAGTCAACAGACGAGATATGACTTTGACTTTTCAACGCTATTAAAAAGCATTATACTGATACAGCAAAAAATCGATATGAACAATCCCGATGCCTTCATGACTTATGAAATCGTTATACGATAACAGACAAATCGTTATGACAGAGCATTATTAAATTATAATGATGAAATCGTTATGAGTTATAGCAAATCGTTATAAACACTTATCAAGTTGTTATGAACTCTTAAGAAATCGTTGTGAGAACTAAAGAAACCGTTATGGCTATCAAGTCGTTACGAGTTTCAAAGAAATCGTTACGAGAACTAAAGAATCGTTATGACTATCAAGTCGTTACGAGTTTCAAAGAAATCGTTACGAGAACTAAAGAAGTCGTTATGACTATCAAGTCGTTACGAGTTTCAAAAAATCGTTACGAGAACTAAAGAAGTCGTTTGACTATCAAGTCGTTACGAGTTTCAAAGAAATCGTTACGAGAACTAAAGAAGTCGTTATGACTATCAAGTCGTTACGAGTTTCAAAGAAATCGTTACGACTAAAGTCGTTGCGAGTTCTAAAGAAATCGTTACGAGAACTAAAGAAATCGTTGCGACATGTTTTAAGAAATCATTGCGGTATCGATTTGATTGAACTTTTCGGTCAGAAGGAAATCGTTCTGCTTATCAATAGAAGTCGATACAAAGACTTGGACAGAACATGAAATGAGACTTACCTGATTGTCTTGAACTTTCATTTTTCTTTTATTTCCTGTTCTCAAAGCTCAAGTAATTCATTAGTACTATTTTGTTAATCATCAAAATTAATATATATAAATAACTAAATTAATTTATATGGGGAAGGTTTGGTCATCAATCTCCCCCTTTTTGATGATGACAAAATATACTAAACATCATATAACAAACAAACATGTTTTTCAGAATAGCTTTAGTTTCTCCCCCATTTTGTCAATAAGCAAAAAGATAGGCGATGAGACAAAGAAGAGAGAAATCATTGTATTAAGTGTGAGGAAGATAGTACATAGGAGACAATAAAGAGGCATGCTGTGAGATGACAGCCCATGCCTTGATCTCAAGGTCTTCAAAAGTTTGTTGGAAAACTCCAGAGGCAACTGAAAAATTAGGACCCATGGATGGAATGGCCCTTTGAATGAAAGTTGCCGTTGCTTTTCCAGGAATTCTTCATACTGATGTGGGTCCAAGATGAATCTGAAGTAAGTGCTCTTTCCAAAGCTGGCACGATGGAGAAATCTATCCAGAGAGATTGGATAGAAAATTTTCTGATCAAGCAGATCCTGCTTCAAAGCATAGAAGGTTGAATATCTGGCTGCCCACTGAACATAGATATCTTGAATTGGGGTAATGGAGTTAAGATCCATGAAGGCTTCGGCTGAGAGAATGGGCTTAGCTTGACGAACCAAGGAACTGTTGATTGCCTGTAATTAAAGATGGGGTTCCTTGTAGAGGGTTTCCCATATGGTGGGAGTAAGCCTTTCACATTCAGAAATGAGTGGGGCCAAGGTTTGGGAAGAGATGCGGCCAGAGTGATATTCTCTGAAAATGAACCGCAAGAAGGAGGGTAATCTGCCCAACTTGGCTGACAAACGGCCCATCTGCCTAGCAAACATATCCAGTGCATGGGATCCAGCATCTGAGTCAAACACTAAAGAGTGTAGCTTTGGCAGAAGAACTGAAGGCTCAACTTTGAGATTGGCAAAGTCCACTGAGAGGGGAAGATTTACTGGACGTTCTGATCTTAGCATCACTAAGGCTGAATGAAATTGATAGAACTGTACTTCAGGCAGCTTGTTCAAATAGCAAAAATCACTGTACAGCTGAAAGTTCTTTGCAATTCGAATCTCTTTCAGAATAAAGGGACCCCATGAGTTCTTATGCTGAATGATGAACCACTCAGAAAAAGTGAGTGGGTGAGCTCTATGGGTAAGAGATCCGGCCCTGGCACTCAAGTACTTTTCATACTGAGCCTTATTGCCCTTGACAGTTGCCCACTGATCTTCATTCTTGAACTCAGTGCCCTCAAAGATTTTGGATTTTTGAGGGTGGGACAGCTGGGTAAGAGGAAGAATAATGTTTAGATGCTCAGAGAGGTTGAGGAAAGGAATACCATAGACGGTGGAGAGGATGCACTTTTGAAGATATTCCCTGTAGATAGGTCTTCTCTTAGGGTCGAGGGTAAGAGAATACCAAAGAGGAGGGAATAAAGGTACAGAGGGGGTGCTAAGAGAGGAGGAAGATTTCCTCTTTTTCTTGGCAGGACTGGAGGATCAGTCCTGTGGATATGAGAAGCAGTGGAGAGAATAGTGATGAGGGTGTTTCTTTCAAAATCATCCGGCAGATTTGTGTCAAAGACACCAAGTAGTAGAGGGTTTTCCGGAGGGAAGGTGACAGAAGAAGAGGAGTAGGAGGATAGAAAAGGTGTTTGGGGTTGAAGGATGAGGATGGGTGAACTGAAGTGGTCTGAGGTGGAGATGAAGAAGGTGAGAGTGATGATGGAGCTGAGGTGTGAGAAGGAGTGGGAGAGAAGGAAGGTTGAGATGAAGTGAAGGATGAAGATGGTTGGGTGCGAGGCACAGGGTGTTTTTATGGTTGGTGGTGCAGGAGGGGCTGTAGAAGAGATGGAGGTGAGGAGAGGGTTGGAGTTGCAAGATTAGAAGTTTCAGGGGCCTTAGTAGCTGTCATGGGCTCTTTCCCTTTGGCTTGATCTTCTCTGACTGCAGAGGATGGTTCTGATGACCCTGAAGCTGATGATGGTCCTGCTGACCCTGAAGCTGATGGCCCTGCTGGCCCTTGAGCTGGAGGCCCTGGTGGCCGAGGAACATCTGCTGGTCTGCTCTGAGTAGCTCCAAGAGAAACTCCACTAGACCTTGAAAGGGCTGCTAGCATTGACTTGATATCAGACATTTCTTTATTAAACCACCTCTCAGAGGTAGTTGAAGCTTGACTAGCAAGTATCCCTTGTACACTGGTCTGAACTGAAGACATGATATCTCCCTGAGCCTTTAGTAATGCCATAATTGGCTTCAGATTTACCTTTATGTGACTCTTTCTTGGCCTTTTGTGAGCCACTCTCTTTTGCTTGCCCTGCTGAGGGACAGGCACCTCAAGATTTACATGGCTGGCCCTTGGCCCTTCACTAGCAGGAACACTGGCAGGAATTTGATAGTCCTGAGTTGGTGCAGCTGTCTCAGGAGCATTTTCTATTAAGGATTCCTCATTGCCAGTATGCTCCCCCTGAATAGGAGCATGGAGTTCAGCATCTTCTTGCTCCCCCTGGGCAGGAGCTTCTTCCAAGACAACTTCCACAAAGTGGCCTTCTGCCACGGATTCTGACACTTTAGGTTCTTCAACACTTTGCTCCCCTTGGCTAGGAGCTTCTTCCAAAATCACGTTTGCTTCAACAAGTCTACCTGCTTCTGAAGCAACTGAGGTGTAGGGAAGAGAATCTATAACTTCTCTCAGAATAGAGGCAACTATCGAGGTGGGCAAGGAATCTGCCACACTTGCTACAACTTCTTTCATATGAACTTCTGGAGGATGAGACTCAACCTCCAAGACAGGTGAGCTAGAAGCCTCTGCTTGATCTGCCACTGCTGGTGCTGCTGACACTTGCTCTGCTGCTACTGATCTGATTTCTGAATCTGCTGGAGGATCTGCAGCCTCTTCTTGAAATTCAGGAACATCTCCAATAATGGCTTCTCCCTCTGCCACAGAGGTCTTTGTCCATATCCCATTCTACACTGAAAAGCCACTCTTCTTTAAATTTCTGGACCTTATAGACTGGCCCATCTTCTCTACTACAGCTCCAGACACATCTACTCCGAAATGCTTGAAAATCTTGGTGAGTAGATGAGCATAGGGCAAGGAAACATTCAGTTTGCTCTTTGCTTCCCAGATTTGAGTACTGGCAAACTTCATTCTCTCAATCATAACTGCGGCCAAGTTGATCTCCTTGTTCTGAATTACCCAGAACATTATGTCCGAGTCTGCCCTAGTGCATGAAGAAAAAGTAGCACTTCGAGGAACTATAATTTGGCAGACAATGAAATGAAGTAAACGATTGAAAGCTGACATCTGATTGTATCTAATTTCCCATCCTTCAGCCTGAAACCTGGTCCTATAATGCCGAGACCTTTCGCTTCATCATTCACAGAGTGAACACCACTATGCCCAGAGGTCTTTACTCCAAACAAAGTATGCAATAATTCATGGTCTATCTTGATCTGGGTGCCCTTCACTGAGGAGACAAGGGACCCATCTGCCTCTGACTTCAAACAAATGAAAAAAGCTTTCACCAGTCCGGATAGCTTACCTCGGTGAAAGTAGCAACATCCATCCAATGCATCCTTCTCAAGGCTTCTACTAAACTGCTCATCCCACTTTTCTCAAGATTCTGAACGTCCACTGCCTTGTTTCCGCAAATCTTCGACTTCACAAAAGTAAACCTTTCTTGCTCCTTTGGGGACAGATACTCAGCACTGTAGCCCCCTACGCTTCCGGAGATCATCGGAGCGGCCATAGGTAGAGGAGAAAGGTTCTGGAGAAGGAGGAAGATGGAAGAGATGGAAGCTCTCGAGGGATTCTTCGCGGGAAGAAGAGAAAGCTTCAAAAGATGCAGGGGGTCGATGCCGGAATCGTTAGGGCATCGGCTTTGGGCGAACAGATAAAAAGAAAAGGGTAAAGGTTGAAGACAAGTCGTTCTCAGAACGATTTGAATAATTTAATATTACTTTACCGAAAAGTGAAACGCCAAAAAGGTGGTAAAGACAGAAAGCGACAAAAAGGTTTGACGAGTCAAACAACTTTTAACACGATAGCGGTCAAGGAATGTAGACAAACTGAATTTTGCTCATTGTTAAAGAGAGAGAATTTCATTTCTATCTGAAAATTTTTATGCCAATAAAATTACAGAAATCTTTTCACAAATTGCACATCCCTAATTCCCTTCTAAGAGATGTAAATCTCTCTTCAGGTAGGGCTTTTGTGAAGATATCTGCTAGTTGACCATTTGTATCTATAAAGAAATTTCTAAGTTGCCACTAGCTACATGGTCTCGAATGAAATGATATCTTACCTCAATGTGCTTAGTCCTTGAGTGTTGTACTGGATTCTTGGTGAGGTTGATGGCACTTGTATTATCACATAGTAGTGGAATTGACTTGATATGTATGCCGAAATCCTCAAGTTGTTGCTTTATCCAAAGGAGTTGTGTACAGCAACTTCCAGCAGCAACATATTCTGCCTCAGCTGTTGATAGAGCTACAGAATTTTGTTTCTTGGAGGACCAAGATATTAGGCATCCTGCAAGAAACTGACAACAACGCTGGTGCTTTTTCTATCTACTTTGCATCCAGCATAATCAGCATCTGAATATCCTACTAATTCTATTTCACAAGATCTAGGATACCAGAGACCTAAATCATGAGTTCTAGCCAGATATCTAAATATTCTTTTTACTGAAATTAAATGAGACTCTCTAGCACACATGCATACACTAAACAAAATGTCTGGTCTACTTGCAGTTAAGTAAAGTAGTGACCCTATCATACCTCTATAATTCTTTTGATCTACCTTTTTACCTTTTTGATCACTGTCCATTCTGGTTGATGTGCTCATTGGAGTTGATAATGGCTTTGCACCTTCAAATCCAAATTTCTTAACAGCTCTTTGGTGTACTTGGCTTGACAGATATGAGTGCCATCCTTCCCTTGCTTGATTTGCAATCCAAGGAAGTAGCTCAGCTCCCCCATCAAGCTCATTTCAAATTCTCCCTGCATGAGCTTTTCAAAGTACTTGCAAAGAGACTCATCAGTAGATCAAAAATAATATCATCTACATATATTTGCACAAGAAGTATATTTTTAACCTTAGATTTTATAAATAATGTACTGTCTACCTTACCTCTAGTGAAACCATGATCTAATAAGAAGGTACTGAGCCTTTCATACCAGGCTCTAGGTGCTTGCTTTAAACCGTATAAAGCCTTATGAAGTTTAAATACATGATTTGGAAATTCGGTATCATCAAAACCTGGAGGTTGTTCAACATAAACTTCCTCCTTGATAAAACCATTTAAAAAGGCTGATTTGACATCCATTTGAAATAGTTTTAAATCAAATGCAGATGCATAAGCAAGTAAAATCCTAATAGCCTCAAGTCTAGCTACAGGTGCATAGTTTCATCGAAATCTATGCCTTCCTCTTGGGAGTAGCCTTGAGCTACCAGTCTGGCCTTGTTCCTTAGGATTACTCCAGACTCATCCAGTTTATTTCTGAACACCCACTTGGTGCCAATAACTGAATGATTGGATGGTCTAGGAACAAGTGACCATACTTGGTTTCTCTTGAACTGATTTAGTTCATCTTGCATGGCTAATATCCAAGATTCATCAGATAAAGCTTCATTGACTGTCTTAGGCTCTATTTGAGAAACAAAGGCTAAATAATCACAAGGAATTACATTACCTCTTGTTCTTACCCCTACAGATGGATCACCAATAATATTCTCAGGAGGGTGATCTTTCTGATGTCTCCATTCTTTTGGAAGATTTTCATGTTGAATTTCAGTTTGCTGCAGTTCTTCCAGAGGAGGATCTTCCTTGTCCTTAATTGAGGTATTCTTTAATTTTTCAGACAAGTCATCTGCATCATCAATGTCACTAATTTCTTCCTTTTTCAAGGAAGGGTTAGATTCATCAAAAATAACATGTACAGATTGTTCAATTAATAATGAACGTTTATTGAAAACTCTATAACCTTTGGGTTTAGAAGAGTACCCCATAAAGATGCCTTCATCTGATTTGGCATCCAACTTACCAATGTCCCTTTTTCCATTGTTGTGGATGAAACAAGGACATCCAAATATTCTGAAATGGCTGATCTTTGGTTTCTTTCCCTTGTAGAGTTCATAAGCAGTCTTCTTCAGAATCGGCCTGATCATCACCCTGTTAATGATGTAGCATGCAGTGTTGATGGCTTCGGCCCAAAAATATCTTGGCAAGTCATATTCTGATAACATGGTTCTTGCCATATCCAAAAGAGTTCTATTTTTCCTCTCAGCAATTCCATTCTGTTGAGGTGTCCTTGGTGCTGAGAAGTTGTGCTCAATTCCTTGATCATTGCAGAACTTTGCAAACTTTTCATTTTGAAACTCACCACCATGATCTGATCGAATAGAGATAATGGTGAACTTCTGATCTTTCTGAACTTTCCTACTGAAGCTGACAAAATTTTCAAAGGTGTCATCTTTGTGTTCTAGAAAGGATACCCAAGTAAATCTTGAATAATCGTCAACTATGACAAATCCAAAATTCTTTCCTCCTAGACTGGTAGTCCTCATTGGCCCAAATAGATCCATATGAAGTAGTTCTAAGGGCTTTGAGGTGGTTACTACAGTCTTTGATTTGAAAGAGCTCTTGGTGTGCTTTCCTCTTGCACAAGGTCTGCAGATACTATCCATTCTTGAGTTGACCTTTGGCAGTCCTTCCACTAGATTTCTTTTTCTGAGCTTGTTTAAACCATCCAAGCTGCAGTGACCCAATCTTCTGTGCCACAGCTCTGTTGATTGATCTTTGCTGGCTGCCAAACAGACATCTTGATTCTTGAGTTCCTCGAGATAGAGAACATACAAGTTTCTTTCTCTGTAAGCTTCAAATATGACTGCACCATCCTTTAATATACTGCACTTTGATTCTTGGAACTGAATCTGATGGCCTTTGTCACACAGCTGGCTGATGCTGATGAGATTGTGTTTTAATCCTCTGACCAGCATTACGTCTTCAATAACTGACTTTCCTTTGATGTTCACGGACCCACTTCCTACCACAGTGCCTTTTCCATTATCTCCATAGGTAACTGTTCCTTCTTCAGCTTGGAGATCAACAAAATCTTCTTGTTGCCTGACATGTGCCTTGAGCATCCACTGTCCAAATACCATTTGGATGCTCTTGAATTTCCCTGAAATTTAAACACTAAGTTTTAGGTACCCAAGTTCCTTTGGGTCCTGATGGGTTAGTATCAATGATTTTTCCTTTTATTATCCACTTTTTGTTCTTAGTGGGACAAGTTGTTTTGTTGTGTCCTAGTTTGTTACAAAGATTGCAGCAGGTTATTCTGGTTATTCTTTCAACTGGAGTGTATTTAAAATTTTTATGTTCTTTGTCTTTTTCGGATATAAACTCAGGGGTTGGATAAGTGTTAGGAAAGACTTTTGTTTCTTCATTTTCTGAGGAAGTGTAACCAAACCCATGTTTCTTTTTGTTTGATCTTTTAGCTCCGTTTATCAATAGAAGAGGTTTATTATTTGTGAACTTGTTTATGGTGCTTGTTAAATGTTCATTTTCTTTATTTAGTCTTTCTATTTCTGTTTTAAGTCCACTTAAGTCTTCTTGTTTTTCTAAGTGAATTATTTTTCTGTTTTTCTCTTTTAATTCTTCACATAACAATTCATTTCTTCTTTTATGTTCAGTTATTTGTTTTTCAAGTTCTTCATTTTCAGTTTTTAAGTCTGAGTTTGTATTTTCTAAACAGATTACATTTTTCTTACTAGTTTTAAGTAATTTACATACCTCTTTATATTTATCATAGAGTTCATTAAAAGCACTTTTCTAGATTATCTGAATCATTGCAGGAATCAAACGAGGAGTCAGAGGTTACCTTGTCTTCGGTGTTGGCCATGAGAGCCAGGTTGGCTTCTTCATCTTCACTGCTAGAGCTTGACTCACTGTCTGAGTCACTGCTATTCTCCCAAGCAACTGCCATTGCCTTCTTTTTATACTTCTTAAACCTTATGAAATTATCCTTCTTTTTGTGATCGTTTTTCTTAAGCATTGGACAGTCTACCTTTATGTGTCCAGGCTTTTTGCATTCATAACAAATCACTTCTCCTTTCTTTGAATCCTTTACTTCAGGTTTTTTGTGATCTTTATTCTTCTTGAAAAATCTTCTCCCAGACTGGAACTTTTTCTTCTTTGCTAAGATTCTCTGAAGTCTTCGAGACAGCATGGCTTCTTCATCATCACTGTCTTTACTACTTTCACTGTTATCCAAAGATTCTTCTGATATATCTTCATTTGCTTTGAGAGCGTTTGATTGCTTCCTTCTGCTGGAGGATTCTCCTAATCTTTCCATGTTTATCTCGTGAGCCATCAGGGATCCTATTAGTTTTTCCAATGACATTAGCTTTAGATCGTTGGCTTCCTCAATGGCTGTTACCTTTGGAGTCCATGAGGATGGCAGAGATCTGAGGATCTTCCTGACCATGTCTAGTGCATTATAAACTTTTCCTAATCCAGCTAATCCATTTGTAATATCTGTGAATCTACTAAACATCTGAGTTATAGATTCACCTGACTGCATTTGGAATCTTTCGTATTGAGCCACAAGAATATCGATTCCTGTCTCCTTTACTTTGTCTGTCCCTTCATAGGTAATCCTGAGCTTTTCCCACATTTCCATTGCGGATTTGCAGGCTGAAACTCTGTTGAATTCTTTCTTGCTGAGGGCACAACACAGAATACTCTTGGCTTTGCAGTTTAAGGATATTCTTCTCCTGTCGTCATCTGTCCACTGAGCCTTTGCATTTGTGACTAGAAGATCACCTTCTTCCACAATGGACCATATTGTATAATCGTGGCCTTGTAGAAAGTACTCCATTCTTGTCTTCCAGTAGGTGTAATCTTCTCCATCGAACAAGGGAGGCATGTTGACTGACTGACCTTCGAAGTTACTTTGGGCTGCCATGGATCTTTACTCTTCAGATCGTTGGATCTTCTTCTTTGTCGAAGAGACTCGCTCTGATACCACTTGTTGCCCAGCTAGCTAGCCCAGAGGGGGGTGAATGGGTTATTTAAAATTTGATCTTTGATTAAAACCTGTTCACTAAAAAGATTGCACAACAACTTAAACAAACGTTAGAGTTAAACGAAATATGACAGCAAACGCACATAAGCACAACCACAAGACACAAGGGTTTTTATCCTGGTTCGGAACTCCTCTCCACAGGAGACCTACGTCCAGTCCCTGAGCAATGCCTCAGGATTTCACTAATTAAGGGTACTATCCCCCTCACGGATCCTTACACCCAGCCTCAACTGGTCTTCCTTCAACTTGAAGGGAAAACAACCACCCTGGATACCACCAGGTCTTCCTTCGTCTAGAAGGGTACAAACCAAAGAAACGAAGTTTAAGAACAAGCTTCAGACACTAGCTTAACCAGCTACAAGCTGAAGCAAACAAGCCTCGAGAGAGAAAGAGAATTTGACACTGGTTTCTCTCCAAAGACTACACAGGCTCTCACAAGAATTTCTTCTTTGAACACTGAGAGTTAAAGAGCTAAGAGAACAATTGGAATGGTCGCTTCGCTCTTGCTTGGAACTCAGAAGACTCGAAGAATTGGTGTTACTTTCTTTTTGAATAATGTTATCTCTTTGTTGTGTATATATCTTCTCAGTCTTGAGTCTTGTATTTAAGCTTCTACTTAAAATTTGAACGTTAAAAGAACCGTTGTCTCTCATCCAGGTGTACGTTAGACTGGTCAGCAAGGAAGCTTCTGATCTTCAGTCTTTTATCCTTTAGTACATGCCAGAAAAATATTTTAGAATCTTGTATCTTGTGTCCAACGTTGTACAGATGAGTCTTGTCAGATATCTGCGAGCATATCAACAATAAATAGAGGACAGCTAGGACTGTCATCGATTGTTAGTTGCAGTTGGAACAGATATTGCAATATATAGCAAAGCTCCTTTCTGTCTAAGAAAGGACGTAGACAGAGTAGCATAAAAATGGAAGATATTGTCTGCATGCATGGGAGATACGATCAGAGAGCATTTAATGCGTAGCAGTCAACAGACGAGATATGACTTTGACTTTTCAACGCTATTAAAAAGCATTATACTGATACAGCAAAAAAATCGATATGAACAATCCCGATACCTTCATGACTTATGAAATCGTTATACGATAACAGACAAATCGTTATGACAGAGCATTATTAAATTATAATGATGAAATCGTTATGAGTTATAGCAGATCGTTATAAACACTTATCAAGTTGTTATGAACTCTTAAGAAATTGTTGCAAGAACTAAAGAAATCGTTATGGCTATCAAGTCGTTACGAGTTTCAAAGAAATCGTTACGAGAACTAAAGAAGTCGTTATGACTATCAAGTCGTTACGAGTTTCAAAGAAATCGTTACGAGAACTAAAGAAATCGTTATGACTATCAAGTCGTTACGAGTTTCAAAGAAATCGTTACGAGAACTAAAGAAGTCGTTATGACTATCAAGTCGTTACGAGTTTCAAAGAAATCGTTACGACTAGAAAGTCGTTACGAGTTCTAAAGAAATCGTTACGAGAACTAAAGAAATCGTTGCGACATCTTTTAAGAAATCGTTGCGGTATCGATTTGATTGAACTTTTCGGTCAGAAGGAAATCATTATGCTTATCAATAGAAGTCGATACAAAGACTTGGACAGAGCATGAAATGAGACTTACCTGATTGTCTTGAACTTTCATTTTTCTTTTATTTCCTGTTCTCAAAGCTCAAGTAATTCATTAGTACTAATTTATTAATCATCAAAATTAATATATATAAATAACTAAATTAATTTATATGGGGAAGGTTTGGTCATCAACCCACAGCTAACACCTGAAAGAAACTGTAAGGGAGTGAGCCTCAACAAGTCACAGGCTCAACAGGGACCTCCCAAAAATAACAACAAGCTAGTACCACACCGCAAGAACTGAGACCTCAACCACTAAGGGTCTCACTGGCAGCACTAACAAGAGAACAACTGTAGTAAAATGTGCTAACAATGAACATAAATAAATTGCATTTAAACATAAACTCACTAACCAACACTACTCACAAAAAAAAAGGAAACAACAGGACTAGTGCAGAAACACCAGTCCACCACAACAACTGACGAGTAAACCACAGGCCACACGGGCCAACCACCAACGAAAGGTAACGGGATTGGTAACCAAGGGTCAGTCCACCACACACCCACGATAGCAAACACATCGGAGGACTACCCACAAAAGGGTAAAAACACGATAAGTGGAGGGTCACACCATACAGCCTCCACGGAGCACAACTCCACAATAACACTTGAAACACCGGCACACGACGTGCCACACAACCAACTACCCACAAAGGGTACAGGTACCTGAAACCACAACCAAACCACAATCGGAGAGTCACCTCTCACAACCACAACCACTGGAAAAGCTCAAGTCGGAAGGAACGACGCCACCGCGTAGGTACAGACTACTGGTTCATGATGCCAGTATCCAACCCGATCAACACAACACAAGAACTACCTCTCAGTCTCGCAGTCACGAACGTAAGGTCCAATTGTCGCTCCACAACCACACAGTAAAGCCAAAGAACTGTGGAGATCAACCAACACCACACCTGCAAACCACACTATTGTAGGCCCATGCATGGCACCTTTAGAGACTCTGGCCTAAGCTCCCTAAAGTGAGGCACTGGAAAAATAGGACTAGTTAGGGACCAGTACGTCTACTGGTGTCCGTACCCGCAACCACGAGCTCGCTACAAGTAACCAAACACAACCACAACACACAGTCACTACCCCATTGTCGTCTTTCCCTCAGTCGGAAGTACAACTCAAACACAAGAGTGAGGGTGTCCAGGAAGATGACACAGACCTCTACCGTACACAGAGTACCGGTGTAACAACCCCAAGAACCGATCCTCAGCCCTCGCCGAGGACCCGATTTTTGCGGTCGCCGCCCATGGATCCGGAGACACGGAAGGGCTATAATATGAGTCCAACAGAATATGTAAAGGAAGTAAACGTCAATTGCTAACTAGGATCACACACGCGGAAGCAGAAAAGAGAGCGAGACTGCTACGTATCGCTCTAGGTACAGTCCCAACACACACACTAGTAAAAGTAAAGACAGGGGCATAACAAGTCCCTTAGGGGCATACCCCAAGGGTGACGTACACTGAGAGGGGGAACCACTGCTAACTATGGGGACCACGACTACCGCCCCGTCTCCTCTGCCCGACGCACGCCCTGCCACTGCTGAGAAGTCTTACCTGAGAAAAGGAGGGATGAGCTTCACAACAGAAGCTCAATAGGGACTACCAATCTCCTACTGGCTCGAACAGGCAGAAGAATATATAATCAATTAAATAACAATAGTTATATCTTCTACCTACAAGAGAAGTGCGGAAGCAAAGCTACTACTAGCAACGGTACGGAAGTACAACACAGTCGGAAAATCCGTACGACTGCTCGTCGTGACCACCACACGGCTAGCAAACACAGACAGAAGGAACTCTGCCTGGACAAGAAACACTAGCTACGGAAAACACTACCACTAGTCAACCGGTCTGGTGCGCCCACTGATGTCTTATCCTCGACCCAGGTCCAAACCTCCACGTCTCGTCAGAGTGAGGTAGGACGCAAAGTAACACAACAGTAACCGCCGTAGTCTGGCTAGACTACGGTCCCACGCCTAGCCTCTCTAGGCGGTTCCGAGGCTGCAAAGAGCGAGGCAGTGAGAAAAGGACTAGCTGAACTATGCCGGGAAGAACTCCTCGAAACGACCTCGGTGTCCCAGACCAACTACGAGAGCTTTGCAAACGACTCAACGCCGCTGTCCTAACCACTATTTTCCCCTCTGCTCCAAAGTCCGTGACTCGAGCACGCCCGCCGCCTGGAGTACTCCCTCAACAGGCACGCGGGGACGGGGATCCCAGGCAACGGTAACTGTAACGTCACTGTAATGTCGCGCACTTTTCGGATCCTTGTGGATCCTCGTTTAGTGGTTGTGGAGGCCAGTGTGTGGCCAATGACGTGTGTACAGGTGTTTACGCAGGTTTCCGGGGCTTTGTGGGCCGACAGTTCGGGCCCAAAGCACCTGTTGGTTCACTGTCTGTGAACGCGATAGGGCTGGGTGTCGTGTTCTGAACGCGATGGCCCTGGGTGTCGCGTTCTGGTTGCCGCCGAGGAGCAGTCCTCGTCTGCATGTCCGCCGCGTGTCGCGCGCCGAACGGCCTGCTGACGTCGACCATGGGAAGGCGACGACCTTCTCCATCGCGTTCAGGTCGAGACATTGGGCTACGTCGTGTTCTCAAGTGTGATGCATTTTTAGTTGAGGTTGGCCAAACAGAGCACCAGTGAGCTCTGCTCGGCCAAGAGAAGGAGATTTTGTGGGTTTTCGGGTGACTTGACATGTTGGGGTCATTTTTGGCGTGTTCTCGCCGTGAGGACGTTGCACAGAGTAGGGGAAATGCCGGGTGGTTATCGTTCTTCGCATTCTTCGCGAAGGTAGGGGGATTTTTCCCTATTTTACGTTGTGGATTGCATGGGATGCATGTTTAATTTGTTAATTGTGTTATAAATGATAGATACCATGCTAGGGTATTGAGTAGAGCATGAAAAATGGGTTTTTACATGGTTTTATAGGGTTTGTGTGGGGGATCCGGAGATGGGATCCCGAATTAGGTTTCTACCTGTGAAGGCAACGGACCCTCCTGTCGCATTCTGAACGCGACAGGCCGACCCGTCGCGTTCTGCTAGGGTCTGTGTCGTCTTCCTGAACACCCTCACTCCGTAGTTTGAGTAGTACATCCAGATGAGGGAAAGACGACAATTGGACAGCGGCTTGTGTGTTGTGGGTGTACTTAGTCGCTTGTAACGCGCTCTTGGTTGGGGGACAGACACCGGTAGACGTACTGGTCCCCAGCTAGTCCTTGTTTCCAGTGCCTCACTTTAGGGTGCTCGGGCCAGAGACCCTAAGGGTGCCAGGTATGGAGCTGTAGCCGTGTGAGCTGCAGTCGTGGTGTGTGTTTGTCTCCACAGCTTGTTGGTTCTGTTGTGTGGAGCGGTAGCTGGATCTTTTGTCCTTGGCTACAAGACTGAGAGGTAGTCCTGTGTGGTTTGTCCGGGTCGGATGCTGGTGTCGCGAACCAGTCTACGTGGCCCGAGTTTGGCGTTTTTCTACTTTAGTACGTACACCTGGTTGTGGTTTACTGTTTATTTATTAAAGTTGTTTTTGTTGATAGCATGTGCTAAGTAGAGTTACAGTTTTATTAATCTGCTTAGTTAGCTCTATAAATTGCTAGCGTAGCTTCCTGCTTTTATTACCTGTGAATTTGGTTTACTCGGTGGTTGGGGGAGTTTCCGTACTAAGCCAGTGACTCGTGAGGCTCACCCCTTATTGCTTTCAGGTGAGGGAGAGCAGGAGGTTTCACCCCCGTCTTCTAGTCCGGAACTGCATCGTAGCGGTGTTGGGTTCATGCCTCCAGCAGTGTAATTTACTTTTCTGTTGTTCCCAGGGGTATGCCCCAGGTCTGTGTACTTGAGTTTAACTTTTGTTGAAATTTGGCTATGTAAATTCATTGTAAATATATGTGGGATGATGGATCATATATATATATATATATATATATATATATATATATATATATATCAGTGTGTTCCTTTGTGTTTTCACGAACATGTATGTGATATCCCTGGCGAGGCTTTAGCTTGTTCGCGGGAGGCAGAGTCGGGTCAAGCTCGTTATTAGGTTAACGGGTTTGAACGACGTGGTCCGTCACAGTAACAACCTCTCTCACGGGACAAGCCCTCAAGTGCCGAGTACCGGGCGAAGACTAGTGTAGGACTGTACTAGGGAATTAGCACAGGTGCCACGGATATAGTAAAAGCAAAAACGATGAAGAGTCCACAAAAACACAGGGCTTCGCAAGACTTTAACATGTCTCTCTGTTGTAGTCGCGACGCCCAAACTGGTCGTGACACTGTCGTGACGGCTTGGCCGTCGCGACATCATCGCGACCTTAATAGCGGTCATGTCTTCAGCCGAGGGGGGTTCCGGTGCAGTCCTCCCAGAGACCACCCCAAAAACACGATATAAGCGTTCCACAGGGGGAGGGGAGCATGCTCAACATGTAGGAAAGCCATTAAACTATGCAAACCACCCTTAAAACCCCACACACATGGATTTACAAGAATCTACGCTCGATGGAAACCTCACTCAACCACGAGCATGGTTCTCACACTCCTACACCCCAAACCACGAGGAAAACACCATCTCACGGGGGAGGGGAGCATGCTAGGCAAGGGAAGAACAAGGGTCCCTACCTCCAAGAGTAGAGCCGACCCGTTGGGGCCTTCACGTCGGAATGGCCACCTCCTCCTCGCTCCAAGCATCACGAACACGTCCCCTGCATGAACAGGGCGACACCACCTCAACACGAGCACCACGAGCATGAAGAACCACCGAGAAATCGCAAGGGAGCTCGAGAGAGGAAGAAGAAGGAAAAAGAAGAAGAGAGAGGGCGAGAGGGGGAGAATGGGGCGCAGCCTCGGTTTTAAACCGACGGCCCCCAAGACACGACGGGTCGGCTTGGCGCGACCATGTCGCGACGGCCACGCCCGATGTGACCCCAAAAAGGTGGTCAAACCTTGAAGACCGGGAAAAGCAAACGCGACGGCTAACCAGGTCGCGTCAATGCTGTACGCACCTGCCACCTGACACGACCGTTCTGACAGAGAGGACAGCGGTCACGTTTGTCAGAAAAGCAGTCGCGACGCCTCCAGACACCGTGACAAGGACGCGACACCCACCCCCATCGCGACTTTGTCGTGACGGCTAGGGGTGTCGCGTCACAAAGCATGTCACGACGGGCTCCCCTGGTGCGACCATGTCGTGACCAGGGTGCCTACCGCAACCCTGAGGACAAGGCCAATGGCCCAAGAGGGCTGGGTCTTACAATCGGGACAAACCCCGAGCACAACGTACCACAACGTGCCTGGCTCACACAGAACCTGGGGTACTCACACAAATTCTAGGATACCCAACTGAAGAGGCATTCCGGAATAGACGTTGGACTACCAAGCTCGACAAACACACAAGCACGCCGATCATTTACAAACTCATAAACTTATACTCTTAATCCACAGTAAATCACATTATAACCTTGTTTGTCATCGGTCATCATATGTCACGTTCTAGCAAAACTACATTTACCGAATATGACAGATATTATACACGACGAATAACAAACGGTTTGCTCATACCAACTAGATTTGCGGAAATTATTACATGATACTCCTCATTTTAGTCTGAATAAGAAGCAAACCAAGGTAATTGTAACTTTATTACATTCTCACTTATAACTACAAATAAGACAAAAGATAGTTGCACAACACTTCTTGACATAAGGTGGTTCTCTCAGCACTCAAGTCCCCCTTACGCAGTACCTCCATCTTCTTCACCTGAAATATTGAATTGAATGAGCTAACTAGCCCAGTAGGATTCAACTTTTCTAAAAGGATTTAGACATATATATATATTCAAGGTAGAACGAGTAAGATCGTTAGCATGATGTGTTCCAATAACGAAAACACAAGATCATTCGATAACATGTGTTGAACAAGCACAATGTTGGAAATAGAATCAATAATTCAGGATGATACTTGAATTCATATTCAGATACAATATCACACACACAAGCATGACATGATGACCAATCAAGCACTAATTGATGCATGCCAACATCCACTACGTCCTTATCGCCCCCGCGCGGCCGCTGACGAATTCGGGTGCTCTCCCCAGGACTGAACCAGCCCTTATTTGCCAGGCATTTTTCTCGAATGAGTCCCAAGACTCACAAAGTGTCATCATCACACACTTATCCTTGTAATGAATCAAGGTATACAAGGATTCACTCATGAATCACACACAAGAATTAAGGAACTCTGTTCCTTCACTAATTTCAGAATTTGAGAATCTCACAAGAATAATTTTGTTCGGAACTTTGAAGAAACTATTCATGATAGAATGAAAGGATTATGACTGATTTTAGTAGGTGATTAGGTAGTAAAAACCACAATATATAGGTGGACTAATGGTTGGCATAATTGGACATGATTTGTATCAAGAAATGGAGTAAAACAGATGTTGGAAACATGTACTGTTGTCACCTGTCGACAAGCACAAGATTACTGTCGACAGGACTGGCTTTCCAGTGAACAGAACTTCAGTTCTGTGTGCACCTGTCGACAGCAAGCAATGGGGCTGTAGACAGCCACACACAGGTGGTGATTTCAGGCTTCTGGATATGGGTTCCTGTCGACAGCCACAAGTTCGTCTGTCGACAGGTCTTGTGCAAACTTTCAGAAATGGTTCTAAACCAACTATAAATGATACTAACAAACTCTTCTATCATTCCTAACATGATTGGGACTTAATCCAAACATAATCTTAGCCTCAAACATGAAGCTATCATGACAAGAGAATGAAAGATAAAGACATGAAATGTGGTACATATGGTTGATCTTTCAATAAGACAAATTGAAAGGAAAGTTCCAGGAAAATGGAATGGAAAGTCTTTCTCTTAGACTCTCTACTCTTTTTCCACTAAACACTTATCAAGTTTGCTCATTTAAAACTTCCATGATCTTTCAATATTTCAATTTCACAAAGAAGAAAGAACCATCATGGTTCTGCCTACACTACACAAAAGACTTGATATAACTTCAGATTTTTTGATCAAGTTGAAGAAAGAAGGAACAAACTGTGACTTTCATGGATTAAAAACTAACTAAAACATGATGGAGAATATAGTTCTATCATGAACATACTCTCAGAACTACAGAGCAACAGATACAAGGTAAGCTTCACTTTAAACAATTAATCCAAGGGTGGAAAGGAAGAGAGTTAGGAATTGAATCCTACCTTTCTAAAGAGAGTAAGTTTCTCTTTGATGTGAAGCTCCACAGAATAAGAAGAATAAATGATCTCCGGTAGAGGAAGAAGAAAAATCTTGCACGTAGTAGTCTTCACAGATGCACTCTGTGTTTGAGGAATAAGGGTTCTTTGTAGATGAAGTTGCACAACCCCACGACAGTAGCAGTTGCAGCTTCTCCCCAACAGCAAAAACACAAGAATAATATAGCTTCAAGAACCACACAAGTAGGAGTGGGAAAAGGGTACTTGCGATGGCTGTGGGAGGGTTTTTATAGGCTAGCACTCCTCCATGCACAAAGGCACGTCAGTTGTCCATGTGTCATGGTAAGAATTCTTTACCTCTTACCTTAACACGTAGCCCATGCAGCTTTTACCTTGGCTACATGCATGCAGTAGTAATAATAACCCATTCCTAGGTGTGGTGGCTCTTTAAGAGTTTTACACGTATCCATGCAGATAAATCCCAGAAAATACTTACCGTAATTGTCCCATAAATCAACTGGCATAATGATCACTATGCATACCCATCCAAATGGTGTCCATTTGAGTTCAAATTTCAACCATAACCTAATGTGATGGTTTTACAAATTGTAGTCATTTTAGTTTAATTTTTAGATTTTATTTTATAGTAGGTGAATAATCACCCGAAAATGGTCGCGTCAATTTAATCTCGAAATCCGTACGTCGAAAAATTTGGATAATTACATTTCTGACTTCTCCACATTTTTCTGGAAATTATGGTGTTCTCGAATTTTTATTTCGTTATCATTTTCCAGTATCGCTCTGTGGGAGCGCGCACTTCTATGTACGACACTGGGGTAACGTTCGTTACCACTAATTATACAAAAATATCATTTTTTTCAATTTATGACTAACACTTAAGTCTAATAACTTTATTGTTCATATTTTTTTTCAAGAAACAAAAATTCTGGGGTATTACATCATATGACCTCCATAGCAACCACATACCACTTATACACAATAACCACATAATGTTAACATAATTCACTAACTAATCATAAACTCAATCCGTTAATCCTATAACATGTTTTACTAACATTACTCAACTTAAACAATCATTCAACAACATCACAAACTAAAGGCTAGGTCCATACAGAACCATCACTGCCCAACCATCACAATACGCACTTCGAAAGCTAAAACGCGACGGACACAGACATCGCCTCTCCAAATTGCGACGGCCCGACACGTCGCCTTCAAGACAATCGATTAACCTACCAGTCAAAGCTCATGAACGCGACGGACCACGTCATTGCCTTCATGACAATCAGTAAACCACTTACCAATCAAAGTGCTAAACGCTACGGGACAACCCAACACCTCTCCACTAATAGATACTGAAAACTCATGAATGCGACGACCCATAGTGTCACCTTCAAATCAATTGGATGGATGAACGTGATGTACACATACGATGCGTTCATACTAATCGATATGAACCCACCAATCGAAAGAGAAATGCGACGGACAAGCACGTCGCGTTCATAAAGAATGCGACAGGTCAAACCGTCGCATTCTCAGACAAAACCGCCAGACCTCCTTCTCCTCACCCAGGAATCCATGCAAACACCATTACACTGAACTTTAAATCTCTAAAATAACATATAACTACAGTACTCTATCATAGCATGTCGTATCAAGCTCCAAGCTATTCAAATCAAATTAAAACACGAGGGAAGTCTCCCTACCAACTCGAAGAACACAAATAACGTGAAGAACGCCACACCGCCAGTGTATCCACGCTCCGAACACCCTTCTCGCGTGGAACCCGTGCCGAACTAGCCACCTAGAAGCCAAAAACGCCAGAAATGCCGCAACATCTCCTCCCCTCGGCCAGACAGAGCCACCTCTGCTCTGTCTAGCCCAACACCATTGTATTAAATGTGAATCTAAATCGTGAGTCATGACGAAGGCAGTCGTCGCATTTAAAAGAGCTTAAATGCGACCGACATGACTATCGCCAATCGAAAGCCTGCGCTAGAAAGGCGGTTTGAAGAACGTGACGTAGGCGACGTCGTATCACTAATCGCGACGTACCAACCTGACGCATTCAAAAACAACATAATAATTGATCCGGCAATCGATATGAAGAACGTGATGTGGCACTCCGTCACATTCAAAATGCGACGACCTATCCCGTCGCCTTCACCAGAAAACCTGCAGGCTGTTTAGGCTCAAACCTCCGGCCCACAACACCCACACCATGCACGGTAACCTCCCCACATTGGCCAAGAGCACCACACCAAAACCATTAAACCCAGATCCGAACGACCACGACGTTACATATCATGTATGTGATTACATAAAAGAGCCACACATGTGATCACATGAGAAGGTCTTAAGAACAACACACAATTGCACGAGAGGGTAACACACACTTAAGGACACAAGAAAGGATAGCACGCATGTTCTAGAAAGGATTACCATAGCATGCACTTGCATGAGAGGAAAATGCACATGTACTGGAAAGTGATCAACACGTATGTAATTACATGAAAGGGATTACGCATGTAACTACACAAAAATAAAGAAGATGACATGACAAGCAGGCATGTAATTACATAAAAAGTCACGCAAGTAATTACATGAAAATGAATTGACAAGAATAACACGCTCCCGTATGAAAATGGAGCAGCAAGAACCTAGAATGCTTGTGACCAGGCCATCATCTGCCAATTGAGATCAGTGCGAACACGAACCTTTCCCGGAACTGGATCAGAACCCAATAACTAGCATTGATCGATGTAACACAATTGTCGACTACCATTGAGCACGTAGTTATTTGAGGAGTCAAGATAAATGACAACGACAAGAGAAGAACATCCACCAGTCTGACAGGAATAACACATACTCGCACGAAATGGAGTAGCAAGAACCTAGAATGCTTGTGACCAGGCCGTCATCTACTAGTTGGGATCGGTAGGAACACGAACCTTTCCCGGGACTGGATCAGAACCCAATAACTAGCATTGGTCGGTGTAACACGATTGTCGACTACCATTGAGCACGTAGTAATTCGAGGCTCAAGCTAATAGCATAGTATACTGAACACTTTATCATGACAAAATCAGTCAACTTGATTACATGAATCAGTCAACTAACCGGATGAACAATTAAACATCAGTTGGAAGGAATTGGTTGACCTAAGTGGATAAATCAGTCAACTAGGCATGGCAGTTGATTAATGAACAAATCAAGCAAAACCAGTCATCCGAAACAACCAAATCGGTCAACCGGACAAGAAAAATCGGTCGACCAAAATATAAGAATCGGTCATCCTAATTTCCCAGTAAGATGAACATCTTTTAAGCGCGACAATCGATCAATCGAAATCTAGAAATCGGTTGACCGATTCCGGTAAAAAGTCAAAATCATATAGTTACAAATCACACAGTCTAAAAAATTAGACATATGATATGTTTCATGTATATGACCCATGATAAAATTTTGAGCATGTTATGATATTTGGAGTTACTGTTTCCAGCCGTGAGGTCATAATGACCATGTTAAGATTGATTAAGTGAAATCGATGATTTCCTAATGACCAGTACTATGTTTAGGCTCTGTTAAGCATGCTTTATCACTGTCAGACAGTAAATAATATTTTTGTAACCTGAAGTATGTCGATAGACATGAAACTAGATTCTGAAGATGTTTTTGGGAGTCGACAGATATGAGACTCGATTTTGAAGATGTGTCTGGGAGTCAGATTCTGGGATGTGTTTGAAACATGATTCTGGGCTTGTTTGAGACTCGATTATGGATATGAGACTCGATTCTAGCAAGACTTGATTCTTATTCATGAGACTCGATTTTCAAAAATTCTAAGACTCGATTCTCACCTATTATTATGAGCCTTGATTCTGGATTTAAATATGAGACTCGATTATGTGAAACTCGATTCTTCTAGACTCGAACAATGAAAATTAGATTTATAACAGATCATTATATATGAATAAACACAATTTAATTATCTGAGTCATTTTACAAATGTATCTAAGGCTTGAGAGCTTTCAGACAGTGAAGAGTAAAGATGGAAATTTCATGGAATCTCATAGAGAAATCTTTTTTTTTTTCTCAAGTAACTACAAGGTTTTTTGACAGAAATTCAAAGACAAACTTTAACATAAACATGATGTTAGGAATTTAAGATAGGTTCCAGGCTGAATTTGGAGTTCAAGAAAAACTCTGAACTATAGCTTGATGAAAACACATGAACATGGTCTCAGATTTAGAATATCAATAAAAAGAATAAGAGAAGCCATACAGATCAAGAAGAAAATAATTTGTCATGAAATGACAATGAGTGACACAAAAAAAAGAGCATGATAATATCATATTTTGACTTACATAGAGGTACCTTAATTCAGGTAGGTCAAGTCCCTTAAAAGCTAAAAGACCTCTTTCCCTTCTCCTCTAGCTGCATAAAAGTTGCACCAAAGCATGTAGGAAAAAGAAAGGCAGTTCTCAGATACTTGTATTTATAGATGCTCAGTTAGGTCTTAAGGGTGGTGTAGACACGTGAATTTGGCTTCACCACGGGCAAATTTCATATTGCGCCATAATGCCACAAATGGCCCTCTTTTTGCCTCGCAAGAGTGTTTTTTTCCAATATTTCTAGATCTCACCCTTTCTTTCTCGGTGCTTCCCCATGTGGTTCGGTCGCGGATTCGCGTCCGCTACAGTGGACGCCTTTTAAATGCGGCGATCATGGTGGACGCGATTCAAGACCTTAACGCGGCGACCATGCCGGACGCGTTCATCAGAACTTCCTCTAAACGAAATCGCGTCCGGTATAGCCGCCGTGATTTAAAGTCAAAAAGGCTATGGCCCCGGAAGTCACCACACTTGAGAGCCTACGCTCGGAAATCGTGAGAAAATCCTGAAAAATGCGTATGGGTGGCACGACGCGATTTAGAAAGTCAAATCCGAACCGACAGTGCATTTATAAGCCGATTGCCTCAGAACCACGCATACCGTAATCACGTCCGAGCGGTCCGCCGCGATTCAAGTCGCGGCAGCCTGTCCGGACGTGATTCTAAATATAGCCGCAGGCTACGGCCATCATGCGTCTGTCACATCGGTTTGACTTTCTTAATCGCAGCCTACCACCCGGACGCGATTCAATTCATAATCGCGGCTCCCTGTTTCGACGCGATTCAAGAATCTGATGCCTATAAATATACCCTCGAGGGTCATTTGTTCATGGGGGCATTCAGAGCGGCGAAGCCCTGCTGGATTCACGTCTCACCTCCGACCCGCGGGGACCCTCTACTCCGAGCAATCCATGCCTTCCTCCCACAGTGTTCGAAGCCGTCGTCCTCTACATCGTCCACGTACCCCGAAGCGAGGCGGGCGATGTCTTCCTCCTCCTCTTCATCCATTCCGTCCGTACCGGCAACGCCGTCATACCGTCCATTCGGGGAAGTACCCCCTCCCCTTTCTCTTTTCTCTTCACTTTCATTTCCTCCGGGCCCCATGTGGCCTTTGTACTCCTTTTTTAACACACACACACACACATGCATGCATTTTACACACACCCACATTCTTTAGGGGTTTAAAAGCCACCATCCGGTAAGTACACCTCCATGTTCTTTTATTTCATTAATTCTTTATTTTTAGGATTTGATACTACACGTGGCTAATCGCCTTTCTTTACTTTTCTTTGTCTTTTTTGCCAGGGTAATCAATGAGGAAACGCCATCTACCGCGGCCGGCCGTGTTCGTAGAGGAAGAGAGGACCCACATTCCCCCGCACAATCTCCCTCTGCTAAAAAGGTACGTACACGATCACTTCCTTCATCCGCACCCCTCGCGCGTGCGCCTCCATTCGGCACCCTCGCGTGCCTGGCGATCACGATCTTTTTATTTTATTGTCTTTTTTGCCATCCACTCCATATCACACACTCCATACCCACACCACTATTCATTCCCCCCTCTTTGTGGGCACCGCGAAAGCGTCGTCTACAGGTGGTTGCATGCTTTCTCTAGAAAATGGCTTAGCAGTCAACCCATCATTTAACGATTAAAGACACAATTTCCAAGGTGGTTGTTTTCTTCTAATAAGGGTTAAATTGGTTAAATAATTAACCAAGGGTCACTTACTAATGTGTCAAATAGCTTAACATTTATTAGCCAACAGATGCTATGAACCTGTAGAAGCTTGGAGAACATGTCTTCATCGTCTAGAAGCCTTCTAGACATTCCAAGAAGTTGATATTCTTTAGAAAGACGTGGACGTGGTGTTGCATCTTGCAAGACCTCGTTCAAAATCTCTCTACATTGGTCAATTCACCGTCAGAGAAAGATGATTATAGAGGCCGACTTTATGTGACAAGAGGAATTCTTACTTCTATGTTTAATTGTTGTTTCTCTTGTCCAACACTTCCGTTTGTTCTTTTGAACCAGAGAACAACTATGTGGTTGAAGTGTGGTGTGTGCGGCACGCTAGTCTCATCCCTGTAAATGAGATGGGGTTGGTATTGTCCCTGAAAATAACAGTGTGTGTGTGATGAGGGTTTATCAGTTAATATCTGGAAATAAGTTAGGAAGGAAATCCTCACAAGGGTGTAGGGTAGTGGATGTAGGCGCACATGTGGTGTGTTCGCCGAATCACTTTAAAACATGTGTGCACTATGTGGTTTGCTTCCTTGTCTTTTACCTACACACGTTAGGATAGTTGGTTTCGCCTGAAATTAACTTTTATTTTCGTTGTGCAAATTAGATTGTTTAATCTAGCTAAATTTGATAGGCAAAAAGAATTTTTATTGGGCATAGCAATTCACCCCTCCCTTCTTGACTTGCCAACTGACCATATACATTATAAATAAAAAATATTATCCATTTGTTATTCGTTAAGCTAAAGAAATGGATAGTTATCGGGTTATTTGTTACCATCATCCCTACACTGCGTCACTAATAATGAATAAACCACACACACAAACACAAGTATCGCACACAAGCCGGAACCACGGGAGATCAGTGCCATACGTACACACAGACCCAGCCAAGTCAACCTATGCAAAGTTGACTTCCGATCCCAGACACAATACACTAGCAATAAGAATAAGATAGAAATCATCAGTCTTGTAATCAGGGTGCCCACTGATGTCACAACTCTTGACTACCACTCCACGTCTTGCCTACACCACAAGTGAGTCAAGTGGAGTTATATCACACAACTAGCAAACCGTAGTTGGCCACAATATGGGCCTTACATGTAACGACCCCGAGAACCCGACCCTCGGCCCAAGCCGAGGACCCGATTTTCGCAGTCGCTGCCCACGGATCCAGAGACCTGGAAGGGCTACAAATACAAGTCTAACAGAATATGTAAGGGAAATAAATGTCAATTTCTAACTAGGAGCACACAAGCGGAAGCAGAAAGAAGAGCGAGACCGCTGCGTATTGCTCTAGGTACAGTCCCAACACACACAACTAGTACAAGTAAAGATAGGGGAAGAAAGAGTCCCTTAGGGATTTACCTCGAGGGTGATGTACAACTAGAAGGGGGGAAACACTGCTAGCTACGGGGATGATGACTACCGCCTCGTCTCCTCCGCCCAACGCGCGCCCTGCCGCTGCTGAGAAGTCTCACCTGGGAAAAGGAAGGGATGAGCTTCACAACATAAGCTTAGTAGGGACTACCAATCTCCTACTGGCTCTAACAGTAGAAGAATATATATATATATATATATACACAATTAAATAACAGCAGTTATATCTTCTACCTACAAAGAAGTGCGGAAGCAAGCTACTAACTAGCGCGGTACGGAAAGACACCACGGTCGAAAACTCTGTACGACTGCACGTCGTGACCACCACACGGTTGGCTGGACAAGAGACACTAGCTATGAAAAACACTACCACTAGTCAACTGGTCAGGTGCGTCCACTGACGTCTTATCTCTCGCCATACAGATAATGCCTCCACATTTTTAAAGCAAATACAACTGCTGCCAATTCTAAATCATGAGTGGGGTAATTCTCTTCTGCTGGCTTCAATTGTCTGGACGCATAGGCTATCACTTTACCATGCTGCATAAGCACTGCACCAAGACCTCTCCTCGAAGCATCAGTATACAGCACAAAACCACCACTCCCTGCCGGCAATGTCAATATAGGTGCTGATGTGAGTCTTTTCTTCAATTCCATGAAACTTCTCTGACATTCACCGGACCACACAAAAGGCACACCCTTTCTGGTCAATCTAGTCATAGGTGCTGCAATCTTAGAAAAATCTTGAATAAAGCGCCTATAATAACCTGCCAACCCCAGAAAACTTCTAATCTCGGTTATTGACTTAGGCACTTCCACCTAGACACAGCTTCCACTTTACTCGGGTCTACTGCTACTCCTTTGGCTGAAATAACATGACCCAAAAACTGAATTTCCTTTAACCAGAATTCACACTTACTGAATTTAGCAAACAACTGATTATCTCTTAACAACTGCAAGGTAAACCTCAAATGAGCTGCATGCTCCTCTTCAGATGCTGAATAAATTAGAATATCATCAATAAAGACCACAATAAATTGATCTAAATATGGATGAAAAATTCAATTCATCAGATCCATAAAACCTGCAGGAGCATTAGTCAACCCAAAAGGCATTACCACAAACTCATAGTGACCATATCTAGTTCTGAACGCTGTCTTATCTATATCCTCCTCTTTGATTCTCAACTGATGGTACCCGGACCTCAAATCAATCTTAGAAAACACCTTTGCTGATTGCAATTGATCAAATAAATCATCTATCCTCGGCAACGGGTACTTATTCTTAATGGTCACATCATTCAATTTTCTATAATCAATGCACATCCGAAAACTTCCATCTTTCTTTTTCACAAATAAAACCGGCGCTCCCCACGGGGAATGACTTGGTCTAATAAAACCCTTCTGCAACAATTCTTCTAATTGCTTTTTCAATTCTTTAAGTTCTGCTGGTGCCATCCGATATGGGGCTTTGGAAATCGGCATGGTACCTGGCAGTAACTCAATAGAAAAGTCCACCTCTCTGTGTGGAGCTAAACCAGACAAATCTTCCGGAAAAACATCAGCAAATTCCCTAACCACGGGAACTGCTTCCATTGGCTGACTGGCTTCTACCAAACTTACTGAGGCTAAATAGGCCACACACCCATCATTAATCAACTTTCTAGCTTTAATTGCAGAAATTAGAAACTTGGAGGTATAAAAAGGCATACCTTGATATTCAAACACTGCACCATTATGATGACAAAATCTGATCCTTTTCTTTCTACAATCTAACATTGCTCCATACATTTCAAGCCAATCCATACCCAGAATGATATCATAATCTGACAACTGCAGGGCATACAACCGACCCGGCATCTGGTTCCCTTCAATCATAACAGGAGCTTCATCTATATAGCTCGAAGTGAGTAAGAACTCACCTGAAGGAACCTCCACCACTAACTCACAAGACTTCTCTTCTAAAGGATGAGCTATGCAATCCAGAAATTCTTCGGAAATAAAAGAATGAGAGGCACCCGAATCAAATAAGACTCTTGCTGAATATTCATAAAGAGGTAAAATACCTTCTATCATATTTGACGCCTCTACCTGGGCTCGGGTGAAAGCCATAACCCGGCCTCTCCCTCGCTGCTGCGGTGCTCCTCTGCCACGACCTGCCTGTGGCTGCTGGAACTGCTGAGGCTGCTGCTGCTGCACACCTCTGCCATACCCATACTCTCTTGCATACGGACAATTGCGGATCAAATGTCCCGGCTGATTGCAATTATAACATCTATACCTGGAGGAACAATAGGCTGCCTGGCAGTACTCTGCTGCGACTCCTCCACCTCAGGCCTACCTCGGCCTTGCTGGAACTGCGGACGACCTCCCCATCCTCTTCCTTTGCCTTTAAATGCTTGCTTTAACTTCTAGCCCCATTTCCCGAAACCAGATGAAGAAGGTCCTGCTGGTGCCTTGCCCTTTCTTGCACCTACTGTCTGCTGCGGTAGCCGGAAACTACCTGAACCTGATTCACCTGCCTGACGAGTACGGATAGACCTCTCCAAGGTAGCTGCCCTCTGCGCTGCCTCTTCCACTGTCTTGCACATAAGAGGTACTATCGCATCCTGCAATTCCACTCTCAATCCTCTGATAAAGTACTCAACCATCATATTATTATCTGAAACCACATATGGCGCATAACGGCTAAGTGCCATAAATCTCATCTGGTACTCTAAGACTGAAGAGTTACCTTGCTGACGAGTTCGGAATTGCTCTCTTTTTACTTGCTGCACTTGGATCGGAAAGAATGTATCGTTAAATACATCAAGAAACTCCGGCCGAGTGATAACTTCTTCCGTCCTGCCTGCAAAAGTGGTTTGCATCTTCAATCGCCACCATTCCAAGGCAAAACCTCTCAACTGGTAAGCAGCTAATACCACTCTATCCGCTGCCGGACACCTCATAGTCGCAAAAACTCTCTCAATTTCATGAACCCAATGCTCAGCTGTATCTGGATTCGGCCCTCCTGAATAAGTAGGTGGCTGCAATCTCAGAAACTTTTCAACCTGCAACACTGGTTCTTCCGCTAACAACACTGCTGGTGGCACATGAGCTACAAAAGGCACCTCCACTCTCGGCGGAACTGGAGCAACAGGTACAGCCTCTCCATCCCCAGGTGGCACTGCAATTGGTGGTACTGGCGCCTGCTGATCCATTCTTGCCCGAATATCCGTGAGGCTCTCCCAAATCCTTTCTATCATACGCTGGATGCTTTCCTCCGGATCATCTCCTCCACCACCCCAATCTCTCCTATCAGCCATTTCGAAAATTTTCTACATTCACAAAACACCAGACAAAAATCAAAACCATGAATGATCAAAAACCAGGGTCCCTACCAGCAGTGTATAAAGACCGAAATAAGGCTATGTATCTTTCTAATTCCCTCATATTAACACGGACCTTGCTCTGATACCAACTGTGACGGATCGCCTCGGTCAAGCCCGTTAAACCGATAACGTACTTGATCCGAGTCCGCCTCCCGCGAACGGGCCGAAGCCTCGCAAGGGATACCAAACCACAGTCCGTGTAAACATAAAGGAACACACCACATTTCATATATATTTCACAAGTTTACATAGCCAAATTTCCACAAAAACTAAAAAAAGAAGTACAAGAGCCTGGGGCATACCCCAAGGTACAACTGAAGAAAGTAAACAACTACAAAACTACACTGCTGGAGCTACTCTGCTGAAGGTGCTGACCCTGCAGCGCTACGACGCGGCCCGGAACTGGACGTCAGACGAGAGACGTCCTCCTCGCTCTCACCTGTGGGGGTAGGGGTGAGCCTCTCTAGTCACTGGCTCAGTAGGGAACTCCCCCAAAACCGAGCAAAACAAACACCACGAGTACGAATAGTAAACAACACCAACAATTAATATAACAGCTAAGCAGGTAAGTAAAGCTGTAAAAGTACTCACCGTCTGCCGACTACGAGAAACAACAGTAATAATTAAACGGCAAACCAATACAGGTGTACAAGCTAAAGTAGAGACAGACAACACGAGCCACGTGAACTGGTTCGCGACACCAAAAACTGACTCGAACAACTAACACAGGTCTACCTCTCAGTCTCGCAGCCACGGACGAAAGGTCCAACTGCCGCTCCACGTAAAAAGGTCAAGCAACTGTGGAGACCAACTAAACACCACCACCTGCAGACCACACGGTCACAGGCCCATGCCTGGCACCTCCAGAGACCCTGGCCTGGGCTCGCTAGAGTGAGGCACTGGAAAAGGACTAGTTGGGGTCCAGTACGTCTACTGGTGTCCGTACCCCCAACTACGAGCGCGCTACAAGTGACTAAAAACAAACACAAGTGTCACTGTCCCACTGTCGTCTTTCCCTTAGCCGGACGTACAACTCTAACACAAGAGTGAGGGTGTCCAGGTCAGACGACACATACCTCGACGGTACAGCACAAGTACCGGGACAAAGCCCCGAGCTAACAGCCTGGCTCACAAAGAACCTGGGGCACCCAACTGGAGAGGTAACCACGGTAGGCGTCGTACTACTCCACGTACACAGAACCATGTGCACGTCACACACAAACCACGTGAAACCTCACGTAAACCACAAGTAACCACTGGTCCACTACACGTGAACCTAACTGACTCGCGTACACAACGCGCAGTCACCGAAGTAAACAACTAATAGCATACCTTGTATGCTAAACACGTAAACCAAGTGCACTCAGTGCACCTCATGCGTCAACACACATGCATTATCGATAATTATTGTACTTAGTCATTTCTGCTCATATAGAAGTAGGCGGCCACATCGACTGCCGCTTACAGGAAGTAAACGGCAAGGGTCCTGGCCGTTAACCTCCTGGCTGAGGATCTTGGCGACAAGCGATCTTGACGCCAAGTTCTTCAGCCATAAACCCTGCAGAAACCCTAATCCGGCTCTGCGGGTTTTCTAACTGTTCTAACTACTGAAAAACATGCAAATGCAATTCCTTTAGCATGCTAGAACCCAATACAACCCACTAAAACATGCTCTGAACATTAAATAACTCAAACCACCCTTTATCTCGCATGGTGCAACTCTATTCAAACGTGGATTATCATGCTGGTTCAAGTGGTTATGATGTGTTTTAATGTTTCTATGAAGCTACCAGGGTTCGTCCCCTACCTCAGAACGCGTTAGAATCTCCTGCAATCCCCCGGTTCACGCCGAGCCCTCCGCGAGCTCCCACGCGAATTGCACCACGCCACGACGTTTCCTCGCGTAATTCATCGATGCCGCGCGTTCTACGATCGTCCAACTACTCCTCGGTACCTGTTGGAAGCTTCAAAGACTCGGGGGCAGCAAGCTGGGGCAAGAGGGAATGAGTGAGAGCTGTGAGAACTGCCCTCGGGTGAGCCTATAACATGTACCATTCTCAGGTTGGCGTCAACCCCCATGCCGCCAACAGCAACCGCCACTCTCTGCGTCCACATCTACAGGCACCAAGTTCATGCAGTAAACGTCCACTAAGCTGGACGCCAACAGGTCAACGGCCACACCTGGCCGCCAATTCCAACAGGACAGCAGTATGTCCCATTCTATTTCCGGACCAACCCTGCGCTGCACCTGGACAAACTACACATCCATACCATGCATTTCACACAACCGACTCACACTGGCCTCACAACGGCCGCCACAACCACAACACACACGATCCGCATGGATCCGAAAAGCACGCGACATTACAAACCGTACTAGGGAACTAGCATTGGTGCCACTAGTACAGTAAGAAGCAAAAACGACGAAGACTCCACAAAACACGGAACTCTGCAAGACCTACTTGTCTCTGCTGTAGTCGCTACGCATCGGGCCGTCACGACCATGTCATGACGCCCAGAGCTGTCGCGACACTGTCGCGAAGAACTATCCTACCGCGATAAGGTCGCAACGCCATAGAGCGTCGCGATGATGTCGCGGCGGCCTAGCCGGTCGCGACATCATCGCGACCTCTATACAGGTTGCCTTCTCAGCCGAGGGGCGTCCCGATACAGTCCTCCCAAGGACCGCCTCAAAACCAGTACAATCACATCCACACGGGGGAGGGGAGCATGGGAACACACAATGGGGACATCTAATCAAGCCAAACCACCCTCAAAACCCCATAAAACATGGATTACAAGAAATCTACGCTCGAGGGAAACCTCACTCAACACGAGCATGATCCTCACACCCCCACAACCCTAAACCACAGAGAAAGCATGTTCTCAAGGGGGAAGGGAGCATGCTAGGGCGAGAGGAGTCGAGGGTCCCTACCTCCAAGAGTAGAGCCGACCTGTTGGGGCCTTCATGTCGAAATGGCCACCTCTTCTTCGCTCCAAGCTCCACGATCACGCCGCCTGCACGAACAGGGAGTCACCTCCCACCACGAGCACCTCAAGCATGCCGAGAAACCACCAGAGAAGAGAGAGCTCGAAGGAGGAAAAAGAAGGAAGAAGAAGGGGAAGGAAAGGGAGAGAGGGGGAAATGGGGCGCAGGCCTCGGTTTTAAACTGACGGGCCCCAAGATGCGACGGTCGGCCCGGCGCGACAACAATCATGTCGCGACACCCCTAGGCATCGCGACCATGCCGCGACGGCCACCCATGGTGCGACACCAAAAGTGGTCAAACCTCGAAGATCGAGAAATAAGAACGCGACGGCTGACCAGGTCGCGTTAACGTTGTACGCACCTGACACCCGACAAGGCCGTTCTGACAGACAGGACAGCAGTCAAGTCTGTCAGAAAAAGCAGTCGTGTCGCCTTCAGACGGCACGACAAGAACGCGACGCCCACCCTCATGGCGACCCGAACACGACGGTCAGGTGTGTCGCCACACAAACGCTGTCATGACGGGCTCCCCCGTCGCGATCCCGAGGACAAGGCAAGGGCCCAAGAGGGTCGGGTCTTACATTACACCTCCAACCCATACTCGGCTCCGGAACCTCCTAGGGTTAAGCAAGCGAGAAACAAAGAGATAATTGGTGACCAAGCACAAGATGGAACCTACAAGATGTCCACAACCCAACAACGAGTGCATTCAAGTGAGCGATAACATGCTGCCCAACATGCTGCCCCTAGTCATCTTTTCTCCTACCTAGACGTAGGCTCATAAAGGCCGGTCTGGCACCAAATCTTTCTCTGTGCAACCAACACAAGGACCAAAACCTTGTTATTGCGTGCAACATTGAGTACATACAATATTAGGGTAATTGATTGACGAGTGTCATACTAGGACAGTAGCACCGATAGTCGCCAACTCATAGTACACAAGGAACCACACAAAAGTCGAACCACAACTCATTGCCTCATAACACGGTAACCCGAAGGACTATAACCACCACAAAATATGCATCCTTGGTATGAACGCATCCTAGATGCCCCCAAGACTGTGATTGTGTCCTTTCCTCGGAAAACCAACCATGAAGTTGCCTCACATAGGCCAACATAAGGTCATGCATCACTGTCAAACTTTTCAAACAATGTGCCAAGCATAACACACCTAGACACTATGTCAGGATATCACGTCACGACATTTAACATATCTATAAATGCCGAAACGTGAGCGAACGAGAAATCAAGAGTAAAACTTAAACTAATTGTGCATAGATTTACTCGGAAGCTTCGCTAAATAACAAGTATTATTTGCCATTCAATAGGTGTTACATGGTTCCCAATTTACAATCTCAAAAGTAAAATGCCACCAAGGTTGGTCACTCTACACACAAATCCCGAAGTCCCGCCTTGTAGAACTGTAGATTACCTGAAAAAGTGGGATTTGATGAGCTAACTAGCCCAGTAGAATTCAATTCCTTTAAATAGAAAGGATTCAAATGTATAATATCAAGATAAGAACAAGTATGGATTGCTAGCATTGAGTGTTCAAAACAATGAACAAATGAGCCAATTCGATAACACGTATTGAACAAGAATAGTTTAGAAACAAGATCAATAACTCAGGATAATACTTGAATTCAGAATCAGACACATTTTCACACACACAAGCATGATGTGATGACTAATCAAGCACAAAATGATGTATGTCAACATCCACGTGTCCTCATCACCCACGCGTGGCCACTGACGAATTCGAGCGCTCCCCCCAGGACTGAACCAGCCCTTTATTTGCCAGGCATATTTCTCAAAACGAGTCCAAAGGCTCACAACTTGTCATCATAACACATACATTCTTACAATAGATCAAGGATACACAAGATTTCACTCATAGATCACACACAAGAACTAAGGAACTCCGTTCTTTGATTGATTTCAGAAATTGATGCTCTCACAAGGTCAATTATGTTTGGAACTTTGATGCGATGATCCATGGTAAAAAGAAAGGAAACTTGACTGGTTTAGTAGGTGTTTAAGTGGTAGAAACATCTAGGAATGAGTAAATATTTTATTAGAACAATTGGGTATAGTTCAGATCAAAAAATGAGTCAAGGTAGGTGCTGGAATCCGGGACTGGCTGGGCCTGTCGACAGCAAGGAGGTGGCTGTCGACAGATATGGCTTTCCCAGAAGCTGAATTCTCAGCCTGTCAGTGGCTGTCGACAGCCAAGGGGGTGTCTGTCGACAGCCCCTATCAGATTTTGATTTCTGGGTTCTGGCAAGATGGCCCTGTCGACAGCTAAAAGCAGGGTTGTCGACAAGTGCTATGTAGACTTCCAAAAATGGATTAAAACCAACTAGAATTTGTGCTACCAAGCTTTTCTATCACTCCTAACATGATTAAGACTTTATCCAAGTATGATCTCAACCTCAAAAATCAGATTAAGGATATAAGGAAGTGAAAAATAAATGATGGATCATAGTGTACATGGATGATCCAATTGGAGAGACACTTCAAGGACAAAGATGGTTGGAACCTCTTCTTATCCTTTAGCTATAGTTGAACAAGATACACACACTTAAAACTCACAAGATCTCTTAATGAATCCTTTCACAAAGGTAGAGAGAACTACCATAAATCGACATATTCCTACATAGTGGAATCAACATGGTTCCATTTTAGCAAAAGTTGAGATGATAAAAGCAATGAGGTGTTGATTCCCATGACTGAATACTAACTTGCACTTAATGGAAAGCTTAGTTCCTCTCATGGAACCACTTCACGGATTTGAAGAATAACATACTTATGGTACTACATGTCTTTGAACTAGTAATCCCAGATTTGAAGAGTAAGAAGAAGAAAAAGAAACAGGAAGAGAATCCTACGTGTATATATATATACACCCCCAAGTAGATCAAAATTCATCTCTCTAATAACAGAACAAGTTTATAGCTAGGAGATTCTATAGAAGATTCTACACCCCCAACAGAAGCTTCTCTAAATTGAGGAGAAGACAAGAATGAAGAGTAAGGAAGTAAATCCTATCTGGCTTGATGAAGATGGAGTCAAAACACAAATTTGAAGACTAGAGTATCTACACAGAAGATAGAGCTAAAGGAACAAGAACAAGAGAGAAAGGAGGAGAATTCTACTTGTGAAGATAGATGATGAGACCTTCTCTTCGATGGGTTCACTGCCCACAGGAAGAAGAAGACGCTGGGGTGCAATCATTGCAATCCACGAACAGCTACAACTTGTAGCTCCTCAGGCACGACCAGCAGCTTCAGCAGTAGCAGCTCTCTCACAGCAATGGCAAAAAAAGAAACAGCAAGAACATGAGTGGTTGCAAGAATGACTGCTGGAAGGGTTAGCATGCTGGTTATGGGGATGGTTTTATAGCCGCAAGCCTTTCCATGCATGATGCCACGCCGGTTCACAGGTGTTGGGGTAAAACCCCCATTTTACCACCCTCCGACACCTAGCTCATGCACGTTCAGCAAGTTACACATGGTAACTATCGTGTTACCTATTCCCTCAAGTGTGCTGGCCTTCCCAAGGCCTCACACGTAGGCGCCCTAAAATCTCAGGAAAATGGCCACCGTAAATGGCCCAAAAATCGGCTGGCCCAAAGATCCACATTTTTATGTATTCAAACAAGGTCCATTTGTGTTAAAATTTCAACCATAGACTAATATGATGGTTTTACAAATTATGGTGATTTTTATTTAATTTTTAGAGTTTATTTTACACTGGGTGAAAAATCACTCGAAAAATAGTTGCGTCGACTTAATCTCGAAATTCGCACGTCAAAAAATCCGGATATTCACATTTCTGATATCACCATATTTTTCTAAAAATTATGGTACTCTCAGATTCCCATTTCGTTACAGTTTTTCGGTGTCACCCTGTCGGAGTGCGCACCTCTGCTTACGACACTGAGATAACACTTGTTAGTGCTAATTAATATCAGATATTAATTATTTTAATCTCATAATAATAATCAAGTCTAATAATCATATTATTCATATTTTCTATCAAATAAAATTTTTCGGGGTGCTACACAGGAACACCTTAGCCCCACACTGAGGGCATGGTTACACACCAAACTATCACCAAATATTGGCATATAAATCGAAGAAACACCACACCTAGTCGAGCATACACACCCGCAAGATAGGGAGTCCAACTCCCACAATTAGGCCTTAGAACCACGAAGAAACCCAAACGGCAGACAAATCACACTTCCAAAGCCGAAATAACACTTTGATTGAGAACATGACGTCCTGCCCCATCGCATCAGAACACGACAATCAAGACAACCGTGATTAGAATGCAACATCATCCCTCATTGCATTTAGAACATGATGGTCTACAAGACCACATTCATATCATGAATGCCACATCGTTGTGTTCAAGATGCGTCTATTGATCTTGTCGTATTCATACGTAGAACATGAAACCCATCCGAACTTCATAGAAACATGCCAGATTTGGCCTTCTAGGCCCAAACATCCAATGAGACTTTAAACATGAAGAGGAAGAAGAGGAAAATATTTCTCACATCACAAACGCCACCCTCATTAATCACAATCTAACACAACAAGAGCTCAAGGAACACCTCACACACCCTTCACATGGAACTTCCTCCCCATAAAGATAGCAAACTATACGATCTCTCACTTAAACATACTATTCTATTAAATAACACGCAAGTAACCACGACTAACACAAGGTTGGATCATCACCCTACCTTTAAAAGGATGAAAACGACCCATTCAAGGCCTTCTCATAGGTTGGCTACCCCCTCCTTGTGATCTCCACCTCACATTGTCGCCACCATCTAGATGCCTCCTGCCAGATCGCCGCTACCTCATCTGCCTCCCACCGTCGACTGCCGAAGGAGTGGAAGAGGAAGAGAGTTAGAGCTCTGGGTCAAAAGAGAGTGATAAATGAGAGAGAAAGAGCTGCCCAAGGAGATAAAACCACACAAATCGCCATTGAGAATTCGACTGCTCGAATGATCACGTTCATAATGCGACGACCTCCCATATCACGTTCATTAGTGGCTATACAAAAACATGTGGCTGTCAATTGGAACCCAAAAAAGGTTAGACCATGAACAGGACGACCTATCCTATCACCTTTAAAAAGTGTCCTTTATAAGGTGACATCATACGTTGTTGCATTCAGAACACAATAGCCTCGGTGGTTGCATTCAACAGTAGAAGCCAGAATCACCCAAAAACTCAATGGATTGCTCATGACAAGATTTGGATAACAACTCCAAGTCTTCTGAATGTTGGACCAATTTTAAAACCCGCCAACCAAGATCTAAAATGTCACAATTACCACAATGCGGGTGGGAGAGAGAGAAGTGGGGGTCTAGGATTTAGGGGCTTCACTGTTCAGTTGCTAAAAGGAGAGAATTGTATAAAAATATATATTTTAGAGTTATAAAGGATAACTTAATCTTTTTGTCCTTAACTGGATTATGATTGAGTTTAATTGATAGAATCAAATAATATGAGTATACACGATGAAATATATGTATTATAAGATTATAAAAATATAATATGTAGATTTCAAGAGTATAACTTCAAATATAATGTATTCAAGAGTAGGTTTATATTTTTTTCTTTCAAAAAATTATACAGATTAAAAAGTGAAAATAAAATGTTCAGAAAAAATATTAGCGTCATTCTTCTTGATATTTCTAATCGTTCCAACTTCAAAAGTATATCTCATTTATTCATTGCCGGGCACGGGCAACCGGCATAGGTTAAACGGAGCAAAGTCCGAGACCCGCATTCATGCTCCGAATCCGCTGCTTCTACGGAGTACGGACTCTAAAACCCTCCACTCCCCCTTCTGCAACACCTCAGCTCCGCCTCGCTCCTCCGATCACCGTCCTCGATGTTGCGATCCCTTCTCGCCCGGGCAGCCCGGGCGGCATCGTCATACGGTAGAGGATCTCGGAGTCCCTCCGCCCTCCTGGTGCCGGCTGCGACGGGCCTAGCCTCCCACTACTCGTCCAAGGCCAAGGGCAACGCCGTCCCCGCCAAGAAGCCCGGCGCCACCGGCGGCGGCAAGATGAAAGGCCGCAAGGGACCGACCTATGCCAAGGTCGACGACATGGCCGCCTCGGCACCCTCTGCCGACGACGCCGAGTTCGAGCTGCCCACGGATCCGCTTCCCGTCCCTCCCTTCGACCCTGCCCTGGACGTGAGACCCGGTGGCCGGCCACTTTTCTGCCGCAAGGACTCCCTTTCCGAGCTCACCCACAAGGACGCCTGCACTTATCTCGACTTCAGGTGCACCCTCTCGACGGTAATGGGAAATGCTTCTTACCGATCGGTGGTGTGGAATACCGAGTTCTAATTGGATTGCGTTGGTGTGGTTGCAGCGTGGATGAGCTGAAGGCGAAGTTGCCGGAGGGTTTACCGGTGGGGATGACCGAGGAGTTTGAGGAGACAAGGCGGTGGGCGGTGCTGGTGAGGCAGAGCTTTCTGGATTTGCGGGATAACTTCCGGCGCATCGTTGACCCGCCTTCTTGGACCAACGGTAATAACATTTCTTAACATATTTCCTCTTGGCGATCTGTCGAGATAGCATTCGATTCCTTCGTTTCTTAAGATCTCGGGATTCCTATCTTCGATTTTTTCTGATGGCAAAAACTCATAGGTGTTGCCCGATATTTACCATCTACAAGAAAGGTCACTTAAGATGATCTTCTTTTTATCATTGTGTTCATGGGATCGTGAGAAGAAACAATGCGGTTTTGTAGTTCTTTTATCCATTGTAGCAGCCTTCTGAAGCAGTAAACAGTAGAATAATACCCAAACATCTTGTCTCGTCACTCTCTTGTGGAAAACGAAATAGCCGCAAAAGAAGTTCACCAGTCAGGGCTCAGAGTCTTGCGCTTGGCCTGTATGAGGAGTAACTACTTCTACAAAACCATAAAAAAGGATATTCTCAAAGGAAACGAAAAAAAAAAACATTTATCTTACATGTTGGGGCATCAACTTTTAGATATAGAATGTTTACATACAAAACTATTATACAGTACCATCATGGTGTTTTTTATATTGTTGTGAGAAGGCTACTTTCTCTCAGTAACGTGATCGGTTCCCATTTGTAATATAATGTTATGAAGACGCTTGATTATTCTTCTTTATATTTTGTGGAAGGTTTGAATGTTCACATTTTTTGAATTGTCAACATCTATTTATTCTATTAAGATGCACCTGGTATGGCTGATACAGATGTATATTGTATCCCCGTAGATGGCAAATACGTGAACATGACAACTTACCCCATCGATGTAGCTTCTGTTTAGGATTTAGGATGCCAAAGTTTTGAGGCATTTAAACAAGCTTCTTTATGTCTATCCTTAAATTATTGGTGTAGGAAGTTTGTTGTAAGCTAGAGAGAGTTGGTGAACCTCTTGCTGTGTTTAGTTAGTGGATAATGTGGACTGCTCAAGCATACACGAAGATGATCAACAAAATTTCATCAGAGTCAAATCTCACGAAAGATTGATTAATTCTAACAAGCAAAAAGTGGGATATTTGCCAAGCTTGCATGTCATATTTCTGAGACCACTTTCATTGTTTTTTTAATCCTCTACAGGTCCAAAAGTTCGAAAGCAAATTGTCTTGGATGGTCCAGTTAGTTGTGGAAAAAGCATTGCACTTGCTATGCTTGTCTATTGGGCACGTACTGAAGGTTGGCTAGTCTTCTATGTTCCAAATGCTCGGGAATGGACTCGTGGAGGTTTCTTCTACAAAAATGCACAAACAAGTTTATGGGACACTCCTGTCCATGCAACAAAAATCCTGCAGGTAAGGTTGAATTTCTCAAGAAGTCATGTGCTAGCAGTTGTTTGTATTCAAGCATTTGTACATGTGCTGTTACTGTCTCCAAGAAAGAGGCATAGGTTTATAATGGAATCTTCTCCTCCTTTTTACATTTTCAAGATGAAGGCCTTTTCTTAGACATTTTTACTCCCTTCTTATAGTTTCTTGTCAATGACAAAGGAAGCACAGTATGTAGGCTTATACTCTGCTCAAACAGTATATCATTTTATGGTAGCCAAATGGAAATGGTTCATTCAGGTTTGCGTGTATAATTTTGCTCACTCATGTCCCATTATTATAAGAATCAAAGAGAGTCTTGCTTGTGAATGGTGTGCAATTCATAAGCAGGACATCTGAATAATGAAATTTGGGAATTATTTTGAAGACAGGAAATTTAAACTCTGTACTTCTGTAGCTTATTTATTTTCCAATGTTGAATCAGTTAATATATCCTTATATTGCACATCAATGACGTTTGTTGAAAAGGAAAAGAATATAAGCATCTAATGAATTCTGTTTATTGACATTATAATCATTGAGAATTAATGCCTGCATTTCTAATTTTTACCATATACCTCAGGATTTTGTGAAGTTCAATGAACCTCATTTACAAAAGTTGCCTGTACAATTATTTGACCCAATTCCCTTGGGAGAAGCTGCTGGGATTATAATGAGAAAAGATGCTGACTCCATGGCTATGCCTGAAGGTTCAACATTACTTGACCTGGTCCGGACTGGTATTGAAGTGCAACATGCTGCAGTTGGTGTAATGATTCATTTGAGAAAAGAGTTATCTATGGTGAAAGATGTTCCTGTGCTGTTTGCCATTGATCAGGTGTCCAATATGATTTGCTGAATTCATCATGAGATTTGCTATCATCTGTAATAAAAAAATCTAACTGCTTTTTCTCTATTTTAATTTCTCCAGTATAACAGTTGGTTTACATTTAGTGAATATGGGGAGCCCATCACTGCTCGTTCTTGGCGACCAATTCATGCTAAGGAACTCACAACAGTCAGTATTCAGTAATAGATGTTACTTTTTTTTGCATAGTTTTCTAGATTATTACAGTCATTTATTTTACTTTGTCCTAAGCTCCTGAGTCCCTGACATGTCTTTTAAAGCAGAAACTTCCAATTTTGAAACTCTTAATATCTGATTTGAATTTTCTCTTATTTCTGCACTTCTTTTAATAATTAATGAGGTTGTCTTTCATGGATCATCTCCAGGAGTCTGATTGACAATCATTACAACCTTTTTATTTGTTCACTTACCACCACGAAAACTTTGCCATGGCTTTCTCAAATATACTTCCAAACTATCTAGTTAGATCCTCCTGACTGTTATTTTTGCTTCTGTACGAAGACCCAAGAGACTGCAAATATTGCTGCATCGCTGCACAAATTTCCTGAAAATAAATACATGTAGTACAGTAAAAAAACAAAGAGGAGAGGTTCCTTTTCCATGACAGCAAGTTAGAACATGGTAAAAAAAATAGCTTGCACTTATTTGAGAACACCCTCTCCAAGTCTACACATCAACATTAAGTATGAATCTACTCCAATTATAATGCAAAGATCTCTAAGACGTATTTATTCAATGTAAGTTCCACTTCCCCGGAGGTAAAGGCTATGGCATGTTTGCATCATTTTGTATTATTTGAGGATATTTTAAATCATATTTTTTTTAAAGAAGGGAAATTTACAAATTGTTCTGTAATGATGGTTTACAAGTAAAAGACCCTAAAAGTTATGGCATGAACCATATCACTGCACTTTTGCATTGCTCTGGGAGATGGGGTCGAGCTTTCTTTTAGGTTTTTGAACAATTGTAATCAGTGAGATTTGCTTGAACTTAATATTTGTTTGTCCTAGGTAGTCATTGAATGGATTATGTTCAGCTATCTCACTGTGCATTACCATCCTGACATAGCTGATATCCCATGTTTGTGCCATTATCTTCAATTTTGCAGGTGAGTGCTTATAGGTCGATGATGCACAATGACATGATGGTGGGAGCTTTTTCTCACTCAATGGCTGTTGGTAAGCTTCGGAAAGAGCTGCCAGATGTTCCTTTAGATGCTCGTGTCCTTTTTCCTCGCTACAGCTTAGATGAAGCTGAAGCCGTATGCTCTTATTACCTTAGGTATGTCTATCGTCTGCATCCTCACTGTTGTCTCCATTCCAGATTCAAATTAAACTTTGACGTGTTGTTGAAACATTGACTTGTTGCATGGAGGTTCATTTGAAGGTGATGTTCTTCTCCATATATAGCTGTTGTAAACTGGCAGTGACATCAGTTAGCATGCTTAAAAGATATGCTTGCTTCAACTATCACAATTCACACATATCAGTAAATTGTCTTGTATGATATTCCAGTGACGGAGGATAATTGCTAGAAACTGGTAATTACTCCAATCTGAGGTGTTGCATCTCTCTAGGTTTCTCTTTTCTTTAATTTAAAGCATGGGGCATGTTTGAACTTGAACATATTGGAGAAAAGAAACATCAGATGGTTGAGATAAAAATGAATAAATATGCTAGATAATCTTTAACTTGATTCCATGGATTGTATGAGTTAGACTGAAATAATTTCATTGTTGTTGTGTGCTTGTGGCTGTGTATATTGGGCTGGTTTGAAGTTGGTTGATAATTCCTTGATTTATAGGAAGGTACAAGTGCTATTTTGTGGGGTCAGCAACTCAAAATGTTAAAGGTGATCAATTAAACAATATATTTTGATCTATGTGTTGCCTCCACTGAAGATCACATTACACTTTGTACTTCACCATTGCATTTTAGATTAGATCTGTCCAGGGGATTTTGGTTGGCGAAGAGAAAGGGCCTTTACCTTCCTTTTTGTGGTGAATAGGTGTCTGAGCTTGCAAATATTTAGAGGCCTTCTCATTTTTGTTCCATGTCCACTGTGGGTGGGAGAGTTGGATAAGCACTTAACAGACATGGATTCCCACCATGGAATAAAGGCATGATTGGTGCTTTGGGTTTCACATGGGTTCTGACCGTACGTACTTTGCCAGCAAAGAGGCCTCACTGCCAGTGAGAGGTTTGGCCTGCCCATGGCTTGAGGTGCTGGTTATTGACATGATGCTGGGCGGGTGGGTTTCTTCTCTGTATGAAAAAGGAGGAAAAACTTCACTTATTCCATAAATTCACCAAAATTCAGTGCCTAACTGTGATATATGGCTAATATCTATCTTCAAATTTCGTAACAAATTTGAGGCATTTGCACATAGAGCTGTGTTGTTGCCAGGAGAAGAGTCAAGATTCATCAGAGCCGATGACTTATTCTGGATCAGCTGCCTTGAGCCTGTGTGAAAACTGGATCCCATCCTGTTGAAGTACACTTTCTTATTCCAGATGCTTGGTCTACTGAAGCAGAATGCTTTTCCCATTAGGTTCTACCTAATTCTCCTTCAACAGTCCGTTAAACACCTGTGTACAATCGGTTAATGTTTTGGATTGCAGTTATCAATGCGTGAGGATTTCTGAGAAACAAATTGAGTTTTTATTTATGCTTCACCTGTGTTTTGCATCGTGTTTCTGCCTTCTAGGCCCCTGTTAGAAGGTGTATGCTGAAACTTGTATGACCTCCTTGCCAAATGCTTCTGCTATAAATTGCCTGACAATAGCAATAATTATTTCAGCCATTCATTTTAAAATGATCAATTATTTTGCATGCACCATGTACTTTATGGAAGGGACAGTTATCTATGAACAGTTAGTTCTGTCTCTTATTTCTCCGGTATTCTTGTTCCATAAGCTTTCATTTTTATCTGGCAGGCAAAGGCTCATAAGACGTGATGCATTTTCTGACGAAAAATGGAAGAGAATATACTATTTATCCTATGGAAATGGCAAAGAAATGAGATGGCTAGTTCCGTTCATTTAAGAACTGCAGAAGAACATCGCCTGTCAGCATCTGCAAGGAGCGTGTAATTTATGTCCGTGGTTTGATGCTGAAAGCGGTAATAATTTCCACAGGAAGAAAGTTAAAATGAAGCTACTGATTTTGAACCATTCGTTTTGATAATATCCAAAGCTTTGTTCCAACTTTTCTATTTGCCAATTCTAGTTTTACCCTTTTTTGAGGGTTCACGGAATTGAGCAGTGTATTTTCTTCTGTTCATGAATCCACTATGCTCTCTCAACTCTTTTCATTGGCCAATTTCAATGTTACCTTTTTTGAGGCTCACAAGATTTACAAGCCACTGTAGGGCACAATCCCCTCCCATGAGGGCCTTGTTATTTGGAGATTTATGAGGAAATGAATCAAATACTGCTCGGTTCCAGAAAAGGTTGCTCAAATGTGGGGACGAACCACTGGTGATACCAGAAAAAAAACGTTGTTTTGATAACCTAACTGACAGCCGTAAGTTTGGTATTTAGATCGGACTGTTTTTATCCAGTTGAATTATATCATATATATTTCTTGTTTTTTATTACGAGACTCGATGTGATAGTGTGATAATCTGCATTTTCTTCAAGTGGTAGTTTTGAGTTTAAATAAAATGTGTCAATTATTAATATACAATTTTTTTTGACAAACTAATGACTTTGTGTTTGTAAATGTGAATATCAGTTTTTCTTCACCATGTACATGTACTTGGACATTAGGGTTTGTTTCAACGTGAAAAATCTAATGTAAGAAAATATTTGTAGAGAAAATCTCACACATTGACTTATTTGGTACCCTTGAAAAGTTAATCTATGATTTTTTTTTATCCAAAATTCATAGATTTTGACATCTTTGATGAGACTTTGTAGATCATTTTCCTCATTTTTTTTTCATTTAGGATTTTCACATAGGAGACTACAGTATCTACTCTCATTTTTGGCACTTGATAGTCGGTGGTTGATGACCAGTGATCGGTGCCTGATTGTTGACAACTAGCGCTCGACGACAGTCGGTGATTGGAGCTCGATGACCGGTGGTCGACGACTAACGACTAGCCTCTCGTGCTTGATAGTTGACGCCCGACGTTTGATAGTCGACGTCTAGCACTTGATGGTCGGTGACTAGCGCCTGGTGGCCGACCTGTGATAGTTGGCACCTGACTACCTGTGGCCTGCACCTTGGCAGTCAACGTCCGGTATCTTGGGGCCAATGGTTGGGGATCAGCGGTCCGCCCCTCGACGATCAACGGTTGGCTCTTGGCCCTCGACGATCGTTGATAGGGGTAGGGCTGTTCATAATACGGTCCAAATCGTAAAACCGAACCGAACGGTTCGGTTTCATGGGCCAAATGGTTCAGTTCGGTTTTAAGCTTGGAAACCGAAATGAACCGAATATAGATATATAATTATATAAATAATAAAATTTTATAAAAACAACTGGTAGCACAGTGGAGGGCGGCGTCGCGCGCCCTCCACGCGCGTGGTGGTCGCGAGTTCAAAACTCGCGACCACCACAAAACACTTGTTTTTGCCATGTTTTGTTAAAAAAAAAAAACCAAAAAACGTCAGAAAAATGGGAATTCGGTTTGAACCGAACCAGTTCGGTTCAGTTCGGTTCACTGAATGAAACGGTTCGGTTCGGTTTTCTCCATTGGTTTTTTCCAAAAATAGAGAAAATCAAACCGAACCGAACCATGTACACCCCTAGATAGGGGTGTTCATTGTTCGATTCAAATTGAACTGAGCAATTTAATTTGGTTTGGTTTGATTTGAATATGAAATTTTTTTGGTTTGGTTTCTGTGGTGGTACGATCCTGTTTGGGCCTGAGCCAAACGGGCCTCCACTAGAATGAGAGAGGAAGGACGATCGCTGGTGAGGGCGAAGAGAACCTGCAAAACCAGAATGGGATCAGAAGGGCCCCGGTGAAGACCAGGGGAAACCCTCCGATGCCTAAGTCAGTAGAGAGCTTGTAAGGCAGGGGGTTTCGGAATGCGAGAGTGTGTTCGCGAGGGGAAGAGAGCGTACCGTTGCATGGTACTGCACCTGTGCCTTTATAGGCGTTGGTGCAGAGGCCAACGTGCGTAACGTTGGGCAGATCGTGCCTGAAGAGGCGCTTTGACGCCCGCGCGTAACGGGAGGAGTTATGACTCCGATGCCCGTTGGGCTGCCAGGCAGTTCAGGCCACTTGATGGTGGAGAACGTGGCCTGAGGCGGTTACAACCGTTCTGGAAGCCAGAGAGCCTGCTCGGAACCCTTTGGAAATGCTTTCCGAGCAGGTGACCCTCGTGGGGGATCGAACATGCTGTTCGGTAACATCGAGGGTATCTCATGGAGCGAGATCACTGTTCTGGCTCGGGAGCTGTTCATAGCTGTTCGGTAAGGGAAGGCGGCTGATCTGCTCGGAGGTACCCCGTATCGGAACCTGATAACTTCCGATCACGGGAGTCACACAATGGAGGTCTTCGAGCCATCCTGGAGAGGGCGTGCTCTTCGATGACGGTGCCACATGGGTTGACGGGACACGAATGGGCCGTAACGAGCCATCATGGGCCTAGGTGACCAGATTTGGCCACCACACTTGCCCCCCACGCCCACGAAGGGCTCGGTGGGACGAGGGCTTCGAGGGCGTCGCTTCCGCATTTAATGCGAGGCCCGTTACGGGATGCCGCCGCTTAGGGTCTTGTCAAAACAGCTAGCCCATCATGATGGGTGCAAAGCCGCGCCATGTTTGAGGTGCCGCCGCTGCGTTCGAACGGTTGCCAACGACGTACCCGAAGGGGCGTTTTCAAAAATTAGGAGGAGCGGCGTTTTAGGGCCCGCCTCGAATTTCGTTCCCTCCTCTTTCCTTATAAGGAGGGGACGAGACGAAGGCGGGCGCTACGACTCCCAGAAACCCTCCATCTTTGAGCTCTTCGTGCTTCCTTGCCTTCTCCTTTCCCTGTCTTCTGCTTCGTCCTCTCGCGCCGTTGCCGCTTTCTGCAATCCTTCCGGCGATGGCGAGCAAGGGGAAAGCCGCTGCCGGAGCTAGCGGGGTGACCGTAGCAGTGCCGAGCGGGCCACGATACCGCCACTTCAGTGGTCTTCGTGAGCGCTTCCGGATTGGAGATGAGTACGAGATCGTTGACGCCAGGGAAAGCGACACGATCCTGGTGAATAAACCAGGTTGCCTGCTCCTGTCCGTGGACCATCTGGAGGCAGGCTTCCGGCTGCCGTTGCCGGAGGTGGCGAAGGCGCTCCTTAATACTTGGGGCGTTTCGCCAATACAGCTGACGCCCAACACCTGGAGGTACATCTGTATCTTTGGTGTTGTCTGCAAGTTGAAGGAGATCCGGGGCTCGGCGGACGTCTTCCGAGCACACTTCAAGCTGTCTGCTTCGCGGGCATCGGGAGCAGACGTCTACTACGCCAAGCACCGAACAGATCGGATGCACATCGGCCTGTCCAGCAAGTATTCCAACAACAAGGGTTGGATGGACAGGCTGTTCTTCGTGCGCCATCGGAGTGGTGCGGAGTGGGGGTTCCCCACAGTAATTCGCCCCGCGCAGAAGGATAGCTTTCCGAAGCTTATCCAGGATGAGGCTAGGGCATCAGATGCCCTTCTCCGAGCAGGTGTTCGGAATGGAGAAGGGTATGTAACCGAGTTCATGCTCGTTAAGTATGGGCTCAGCAAACCATGGAGTAAGTATACTGTCTCTCAGTGGTTTACTCTTAGTTTTGATGACCTCATACTAACCTTTCTTCTTCCCATCTTCTTTGTGCGCAGCGGCTGCGGAGCTGGAGGCCGGAAGAGATGAGGAGGCGAATGACGGGTTCGCCGAACAGATCCCTGTGGTAGCGCACAGGGTGTACGAAGGTGACGACGTCGACGCTGTTGCTCGGGTTCCTTCCGCAGTGAGGGTCGGTGCCGCAGTGACAACGGCACTTGTTGCGCCATCTACTGCCGAAGGGCGCCCGAACAGGTCGCAGGCTCCTGAGAAGGGGCCTGGAAAGATTCGGTTGAAGAAGAAGGCCACTAGAGAGGTGGTACCGGCCGGAGCTCGGGCTCCTCAAGAGAAGGAAGACCACGCGAGCCGGCCTTCTGCGAAGAAGAGGCCCGTTCTGCTTGACGAGAGCGCGGAGGAAGCGGAACAACTCCGTGCTCGAAAGAAGCAGCGGGCGGTCCAAGATACTTCTCCACAAGATGAGGAGGGGACCGAAGAGGAAGAAGAAGGAGCGCAGTTACTGCTGCGCAGAAAGCGTAGGGCCGTACCATCGGCCGATGAGGGGGTGCCACGGGTGGCTCCCGCAACTCGCCCCGAGGTCGCACAGAAGATGGCGACCGAGCTGGGGCTCATTTTTGTAAGCGAAGGATCTGAGAGTCCTGTCGCTGGAGAAGCCGGGGGCTCCCCCTGTGCGGAAGATAGGGCGCCCTCCGGTGCTTCCAATGCTGGAGGTGCCGAACGCGGTGTTTCCAGCACATCGCGGAGGTATCCTCTAGGAGGACGAGAAGCTGCGGCGTCACCTGGTCGGCAGGAGGAGGACACTTGCGCAACAGGAGCTTCCGCGCCTGCTGGGGTGGTTCCGAGCAGCGTGGTGACAGCAGCGCCTCCAGAGCCAGGAATGGCTCCTGCAGCAGGGACCATTGAGGAAGCGGCCGCAACGGCGAGGGCGTCCGAAGAGGTTGCCACTTCAAGGGGAAGAATCCTGCCCCCCCTGCCCCCCTCCGAGGTGGTTGCTAACGCAGAAGCAACCTCCAAAGGAGTAGGAGACATTGGGAGGGAGGCTGCGGGTGCTGCCCGGGGTGAAGGGTCCGAAGACGATCGAAGGCCTCTTAGTGAGGTGCTTCTGAGAGAACCTCTTGGAGCTCCTTCGGTGGCAGCGCTGGAGGCGACCCTTCGCCGGATGGAAGATACGCCCAGGGAGCTGCCCGCGAGCCCCACTGCTTCTCGTCTTGAACGGTTGGCAAGGTGCTTGGACCTTCCTTCCGAACAGACTCCAGAGAAGTCAGTGGAAGGGTACCAGCCGGAGTGGCAGACAGAAGATGGCCTGAGTGACGTCGACGTAGAGATGCTTGCGGACGAAATGTCCAAGTCGTTGGCCACTCTGAAGGCTTTAGCTGTTCGGGGCCAGAGACAGAAGTATCTCTACGAGGCGCAAGTAGCCTTCTGTGATGACCTTTCGGCGAGGCATAAAGCTCGCGAGGCGGCGCTGGAGGAGGAGGTGAGGGCCTCAAAGCTGCTCTTCATGCCGCGCAGCTGGATGCTACCTTGGCGCGGGCCGAAAAGGACGCCCTAGCCAAGGTAGTAGTAGATGCGGAGGCCCGTGCCGTTGCTAACTATAAGGCTGGGCCAGAGTACAAGGAAGACTTAGAGCAGTATGGGGCTCGCTGCTACAAAGTGGGCCTTAATGCTGGGAAGGATGTGGGGGAGAGGCTTTCCTGGGCCAAACGCGCCCAAGAAGCCTTCGAGGCTGCTGTTCGGGAATGCCGACGCCGCACCCAAGACGTCCGCTTAGATGGTGTGCGGTTCGCACAATTTCAATCTGGGCGGATGCCTCCTTCGGGTGAGGATGCTGGTCCTTCCGAACAAGCTCCTTAATCCCCTTGCCTCACGTCTTCTTGTACTTCGTTTTTTGTAACATCGGCCAAGGAAGGCTGTTTTGTAAGCACAAGAATTTCTTATAAATGAAATCCTCTGCTTTACGAGTTTTTCTGTAGCGTCACTTTCTCTATCTTCTCCTTGTTGTGGTTGTTCCTGCTCGGATCGGAATCCGTTAGCTTCGTGAGTATTGCATGTAAGATACAGATCATTGGGTACCGAAAAGGAGGTTCCGATCAGGTATCTATGCTAAATGCTCATGAAGCAACAGGAGTAAAGAGAAGAGAGGTTGGATGCTGAAAGAAGGCTTTTATAGATGATAAGCCTTAAGATTAGAAACATGCCATGTCCTGGGAATGGCCTCGCCACTAGGAGTAGTTAGCTTATATGAGCCTTTTCCAAGGACGTGGGTGACCTGATAAGGTCCTTCCCATTTGATGGCAAGTTTGCCGACTGCTCTTCGGGGGTCCGAAGCCGAACAGCGGCGCAAGACCAAATCTCCCACATTGAACCGCCTCTCCTTGACTCGCGCATTGTAATATTGCGCAAGCCGTTGTTGATAAGAAACGAGGCGAATGCTGGCGTCGCTCTGTCGTTCGCTCAGCATGTCCAAGTTCTCACGGAGAGCACGGTTATTGGCAGCTTCGTCGAAGTGGGTTGTTCGGATGGTGGGAAGGGCTACTTCCAAAGGTACAACTGCTTCTGAGCCGTAGGCTAGGTGGAAAGGTGTTTCCCCCGTAGCTACCCGAGCAGTTGTCCGGTGACACCAAAGGACATTTGGGAGCTCATCGATCCATGATCCACCTGCAGCCTCTACTCTGGTTCGAATCCCGTGCAGCAATGTTCGGTTGGCGTTTTCAACCAGACCGTTAGCTTGGGGATGAGCGACGGAGGTGAAGTGGTTGTAGATCCCGAGCTCGGCGCACTTTTCCTTGAAGAAGGTGCTGTCAAACTGTTTCCCGTTGTCAGAAGTAATCACTCTGGGGACGCCAAACCTGCATAGAAGGTTCTTCCATACGAACTTCCATGCGGCCTGTTCGGTGATTGTGGCAACGGGTTCGGCCTCGATCCACTTGGTGAAGTAGTCGATGGCCACAAAAAGGAACTTCTTGCGCCCTTGGGCCTCTGGAAAGGGGCCCAAGATGTCAATGCCCCATCTGGCGAAGGGGCGCGGCTCGAACAGACTGTGAAGCTGTTCGGCTGGCTGCTTGATGAGTACTCCGAACTTCTGGCATTCTGGGCATTTCCTGACGAAGGACATGCAATCCTTCTGAAGAGAAGGCCACCAGAACCCTGTTCGGATGAGGCTGCGTGCTAGCGTCCTGCCCCCCAGATGGCTTCCGCACAACCCCTCGTGGACTTCCTCTATGGCCGCGAGGGCCTCCTCAGGGTTGAGGCAACGTAGAAGAGGTCTTGCAAGGGACCGTCGGTACAGCTTGCCTTCTACGATGGTGAAATGCTGCGAGCGCATCCTGACTTTCCGAGCTTCATCCTGTTCGGAAGGAAGCTCGCCTCGGAGAAGGTACGCCAAGAGAGGGTCCACCCAACTTGGGGTCGGTGGGCCCGTTTCTATGGCGGCTATATCAATCTCTGTGCTCGGCACGGCGAGCTCTTCAATGAAGACAGAGCGAGAGGGGGTGATGTCGCCTGAAGATGCCAATTTGGCCAGCGCATCAGCTCGCGCGTTCTGCTCTCGTGGAACATGTATGACCTCGAAGTATACGAGGCCCTCTGTCTGGCTCTTGACCTGTTGGAGGTATTTAGCCATGCGAGGTTCCCTTGCTCCAAACTGTCCGCTCACCTGGCTGGCGACCAACTGGGAGTCACTAAAGACTCTAAGCCGAATGGCTCCGAGGTGCCTAGCCATGCGGATACCGGAAAGCAAGGCTTCGTATTCGGCGACGTTGTTGGAGGCTGGAAAGCGGAAACGGAGGGCGTATTGGAACTCTAACCCCTCTGGGGAGGTGAGGACCAAACCTGCCCCGCTTCCGGAGACACAAGAGGATCCGTCCACATAAAGCTCCCATGGGGGCTCGTCTGCCAACGGTGGATCCTGCTCGGCCGGAAGGGTGCATTCCGCTACGAAATCTGCTAACGCCTGCGCTTTGATCGCCGTCCTTGGTCGGAAGCTGATGTCAAACTCTCCCAGCTCAATTGCCCACTTAACCAACCTACCGGAAGCCTCCGGCCGCTGCAAGATGGATTTCAGCGGTTGATCGGTAAGCACTGTAACGGAATGGGCCTGAAAGTAGGGCCTGAGCTTCCGTGCAGCTGTGACAAGAGCAAGGGCAAGCTTTTCTGCTCTGGGGTACCTCCTTTCAGCTTCTTGGAGGACCCTGCTGATATAGTACACTGGATACTGTGCCGCTCCTACTTCTTTGATCAAAACCGCACTGATGGAGTGTTCGGTGACCGAAAGGTACACGAACAAGGGTTCTCCGAGCACAGGCTTTGAGAGAACAGGAGGGGTTGCCAAATATGCCTTCAGCTCGGTGAAGGCAGCTTCGCATTCGTCAGTCCATAGTACTTGCCCCCCTTGCTTCGAGGCGTTTTTAGGGCCTCGGAGCAACTTGAAGAAGTTAAAACTTCTTTCTGCTGCTCGGGACATGAACCTGTTCAGCGCGGCAAGACGTCCTGTTAGACGCTGGACGTCGCGCGCCGTCTTCGGACTGGACATCTCAAGTACGGCTTGGATTTTTTCTGGGTTCGCCTCTATTCCCCTGTTTGATACGAGGAACCCGAGGAACTTACCCGACCTAACACCAAACGCACACTTGGCGGGATTGAGCTTCATATTATACCTTCGCAGAGTTGCGAAGGTTTCCTGGAGGTCAGAAATGTGATCGGTGCTCGGAAGAGTCTTGACCAACATGTCGTCGACGTAAACCTCCATGTTTCGCCCGATCTGCTGCTCGAACATCTTGTTGACCAGCCGCTGGTAAGTTGCGCCTGCATTCTTTAGACCAAAAGGCATCCTGGTGAAACAGTATAAGCCTAGGTCTGTGACGAACGTAGTGGCGTCTTGATCCGGTGGATGCATGCTGATCTGGTGGTAACCAGAGTAGGCATCCAAAAAGCTGAGGAGCTCGTGTCCGGAAGTAGCGTCCACCAGCTGATCGATGCGTGGCAATGGGAAGTTATCCTTGGGCGTTGCCTTATTAAGATCTTTGTAATCTACGCACACACGCCATTTGCCATTGGCCTTGCGTACGAGGACCACATTAGAGATCCATCTTGGATATTGGGCTTCTCGGAGGAGCCCGACAGTTCGGCTTTTGGTCACGTGATCCTGAATCACGATCTGCCGCTCTCGGTTCACGGGTCGCCTTCTTTGCTGTACTGGCGGGATTCGTGGATCCAACCGAAGGCGATGCACCATGACTTCTGGGGGAATACCTGGAAGCTCGTCATCAGACCAAGCGAACACATCCAAATTGGCGAGCAGGAAAGCTGTGTAGCGCTGCTGCTCGGCCTCTGTCAACAGGGCGCCAATGTACAAGACGTGTTCGGGGTCGTCATCCACTTGAATGGGGATTAAGTCTTCGGCAGGCGTCCCCCGACTAGTGGAAGGCTGATCGGAGGTTGGAAGAGCTGGATCAGCGAGTGGTTGCTTGTCTCTTAGAGAGAGGACATAGCAACGACGAGACTCACGCTGGCACCCGAGCACTTCGCCCACTCCGCTCGGAGTAGGGAACTTCATTTTCTGGTGGAGTGACGAAGGTACTGCTTTGATTCGCCCGATCAGACTTCTGCCCAGAATAGCATTGTATCCAGGCATGTTGTTGATGACCAGAAAGTCAACAATCTTGGTCACAGCCTTTGGAGCTGTCCCCAAGGTGATCGGAAGGCGAATCCTTCCCATGGGCTGGACTGAAACTCCCGAAAAGCCGAAAAGTGGCGAGTTTACAGGGGCGAGTTGATCGGTTCGCAGACCCATGAGACAAAACAGTCGTAAGCCAAGACATCGGGGGCGCTTCCATTATCTACCAGAATTCGGCGCACGTTACAGTGGTTGATGGTGGCCGAAACGACCAGCGCATCAGTATGTGGGGTCGTAACCCCTACAAGGTCTTCGTCCGAGAAGGTTATGGCCTCCTCGGGCTGTGCGCGTGCGGACTGGCAGATATGGGGCCGGCCGAACAGTCGGAGGCCTGTCTACGACATGCACCCGCCTTGCGTAATCGCGTCGGCTTCGAGTGCTTTCTCCGCCTGCGCCGAAACCTCCCGCGATCACGTTGATCTCCTGCCCATTGGGCTCGTTGTTGATCGGCTGCTCGGGAGCGCGGTCTTGGCGACGGGGGCGCTCTTCATTCCGGCGCCCTTCGTTCCGGCGCACGAACCGCCCAAGGTAGCCGCGCTTGATAAGGTCTTCGATTTCGTCCTTGAGCTGGCGGCACTCGGAGGTGTCGTGGCCGTGGTCGCGATGAAAGCGACAGTACCTATTTTGATCGCGCTTCCGGGGGTCGGAGCGCATTCTTTGGGGCCACCGAACAAAAGCTTCATCCCTGATCTCTGCCAGGATTTGTTCGGGGGCCACAGTGAGGGGGGTGTAGTTGGTAAAGGGGCGCGGACGACGCGGAGAATCGCCATTGCGTCGTCCCTTCTTCCGATCACGGTCGGAGCCGTTGTCGGAGGGCCGCTTTTTTTCCGACTGCTCCCCCTGTTCGGCCCTGCTCGCTGCCAGGCTCTCCTCGCAGGCCGCGTGGCGCTGCGCGATGGAGAGCAGTTCGGCGAGGGTGGCGGGCTGCTGGACGCCTAGAGTCCTTTGTAGAAAGCCATCACGTGTGCCTTGAATGAGGGCACTGGTGGCTAGGGGGACGTCCAGACGCGTGATGCGAAGCGCCTCTGTTCGGAACCTCTTGACGAAGTCCCAGAGCGCCTCGCCTTTCTTCTGGCGCACAGCCAGAAGAGAAGCCGCCGTTCGCGGCTGTGATCTCCCGCCAAGGAAGTTGTCCCTAAAGGACTTCTTCAGCTGGCGGAAGGAAGTGATGGAGCCCGCAGGGAGGGTTTCAAACCAAGCCCTGGCGGTCTCTTTGAGCGTTGCAGGGAAGGCCCTGCACTTGGCCGCATCTGATGCTCCGTGGAACACCATGTGCGATTCGAAGCCGTGGATGTGATCGGCCGGGTCTGTTGTGCCGTCGTAGGGCGCGATGGTGGGTAGAGGGAGCTTGGAGGAGACCTGGGCCTCCAGGATCTCCCTGCTGAACGGGGAGCGGAAGTCCAAGTCATCCTCCGCTGGAGCCTTCCCCTCCGCACGCTGAACCATCGCGTCCACGCGGCGCTCAAGATCAACCACGCGCTTGAGGCGCCTGGCGAGCTCCTGCTCGGAGTTGGCGGGGCCCCCTCGTCCAGAGGCGTGGGAGTTGCCTCCCACGACTGATCGTGGCGGGCGAGGGGAGATGATAGAGCGTCGGGGCGAACGCCCGCGGCGCTCTGGCGCCCGTTCCTCCGACGGGGGCCGGTGAGACCGGCGCGGCGACTCTGCCTGCTGCTCCTGAGGCACCGGGGGGACGCGGGAGTGGCGGTGCGACGATTCCGCCTGCCGCTCGCGCGGCAGGGAAGCCGCCGGAGCCGCAACCCCCACCAACTGGGCCTGTAGGGCGAGGCAGACGCCCGTCAGCTGATGCATCTGCCCCCGAAGCTCTGCCACTTCGAGGGCCGTCGCCGGTGCGGCAGCCGTTGGTACTGGGACGTCGTGATTCGCGCCGGTAGCAGCGCCGGCGACGTCCCTAGGAGGAGATTGGCGACGAGAGGCCCCTCGTGATTGGCGAGACCTCGTCGCCCTGCTTCCCACGTTCTGGTATGAGGATCGCCCTCGAGCCATGGCAGCGTCGCTTCCCACAGACGGCGCCAAATGTGGTGGTACGATCCTGTTTGGGCCTGAGCCAAACGGGCCTCCACTAGAATGAGAGAGGAAGGACGATCGCTGGTGAGGGCGAAGAGAACCTGCAAAACCAGAATGGGATCAGAAGGGCCCCGGTGAAGACCGGGGGAAACCCTCCGATGCCTAAGTCAGTAGAGAGCTTGTAAGGCAGGGGGTTTCGGAATGCGAGAGTGTGTTCGCGAGGGGAAGAGAGCGTACCGTTGCATGGCACTGCACCTGTGCCTTTATAGGCGTTGGTGCAGAGGCCAACGTGCGTAACGTTGGGCAGATCGTGCCTGAAGAGGCGCTTTGACGCCCGCGCGTAACGGGAGGAGTTATGACTCCGATGCCCGTTGGGCTGCCAGGCAGTTCAGGCCACTTGATGGTGGAGAACGTGGCCTGAGGCGGTTACAACCGTTCTGGAAGCCAGAGAGCCTGCTCGGAACCCTTTGGAAATGCTTTCCGAGCAGGTGACCCTCGTGGGGGATCGAACATGCTGTTCGGTAACATCGAGGGTAATCTCATGGAGCGAGATCACTGTTCTGGCTCGGGAGCTGTTCATAGCTGTTCGGTAAGGGAAGGCGGCTGATCTGCTCGGAGGTACCCCGTATCGGAACCTGATAACTTCCGATCACGGGAGTCACACAATGGAGGTCTTCGAGCCATCCTGGAGAGGGCGTGCTCTTCGATGATGGTGCCACATGGGTTGACGGGACACGAATGGGCCGTAACGAGCCATCATGGGCCTAGGTGACCAGATTTGGCCACCACAGTTTCAAATCAAATTGAAAAAGAAAATTTGGTTTGGTTTGATTTTTAAGTTCTATAAATCAAATCAAATCGATTAAACTGAATTATAATAATAAATTTTAATTTGTATATATCTATCAAATTATTCAATATATTTACGTAAAAATATATATTATGGAAGGTAATATGGTAATCAACATTTAATAATTCATTTCAAATCTTATTTGATAGTGATTTATTAGAGAAATAAGTGATTCAAATTTTATTTAAGACTAAGAGAATTTAAAGACTTATTTATTTTTAAGTTAAATTGAATCAAACCGAATTTATTTTGAGACAGGTTGAATCTGAATTTGGTTTGGTTTGATTTTTTAAAATTTTTAATAAATCAAACAAACTAAACCATAAACACCTCTAGTCGTCGATCATCAATGCCCAATGATTAGTTGCTAGCGGTTGGTGCTGAGCGATCAACTCTTGGAGCATTTTTTTTATTTTTTAAATATTTTATTGAAAAATAAATATCAAAAAGTTTGTTTCAAAAAAATCATTTACATTGGTATCAAACCAGCAATTATATTTTTTATTTTTCTGTAAATATTTTGTTTTGAAAATTTTTGTTTGAAGATATTTTACAGCAAACGAACCTAAAATTTGACATTACTACATTAATTCTCTCTGTCGGATAGTTGCCGGATGATGCGCGAGATGCCAGAAGGTGTAGTGTTGTTCTCATTCAATAATGTAAAAGATTATAATTTTGTGTTTGTATGCTAGCAATACTCAAGGTGTCAAACGAAACAAATGTTGTCTTTGGATTATGTTATAGTCAAATGTAATCTCTCGTTATTATCAAAAGAGAAATATTAATCAATCTTGTATTAATGCTGATGTGGATAGTAAGAAAAAAAACTTAGTTGTTAGAAAATTGAGAAAAATGCTTATCTTGTACCAATACGTTTTTTTTTGTAATTTATGTAATTATTACAAAATTGATTTTATAATAAGTATTATTACATAAATTGATTTTACAATAAGTATTTCTTAACTCTGATGGGATCTCCACGGTCGTGTCATCTTCATATCTCAGAAGTTGAGAGCCTCTTTTGTTCTTCTAAAGAGTTCTATGCCACCCTTGATGTTATTTCTTCTGGCATGCTGTCTAATTTGAGATCCGACGATAAATGATCTGAACTCGCAGTTTGACGGTACTTTTGCGAGACGTAGTGAATTGGGGGGGGGGGGGGGGAGAGTGGGAATGGAGGGCTTCGGCACCCTATTTCTGGCCTCCGCCGTGGATCTTCTTGACCTGCGTTGCCTCTCTTTGGTCTCTCTTTCAGCCGCTCCCCTGCTTAGAAGGTGAACTCACAGGCGGGAAGAAGCTACCATGGGAGACGTGGGTTGGCATAACGATGGCATGGGGATCATAAAGTTCGGCTTCTTTCAAATATAAATTAAGAAGAGAAGAAGCTACCATGGGAGACGTGGTTGATACGACGGTGTCATGAGATATGCAGTTTTTTTTTTATACAAGTAACTATTTCATATGGTGGAGTTGTCAAGTCCTGATTTTGGAGTTCACGAACACTAATCTTTAAGTCCACAAAGCCACACGGGACGGGGTTTCCTCGTTAGCAAAAAAAAAAAACTATTTCATATGGTCTCTTGATGATTTGTTCATGGCAGTTACCTTTTTGTGCTTTTAGTTTTACACGGTGGCTGCTCGTGCGCGGCCGGAAGGACGAAGCCATCAAGACCCTCGTGAACATCGCGGCATCCAACGGCAAGGATGTGCTCACGTACAGCTTCTCGGGTTTCAACGTGTTTGCGGGAGTTGAAGAGGAGTGGAACAACACATTGGTGAGGGAGGGTGGGCTGTCCGCTTTCGTGTTTTGCTGGCCCTTGCCCGGAGGTTTTGGAGCAGAACACGACCAACTCTTGCAAGAGGCCATGGACTACTACACGGAGGAGGCGCCCTCCGTCGAGGATTCACGTACTGCGTAAAATTTTGGCGGGAAACAAAGAATTTTGGTGCTGTCACTTGTCTTTTTAAAATAGAGAATTTATGTTAATATAATATAATTCAATTTTTGTGTTGTCACGTAGCTGTATTAAGATAATTTTATTTTCTCTATAATATCTCTATTCTTAAAAATAAATATATATAATTTAAATAAATTAAATAATTATTTTTTACTTTCTCTCTTTAACTTTCTCTCTTATTAAATTTTTTCAAAATATATCTAAACGTTCAAAAATTCTCAACTTCACTTTCACATTTTTTTAAATTAATAAAAATTTATTAATATAATTTTTTTTCTCTTTTCTTTCCCATTATATATTTCTCCATTCTTAAAAATTTACATCTTTATTCAAAATCTATTTTTATAAATAATAAAAAAATATTATCCTCGTATATACTACTTTTTAAGTTTATTAATTTAAATTTAACGATTTTCCGTGCATTAATACACGGACATAGAATTAGTTATTAGTATAATATAGATAACTACTTATTCCTGGGTGTTGCCCATGAGTCCCATCACCTCCACAACGTGGCGGGTGGCAGGTCGTTGGTCTCTAATTTTCCTCTGATCCATAAATACCATTACTATAAACTCTTCAGACTCACAACTACATCTTTACTTTCTCGACTCCTCCATGGTACAGTGAATCTGGACGCTACAGGTAAATCTATCTGGCACTCGCCGAGTGCCAGATACAGAGAACTATTTTGGGATCGGTATTTATCCAATAATTGTTTTAAACAGTTTAAAATTATTTTTATTTTTCAGGTGCAACAAATAGAAGCGAAACTTCCCATTTAAGTCATGAGAAAGATTTTGTGTATTTTTCAAAGTGTAAAAATGACATGTCATTTTGCACTTCTTTTCTCTCATTGGTGAAAAAAAGGAGAGAGATCTATATGACATCTTGATTCCCACCAATAAAAAAAAAAGTACAAGATGATATGACATTTTTATACTTTGAGAAGTACATAAAATCTTTCTCTTCTGCCATTCCCAATCAAATAGTTAATTTCGTGTGGACAGTAATAAACAATATATAGTCCAATGAATTAGTCGCATCTTAACATTTTTTTTTGAAAAAAATACTTATTGTAAGACACATTTTATATTAAAATTAAATAAAAAAGAGAAATTTTTTTTATCAAACTCTCGAAATAATCCACGTCAAGACGGAGCACGTGCTGCAGGAGTCGGTGGTGTCCTTGGGTGTTCCTGGAACTCTTATCCCTGCCGTGCGCCGTCCCCGGTTCGCCGCTCGCAAACGGGCTAACCTACCCTCTATACCGTCCACATGCATCACTCTCACCCTTGGCCCATGCGCCAGTGACCCCCCACAACCACCCGACCGCTACAGAGGTGTAGTGTAGCCGCCGGCCCACAAGTGCCCAAAATACCCTTTAGAACAGTAAGATACTTCCCTCCTATCACTCAGATAAGACAGCCACAGCCGTCCATCTTCATCGTGGACGATCAAGGGGCCGTCCGATCAGGTCGCGTGCTCCGCGCTCACGAGGTTCCTGTGGGGGCTGGAAGACGAGACAAGTGAGTGAGCGGCGAGGGTGCTTTCGTAAATTTGAACTGCAGCAATCAGGCCTGTGGCGGAAAAAAATATGCTTTAGAATTTAAAGTGGGCAGCTGCGGCGGCGGGGTTGCTCCCCGAGACGCACGCCTCTCTGGCCTCCACGCTTCGCCACCGCACCCCCGCCCCAACCAATCCGTGATGAAGACGCCACCGGGGAAGGACGCCGCTGGCGGCCCATACGCGGCCCTCCTGCCGGAGTATGATGAGCCCGCGGGCGCGGAGCCAGGAGTGGAGGCGCCCGCCCCGGCCTCCGTCTCCGGGGCGGTGTTCAACCTGTCGACCAGCATCATCGGGGCGGGGATCATGTCGATCCCGGCGACGCTGAAGGTGCTGGGGGTGGCACCCGCGATGGTGCTGATCGCGGTGGTGGCGCTTCTCTGCGACGTCTCCGTGGAGTTCCTCCTCCGGTACACCAACTCCGGGAGGTCCATGTCATACGCCGGCATCATGGCGGAATCCTTCGGCAAGGCCGGCGCCGCCGTGCTCCAGATCTGCGTCGTCCTCACCAACGTCGGCGCCCTCATCATGTACCTCATCATCATCGGTAACGCTACTAAAACATTCTCTCTCCACAACTCTCTCGCCCCCCCATAGCCGCAGCTCTGATCGAACCGGGCGACAGGGGATGTGGTGTCGGGGAACGAGTCGGAGGGGGCGGTGCACCTGGGCGTGCTGCGGGAGTGGTTCGGGGAGCAGTGGTGGAACGACCGGGCGGTGGCGCTGCTGCTCATCCTGATCTTGGTGCTGCTGCCGCTGCTCATGCTCCGGCGCGTCGGTAAGTAGGGGCCTGCTCTCTCTAAACAATGGTTAAATTTGTTGATTTAATTATTTTACATTTTATGGAAACTTACCCACCAAATACCTGCCATTTCCCATCTTAATGGTCGTGCGCTGTTGAAGGATAAGATCATCTGAGTTGTCTGATGGACGTGCGGACCCCACATTTAGGAGACATAATAATTGATAATAATAGTATAGGGAACATAACATTTCTTTTTAAATATGATTTGTTATTTTTTACGAGTCTTTTTTTATGTTTATAATTTTTTTGTGTGAAATCATCGTTGGAAAATGTCTCGTCCACGAACCTAATTGAAAGGTAATATGTAGGCATTTAATACTCATAACTTACCACTTAAACTCTGAATTCAATAGATGTAACTTTTCTTTAGTGGTCCTCCTTTGAGTGTACGTGGGTTTATTTGGTTCGGATGGATATGTAAAGTCATAGACTTCTGGGGGAACATTTTTTTATAACTATATTTTTATTCCCTAACACAACCTATTTCCAAGAAAAGATGAGCTTCGTGGGTTCGAGATAAAATAAGTTATGAACATTTAAAATTGAATGGCAAAAAATGTAGATATTACGATATTTTTAATTGTGGAATTATGAATTCAAGATTAAAATATTCTTACATTGGGGCTTATAAAATGGAGTTATTTTTTTGCATTAAGAAGTTATATTAGGGATATTTTTTAATATTAGGTGCACTTTTAATCTGAAGTAGTTGTACTTGTTTAACAACAGATTACTGTACCCCCAATCTTTGACACACTGGGGTTGTATTAACATTAAAGGTGCCGAAGACGCATAACTCACGTTCAATATTTCCACCTTTTCCTTAACTACTAAACCTATATTTACATGATTTAAGGGTTACAAAAAATAATGGAAAAGTTTATATTGTCAAATAGAAGAAATCCATCTCCTTGCTTGCTAGTTGCTATATATGAAGATTAATTTTGTCATTATAATTTCCAAAGAGAGAGCATTTATTCTAACTAGATCATGACCTGTCGAATGGCATATAGCCATTACTTTGGCATAGGAATTATGCTCACTCAGTGGAATAATCTCGATGCTGAGAATAATTAAAGTTGTTCTTGGCGATGCATGAGCGCGACATGGGTATCCAACTCCACCCATGATCTTGCCATCCTATGATCATGACAACCGTCGTTTAGAAAGCTGTCAAAAAACAAGGATCTTGAACACCAAAATTTAATTTCAGAATTTGAAAATGTTGGATTCATGATATTATAATGGTCAAATTAATTAAGTCTTTATCAGATATTTGATTTAGTTTTTAATCTCTCATAGAATTGTAACTCATTACAATAAGTGTTATATCATGTTACAATATCCGTTAAATTTTGTTATAGCAAAGATCTTCTTGTTACTAGGGATGTCAATTGGGCCAGGCCGGACCGGCCCGAAGGCCCGGTGGCCGGCCCGATTTTATACGGGTTTGGGCCGTATATTTTAATCTCTTTTAAATTTTGAGCCAGGCCCGGCCCGGTGTAAGATTGGGCCAGGCTTGGGCTTGACTCGGCCTGGCCCGGGCGGCCCGGTGGCTCGGTAATTTTTTTTGAAAAAATAAGTGATACGGCGATAATTCTAATATTTTAAAATTTTGGATTGAAAATTATATTGTGAAGCTATGTTTAATGACTTAATATTCATTTCATATTTGTAACAACTAGAAATAAATTTATCTAGATTAGTCTAATATTTATTTTATGTTGTTTTGATTTGATGAACATCAATTTTATTGTAAAAATAAATAAATAATAATACTATTACTTTAAAAAAGATAAAACCGGGCCAGGCCTGGACCTGGGCCGAGCCTTACATAATCGTCCCGAGCCGGGCCGAGCCCGAGTCGGTCAATTAGAGACCGGGCTGGACCTGGGCCAACCTAGGTCCGGTCCAGGCCCGGCCCATTGTCATCCCTACTTGTTACATAGACTCTTAATTAATTAATTTTATTATAATTTAAAAATTATTTTTAAAAATAAATCTATCTTTATCCAAGAAAATTTATTTATAAATTTTTGTTTTAGTTTACTTTTTATTTTTGTTTTTATGGAAAAGTTATCCTTTTTTTGGTGGAAGAAAATGACGATTTTATTTATTCTTTTATTCAACGAATAATGGATAATCCAAGACTCTATGAGGTTCACATCGGCGGTGTCCGTCCTCCTGGCCGTGGTCTTCGTCACCATCAGCGCCGCTTTGGCTATCTACGTCATCACCACCAGCGCCACCATGACCCCCAGCCTCCTCCCCGACCTCCGCCACCGCACCTCCGTCTTCGAGCTCTTCACTGCCGTCCCCGTCGTCGTCCTTGCCTTCACCTTCCACTTCAACGGTGACCCACCACCCCGCGCGCTTGATTGGCTTCCCTGCATTGCAGCTGGGTCTAACTCAATTTCCCTCCACTCTGTGTGCAGTCCATCCGATCCGCGCGGAGCTGCAGAAGTCCTCGGACATGACCCTGGCCGTGCGGATCTCCCTGGTGCTATGCTCCGTCATCTACGCTGCCGTGGGGCTCGCCGGATACCTCCTCTTCGGGGACGCCACCATGGCAGACATCCTTTCCAACTTCGACAGGAGCTCCGGCGCCAGCATCGCCCCACTGGTGAACGACATCGTCCGGCTTAGCTACGGGCTCCACCTCGTCCTCGTCTTCCCGCTCCTCAACTACTCCCTCCGGATCAACGTCGATGGGCTACTGTTTCCCAAAAGGCCGCCGCTGCCCTCTGACACGCCCCGGTTTGTCTGTCTGACGCTGGGGTTGATGTTCTTGGTCTACCTGACCGCCATCGCTATCCCCAACATCTGGATATTGTTCCAATTCTGTGGGTCGACCACTGCCGTCTGCCTCTCCTTAATATTCCCGGCTTCCATAGTTCTCAGGTAATCGTTTCTTTCACGTCTCTGTTCTTATTGCCTAATCAGAAACGTAGCTAGAAACATCTGCTTCTGATAAGATGAGGAGTGCGCATGCTTATCCACGAGCTCATCCATGGCCCTCTGGGCTCACAAACGATGCAGGGATGTGCATGGGATCGCTAGCCGGAGCGACAAGGTGATTGCCGGCACAATGATTGCTCTAGCGGTGGTGACGAGCACCATCGCCATATCCTCCAACGTCATCAGCATTTTAGGGAAGACGACATAAGTGGCTCGGTTTTAAGAAGCTTCTATGTAAGACTTTGTACACGCAGCAGGACAGCATCCAGATTGCAGGACCTATCCGATTCTTGTTTGGCTATTCATTAGGCGATGGATCGAGAATCAAATTCCAAGGGGAGGAAGAAGGAATCGTGAATGCCATATGTGGAGCGAGGAGGGCCGCCTTCCATTCCAGAGGGAATTAAGAAGCCTAAGCATGGTAAGTCCTTTTTTTTCATGATGGCTCTTGTTTGCACCGACAGGTTGGAATCTGGTCCCAGTAGGACGGGGAGGCAGAGCATGTAATATTCCTTAGATGATCAGATGTGTAAAGCCAGATTGCCAAAGTATTTTTAAAACATTTCCTTGTATATGGTTGTGTTTGTGAAGAGTTAAGTGCTGTATTACAAACCTAATTAGGTTCCTGCATGCATATTGCAGTCCCATACAAAAGGTTCAAGATGGGTTTCTTTTGCCAGGCCCCATATCAGATGTCAAAAGTTGCTTCCTGTCTCTTTCCCTCCTGTTGCCTGCTTTGCCTTTTTCTTTTCATCTATCTTAGCTGAGTTAACTCAGTGGAGTTGAACTAGAGCTACTCATTCTTTTGCTGAGTCGAGTCTCAACTCATGACATGAGTTTGAGACAGGTTCAAACTCGGGTTCTAACTCTAATACTCTTGAGTGGTTCGAGCTCGAGCAAGTCAAATTCTGACTCGATTCTGCTCATTGCCACCCTTGATGCATGCATTTGAATGATTTGATAAAACCGGCTTTGTAACATCAAAAGATAATTGTACACTGACGCAAAGGTATCATTCCTTTGTTAATTAAGTAGATGCCTGAAATGTCACACGAAGATTTCGTGTTAAGTATCCTGACTCCCCAAGCCATGAAGGGAGACTTTCCCTTCATGAAAAGAGCATGGCTGTTACTGTTGTAAATACAGTGTGTAACAAGGTTGACACACGGTAACAATCGGATTTAAACATGTAAACACAGAAAGCAAACATATGGAAATAGTTCAGATAACAACCACCAAAATGAATTGTACGCGCGCGCCCGTCCAATCCGACGTCGCACGTCTGTGATATGATCTAGCATAGTCCATCTTTGTCTATAAGATATAGTCTCCTACATCTTTGGGGTTATAAAGTCCTCATACTCTTTAGAGTTTCCAATATGACACTAAAGACCTCACACATACGGAGATCAAACTAGCATATCTTTTACTTCATCAACTTTGAATTTTTCCTTTCTATTATAGATTGCCTCCCAATCACCCAATATTCAACGTTATTGCAACCAAACACCCCCAGAATCCAAAGAGAGAAGGAAAAAGAAAAAATAAAATTTAATTGTAGCAGTGCAGGAGGCAGTCCTCAAACACATTTCTCCGTAAATTACTCTCTTCTCCCATGACCGGCGCTAGCGTCCATGGCCGAGCTCAGTTCACTCTAGCTCCTTGCTGCTCCTCTCGGGCTGATCAACCACGGCTTGGTAGCGGTACGAACAGGCACACAGCAAGTAGAACCCAAAGTTGATCACCCCCACGGCGGCGAGCATCCAGCACACCTTGTCCAACCTACCAGCGTTGATGTCCGCCGCCAACCAGTCTGTAACCCTTCTGACCAGGTCCACCACGGCGGTGCTGACGTAGAACCCCACCGCTATCGACAGCCCTACCAGCCCAGTCGCCGAGCTCCGCAGGGTCTCCGGGAACACCTGGTAGTACAGCGCCACCTGCCCCGGGAAATGGAAGGATTCCCCTAGCCCCACCATTGCCAGCGGTGGCACCAGCCATAGCACCGACATCGGCACGAGCGCCCCCGGCTGGTGCTCCAACTCATGCAGGGACCGCGCGGAGGCAAGGCGCCTCCGCTCCACCAGCGCGGCCGCGGCCATGGCCGCGGTGTTGACGACGTGGCCGACACCCACGCGCTGCAGCGGGGTGAGAGGCCGGCCGACGAGACGGCGCCACGCCGGGTAGAGGCAGCGGTCGAGGGCGGGGAGGGTGACGGCGGCGGCGACGAGGGCGACCACGCTGAGGGTGCCGGCGGGGACGGTGAAGTGGGGGCCGAGGCGGCGGTCGAGGGAGAGCGCCTGGAGGATGGCGAGGCTGAGGACGATGCCGATGGAGACGCTGAGGAAGATGGAGGAGAGCCAAAGGGGGAGGATCCTGACGACGGCCTTGAGGTCCTCCACCTGATCGACGGTGCAGAGACGCCATGGCCGGGCGAGGGAGCCGTCGGCGTTGATGTCGCCCGGGGTCGTCAGAGCCGCCCGGTTCAGCAACCTGCAGTTTTGGTTTTTCCGGTTTAAGGATAGGGTTCCGAGAGCCGGTTGGCCACATTTGGACTCAAACTCTCTCTCACGAGAATATTCAAAGGTGCTTGTGGATGCTACTTTACACATGAAAAGTTCATCAAGTCATATGCTTATAAAGATCAGATGCCTGGATTTCAACTTAATTTGTTATCGACCATTCATGATGATCAGAAATATTAATCATAATATGATGAGTTTTAAGACTAATTACAAAAAGTGATCATGTTATATACATAAATGTTATAATAGATTAGTTACTAAAATCTTACATAAATGTTACTAAAATCATGATTAGTTGTTGAACTTATTACAATTTTAACAAGGTGTAATCAACAACTGGTCCATTCCTTGATCGATTACTTGTTTTTAAGTTCATTGACCAATTCATTTTAACAACTGGTCCATTCCCCACTCATACTTATTTTTAGGTCCAAAAAACTTTTTCACCGTCAGTTAACTGACGGTGGAAGGAAGTGAGAGCGGTTCTTTATTTTCACCACAAATGTTCTTCTTGTTTCGAAACCAAGTTTGGTCGGATCTTCTTCTTGTTTCTTGGACGTCTCCCCCATCCTTAGTCCCTTGTCATTTGCACACACAAGGCTTTCATCACCTTCCATTCCAGCATTCTCACCCAGCAATCCTCCATTGTCTTCCTCTTCGGGCTCGTGGCTCCTCTGCTAGGCGACATCACCAGCTTTGTTCCCGTCATCGGGAGCCAAGGACCAGAGAATGTCCCATGTACTATTTACCCTGTCCATAACAGGGAGTGACATAGGCGGAAGAGGAGAAAGGAGAGGCAGGCGAGCGCCCTTAATCCCTCCTCCCCGATTACCTGCACGTACAACATCGCTCAGAAAGGAGGACTTGGTCACTGGTTGTACTTCAAAACGGAATCTTTCAGGCAGGTCTCCGAGGCCATCCCCTTCCTCACTGGCCTGCTGCTGCTGCTGCTGATGCTGCTCCTCTGGAGGGGGTTTTGATTGACCTTCCACCTCGGCGGCACATTTGCCCCTACTCTGATCAGGGAGATCTTGATATCCAAAGACGGCCCAGTCGCCAGGGGTGATGGCAAAGTCGTCGGGGTCGGACAGGCCCAAAAAACGACACACGGCATCGAATTCCCCTCCACCTCCCCGCTGATGCGGAAGCTCGTCGGGCCGGGAAAGGGGGTCGAAGGCAACACCGAGGCAAAATCCGCCGCCGCCGGCAAGACATCCAGGGTCCGAATCAGGCGCCCCTCGTCGCACCCGCCCGCCGCCGGCAAGACATCCAGTTTCGAAAACAAGAAGATCTGCCACCGCCTCTGCGCCCACGCCCATGCCCACGCCCACGCAGGCGTCCTCCCAATCCCCGCCGCCGCCATGGATCCTTCTCGCCGAGCCGAAATCGACGACTTTGGCCTCCCCCGCCGGCGATCTGACGTCCTCCGCAAACAGAGGTCTGATGGAAGGGAACGGAAGGACCTTAAAATAATAGAAAGTAGACAAATGGATCTAAACATAACTATTCTGGTCAATGGACCTAAAAATAATGAAAAAGTCAACAAATGGACTTAAAATCAAAAAACCCTTTTAACAATTCAGACTCGGATTTTGGGGACCCTCAGAATACTTGTGTATCAACAAATACTCGATGTATCAATATCATCCGTTATCTATATATTATTGAACTGCATAATATATATGACGAGTTTTAAGAATAATCACAGAAGTGATCGCGTTATATGCATAAATGTTATAAGAAACGTGGCTTTCAGATGTGTATTAATTAACATAATTCTACTAAAAATATGTGTAAAATATCTCTCTCGACTCTCGTTATATATATGTTATAATTGTGGTGGTGTAATCCTGTTTGGGCCGGAACCAAACGGGCCTCCACTAGAGTGAACTGGGAAGACGGACGCCGGTGCGGACGGGGCCTGCAAGACCAGAAATGGATCAGGGGGCCCGGTGAAGACCAGGGAAACCCTCCGATACCTAAGTCAGTGGAGAGCTTGCAAGGCAGGGGGTTTTGAAGAATGAGAGTGTGTTCGCGTGAGAGAGAACGTACCGTTGCATGGTACTGTACCTATGCTTTTATAGGCGTTGGTGCCAAGGCCAACGTGCGTAATGTTGGTAGATCGTGCCTGAAAAGGCGCCTTGATGGGCGCGCATAACAGGAGGAGTTATGCGCTCAGGTGCCCGTTGGGATGCCAGACAGTTCGTGCCTCTTGATGATGGAGCGCATGGCCTGGGGCGGTTATAACCGCGGCGTAAGCCAGAGAGCCTGCTCGGCACCCTCTGGATACACCTTCCGAGCAGGTGACCCACATAGGGGCTCGAACGTGCTGTTCGGTGTTATCCAGGGTTGTACCGTGCATCAGGATTGACGCTCCTGTTCGGAAGCCGTCCGCTAATGAGCTCGGCAATGCTTCGCTTGGAATGACTGGCGCGTGGACCCCCTTGCACCCGATCCGCACGGAGACGTGGGACCGTACGGGGAGGTCGCGTCACAGAGAGAAGGCATTGATGGGCCTTGACGCATTGGGCTTAGGTGGCAGAAAACTGCCACCACACTTGCCCCCCACGCCCTCAAGTGGCTCGGAAGCCGGAGCGCTTGAGGGCGGCGCCCTGCTCGGGTGTCATTTCCGCCATAAATGCGGTATCGCCCTCGGAGATCCGAACAGACCTGTAGTGACGCTTTTGCAGAGGGGTTCGCCTCGAAGACGAGGCTTTCATGATGACCACGTGGGACGTGTCAAACCCGAAACGTCACACGCCAGGCCTGAACGGTCACCTGCGGGTCATTCGAGAGGAGACTTGGAGTGGAGGGAAACGCCGTTTCCAGCCCCGCTTCGAATTTTGCGCCTCACCTTCCTTATAAGGAAGGGGAGGGGGTGAGAGCGGGATCTTCGTCTTCGAAAGGTTTTCCAGATTCCACTGCTTCCCAAGCCGCTCGCCATCTCCTCCCTCGAGGCTTCCTCCGCTACTGTTCTTCTTCTTCTTCTTCATGCGTTGTGCTCTCCGTCTTCCAGTGATGGCCCAGAAGGGAAAGGAGATCGTTGAAGTCAGCGGGATGCCGCCGGTGGGAGCGAAAGCGGCGAAGTATCGGAGCTTCGAGGGTCTCCGAGAGCGCTTCCGGATAGGTGAGGAGTACGACATCGTCCTGATGCGTGAGGACGAGTCGCACCTAACCCTGAGGCCGGGGTGCTTCGTGCTTTCGTTGGACCTGCTGGAGGCTGGTCTCTGGCTGCCGATACCGGAGATTGCAAAGGAGCTGCTCCGGAGCTGGAAGGTGGCGCCTATTCAGCTGACGCCCAACTCGTGGAGGACCATATTCGTCTTCTGCATCATATGTAGGAAGAGGAAGATCGAAGCGACTGCGGAGATCTTCCGGAATCACTTTAGCTTGGCGTGCTCTCCGCAGTCCGGGATGGGGATCGTGTACGTGAAACACCGTACGAACCGGATGCGGATCAACTTCTCGCCTCGACTGTCCAACAACAAGGGGTGGACAGGACGCCTTTTCTCCGTGGGGCGACGAAAGGGAGCGAACATCCCCGAGTGGGACTTCCCCGTGAGGGTGGTGGAGCCCCTGAGGAAGGCGGACATGCCCCCTTTCTTGATTAAGGAGGCAGCCGCGGCCTCCCATCCGCTGAACACGGTTGGGGTAAACCACGCCGAGGGGTACCTGACCGAGTACAAGCTTGTGAAATGCAAGCTTAGTCATGCCTGGGGTAAGTCTTCTGTTGCTCTGCTCGTTTCCTTCTCCCACATACATGGGTTCTGACCCTTCTTCTGCCTCTTCTAGACGATGAAGAAATAGCCGCTGGTCGGGACCAGAAGGAGATGGCGAACTATGCCGAGATGATCCCTGTTAGCCTTTGCTCAATAAAGCTGGACGAGGGAGGCTCCGCGAAGGGGCCCGCGCAGAAAGCGAAGGCCGTAGCGAGAGGAGGTGTCGTGAAGGAGGCACTTGAGACGGCGACGACTGCAGGGGCGACTTCTCTCCCTCAAACGAAGAGGAAGGAGAAGCGCAAGGCGGCTGTGGTGGAGTCGCAGGCCGAGGGCCGTCACTTCGAAGAGGAGGTGTCCTACGAGCCCCGGGCTCGCAAGAAGAAGAAGGCGACGAAATCGATGCTGCACATTGCAGAAAGCGCTGCGACAGTGGAGGATGAAGAGGAGGATCGTGAGCCTCTGCTGGCTCGAAGCTCTCGCCAGCGTACGGGGACGCCCGAGGAGAGGGCGTCCGCAACTCTAGCTGTGGACCGTTCGAAGGCGGTCATGAAGATGTCCGCCGAGCTGGGCCTGATTATGGTCAGCGATGAATCAGACTGCTCCGGAGGGCGGGCAAAGTCGCCGGTGCGAGAGACCCAAGAAGTCCTGCCCCGTGAAGGGAGTGCCGAGCAGGATGACGCGCCAGACGAGGGCGTACAGCTCGGTGCCGAGGACGGGGCGGTCGCCACGGACTTCACTCCTGCGCCAACGGCTGTTTGCGGTTCTGGCAAGGCAGTTCTTCCGAGGGGGGATATTCCGCAAGGAAGCGGAGACATCCTGCCCCCCACCTCGGTGATCACCGAAGGCCGTGTAGTCGGCGAGGATGCAGTCGAGGTGATTACTGAGGATCTTGTAGTCGGCGAGAGTGCAGCCGTCCTCGGGGGGAAGAGCGCTCAAGCTGCTGGGGATGCCGAGGAGGGCCGTGCAGCAGCCCTTGCAGCCTTCGCTTCCGCGGACGGTGGGGAGGTGCGGCCGGTGACAAGGCAGGAGGCCGTTGGGGCGGGTCTGGCTTTGGCTTCGACGAGCGTTGTTGCCATGACCTCCGGGTCAGGCCGGCCGAAAGACCTTGTGATTGACGCCGCCCTGATCTCGTCTGCCGCTGCTGCGACCAAGGACGAGAGTTCCGGGGACGATGATAGGCCTCTGAGGGAGGTGCTGCACCGAAGACTCCCCGAGGTGCCCTCGGTGGCGGCGCTGGAGGCGACGCTTCGTCGCGTCGAAGTGTTGCCAAGGAAGCTGCCCCCTAGCCCGACTGCCTCTTACCTTGATCGCCTAGCAAGGTGCCAGGACCTTCCCGCCGAGAGGACTCCGGAGGTGCAAACGGAAGAATACCATCCCGAGAACCAAGATGATGATGTGGCAAGCGACGTCGATCTGGAGGCTCTTGTGGAGGGGATATCTACGTCGCTAGGCGTTCTGAAGGCTATGGCTGCTCGGTCCTGGAAGCAGAAATACCTGTATGAGGCACAGTCGGCTTTCTGCAAGGACCTCACGGCGAGGCACAAGGCTCGCGAGGCGGATTTGGAGGAGGAGGTGAAGAGCCTCAAGACTGCCCTTCAAGCCTCGGAGCTTAATGTCGTCGTGGCCCGGGCCGAGAAGGAAGCTCTGGCCAAGGTGGTCTCAGATGCCGGGGTCCGTGCCGTGGCGGATTACAAAACCGGATCTGATTATAAGGAGGAATTGGAGCAGTATGGGGCCCGCTGCTACAGAGTAGGTCTCAACGCTGGAAGGGAGTTCGGAGAGCGTTTATCCTGGGTCGAGCGCGCCCGAGAAGCTTTCGAGGCCGCTATTCGGGAATGCAGGCGTCGGACCAATGATGCCCGCTTGGATGATGTGCGCTTCGCGCAATTCCAATCTGGGCGAATGCCTTCTTCAGATGAAGGTGCTGGCCCCTCCGAACAGGCTCCTTAGCTTTCTCCTGTTCCATATCCTTCTTATACTTTCTTTTTGTAACCGCGGCCAAGCAGGGCCCGTATGTAAGCAAAAAAAACATTTTTGTGAATGAAGTCTTCTGCTCATGAGATTGCCTTATAGCTTCACTTTCTCTATCTTCTCCCTTTTTGTTGATTGCTCCTGCTCGGATCGGAATCCGTTAGCTTCATAAGCGTTGTATATAAGACGCAGATCGTTGGGAACCGTAAAGGAGGTTCTGATCAGGTGTATACGCCAAATGCTTATGAAACAACATGAGTAGGGAGGAGAGAGGTAGGATGCTGAAAGAAGGCTTCTATAAATGATAAGCCTTAAGATTAGAGACATGCCAAGTCCTGGGTATGGCTTCGCCACTAGGGGTAGTTAGCTTATATGAGCCTTTTCCGAGGATATGGGTGACCTGATAAGGTCCTTCCCATTTGATGGCAAGTTTGCCGACTGCTCTTCGGGGGTCCGAAGCCGAACAGCGGCGCAAGACCAAATCTCCCACGTTGAACCGCTTTTCCTTGACTCGCGCATTATAATACTGTGCGAGTCGTTGCTGGTAAGAAACGAGGCGAATGCTGGCGTCACTTTGTCGTTCGCCAAGCATGTCCAAGTTTTCCCGAAGAGCACGGTTATTGGCGGCTTCGTCGAAGTGGGTTGTTCGGATGGTCGAAAGGGCTACTTCCAGAGGTACAACTGCTTCCGAGCCGTAGGCCAAGTGGAAAGGTGTTTCCCCTGTAGCTACCCGAGCAGTCGTTCGGTGACACCAAAGAACGTTTGGGAGCTCGTCAATCCATGATCCACCTGCAGCCTCCACTCTTGTGCGGATCTCGTGCAGCAATGTTCGGTTGGCGTTTTCAACCAAACCGTTAGCCTGGGGATGAGCCACGGAGGTGAAGTGGTTGTAGATCCCGAGCTCGGCACATTTCTGCTTGAAGAAGGTGCTGTCGAACTGCTTCCCGTTGTCAGAGGTGATCACCCTTGGGACGCCAAACCTGCAGAGAAGGTTCTTCCATACGAACTTCCATGCGGCTTGTTCGGTGATTGTGGCAACAGGTTCGGCCTCGATCCACTTGGTGAAGTAGTCGATGGCCACGAACATAAACTTCTTCCGCCCTTGGGCCTCTGGGAAGGGACCCAAGATATCAATGCCCCATCTGGCGAAAGGGCGCGGCTCGAACAGGCTGTGAACCTGTTCGGCAGGCTGCTTGATGAGTTCTCCGAACTATTGGCATTCTGGACATTTCCTGACAAAGGACATGCAATCCTTCTGAAGAGAAGGCCACCAGAACCCTGCTCGGATGATGCTGCGCGCTAGCGTTCTGCCCCCCAGATGGCTTCCGCACAGCCCCTCGTGAACTTCTTCTGTGGCCGCAAGGGCCTCCTCAGGGTTGAGGCAACGCATAAGAGGTCTTGCAAGGGACCGTCGGTACAGCTTGCCTTCTACGAGGGTGAAATGCTGAGAGCGCATCTGACTTTCCGAGCTTCGCCCTGTTCGGGCGGAAGCTCACCCCGGAGAAAGTACGCCAAGAGAGGATCCACCCAACTCGGGGTTGGTGGGCCTGTTTCTATGGCGGCTACATCAACCTCCGTGCTCGGTAAGGCGAGCTCTTCAATAAAAACGGAGCGGGAAGGGGCGATGTCACCTGAAGATGCCAGTTTGGCCAGTGCATCAGCTCGCGCATTCTGCTCCCGTGGGACATGTATAACTTCGAAGTATACGAGGCCCTCTGTCTGGCTCTTGACCTGTTGGAGGTATTGAACCATGCGGGGTTCCCTCGCTCCGAACTGTTCGCTCACCTGGCTGGCAACCAGTTGAGAGTCACTAAAGACTCTAAGACGAATGGCTCCAAGGTGCCTAGCCATGCGGATACCGGACAGCAAGGCTTCGTACTCGGCCACGTTGTTGGAGGCCGGAAAGCGGAAACGGAGGGCGTATTGGAACTCTAACCCCTCCGGGGAGGTGAGGACCAAACCTGCTCCACTCCCTGTGACACAAGAGGATCCGTCGACGTAGAGCTCCCATGGGGGTTCATCTGCCAACGGTGGATCCTGCTCGGCCGGAAGGGTACATTCCGCCACGAAGTTTGCTAGCGCCTGCGCTTTGACCGCCGTCCTCGGTCGAAAGCTGATGTCGAACTCACCAAGCTCTATCGCCCACTTAACCAACCTGCCGGAAGCCTCCGACCGCTGAAGGATGGATTTCAGCGGCTGATCGGTTAGGACTGTAACGGAATGGGCCTGAAAATAGGGCCTAAGCTTCCGAGCAGTCGTGACGAGAGCAAGGGCGAGTTTTTCAGCTCTGGGGTACCTCCTTTCAGCTTCTTGGAGGACCCTGCTGATGTAGTATACTGGATGCTGCGCCGCTTCCACTTCTCTGATCAAGACTGCACTGATGGAGTGTTCGGTGACCGAAAGGTACACGAACAGAGGTTCTCCGAGCACAGGCTTTGAGAGAACAGGAGGGGCTGCCAAATATGCCTTCAGCTGGTGAAGGCAGCCTCACATTCTTCAGTCCACTGTACTTGACCCCCTTGCTTCGAGGCGCTTTTAGGGCCTCGGAGCAACTTGAAGAAGTTAAAACTTCTTTCCGCTGCTCGGGACATGAACCGGTTTAGTGCCGCAAGACACCCTGTCAGGCGTTGGACGTCGCGCACTGTCTTTGGACTGCTCATTTCAAGCACGGCTTGGATTTTCTCCGGGTTTGCCTCTATTCCTCTATTTGACACGAGAAAACCGAGGAACTTGCCCGACCGAACACCAAACGCGCACTTGGCAGGGTTGAGCTTCATATTGTACTTTCGCAGAGTTGCAAAAGTTTCCTGGAGGTCGAAAATGTGATCAATGCTCGGAAGCGTTTTGACCAATATGTCATCCACATAGACTTCCATGTTGCGTCCGATCTGCTGCTCGAACATCTTGTTGACCAGCCGCTGGTAAGTCGCGCCCGCGTTCTTTAGACCGAAAGGCATTCTGGTAAAACAATATAAGCCTAGGTCTGTGACGAACGTCGTGGCGTCTTGATCCGGAGGATGCATACTTATTTGGTGGTAACCAGAGTATGCATCCAGAAAGCTGAGAAGCTCGTGTCCGGAAGTAGCATCCACCAGCTGGTCAATGCGCGGCAGAGGGAAGTTGTCCTTGGGCGTTGCTTTATTGAGATCTTTGTAATCCACGCACACACGCCATTTACCGTTGGCCTTGCGTACGAGGACCACATTGGAGATCCATCTTGGATATTGGGCTTCTCGGAGGAGCCCAACAATTCGGCTCTTGACTACGTGATCCTGGATCACGGTCTGCCGTTCTCGGTTCACAGGTCGCCTCCTTTGCTGAACTGGTGGGATCCGTGGATCGAGGCGGAGGCGATGGACCATTACCTCCGGGGGGATGCCCGGAAGCTCATCATCAGACCAGGCGAACACGTCCAAATTGGCCAGCAGGAAGGCTGTGTAGCGCTGCTGCTCGGCCTCAGTTAGCAAGGCGCCAATATATAGGACGTGTTCGGGGTCTTCGTCTACCTGGATGGGGATTAAATCTTCAGCAGGCGTTCCTCGGCTGGTGGAAGGTTGATCGGTCGCTGGAGGGGCTGGATCAGCGAGTGGTTGCTTGTCCCTTAAAGAGAGGACATAGCAGCGGCGAGACTCGCGCTGACACCCGAGCACTTCGCCAACCCCGCTCGGAGTAGGAAACTTCATCTTCTGATGGAGTGACGAAGGTATTGCTTTGATGCGCTCGATCAGACCCCTACCGAGGATGGCGTTGTATCCAGGCATGGTGTTGATGACTAAGAAGTCAACAATCTTGGTCACAACCCTCGGAGCCGTCCCTAAGGTGATTGGGAGGCGAACCCTTCCCATGGGCTGGACCGAAACTCCCGAAAAGCCGAACAAAGGCGAGTTTATAGGGGTGAGTTGGTCGGTTCTCAGGCCCATGAGGACAAAACAGTCGTAAGCCAAGACATCGGGGGCGCTTCCATTATCCACCAGAATCCGGCGCACATTACAGTGGTTGATGGTGGCCGAAATGACCAACGCATCGGTGTGTGGGGTTGTAACCCCTACAAGATCTTCGTCCGAGAAGGTTATAGCCTCCTCGGGCTATGCACGTGCAGGACTGGCGGGATATGGAGCCGGCCGAGGTGCCGAAGGCCTATCTACGACATGCACTCGCCTTGCGTAGTCGCGTCGGCTTCGAGTGCTTTCGCCGCCTGCGCCGAAGCCTCCCGCGATCACGTTGATCTCCTGCCCATTGGGCTCATTGTTGATCGGCTGTTCGGGAGTACGCTCGCGGCGTCTGGGGCGCTCTTCATTCCGACGCACGAACCGCCCAAGATAGCCGCGCTTGATAAGGTCTTCGATTTCGTCCTTAAGCTGGCGGCACTCGGAGGTGTCGTGGCCGTGGTCGCGATGAAAGCGACAGTACTTGTTCTGATCGCGCTTCCGGGGGTCGGAGCGCATCCTTTGTGGCCACCGAACAAATGCTTCGTTCCTGATCTCTACCAGGATCTGTTCGGGTGCCACAATGAGGGGGGTGTAGTTGGTGAAGGGGCGCGGACGACGCGGAGAATCACCATTGCGTCGTCCCTTCTTCCGATCTCGGTCGGAATCGTTGTCGGAAGGCCGCTTCTTATCCGACTGCTCCGCTCCCCCTGCTCGACCCTACTTGCTGCTAGGCTCTCCTCGCAAGCCGCGTGGCGCTGTGCGATGGAGAGCAGCTCGGCGAGGGTAGCGGGCTGCTGAACGCCAAGGGTCCTCTGCAAAAAGCCATCGCGAGTGCCCTGGATGAGGGCACTGGTTGCCAGAGGGACGTCTAGGCGCGAGATGCGAAGCGCCTCTGTTCGGAACCTCTTCACGAAGTCCCAGAGCGCCTCGCCTTTCTTCTGGCATACGGCCAGGAGAGACGCCGCCGTTCGCGGCTGCGACCTTCCGCCAAGGAAGTTGTCCCGGAAGGACTTCTTCAGTTGGCGGAAGGAGGTGATGGAGCCCGCCGGGAGGGTTTCGAACCAGGCCCTGGCGGTCTCCTTGAGAGTTGTAGGGAAGGCCCTGCACTTGGCCGCGTCTGATGCTCCATGGAACACCATGTGCGACTCGAAGCCGTGGATGTGGTCGGCCGGGTCGATTGTGCCGTCGTAGGGTGCGATGGTGGGCAGAGGGAGCTTGGAGGAGACTTGAGCTTCCAGGATCTCCCTGCTGAAAGGGGAGCGGAAGTCCAAGTCATCCTCCGCCGGAGCTTTCCCCTCCGCACGCTGAACCATTGCGTCCATACGGCGCTCGAGGTCGACCACACGCCTTAAGCGCCTAGCGAGCTCCTGCTCAGAGTTGGCGGGGCCCCCTCGTCCAGACGCGTGGGAGTTGCCCCCCACGACTGATCGTGGCGGACGGGGGGAGGCGACAGAGCCTCGGTGGGAACGGCGCGGCGAATCAGCCTGCTGCTCTTGAGGCGCCGAGGGGGGGGGGGGGGGGGGCGCGAGAGCGTCGATGCGACGATTCCGCCTGCCGCTCGCGCTGTAGGGAAACCGCCGAGGCGGCTGCTCCTGCCAGTTGAACCTGTAGGGCGAGGCAGACGCCCGTCAACTGCTGCATCTGCCCCCGAAGTTCTGCTACTTCAAGGGCAGTTGCGGGTGCGGCGGCCGCTGGTGGGCGCGCATAACGGGAGGAGTTATGCGCTTAGGTGCCCGTTGGGATGCCAGACAGTTCGTGCCTCTTGATGATGGAGCGCGTGGCCTGGGGCGGTTATAACCGCGGCGTAAGCCAGAGAGCCTGCTCGGCACCCTCTGGATACACCTTCTGAGCAGGTGACCCACATGGGGGCTCGAACGTGCTGTTCGGTGATATCCAAGGTTGTACCGTGCATCAGGATTGACGCTCCTGTTCGGAAGCCGTCCGCTAATGAGCTCGGCAACGCTTCGCTTGGAATGACTAGCGCGTGGAACCCCTTGCACCCGATCCGCGCGGAGACGTGGGACCGTACGGGGAGGTCGCGTCACAGAGAGAAGGCACTTATGGGCCTTGACGCATTGGGCTTAGGTGGCAGAAAACTGCCACCACAATAATTAAGATGTCCTATAATGAATATCACTAATTACTTAGTTAAAATAAAATATTTAGACCAACATTACTATGAGATTTGACACGTATGACAAGAAAAAAGACACCATTTTGATGAATAAACAGCAGATTGGAGTACAATTAAATACCTAATGTTTGCTTTCCGTTTAAGAGAGTCAAATAAGATTCCATAATCAAATGAGCCAAGTATGAATAAAGTATATCAATTAATCTAGTGATAGTGAAACACTCCGGATTGAGGAGGATGAGACCAGGGCTATCTTACATGCGTCATGATCAATAGAGAATCTCATTATCTATCTATCTATGCACAAAATCAATAAGGAATCTGAATTATTCTAGTGAATTTATGTACTATGCATTTATCAAAGTGGCTCTGAACTGAACTTGCAAATAAACCAAGATTGAAGAAAAAAATAGGTACTGAATTAGCTCGAGTGATCGGCTCGTTTGTAGCTTTGCAGGGCAAAGAGGATTTACTTGGGTAAGGAAGAAAGAGGGAGGAAAGTGAAGTGGTCCATTCAGCTATGCCGAATCGCCGATGGATCATCCATTTGTTTGGTATTAGATAATTTAGGAGAGGAATAGTGATCATAACTCATCTCAATTTTAGATATTCTTATCTTTTATCTTAATGATGCGTGTCCTGCACGAGTATATCAATATTTTAATGGGAAAATTAATTAAGGGTCCCTGTCAGAGTGTTGACTTAATTTGTAGTCCCTGTCAGAAAATCAGAAGTCATAAAGTCCTACCTTTTGTGTTAGTTTATTTCTAGTCCCTGCTTTTTGCTTCTAGTCCTTGCTTTTTTTGTTGCTCATCATTTAATGCGTCTTGGAAGACGAGTCGTCCTTTTAACATAACTTTTTCTATTTTGCCCTTCCTTATTCTACTCGTTTCCTATTTACATTCGTTACAGTTGCCTTTGTATCAATTACAGTAAGCTTGTATGTCAGTTACAGTAAGCCTTTATATCTGTACAGTAAGTCTTTTTTTCCTTATGCTCGTTACAGTTGCCTTTGTATCAGTTACAGCAAGTTTATATCTGTTACAGTAAGCCTTTGTAACTGTTACAGACCACAACTATAAGCTCTTACAAAAGAAAAAAAAAACTTATTGTTTGCACATGCTAGGATTCGAACCAGGTCTTCACAAAGAAGACATGAGATGCCCTTACCACTAAGCTACAACTACATTTGTGTTACAACAGAACATATAATATATTTAATTAAGTATTGTAGTAAACATAATACTCTATTACAACTTATGTAAGTCTTGTTACAGTCAATATCATTCCCTGTTACAGCATATGTTAAGTTCTATTACAGTAAACATATCAGCTATTATAGTAAACATAATACTTTGTTACAACTTATGTTAAGTCTTGTTACAGTTAATATCATTCCCTGTTACAGCATACATTAAGTTCTGTTACAGTAAACATTATCATCTATTATAGTAAACATAATACTTGTTACAATTTATGTTAAGTCTTGTTACAGTCAATATCATTCCCTATTACAGAATACATTAAGCTTTGTACAATGTACATTAAACTTTGTTACAATATGCATTAACCTTGTTATAATATACATTAACCTTTGTTACAATATGTATTAAGCTCTATTACAACTTATGTTAAGTCTTGTTACAGAATACATTAAGCTCTATTACAATGTACATTAAACTTTGTTACATATACATTAACCTTTGTTAGAATACACATTAACCTTTGTTACAATATGTATTAAGCTCTATTACAACTTATGTTAAGTCTTGTTACAGAATACATTAAGCTCTATTACAATGTACATTAAACTTTATTACAATATATATTAACCTTTGTTACAATATACATTAAACTTTGTTACAATATGTATGAAGCTCTATTACAACTTATGTTAGGTTTTGTTACAGTATACATTAAGCTCTATTACAATGTACATTAAGCTTTGTTACAAGTACATTAAGCTCTATTACTGTAAGTGATACGAAATTACATTAAGCTAAGCAATAAGCTTACAGTAACAAAGGTTAATGTATATTGTAACAAAGGTTAATGTATATTGTAACAAAGGTTAATATATATTATAACAAAGTTTTGTACATTGTAATAGAGCTATATATTCTGTAACAAGACTTAACATAAGTTGTAATAGAGCTTAATACATATTGTAACAAAGGTTAATGTATATTATAACAAAGGTTAATGCATATTGTAACAAAGTTTAATGTACATTGTAACATAGCTTAATGTATTCTGTAATAGGGAATGATATTGACTGTAACAAGACTTAACATAAATTGTAACAAAGTATTATGTTTACTATAATAGATGATAATGTTTACTGTAACAGAACTTAATGTATGCTGTAACAGGGAATGATATTAACTGTAACAAGACTTAACATAAGTTGTAACAAAGTATTATGTTTACTATAATAGCTGATAATGTTTACTGTAACAGAACTTAATATATGCTGTAACAGGGAATGATATTGACTGTAACAAGACTTAACATAAGTTGTAATAGAGTATTATGTTTACTACAATACTTAATTAAATATATTATATGTTCTATTGTAACACAAATGTAGTTGTAGCTTAGTGGTAAGGGCATCTCATGTCTTCTTTGTGAAGACCTGGGTTCGAATCCTAGCATGTGCAAACAAATAAAGTTTTGTTTTTTCTTTTGTAAGAGCTTATAATTGTGGTATGTAACAGTTACAAAGGCTTACTGTAACAGATATAAAGACTTGCTGTAACTGATACAAAGGCAACTGTAACGAGCATAAGGAAAAAAAGACTTACTGTAACAGATATAAAGGTTTACTGTAACTGACATACAAGCTTACTGTAATTGATACAAAGGCAACTGTAACGAATGTAAATAGGAAACGAGTAGAATAAGGAAGGGCAAAATAGGAAAAAGTTGATGTTAAAAGGACGACTCGTCTTCCAAGACGCATTAAATGCTGAGCAAAAAAAAAGCAAGGACTAGAAGCAAAAAGCAGGGACTAGAAATTAAACTAACACAAAAGGTAGGACTTTATGACTTTGATTTTCTGACAGGGACTACAAATTAAGTCAACACTCTGACAGGGACCCCTAATTAATTTTCTCTATTTTAATTTTTATTCGAATAATAATAAAACTTATTTTTAAATTATTTTACCCTCTTTCACCTAGGTTTGAGAGTATGTGTTAACTTCATTTAGTTTGAGAAAGGTGAAGAATAGGGATCATGATCTCATTAACTAAGAACAATTATTATAGTAATAAATAATATTATTGTGTCAATAAATAATCATAATTTACTAACATAAAATATTTGACTATGTTATGTTATTATGTTAATCACTATAGTTATATGTAATATAATAATATTAACATTACTAAGCTCATTATTTATTCTATTCCTATAGTAATTAACGTATTAATATGGTCAAATTAGTGAGAACACCACACTAAATATTATTAACTTAATGAAATAACAACATTAACATTAACATAATAACATGGTCAAATTAGTGACAACATCACACTGAACTATGAATAGACTTAATGTAATAAAATATCAACACAGTAATATGACTATACTTATACATGATATAATAATAGTACTATATATGTTCATTACTATGTTAATTGATGTAAAAATATTGTTGTGTTAATGTGTTATTCTATTAAAACTAATCATAATCTACTATGTGCTAGTCATAATTTGACTATGTTCATACATTAATAATTACTATAGTAATATACGAATATAGTAATCTGTTAATTACCATGATCATATAATAGTAATAACTACATTATTATTTTAAGTTTAGTTAATGTCATTCATAATTTGACTTATAAGTTACTATGTTAATACAGTAATATAATAGGATTGTCCAATGTGCGACCAAGGTATTGTGTTTATTATACGTGCACTAACTAATAAGAGTGTCAGAGAGCTTCTTAGTTACACGACCCATCATGCACTAACTATTTCTCCACTCGATTATCTAGGTTTACCAGCTTATAAAAGCGAATTAGTTTTTTCTTGCCATCTATATATACTACCGTCATTTAATTATGTCTATATGCAGCACCTGAGACACCTAAAACTCATAAGACAACAAATGGACAGTGGCCTATGAAAAGTACAGGATCACGACACAAATACAGATCGAATCAAAAGATGCCATTTCGATCCACTTATTGACTCTCACACCGCTTTTTGCATGCGTCTGAGCATGTGAACAACCCCCTTTTTTTGGCTTGCTGCTGCATAGCACCCCACAAAAAATGGCTGCAGATCGAATCGAGTGCTGGCTACCAAACGCCACTGGAGGTTGGGCTAGTCTTCTACCATATCCATGTAATATAACTTCACAAGGATGACGCAAGTTCTCACTATAATTAAAAATACTTTTTATTTATTTTCGTCGGATATGATCAGTTATTGAAGTACATCGATCCAAGCATTTTTATTTATAGATGAGATTTTCTGGACAATACAAAACTTAAAATTATTATACACTTGATGTGTAGTAAATATTACTCTTTTTATGTGAACCAATTATGAAAGATTTCTAGAGAGGTGAGGTCGGTTTATTCCTCGTATGTATATGGGCCGACCGCATTGAGCCCAAGATCGGATCATGAGAGAGAGATAAGTTGCTTGTTCTTAATGAGGGAACATGTGACCAACATTCATCTGGGTTGCATGTGGTGATCTAATTAAAAGGCAAAAGTTAGCCCAAGAAAGAAAGGATTCCTAAGATAAATCTTCCGAGACTCAAGTAAACTCAGTCCAATAGAGAGAGAGAGAGAGGGATGAGGCGGAAAGAGAAGAGAGAAAGAGTGAGGGGAAGAAACAAAAGAGCATGCTGACACATGAAATCCCTTTTTCTGCTTACTTGCACTTACAATCAGTGGTCTCCTCTTGGAGACTCCAACAGTGGGGGCAGGGAGAGAGTTATCTTGGCCTATATAGAACTAAACTTCTTGAGCTTCTTCTTCTCCTTCTACTATAGCCACAATTATCTACGTACTAGATCTGCTTGAGCCGAGCCTAGCTATCATGAGCCTCTCACTTTAAAGCCAAGAATCGAGCTCATGGATCAGGGCTCTGGAGTCTTTTGCTTGACGGGAGACATGTCGAGCATTGAAGATCATGATTAATGGATTGAGTGACCTCGAGACTGTTAGGAGAAAGATATACCTGCAACAGAAATCCAGACGGAGAAAGAAGAGAAAGAGAAAACAAACACACTAGGGACACACAGATTTTACGTGGTTCGGAGAGGCGATTTGCCTTCCTACGTCCACGGCCGCACTGAGTTCTCTTCCTTGATACAACCTAACGATTACAAGAAGCGTTGCCTTATATACATAGAGACTAAGGCAACGCGGACAGGGGGGAGCAAACCAGAAGACAGATCTGACTCCACACATCCCCAACAGAGACATGCATGCTAAGGGAGCTAGTCATCATCACTGGTGGTGAGCACTACAACTTGGTTTCGAGGCGGTATATGAACGATGGTTGGGGGCGTGTGGGTGCCTATTTGAGCTTTTGTTAGAGCCCAGAAGTCATGAGAGGTTAGAGTGCAACTAAGAACGCGAGGAGGGATAGAAATGTGGCACAATGTGTTCCTTTCTCAATGGCCTTAGCAATTGGTAAGTGTGAGGTCAGAAAATGCCAAGTAATGGGTCTCCTCGAGGTTCAAGGGAGAGTGCATCTCAAGCAGCCTAAGGTCGGTGGCCAATATAGCATGGCAAAGTCACAGGTGTCATAGAGCTCCTCCCAAGCATCCAATAGGGAGGAGTGTGTTGGGAAGGTAGACAAGGTGGAAACAATCGGCGAAGCTTGGACGGCTAAAGAGTAGGTCTCAGGTGCAAATTGGGAGGAGAGGAGGAGGAAGAGGTTATTAGGTCAGCCCAGCATGCGGCGTAGATTGGTGACACAATCAACATCGAGCGTCATCAAGGAGAGTGTCATTGAGGAAAAGTTGATGGCTCTTAAGGAAAAGTTTAGGGTCCTGTACAAGTTTGAGTTTATTGTACCCCGATCGAGACTGGATTATCATGAATAGTACTAGTAAACCTGGCCACTTAAGTATATACGAGGAGGTTGTGTAGGCTAGCCTTAGGTTAATGTGTCATATCCTTTTATCACCATTCTACAACAGTACTTGAGTATAGCGCCTATCCAGCTTGTCCTGAATATACGACATCTTCATTTATATTTTTTATTTCCTTTTCTTGTAATGTGTCTTAGGACCAAGTTAGGGATGTCCCCCTTTTGATTTTTTTTGTATTTGTACACTCTAAAGTGCAGCCCATCACACAAAAAGTGATTATATGTTGTCACTTGTGCATGTTGGGCATTGGTTAAGGGTTTGTCGATCTCAGTACATTCATGAAATAGTCTCGATTCTTCTACATAAGAATGAGGTAGGGGGCGCCATTTCCCTTCAACATGTGCTGGGTGGACAATGTGTCCAAAGTCACTTGTCAACATTTGTCTGCAAGAGCAATGCCTTCTTCGACCTTGGATGACTCATGTTAATTGAATGATTGGCTTGTGCCCTTCTCAGTGAGAAGAACCTAAATGAGGTTGGGTTATGCCTTGTTCTGCTATAAGATAAGCTTGGCCCCTCCTAGTTTTGTTTTCCTATGTTCTCCTTGTCTTGTATGTATCTGACGGCTAGCTCGTCTTTAGTAGAGAATATGGTGGATTTGGCACTGGTCCACCAGGCTGTTGAGGCCAAGAATAATAAGAAGGCCCATACTGGTGCCGACAAGGAAGGGCCTCTGTGGAAGAAGGCCAAGCAAGTGACACTAGAAGCATCTATCTTTATCGTCGATGTCTCCTCTAATTGGAGTGGTCGCAATGCGATTGGAACCACTCTCGAGAGGTTCTGAACAACCTCAGAGGGTGTCCCTCCAACTCGAGAGAAGGAAGTCAATTACCTGGTGAGTGCCCCCATGAGCTTAGGGTGGGTAGCCAGTCCTCTGACCACCTACCCCAAGTCGGCCACCTAATGAGTGAGGACTTGGATTCATGGTAGTCATTGGTTTCCACAGACAAGGTCAATGATGGGGTCGGTTGATTCCTAGTGTTTATGTGAGCTGACCTAGTTGAGCCCGAGATTGGATCTCAGGAGATGGATGCTTGTATTTAATGTGCAAGTTTGTGATCATTGTTGACCTAAGTTGAGATGACCTAAAAAGGCAAGAGTTAGTCCGTGAAAAGGTTCCAAGAGTAAACCATCCAGAAAAGGCACACTGACATGTGTAATCTCCTTTTCGACTTACTTGTGCCTAGGACCGTTGGTCTCCTTTTGGAGGTTGTTGTTGTTGGAGTGGGGGGGGGGGGATTTTTTTGCTAATATGAGACTAAACCCCTTAGCCTTCTTCTTCCCCTTCTACTACGGCCATGATATACCAAATTCACTTTTGGATCCGAACTCAAGCTATTGGACCTATCAATTTTTAATTATGTGAACTTGCAATTTAATAGAATTTTTTGAAGGGCATTTTTTTAGTGTGCCTTGGGTGAGCATTAAGGGGTCGGTCAGGTTCGGAAAAAGTCGGGAGATCTGGGACTAGCATGAAGACTTGGGCTCTTTTTTTTTTTGACAAGAAAGACTAGTTTTCATTCATATAAAGAGAAACAAGATACATAAGATGACATATCTCCCAATGAGATGCCAGAAAACACAAACAGAACACATTGGTAGATGGCCATAAAGGATGAACTAGTGAGTTCAACAACAAACAAACACCTTTCCAACCAAAAAAGGATCATCCACATGAAGAGATAGATAGCAACTGAACCACACCAAAGGAGGGTGAGAGACGGAAGCTTCAAGATTCTACTGGAGCCCACTCAGATGGAGTATGACTACATTTTATTTTTGCAGTAACAAGGGTGAAATATATAGCTTGGAAGAAGTACATACATGAGTGATGCGCTGATAAACCCCGAAACATAATTTGAACCTTCGAAAATAAGGGTCTTCTAGAGGCTAAAAGGCTTGAACCAGTAGAACCCGAAGATGACACACCAAATCCTCCAAGGGCAACGGAAAATAAGCCGCAATAAACTGGATTAATGTTGCAAGAAGCTTCACCGGGAGAGAGCTTGAGGAGGTCGATCATGGTAGAAGATGTAGGCTTCATAAGAAGCGCTAAAAGAACCTGGACACCAGTAAGCACAGAGTAACAACACACACAAATAATAAGCTTAGGTAGGGGCTGGACAAAGCCGATCGTTAGAGGAGTCTGAGATCAGCAAGATCTCAAAATTAATAAGCAGTGAAAGGTGTGGTGAACAGGGGAGGAAGTTGGAGCTAGGGATCTAACAGGTGGATGATGGGAGAGAAAGAAAGTAGAAGCGGTGGAGATGGCTATGAAAGGCCGACCACTAGAGGAGGGAGCCTAAAAGTGGAAAACAAAAGAAATAAAAAAAGAGAACACTCGAGACGGGAAAGGGAGTAAAAGCGGAGGCGGGTCTAACAGAAGAAATGGCGACACATAGGGCTGTAAACGGATCCAGATAATATTTGGATCCGATTCGAATTCGTATCCGATTATTCGGATATTATCCGTTTAACAAATATTCGGCGGAGCGGATTTCGGATACGGATATTATCCAGTTAATAAACGAAGCGGATACGGAAACAGGTGATCTGCTCCGTTTAAGATCCGCTCCGAAATGAAGTTATTTTTGACTATTAAATCTTAAATCTAATGATCCATATATAATATATCTAATGTTAATCTTTTGTTTAGAGAGTATTTTGTTATATTTATAATTTTTTATACTTTTTATAGATTTTTTTAATTTTTAGATCACTTAATATATTTTATTAAGCTTATATTTCCGAAGCGGATAATATCCGTATCAGCTCCGAATCCGAAAATTATCCGATTAAATTATCCACTCCGTATTCGAATTATATTCAGAGCGGATACAAATTATCCGATTAACTATTCGGATCGGAACCGGAAAGCTCATATCCGCTCCGTTTACAGTCCTAGCGACACAGGGAGAAAGGGGTAAGTAGAAGACAGAAGGTGGGACAGGAGGTGAGAGGGAATCGGATTTGGCAGGGACGATTCGAGGTGGCGGGGGAAATCGGGAGCAAAAGAGGAGAACACAAAAGATAAAGGAGAGAAAAGGGGATAGGGCGGGTGGGGGAGAGAGCTTAGAGTCGGCGCTCCCCCCACCCAAGATCCACCGCCCGTGAGCAGCGACAATATTGTCGGATGACCTCAAGTGTTGCCTCCGCCTTAGGCGACTCCTTTCTTTTAACAAGAAGCGACTTATGAAGACTTAGACTCGCATGTATGGTTTCCACTTCGGTTGACATGCCTCTACCCCACTTTATAGTGGAGGGAGCTTTATTTCTACAAGTGGTGGCTTGGGGTGGTCACTTATGTACGCCTGCATATCCAGCGAGGAGAACCGAATGGCCTAAGTTTGCATTGTTCAAAATGCAAGCAACTTAATGTAATTAAGTTTAGCTTATTATGTGACATATATGGGCATTTGAGTCCAACAAAAAACTTTGGTTTGAACTAAGTGGAGCTGAATCCAACTCAATATTAATCTAGCAAATGTCCTTGTCATTTTGAGCCATTTCGTTTTTTATGATGCAAGTAATTAACTCAGCCTTAAATCATAAACAAATCACTATGAAAAAAAAAACATAGATTACTAATGGTCTAACTGTGAATTTATTTATATCATTATTAGTCAGACACCAATTTTATCATCAATGTTGTCAAAATACATGATATTAGTTATAGTATTGATATTTGTACAGGTGTGTGAATGAGGATGGCCAAAGGAGGTCAACAAAGTTAATTAAGATGAAGGAAGGAGTAAATTAAGGAAGAACCTTAATTTGGACTCCCAAAATATGAACTGTATTATTTATAATGCAGGTTAAGTCTGGTATTAGGTTGCATATGACACAAATCCTTACAATATAAGAGTATTAGAATTGATAGATGGTATTTTAATGCAACAACCAAACACCTACAGTCAAGCGCAATATCAACGTCACTATATACTGATTGAGGTATTGGTACGACAACCAAGAACTCTCTTGCATAATAAAATTTAATTTAATAAATATTTTATTTTTATTTTTATTCTATTCAATCTTTTATAACTATCTTTTAGTCCTCAATACTTGACTATTTAGTTCTAAAACTAATTCCTTAGTAATAAGTCCCTTTAAACAAAGAAATAGGTCCTTCATGATCAGTAGTAAATAAGAAGGATCTAGTTCTAAGAAAAAATTAGAATCTGAAGTTGAGAACTGTATAATCAAGTTATAAGAACTAAGCTCTGAGTGAGAAAGTTTATATGTCGAACTCAGAACTACTATTAAAAAAACAAAAACAAAAAACCTCTAATCGAAGGCATGCGCTATCATCAGTTTAGTGGAAAAAGATCAAATCACGACATGACAAAGTATATATCCTTACGGTAAAACAAGGATAAATGATATAATCTAATGCATGTGTTTTGTTTAGTCAAAGCATTAGTTGTGATATAATATTAATTATAACATTGATTCTAAATAATGGGATAAGTAGTCTTTGATAAGATGATGATGATGATTATTATTATTATTGATGTTGGAGGGCGACTGCAGAAAGGAAGGAGATATATATATAGTCAAGATGGAGAATCGAATAATTTTCTACCCATGAATATTCATAACTTAATGCTAAGTAAGACTGGGGATGCATGATCCAGTAGGTGCACACCACCAAATGATGATGTGCGTACAAACTCCATTTTGATTGGGCAATCAATTATATATATGGTGATGGATGCGAGACATCTAATAGATGCTGAGTTTGAGGATATGAACTTGGGGCAATCATATTAATTGAGGATATGAACTTAAACATTAAGCTTCCATTCTATTGTTCATATATATGCATATTGTCTAGTTGATTAAAGTCGTTGTTTTATAAATTAATATTCAGTAAATGAATCTATAGTACTAATTGGAAAAAGGAGATTATACGAGATAGAACAGCGATATACGCTTATTATAAGCTAGATACGTCTAATATAATGTCTGCAGAGGCTAATTAACTTACCTCACTGCTTGTTTAGTGTTTATCAGATGGAGTAGTTGGATACTTAAAACATTTTTTCCTTTAAAAATATATAGTTGTTCTTCTATTTCTCACCAGCAGGTGGCAACCGGCAAGAATCTGATGCGAGCTAGTTCCCTCATATTGGGAAGAAAGCTCAATTGCATCACATGCTGGTAGCAGTTTACGTTATAATCCTTTTGTTTAAAGTGTAGCAGCTGCCCAAAGGCCCTCATGTGTAACTAATTATCTACTACTGTCTACTTCCGGCAGGTTGATCGATCGAACTTTTCGCCATTAATGTTGGATAATAATGCGATCAGAGAAGAATCCATACCTGAAGCTTCCGGTGGGAACCTTGTGCTTCTCTCCGCTGGAGCTGCCGCAGTAGTACTCCACCTCCGTGGCCTCTTCCCTCGCCGCCGCCACCCTCCACTTCCTCGTCGCCGCGACGAGCACCCGTGCCAAGCCCACGTAGGGGCTCCCCCCCGGCGTGGCCCCGCGGTAGTAGCCGGCCCCCAGGAGGAGGACGACCACGCTGGCGGCGTTGGCCGCCGTGCATATGCCGAAGCCCCAGCCCCAGCTCACATTGTCCTGCACGTAGACGACGGCCGTGGTGGCGATGATGCCGGCGACGTACATCACGAAGAAGTACCAGTTGAAGAAGACGTTCTGGTCTCGGGGATTGTCGAACTGGTTGGCCCCCATGGTGGCCAGGTTGAAGCGCGTGCCCCCCGTCCCGGCGCACTCCAGCGCCACCGCGAGGTAGAGCACCGCGTTCTGGCCGGGAGAGGGGGACTTGCACGCGTTGGCGCCTGGCGGGCAAGGGGGTGGCCGCAGCGAGCCGACGGTGGCCGTCAGAGTGAAAAGGACCATTCCCTGCCATCAATGGTGGGAATCGAAGCTAACGGTAGCCTACGGAGAGCTTTAATCGGCAAAAAACATACCATGCATGGATGGATATAATATGATGGACAAGTTCTTAACTTTAGAGTTTAGAGAGGGATGCACGGCACGCGCGGAGGATCGGATTCCGGGCGGAATTAAATAGTGCGCTGCATGTGTACTTACGTACCAGCAAGGAGAGGAAGGAGGAGGCGACGACGACAACGAAGCAGCCGAGGGAGGAGTCGGAGAGGACGGCGCCGGCGATGGGGGCGAGATTGCTGCAGCCGTTGACGATGTTGTTGATCTGGGCGGCGTCGACACCGCCGACGTTGAACTGCTTGATGAGGTAGACCATGAAGTTGGAGGTCACCCCGAAGATGGCCACAGATGTCCCAAACATGTTTCCTGCGGAGTGCGGACACAACATGCACTGAGAAAGTGAGTGAAGTCATGATCACTTGGACCTGGAGTGCCAGAGCCAGAGAGAGAGAGAGAGAGAAATAGACGTACCTAAGATGAAGGGGAAGGTGATCCATCCCCCTCGCTTCTCGCCGGGAGCAGCCGTCTGTGCTTGCTCAACATCCATCTTCTGCTTGTTGGAGCCTGTGGAAGCCATCTTCCTCTCTTGACCTCCTGGGTGGATCGCGGGAACTCTCTCTCTCTCTCTCTCTCTATATATATATATAGAGAGAGAGAAAGTTTATTACACTTTTCCAAAATATATAAGTGCAATCACATAAATTTTTTACTCATGTGACACCAATTTTTATGATGTCACATGAGCAAAAAATCTATGTGCATGATGTCACATGAATAAAATACTCATGTGACTTACACTTATGCACAAGTGCACAAAACCTCTCTCATATATATATATATATATATCCCACCACCACCTACCATTCCCTCTCATTACTGACTACTCACTCAAGTGGAATGGTGCCGTAGAAGCGTGGTCTGGCATGTTCTTGTTCGAAAGACTTCTTTTCCGAGGACAGCGGTGTATATACGAGACGCTGAGGTAAACTGGTTTTAAGACCTACCTTGGCAAAAGATTAACCTATTCATGGATAAGTTAATTATGGGTTGGTTAACTTTTTAAAGTTAAGTTACCTTTTTTTTTTTTAAGAACAAGCAACCGAGCTTATCCAGGATTAACATTTTTGCACCACCTCTTGAGGTGGGGCGGCCCTGAGTAACCCAGAGTATCTTTAAGTAAAATTTGCCACTTCCCAAATCGTGGAGAAATATTTATCCAGGAATACCCTAGGTTTATCCAGGGGTATTCCTATCAAAGCGGACTGTTACTAGTTCAAGGTGGGGTTCTTCTTTTGCATATCTGCTCTCTTAAAACTTAAGTGAAATTGTGTAATAGCTCATCCTTTTTCGTACTTAGAGTGCGTGCGTTCATAACTTCTAGGTATATATTCACTTGCGACTACTCTCTGCAAATAAAATATATTTTTCCTTTGTTTTGCTTTTGACCAAATTATACGAGAAAGGATTTAATGTACGTCATTTAACGTACGTGAAATGATGGCATGGTATGCCACTTATAGGATAGGATGAAGATATTTAATATATTCTTATTCTAATTTTTTTAACACTGAAAATTTGAAATGGCACACCACCATTTAGTGTGCCTAATTTATACACATCAAATAATATACACTAAATATTTTCTTTTAATTTTGACCATTCAGTGAATAATGTCACCTTGGCGACTTCTGCTATTTAATATATATATATATATATATATATATATATATATATATATATATATATCCGGGAGAAATATTGAATGGGAAATAACGGTTGCCCGTTATACTCAGCTCCACTCACGTACAAGAAAAAGCGGATATAGTGACCGAATTTGCGACCGATTATATCGGTCGTAATTAAATTCAGTCTCTGTAAGCGACCGACTAGCGACGGATGCTGTCGGTCGTACTTCAGAGACCGATTTTGAGACAGAACTAATGTCGGTCGCAAAATCGATCTCGTCGCCCTATTTTCCCCTGCGACCAACCTTTCCCTCCCACCTTTCCCTCCCGTCGACCCAACCTTTCCCTCCCCTTTCCCTCCTGTCGTTGCCGTCACTTCCGGAGTTGCTGAGGAGCTTGCCGCCACTGTCGACTTCGGCCGCCACCGTCGACGTCGTCACCGCCGAGGAGATCCCCGCCGCCTGCAGCCGCTGTGGACGACGTCGTCGCCGCCGTCGTAAGTGTGGAGCCCCGTCGCCAGCCACTCCCGCCTCTCCATCACTGGTAAGTCCCACTCCCCCCCTCCCCTCCCAAGGTCGCTGCTGCCCCCTTCCTCCCTCCTCCATGCCCCCGCCCACAGCCTCCTTCTCCTCCCTCCCTGCCCCTCCCCCCACCTAGCTTCCCCTTCTCCCCCTCCGGCCCTCCCTCTGTCCCTCTGTTTCTCTCTCTGGACCTCTCTATCTCTCTCCTGCCAGTGCCTCTGTGCCGGAGGAGCCTCCGGCTCCCATCCCCCCACCTGCCCCGCCCTCTGCCCCCTTCCTCCTCCCTCCCTGCCCCTGCCCTCTGCCATGATGTTATTTTGTAATTCTGAGGTTCGTGTCTATTCTACATGTCTTTCCGGCATACATTGGTGATTCCATTTTTACTATGTGGATCTTTCTCGTAATTGCATTTTTATGCTCATATCAACATGTCCTAGATTTGGATGTATTTTCTGTTCTATTTCATTTTGGAATTCATGAGAACAAGCAAATATCTCACTTTTACCTTGGGATTTTCTCTTTTAGGTGCACAGTCGGCTGTTTGTTTTTTGACTGGACAGACTGCATATTTCTGCTTGCAACAATTTTCAAGTTGTGCAACGTCTGGTTGGTGGACTAACTAAACAAGAACCCACCCCCATCAAATCTTGAAGAGGCTTTGAAGGTGAGTTGCACAGTCCAACTGGAACAAATACGGTGGAATACAAAGTGTCCCCCCGTGGCAAATATTGGATGCAAGAGAAAATGAAAAAAATTACGTTGGGCTGTGATGAAATCTTCTGAAAGAACCATCTTCTGAAAGATTTTCGTCAAAAGAAGCCATGCTAATATTGGCAAATCTAAGACCCTATGCTATGGTTATCCGTAGCTTTAATTCGGCACTTACTGCTGTAGACACACGAATTTTCCCATCGCGGGCAAATTTTCGAGTTGCACTGTAACGTCCAAAATGACCCTTATTTTGCCTTAAAAGAGTGTTTTCCCATCTTTCTAGATATCGCCCTTCTTTCTTGGTGCTTCCCAAGGGGGTTCGGTCGCGGGGGTCCGGGGGCAGCGCCCCGGCGGGGGTCTCCGGGGGCAGCGCCCCCGGAAGGAAAATTTAAATCGCGTCCGCCACACTGGACGCGTATCTTCAATTCGCGTCCACCATTCCCGCGCCATCATAACTGCCTTCCAAATCACGTCCGGCAACCCTGCCGCGATTCAGAGTCTGACAGCGGCCCGAAAAGTCGTCGCGCGCAGGCCCGCAATCATGACAAAATCTCTGAATCGCGTCCGTCTCGTACGACGCGATTCAGAGATGTCAAATCCGAGTGTCGCGTCGACTGACAGCGCGCAGGTGAGTCGGTACGCCAAGCCTTAATCGTTCAATTCGCGGCGGCTTTACCCGACGCGATTCAAAGAGGCGGTGCAGTGATTTCCGCGCCATCAAACCGACCTTATTAATCGCGGCCAGCCGAGTCGACGCTATTTACCTGCTTTAATTGCGGCGGCTGTTCCTGACGCGATTTTCATCCAGAACTCTAAAAGCACAGCATCACTTCTTTTCTAGGAGGTTGGCCATTTGCTTCGGGGGAGAGGGTTTTTAGAGAGAGAAAGAGTGAGGTTTTAGAGAGAGAGAGAGAGGAGATCCTCTTATGGCGGAGCTCTGCTCGCGTCCCGTCTGCATCCTTGTCATCCCCGTATCGTCTCCGGCCCGACGTCGCCATTATCCACGTCACTCGCGCATCTCGGAGGCGGCTCGTCGTCCTCCTCCTCTCATTGTCCTCTCCAGCTACGCCGTTATGCCGTCCGGCCACCTCGGGGAAGCACCCCAGTTTTTCCTCCCTCCGGACCCCACGTGGTCCTTTTCATTTTCATTTGGGCCCTACGTTGCCCCTTTTCCTTTTCATTTTACACATCATGCATGCACGCACCACTTTCCAGTTTTTAGGGGTTTAAAGACCACCCAAAAGGTGTGTCCTTTCCCTTTTCCTATTTATGTCTTTCATTTCCATTGTTGTATTCATTTACTGCATATCGGGCTAATCCCGTTGTTCTTTTTTTTATTGTCTTCTGCATCAGGTACCCGAGCTGAATCTCCTTTGCCGGCCGGCCGGTGGAAGGAGGAGGAAAGAGCCCACGCACATCTTCCCACTACGCGATCACTCTACGGGTGAAAGTTACACCTCCTTTCCTACCCGTGCCCTACTTTTGGTGCTTTTTAGGAAAAGCACCTGGCGATCACGGTTCCGTTTTATGGTCTTTTCCGCTTTTTCTTTGTGGAGACTGTTCTTCGTCCTCCCCGTAAAACGGGAGAGCGGAAAATAGTGTCTACAAATTGGCGATCACGGTGGGACGCTCTTAATTTCAGTTCGGGTACCTCTTTTTACGCCCCACGTGGCGTTACATTTTGGCACCCACGTGTGCCACTTTTTTGCCCCACGGGGCATTTTTGTTTTATTGTGTTTTTACCATTTTTTATTTATTTAAATCCATGTTTAGTTAAGTTGATTAGTTGAGTCATTAGTGTTTAAAAGTTAAGTTTTTATTTCATATGTGTGTGTGTATGCTTCTATACATCTAGTTTGTAAAAAAAATTTACGTTCTGCATTACTGCCTTGAATCGCGTCCGGGACAGCCGACGTGTTTTTGGGTGCATTTTTCTAATTTTTTGGAGTCTGGAGTTCTTAGTTGATACGCGTCCGCCCTAGTGGACGCGATTTAGTGCATGCTTATTGTCGCGGCGGCTGAAGGCGACGCATTTTTGTTTACAGAGACCGTCCACAGGGACCTCGCGCGGGCTTTCCTTGCCGCGTCGCAGTGACTGGACATGTTTTTTTAGTCGCGGCGGCTGTGCTCGTTGCGATTTTAGCTGTTGACAGGAACGCCTCTTTCTGCCATTTGTGTTATAAACTGTTGCATTGTGGACATTTTGCATCGGTCGGGGGACCTCCTTCCCTCATATTCCTAGGCTCCACACACCCCTTCCGGTGAGGGCAAACTCTCCATTGGGCATTCCGTCCCTTTGGACCAGTGAACCTTCTCCCAGAACCCCGTAAGACTTCGTACCCCGTGGATTCCCTCACGGCGGACCGAGCAGGCGGTACCCTTTCGGTGACCCGGGTTAGATATCCATTTGTTGCATGGTGAGACTGTGATTCTAGCTATACACCGAAGTACTCTTCATTTACCCAACTAGAATCTCATCTGGAGTGACACAATATTTTTCAATCCATTTAAATAATTGTGAAACTCCTAAAAATAAGCGTTAAACATCACAACTTGTTTGAACCACACATTGATTGATTAATCTTTGTTCAACTTGTTTGCTTATTGCTTTGTTAAAATGGACCCATATTATCATGCTAATCTTAACATGGACTATGAGGATAATTCAAGTGTCCAGTCTTTTCGATCCCATGCCCGTCCATCTCACCACCGTGAGGGGCAGCCTTCCACTTTCTATGGTTATGTGCGCACACCGCGTACTAACCGATCTAATGTCCCTCCACATTTACCACCAATCAGAACCCGACAAGAGCCTGTCCCCCACCATGATTCCATAGTGCAAAATGTCCTGCATGCACTGGATCAGCTCACTCCTCAACAATTAAATATGATTCAATCTTTAGTTGAGGGTGTGACTCCTTCCGCGACTCCTTCCCCTTCCCCTAGGCACCCACCTTTGTATATTCCGGCGACTTCGCCACGTACCCCTGTACATTCTTCATCACCTCGGCCCCCTGGCCATTTGCACTCCCGTGCTCCGGTCCGTACAGACCGTCCCTTGGGAAGGCCTACTCATTCACGGCCACCCCCATGTATTTCCTCACAGGCCCAGCAGCCCCTCATTTCTCCAGAACATGCTCTTCTCCGGAGATTGAACACTCTGGAGAATCAAATCAATGAATTTTCAAATTCCAAGGGTAACCCCGTTGCCGCCATGTCGGCTCTCCCAAAAATTTACGTTCCTCCTTCAGAGATGCCATCGTACCGACTGTACAATGGCACGGGCAATCCCTACATTCATATTAAAGAATTCCTCTATGAGTCCTCCCATTGGCAACGTGACCCCATCATGTTGGCATATTTATTTAGAAAATCTCTTGACGGCCCTGCGCTCGAATGGTTCTACTCCCTAGAGCCAAGTGAGGCAGGAGACTTCCGCTCCCTTCACAAGAAATTCTTCAAAGGTACAAAGATCGCGTCAGCCCTTATCTTTCTATCACGGATCTAACATCCGAGAAGATGGAGGCCGACGAGGAATTTGTACAATTTACTGACCATTGGAGGTCGATGGCCATGTGCCTACAGTATGAGCTCTCGGAGTCAGAGCAAGTCAAAATTATTATTTCAAACTCTACTCCGAGGTTCAGGCACATCCTGGCCATGAATCAGATCACCTCCATGGAGGAGCTCTACGAGCGGGGACGTTACATTCAAGCCCATTTAATGGACTCCCCGATCGCAGAGCTTTTTGATCAAATTAAACCGAGAGAGAACGAATTAGTGGACGCCATCCACTATCCCCCTCACCACTATACCCCATCCACATCATATGCACCTCCGCATAATCCACCTATTTACCACGACATGCCGCCACCCAGGCATCCACTGATCCGTCCTTTCCGGGCTCAACAACCTCCAACCGGTCCCTACGATGCCCTGATTTTCGAAGATGCTCTGATACCCTACGTTGCACCTGCTCCGGCACCCATACCAACTCCCCCACCATCTCCGCCACTCCCGTCACAGCCTGTTGCTCGGGCTAAAGTTGCCAGTTGCCAACTCATCCGCGAAACCGCTTGGTGCTACGACGATGAACCTTCCGAGGTCATGTTCATACGCCATTTACCTACACCTCCCATATTGCCATCCATTGCTATTAAGCCTTCCATAATTAAGCCTCCACCTACCATTCCATCTCCCACACCGCCAACACCATTGGCAACTGAACCCGAGCAACCCCTCGCTATCATACCCATCACGCCGCCACCGGCCATACAGCCTCCCATCACGCCACTACCAGCGTTACCATCTACCATTACAACCACTCCATCCACCCCCACTCCCATTCGCCAGAGCAAGGGCAAATCTTTAAGGAGCAAGAAGCGTCAGCAGCAAAAGAAGGAAGTCCCGGGACCGGGCATGCTTTTTGAATTTCATGATTTTATCCCCCGCATGCCGGTCATCGTTCGCATACCAGGCATATTTTCCCAGCGGAAGTCCCCTCTGCCAATCATTCCAGTCCCGGGACCGAGCATGTTTTCTAAACATCATGATCACATTTCCTACATGTCGGTCATTGTTCGTATACCGGGCATTTGTACTGAGCGGAAGTCCTTCCTTCCAATTGTGGCCGTCCAGAGGCCTTTTAAGTCAATGCCAATCATTTCTGTTGCCAGCCGGCGCCAATTTCGATTTCGAATACTCATAGGGAGCTTCTCCCTCCAGGCTCTCGTGACCCCTCACACCGTTGTCTTGAACCTTCCCACTCCAGTGAAGGGGTCAACCATCCAGATTGTGCTTACGCACGCCAAAGCCAAATCCTTGGCACAATCCATCACCCAAGGGGTCGTGCCCTTTTCCATATCAAACATTATACAAGCTTTGGGCACGGTCCCCTCGTTGTCGCTTCCAATACAACCAGTGGGACTCCCCATGTTTTCATTCACTGCCATTTCAAGGGAGTCACCACTCACACTCGAAACTCCAATGGAAGTCAATGCTTCATTATTGTTGCCTCCAACCTTTCCAGTGGGACTCCTCACTCCTTCATTTGACTATATTTTAAGGGAGTTACCACTGTTGCACCTTTCCGCTCCAGCGAGGGCGACAACCATACAGATTGTGCACACACACTTCGAAGCCAAACCATTGGCACAATCTACCACCCAAGGGGCATGCCCCCTCTTATGTCACACAATGCATTCCTTGGGCACAGTCCCTTTATTGTTGCTTCTGACATTGCCGGTGGAACTCCCCACCCTTTCACTGAATTTTATTCCACGGGAGTTATCACTCTTCATCAAAACTTCAACAGAAGTCAACAATTTTCCTTTAATTTTCGAGAGCCGTTCAGTCTCTGCGAGAAGAGCACGTCCATCTGCCCGCTGGGCAAGATTTGTGAGGAGATACTTGAGGGTCCCGCCGACCCCCAAGTCAAAATCGAATCGCCGGGCATGGCAGCAGGCTAGGGGACCTTCACTTCCCTCTTTTTTTGAATCATCTTTTATTTTACTTAGCATCTACCCGTGGGTTCTCCACATTCCCTCCCCACGGGAGGCTTTTTATTTTCGTCTGTTTTATGATCCTTCAGCGTACACCGGGCATCGCGCCCAATTTTGTCCAATCAGTGCCCCGCGAGGCACATCTTTAAGCACCCTACGCTGTGCTCATTTTCCTTTTCAGTCCGCCCCGCGCGGCCTTTTTAATCCCGCTTCCCGTTCGGCCCCTCGTGGCCATTTTGTTTCTGTTCATCCGGGCCATCCGGATTCCGTTTTTTCCACAGGGCATCGCGTCCTTCCTGTTCGCTCCTCAGGGCATCGCGCCCTGTTTGTCCTTCCAACCCCTCCGGGCCCTCTGGGCCCTCCGGAGTTTCCACAGTCTTTTCCTCGTGTTTGTCCCTGTGTTTTTAATCGGGTCCTTCGACCCTTTTCGCACTGTTTTCGGGGATTCAGTCCCCATGCACAGTCTTAAATTCGAATAAAAAATGTAAATTCTTTTAGACCCCCGAACCTCGCCCCAACGCAGGGCATTCGTTTTTATTTTATTGTTGTTCACCTCCGTTCTTCAATCGGGTCCTTCGACCCTTCTCGCATTGCTTTAAGGGGCTTTAGTTCCCACTTATGTTTTTAAATTTGAATAAAAAAAACGTAAATTCGTGTAGACCCCCCCCCCCCCAGGTCTCGCCCCCAGCAGGGCATTCGTCTTTTGTTTTATTGTTACCTCTATTTTTCAATCGGGTCCTTCGGCCCTTCTCGCACGTGTCCTTTTTAATTTTGAATAAAGAATTTTGTCAATTCCCTTAGACCTCCCGAGTCTCACCCCCAACGCAGGGCACATCCGCCCCAGCGCAGGACATTCGTCCTCCTTTACCCTATGAAATCTTACTATATTTTAGCAGTGTCGAAAACTCAAAAATCCATAAAAAGATGAATATTTGTTTAGCATTGCCATGTTGTCCCAGCATTTTTTCGTTATGATAACTCCGCGCCAGGAGTCCCGCACTCTCTCCCGAGTCATTAAGGTTTGCCCTGGGCATGGGCATCCGCACACACTTCACGGTGCCCTAAGCCGATTGCTCCCGGTAGACACCGTCACCATCACAGCCACGCCTGAATGGCAGAAAGTCTATTTCTCCTCCTATTTCGGCCGAAGTATGGGTAGTAGAGGCAGTCTGGGCAAAGCAACCAACCCAAATCACCTCCGTCATAAGAAAACATCCTCCAAATGGGCAAAATCAAAACGACCAATCAAAAGATCAAAGTCAAAATGCATGTCAAGAGCGGCAAAGTCCCCGCGGAGATCCAAATGGACCCGGTCGTATGCATGCAAAATTTAAAATCAAATCAATGATGATAGGGCATGGCAAAGAGCGGCAAAATCCCCGCGGAGATCCAAATGGACCCGGGCGTACGCATGTCCCTATAATCAAGTGGTCATCACTCAAGATTCCAAAATAATTGGAAAAGTCCAAGTGCTTAATGAGACAGAATCTTCTGACGGTTGTGCCAAGGAAGGAAGTCAAACCCAACTCCTCGAATAGCCATGCCAAGCTTATCCCTAAGCTTCCTTTTTCACTTCACCAGACTTAAGCTATCTTTTCAGGCGTGGTTTTGATGGTTACACTGTTAGCCAAGTGCAATTAGCCCGTGGGCGCCGCGTTACAACGCACGCCCTACTCTGAGCATTCTTTAATGACAAGGGAGGTAGCAAAGGACCCCTTTGCCGGTCAATTTTCATAATTTTCAATGCCACCACGGCATGGCAATATTCCAAAATCTCAAAAAAATCAAATATTTCAAAATCACAAAAAAATCAAAATATTCCAAAACCAACAAAAAAAATCAAATATTTCCAAACTCCAAACAAATCAAATATTTCAAAACAAAAAAAATTAAATATTTTCCAAAAACTCCAAACAAATCAAATATTCCAAAACTAACAAAAAAAATCAAATATTTCCAAACTCCAAACAAATCAAATATTTTAAAAACAAAAAAATCAAAATATTTCAAAATCACAAAAAATTTCAAATATTTCCAAAATCCAAAACAAATTCAAATATTTTCAAAACCCACAAAAATCTAAATATTTTCAAAACCCACAAAAACTTCAAATACACTCCAAAATCCAAAAAAATCATGATGGTATTGCACAAGGCAATCGCATTCTTCCTGCGTCAGATCGAAGCAATCCTTCCAATCTTGGGTTCCTCCCATCTTGCACTTTATCTTTGGCCAAGTCCAATTATCCTCATGGTTAAACAAACCAATTGAATGAGCCATGCTTGTTGTTTGAACGCTTTATCCATGCTGCACGCTCCATGCTAAATGCTATTTTCCATGATGTTTGTTTTTTCTTGGCTAACGAGTTTTGAGTGCAGGATTCGAGTTGCCTCATCCGGCGCTACAACAGGCTGCTGTTGCCTTCACCATCACTTATCTGCATTTACTATATGTTATACTACTAGAGCATATCAAGGACCTTGTGGCTCTGAGGATCTGGGATTTGAGTTCCCCTTCATCAAAAACCATGATAATTCCAGTGGATCCTTAGCCGTACGGATAGGCCATTACGCTTGGCTTGTGGGGATGACGGACCCATGCATAAACCCTGGTCCTGACTCACCGGCGTAACAATATTATCCTTGGTTATATTTTACTCCCCTTTTAATCTTTTTTCGCTTTAGCCCAGCATACATGCATATTGAAATCACAGTGGAAAACCGCTCTTCCAAGGCAAAATAAGGGCCATCCGCGCTCAAATTCCAAAGCAACCCGAATATTCCACTCAGAGTCCAGTACTCAGTTTATTATAAAGTTGTTTGAAGATGTTCTTTTTGGAGAGAAACTCATCCATCATGGATCTTTTCCTTTACTTTACTTTCGATCCACCTGCGGCCATGGCAGCCCCATACGCAGGTGAAACCTAATGTATTACGTCCTTAGGTACTTCCCGACGACGGAAGTTGATCTCGCATTTGTCTTTACTTTGTAGTTTAGTTATCTACGATGGTATAGTTTCCTCTCCAAAAGAGTTTCTGAATAGTAGCTTTATTATGAATTGACGAACAACTCCAGTCATTCGCCACTTCAGCTCGTGTCTATTTTTAACCTTGACGTCTACTTTTCAGTCCACTCCACTTCACTTCACTGCGCTACGCTACATTTCTTTTCATTTCGCTCCATTCCATTTCACTCCATTTCACTCTATTACACTCCACTTCGTGTCCCTTCGCTCGCTCCCCTGCAAAGCAGACGTCAAGGTTGGGCATCTGTAGACACGCGAATTTTCCCATCGCGGGCAAATTTTCGAGTTGCACTGTAACGCCCAAAATGACCCTTATTTTGCCTTAAAAGAGTGTTTTCCCATCTTTCTAGATATCGCCCTTCTTTCTTGGTGCTTCCCAAGGGGGTCCGGTCGCGGGGGTCCGAGGGCAGCGCCCTGGCGGGGGTCTCCGGGGGCAGCGCCCCCGGAAGGAAAATTTAAATCGCGTCCGCCACACTGGACGCGTATCTTCAATTCGCGTCCACCATTCCCGCCGCGATTCATAACCGCCTTCCAAATCGCGTCCGGCAACCCTGCCGCGATTCAGAGTCTGACAGCGGCCCGAAAAGTCGTCGCACGCAGGCCCGCAATCATGACAAAATCCCTGAATCGCGTCCGTCTCGTACGACGTGATTCAGAGATGTCAAATCCGAGTGTCGCATCGGCTGACAGCGCACAGGTGAGTCGGTACGCCAAGCCTTAATCGTTCAATTCGCGGCGGCTTTACCCGACGTGATTCAAAGAGGCGGTGCAGCGATTTCCGCGCCATCAAACCGACCTTATTAATCGCGGCCAGCCGAGTCGACGCTATTTACCTGCTTTAATTGCAGTGGCTGTTCCTGACGCGATTTTCATCTAGAACTCTAAAAGCACAGCATCGCTTCTTTTCCAGGAGGTTGGCCATTTGCTTCGGGGGAGAGGGTTTTTAGAGAGAGAGAGAGGGTTTTTAGAGAGAGAAAGAGTGAGGTTTTAGAGAGAGAGAGAGGGGATCCTCCTACGGCGGAGCCCTGCTCGCGTCCTGTCTGCATCCTTGTCATCCCCGTCTCGTCTCCGGCCCGACGTCGGCGTCATCCACGTCACTCGTGCATCTCGGAGGCGGCTCGTCGTCCTCCTCCTCTCGTTGTCCTCTCCAGCTACGCCGTTACGCCGTCCGGCCACCTCGGGGAAGCACCCCAGTTTTTCCTCCCTCCGAACCCCACGTGGTCCTTTTCATTTTCATTTGGGCCCTACGTTGCCCCTTTTCCTTTTCATTTTACACATCATGCATGCACGCACCACTTTCCAGTTTTTAGGGGTTTAAAGACCACCCAAAAGGTGTGTCCTTTCCCTTTTCCTATTTATGTCTTTCATTTCCATTGTTGTATTCATTTACTGCACATCGGGCTAATCCCGTTGTTCTTTTTTTATTGTCTTCTGTATCAGGTACCCGAGCTGAATCTCCTTTGCCGGCCGGCCGGTGGAAGGAGGAGGAAAGAGCCCACGCACATCTTCCCGCTACGCGATCACTCTACGGGTGAAAGGTACACCTCCTTTCCTACCCGTGCCCTACTTTTGGTGCTTTTTAGGAAAAGCACCTGGCGATCACGGTTCCGTTTTATGGTCTTTTCCGCTTTTCTTTGTGGAGACTGTTCTTCGTCCTCCCCGTAAAACGGGAGAGCGGAAAATAGTGTCTACAACTGCTACTTGGTATGTAGGGGCAAAAATATTTGAATTATCATTGTTGCTTGCTTTTTTTAATTTCTCACCATTTAATATTCTGTGACGACGTCTCACAGAAAAAAAAAAAACCATGTTTCAGGGCTGAACGGGTAATGGTCATGTTATTCTGCAATTCTGAGGCCCACACTTCTATCACATCTTTTATTTTTTTCCTCTCACATTTCTGTGTCCATGTGATTTTATATAGAACAAGAGCTTCTGTTTAGTTTATGTCCTCAAAAGTTTGCCCTTGTTATGAATTTATAGATTATAAGGTTTGTAGTGTTTGAATCATATCTTTGTTGTATCTACCGAAGCATGAAGGGTCTTGCAATAAAGTTGAAGTAGATTACTGAAGATATTAGGTGGGTTTTTTTAAAGCAAATATATAGACATAAGAGCAGTAGATCTATGCAAAGAAATAAATCTAAGGCCTCATATGTTGCTTATTTGTTATCTGAATATGGTGATTTAATTGTTCCATAATTTTCATTTAGGATCTTACCTGGTAAACATGCATATTTACTTTTTATCAGATTCAGATAAGCAAGATAAAATAGATGCTCATCAGTATGCCATCTAGCACATATGAATGGTATAAACATTATGTTAAAAGAACAAAAAATGGAAGTTAACTCTTTCAAATATATGGCTGCAGATGCTTGATCCAATTTGTACAATCTATTTTACACATTATAAAATACACTGAGATATATAATCAAATCTTCTAACAAATATTGGAAGTTATTATTGTGTCAAATATATAGCAGTTGAATGCTGGATAAAGAGAATATGTAGTTGAATTGAACATTTTCTTTCTTCTGTTTTACGAGGGAACTCAATATGATGCTATGAGTATATGCCCCCACCTCCTATCAAAACCACATATTTTGAAGTAGAGGAATTTAGGGAATCTCATGGTAGATTACCTGTTGTGATTGGCTCACTTATTTGTTAATTAACATCAGGATGACATGACCTTTTATTTATTGTATGTAATATATGTTTTCTAACCATGCCTTTCATTGCCCATATTTCATTGCCCATATGTGTAGGGAAATGAGCCTACTACTCAGCTTCTGTCCACTATCTCACTGTCTTAATAGGTATTTTCCCCCTTAATTTATGGAATTACAGTGTAATGAATGTGTAATTAGTACTAAAATCCGACATGTTATGGTCTTAGGTTTTAATGTACATATTGACATATTAAAGCAGTTTAAGTTGTTTCCTGTCAAAATAGTTTAATGTCTAGAAGTTTTAATATGCATTTTATAGTAACATTTATATCTCTAATATATCAATTAAAATAGGGGTGTCAATGGGCCGGGCCTGGACCGGGTTTGGTCTGGCCCAGGTCCAGCCCGGTCTCTAGATAACCGGCCCAGGCCCAGGGCAAAGCCCGGTTTTTAAAAAAAAGCCCAGCCCGGGGTCAGTTTTTGAGGCCCGGCCCAGGCCCGGTCCGGCCCGGCCTGGGGCGAGCGGTGTGCGAGGCGGGGGGCGCGGGGAGGCCGAGGCGGGCGGGGGCGCGGGCTGAGGTGGGGGCGCCGGGAGGCTGAGGCGGGCGGGGACGCGGGCCGAGGCGGGGGTGCGGGGAGGCCGAGGCGGGAGCGCGGGCCGCGGCGGGGGCGCGGGGAGGCCGAGGCGGGCGGGGACGCGGGCCGAGGCGGGGGCGCGGGGAGGCCGAGGTGGGCGGGGACGCGGGCCGAGGCGGGCGGGGATGCGGGGAGGCCGAGGGGCGCGGGAGGCGGGCCGGCCGGGCCGGGCCAGGCCAAGCCCGGAATCGGCCCAGATTTTTTCCGGGCCGGGCCGGGCCGGGCTGAAATATAAAATTTAATAAAAAAATTAGGCCCAGGCCCATGTTATACCGGGCCGGGCTTCCGGGCCTCCGGGTCAGCCCGGCCCAGTTGACACCCCTAAATTAAAAGATTGTTGACAATTTATGATAAAATCTATTGTGTAATTGTTTTATTAATGTTCAAACATTTTTATTAGCATGTTTATGTATGTGTTGGATGTTAAAACAAAATTCATGTTTTCATTGTCTACATTAGTTGCCAATTTCACATGTTACTGTTATGTTTTTAGAATGTGTTATCATCTTGTTAATATTTAATTAGTTGGGTGTTGTATGTGAGCTGAGATGCGTGGGTGCAACCTAACATTGCACGCACCTTAGGAGAGCGTGTTAAGCCCGTGTCAATCAACCTACCCATTCAAGACTTTGAGATTGATGTGCACGTTCTCATTTTGAATGATGAAAACGTGTATATCTAACTCAAAGTCTTGAATTGTCTCATTTGGACAGTCTGTGAATGTTTGATCGCACTTAGGTGGTTAATTACTATATGTGTTTGTATTGTTTGTTAAAAAAATTGGTTGCGTCTTCTCACTCCTCTCTGATATACCTTTATTGATTTTGATTATTTTCTTAACCACTTACTAGTAAGTGTTTAAGAAAATTTTTTAATCAATAAATATTTTGTGGTATATCGGAGAGGTGTGGGGAGATGCTGCTGAAAATTTTAGCAAATAACACAACACATATAGTAATTAATCGTGCGATCAAACCTTCACAGATGGGTTAAAAAGTGAAAATCTAAATAATATTTCCTTCCTATTTAAAATGGCAGAGATGGACGATGTGAGGAAATGGTTGAATTTTTTATTTTGTTAAACATGTTAAAGTTTTGTGTGTTTACATTTCATTCGCACAGGGAAAATGTCTGAAGATCGTTCATGGATGTACCGTAGAGTAGTTGATCAGGTGGTGTCTGTGGAATTTAAAAATAGAGTTGAGAGATTCATTCAGTTTGCTTTGAGAAATCCTATTGAAGCTGTAGATTATGAGGGTCGTATCCGATGTTCTTGTGTACTCTGTAAGAACTTGAAGTGGCTTACAACATAGGATGTACAACTTCATTTATACAGAAAGGGGTTTGTTAAAGATTATGCAAACTGGACATGTCATGGTGAAACATTGTGGTCCTACGAGCCTGCTATATTGAAAGTGGAAGTTCATATGTTGATATGGTCATAGATGCTGCTGGTCCAGGATTCAATGTTCATGAGGAGCATGTACACAATGAAGAACCGCCAAACAAGACAGCTGAAAGATTTTATCAGCTACTTAAGGATGCTGATGAGCCATTGTGGAATGGATGTCAAAATCACTCTCGACTGTCTGCGGTGTCACAATTATTGAACTTGAAATCTAAATTTCACATCAGTGAGATTTGTTTTGATCGTTTGTTGCTGATTATCAAAAGTATGTTGCCACAAGATGAGAAGTTACCTGAAAATTTTTATCGTGCAAAGAAGATGGTCACTGACTTAGGGCTTGGATATGAGAAAATAGATGCATGTCCTAATCATTGCATGTTATATTATAATGAGGATAAAAATAAGGTATCATGTTCCATATGTGGTCATGATAGATTCAAGCCTAAGAAAGGGGACAATTCAAAGCAAAAAGATATACCATACATGTCATTGCGGTATTTTCCTCTCGCACCAAGATTGCAGAGAATGTATATGTCATCAAAGATAGCTCAATATATGAGATGGCATGCGGAAAGAGTACATCGTCAACATAATTTAATCAGTCATCCTGCATATGCCGAAGCTTAGAGTCACTTCAACCGTGCTCACCCTACTTTCTCAAAAGAGTCGCGTAATGTAAGGCTGGGTTTATGTACTGATGGTTTCAATCCATTTGGAGGTTCAGTGACTTCTTAATCTTGCTGGCCAGTTTTCGTGACACTATACAACCTTCCGCCGAACATGTGCATGAAACGAGAGCATTTATTTCTATCATTATTGATTCCTGGTCCAAAAAGTCTTGGAAAAAAACTAGTCATATATCTCAGGTCGTTGATTGATGAGTTGAAATTGTTATGGACCGATGGGGTTACTACCTATGATGCATCCAGAAAGTAAAATTTCACTATGAAGGCTGCATTGATGTGGACAATAAGTGACTTTCCTATATGTGGAATGTTATCTGGCTAGAGCACCCATGGAAAACTAGTATGTCCTTACTGTATGGACAGTTCCAAATCATTTGTACTTAAGCATGGTGGCAAGTCATGCTGGTTTGATTGTCATCGACGATTTCTACCAAGGGTCCATCCATTTATAAGGTAAAAAGATACATTCTTAAAGAACAAAATTGAATTGGAAGAAGCTGATTTTGAACAGTTGTCTGGTCCACATTTAGCGGCAAGGGTACAAAACTTACTAGATATAGCACAATTGTCGAGCAGCACAAGACAACTCCCTGGATTTGGGAAGGATCACAACTGGGTCAAAAAAAGTATCTTCTGAGAATTGCCTTATTGGTCAACCCTTCTTATACGACATAACCTCAACGTCATGCATGTTGAGAAGAATGTCTTTGATAATGTGTTCAACACTATTATGGACATAAAAGGCAAAACAAAGGACAATGTGAATGCTCGTTTAGACTAGAAAATACATTGTAAACATCCGGAACTGGAACTTCTTGATAGAAAGGGTACAACAGTTAAACCGAAAGCAATTTACGCCCTTGGAGCTGCACAGATTAAAGAAGTATGCTTTTGGCTAAAACAATTGAGATTTCCAGATGGCTATGTGTCCAACATTGCTCGTTGCGTGAATACAAATGAGGGGAAATTATATGGAATGAAAAGTCATGACTGTCATGTGTTCATGCAGAGGTTGCTACCTATTGTATTTCGTGATATGTTGCCGAAGTCGATATGGGGAGCAGTGACTGAGTTAAGTCAATTTTTTCAAAATTTTATGTGCATCAGAGCTCAGGTATGAAGATGTGGAAACTATTGAACATAATGTGATCACGACAGTTTGTAGATTGGAAAAGATATTTCCACCTGCATTCTTTGATTCAATGGAGCACCTGCTTATACACCTACCATATGAGGCTAAAGTAGGAGGGCCAGTACAATTTAGATGGATGTATCCATTTGAGAGGTAATTTGTATTTTTTTTCTCCATATAATTCAATTTCTTGTGATGTGTTTTTCATTATCCTATGAACCTTCTGGTAGGTGCATACATGAATTGAAAATGAAAGTTCGCAACAAGGCAAAGGTAGAGGGTTCCATTGCGGAGGCGTACATTATGGAAGAAATATCAAATTTCTGTTCAATGTACTTTGAACCTGAGATACAAACTCGTCGTACTCGGCCACCACGTAATGATGATGGGGGAGACTCCGTTCAGCCTAATCGGCTCTCTATATTTAAGTATCTTGGACGTGCGTATGGACGTTCTTCGAGTCGGATGCTAAATGATAGAGAATTGCAGTGCGCAGAAATTTACATTCTTTTAAATTATATGGAGGTTGAATCTTATGTTGCGTAAGTGCTCTGCTCACATTACGTTATGTCCATAACTTGTTATTTTTCATTATATCTATAATGCTCTAATGTTCGTAATACAGACAATTTGACTCAGAATTAATCCAAAGATGCCCATATCTCACTGACATGGAGGTTGAAAAAAAACGACAGAAATCATTGGCTTCTTGGCTGAAATATCGTGTAAGCATTATTACTACTCTTTCTTCTTGTTAGGCCAATGACAAATTCTGACTAGTGTGCTCTCTATATGTAGGGTGAAAATGGTTTTATTACTGATCAAAGAATTTGAGAGATCAGTTATGGCCCATCGAAAGTTGCATGTACATATCCAGCATTTATTGTGAATGGGTATAGATTTCACACTAGATAATATGGGCAGAATAAGTCAACAATGAACAGCGGGGTATGTGTGAAAGGAAGTACATATAATGAAAATGAATGTGATTATTATGGTATTATTGAGGAGATCTTAGAATTGCAATATCTCAGAGATGACAACCATATATTTTTGTTCAAGTGTCATTGGTTTGATCCTAATTCTGTTCGAAATGACACAACATATGGGATTGTCGATATCAGACATAAGTCCAAATTGAATACTTATGATCCATTCATTTTGGCCGCACAAGCCCAGTAGATCTATTATACAAAGTATCCATCGTCTAGAAATAAAGAAAGAAATGATTGGTGGGCAGTTTGCAAGGTTAAGACAAGGCTTTTCCCGGATTATGAGTGGATTTGACTGAAACATTAGAGTTGGATGTGAATGCCGAATTCTTTCAATCAGACTTGGGTGATGATGTAGAGTTGCTGCTTCTAGTGATGAATCTGTGGAGGCACTGTCTTTATCTAAAGAGAATGAAGTGGAAGAAGTCGATCCATAACAACCTGAAATACAGTTGGGGGACTCCGATGAGGAGGAATATATTAGTGATCAAAATGAATCTGATAATGAAGATGTCAATGCCGAATTTGATATATCCCCAACATCTGAAGATGAAATGGAGAATGTTTGATTAATGGTAAACAATTTTACCATAAATTCTAATATTCTGCAACTTTCTTTCTTCCACTATTTGATGAATTTGCATGTATTTTATTACCAGTTGAAGATATGGTTCAAGGACGACGTGGGACTTCTTCAGGTGGGAGGGGAGAGAGTAGTGGGAGGAGATTTACTTCATTTTCTACACCTCTACCACCAACAGGAGGTATGTATACTTTGATTTGTATACATTGCGGTATTTATTTAATATAATTCTTTAAGTCATTGTGGTATCTTATTCTTATCCTCACAAGACCCACGACCTCTGCACCACTACCACCGGCAGTAGGTATATATGTCATGATTTGTATGCATTGCGGTATTTATTTAATATAATTCTTTAAGTCATTGTGGTATCTTATTCTTATCTTCACAGGACCCACGACCTTTGCACCACTACCACCGACAGTAGGTATATATGTCATGATTAGTATGCATTGCAGTATTTATTTAATATAATTCTTTAAGTCATTGTGGTATCTTATTCTTATCTTCACAGAACCCACGACCTCTGCACCGCTACTATCGGCAGCAGGTATATATGTCATGTATAATGCATTGCACTATTTGTTTAATATAATTCTTTATATTTTTGTGGTATCTTATTCTTATCCTTACAGGACCCACGACCTTTGCACTGCTACTACCGGCAGCAGGTATATATGTCATATATAATGCATTGTAGTATTTGTTTAATATAATTCTTTATGTTTTTGTGGTATCTTATTCTTATCCTTACAGGACCCACGACCTTTGCACCGCTACTACCGGCAGCAAGTATATATGTCATGTATAATGCAATGTAGTATTTGTTTAATATAATTCTTTATGTTTTTGTGATATCTTATTCTTATCCTTACAGGACCCACGACCTTTGCATCTCCATCACACATAGCGAGTGGATCTACACCTCCTCCATCTGAACCAGGTATGTTCATTCACATTTGTAAAAAAAATTTTGATAGTTTATTTTACTTATGCTAATTAATTCGTATAGTGAGAGCTGATGACGAGACAAGTCATCACGAGGGGGAGGGAAGTTATAATGAGACGATGCGGGCAGTATGGATAAATGAAGGGTATGTAATGCATTATTTTTGTTATCTATTCGTCATTGTGGTATTAATATTTTCAATTTCATAAATAAATTAGAGCTAGCCCAAGCATCACATTTCTTGGCCCTATCCATCGCTTTTCTGATTTTTCGATGGAAGTTCAGGATTTATTGTTCTCTATGTTCATGGTATGTATCTTATTTTATCATATTAAGTCATTTTCAATTCTTAGTTTAACACACTAATTGTTATGTAATATATAATTTATTTTTTTGTTACTATGCAGAGGAATCATCGATTCACAGAGCATTCAGATGGGTTACGTGCTAGATCTGCATGGACAACCACTGCAAGAGCAAATTTCAAACATCTTATGTACAATGTTCGAAGAAATGCAAAAAGAGCATGTGCAAGCACAGATAAGAACCAATGGAAGGAGCATGGGCCTGTGTGGATGAGAAAGGAGTATTGGATTGAGCTATGCGACATTTGGGGAGCGGAGAAATGGAATGAAAATTCAGCCAAAGTAAAGCAAAACAGAGCAGCGCATCCTGAAGCGAATGTACACACGAGTGGCTCTGTCTCTTTTGCAACGCATAAAGCGTGATTGGTAAGTACATTTCTACATTTGTGATTTTTTTAATCTAATAATAAACTGTAATTTATTTAAAAAATAGGAAGTATAGTTCAAGTGGCCACCTCAATTTCAAGAACTTTTTGATGAAACTCATAAGAAGAAAGAGACGAATGATTACATTAGTGAGAAAGCTCGGGAGGTAGCGGTAAGTGTATACACTAATAGTTTTTATTTAAAATTAAAATGTAGAATAATTTTGTTTTATTTTTTATTTTTTTTGCAGGAGTCATATAGTAGAGAAATGGGTGATTGGTAGGGGGATGACAGTCAGCGTCCAAAGTTGGATCCTGACATTTGGGTTGCAGCATCTGGGGTACCCAAGAAAGGCCATGTCTATGGTTTTGGACATAGCTTGGGCACGGCCAGGGTGATATCATCATGCTCGAGCTCCGTCTCATATGCGACCTCTCTATTTACCACACCAGCAGCCCCAGGTGGTTCTTCCAATGCCGCCCCGACCATGACTCCGAATCTATTTAGGGAGATTGTCAACGAGATCGTCTCTCATAATATCTCAACCATCGTCTCTCAGACTGTCTCCCAGACGCTCGCACAATTGGGAATTCTTCATGATAGAGCACCTCCTGCACAGCAACCTCCGGTAAGTATTTTATTTGATTGATTTTCTATTTGTTAACTCTAAATATCATCTTACAAAATACAAGAATTTAAATTGAGGAGGGAAAATTATCATTTTCTTAACTCTATAAACTTGGGTTTGAGGGTCCAAAATTGAAAAGAGAGGTCCAATCAGTCTATCGATTGTTCCAATACAACATGGGGGGTGAAAGTAACCCGTAGAAACTGATGGAGTTCAAATTGAACTCCAAATTTGAGCTCGATGCTCAAATTTACATGTCCTAAAAAGAACTTACTTTCATATCAATAAACATGGGTTTAAGAGGGTCAAAAATAAAAATATAGGTTCGATTAATTTTTCAATAACTCCAACATGACCGGGAAGGTGAGAGTGACTTGTAGAAACTGATAGAGTCTAAATTGAACTCCCGATATGGCCTGGCAAACAATTTTGTATTTTCTTAACTAGTTTAGTTTCAAATCCATGAACTTGGGTTTGAGGGTCCAAAATTGACAAGAGAGGTCCAATAAATCTATCGATTGTTCTAACACGACATGGGGGGGGGGGTGAAAATAACCCATAGAAACTGATGGCGTTCAAATTGAACTTCAAATTTGAGCTCGATACTCAAATTTACATTTCTTAAAAAGAACTTACTTTAAAGTCAATAAACATGGGTTTAAGAGGGTCAAAATAAAAATATAGGTCCGATTAATTTGTCAATGACTCCAACACGACCGGAAAGGTGAGAGTGACTTGTAGAAGCTGACGGAGTCCAATCTGGACTCCCGATATGGCCTGGGCAAACAATTTTATATTTTTTTAACTAGTTTTGTTTCAAATCTATAAACTTGGGTTTGAGGGACCAAAATTGAGAAAAGAGGTCCAATCAGTCTATCGATTGTTCCAACACGACATGGGGGGTGAAAGTAACCCATAGAAACTGACGGAGTTTAAATTGGACTCCAAATTTGTACTCGATGCTCAAATTTACATTTCCTAAAAAGAACTTACTTTAAAGTCAATAAACATGGGTTTAAGAGGCTCAAAAATAAAAATATATGTCCGATTAATTTGTCAATGACTCCAACACAATCGGGAAGGTGAGAGTGACTTGCGGCCAGACCCCCTGGGGAAGCACCGAGGAAGAAAGGGCGAAATCTAGAAATATGGGGAAAACACTCTTTTAAGGCAAAATAAGGGTCATTTGTGGCGTTACAGCGCAACTTGAAAATTTGCCCACGGTGGGAAAATTCGCGTGTCTACAGCTGCCACGCCTTGACGTCTGCTTAGCAGGGGAGCGAGCGGAGGGACACGAAGTGAAGTGTAATGGAGTGAAATGGAGTGAAAAGAAATGGAGCGTAATGAAAAGAAATGTAGCGTAGCGCAGTGGAGTGAAGTGGAGTGGACTGAAAAGTAGACGTCAAGGTGAAAAATAGACACGCGGGCGACTGCCACCTGATAAGAGTCTTTCACCAACACCCAAGGAAGTCACCACCAGGAGGAGGACCTAAAGAAACAAATGCTTGGACAAAGGAAAAGGACAATGAAGGAAAGGAAAAGGAAAGACCAACTTCCAGCGTCGGGGAAGTACCTAAGGACACAATCTGTTAGGTTGCACCATCGGGGGCGTCTGCCACTGCCTTAGGTGGGTCTTAGGAGAGAAGGAGATATCAACTTCCAGCGAAGGGGAAGTACCTAAGGACACAATCCGTTAGGTTGCACCATCGGGAGCGTCTGCCACTACCTCAGGTGGATCTCTGGGAACAAAAAAGTAAAAGGGATAAGTCCAAACAAAGGATTCTAAAGGAAATCAGCCCGGAGGCAACAACAAAGGGAGTTGGGTACTCGACCCGGAATGGAATATTTCAAGATTGCTTTGGATTTGAGGCGCGGATGGCCCTTGAATTGCATTGGAAGAGTGGTTTTCCACAGTGATTTCAATATGTATGTATGCTGGGCTAAAGGAAAAATGATGTAAAAGGGTAGTAGAAAATAACCAAGGATAATATTGTTACGCCGATGAGTCAGGACCGGGGTGTATGCATGGGTCCGTCGTCCTCACATGCCAAGCGTAACGGCCTATCCATACAGCTAAGGATCCACTAGGATAATCATTATTTTTGATAGAGGGGAACCCAAATCCCAGATTCCTCAAAGTCACAAGGTCCTTGGTGTGCTCTAGTAATATAACATATAGTAGATGCAGATAGTTGATGGTGAAGGCAGCGATGCCCGGTGTTGCGCCAGATGAGGTGACTCGAATCCTGCACTCAAAAACTTATTAGCCAAGATAAAAAATACAAACATCATGGAAAACAACTTTCAAGGCTTGGAGCATTAATAAAGCATTAAATAAACAGCTCATTCAGTTTGTTTGTTTTAACCATGAGGATAAGTGGACTTGGCCAAAGATAAAGTGCAAAATGGGAGGAACCCAAGGTTGGAAGGATTGATTCGATCTGACGCAGGCAGGAGGCGATTGCCTTGCAATACCATCATGATCTTTTCTTTTCTTTTTTAGTTTTGGAAGATATTCAATTTTTTTTGTTTTGAAAATATTTGAATTTTTTGTGGGGTTTTGAAAATATTTGATGTTTTTATGGATTTTGAGAATATTCGAATTTGTTTGGAGTTTTTTTGGAAAATATTTGATTTTTTGTTGGTTTTGAAAATATTTGATTTTTGTGGGATTTTGGAATATTTGATTTTTTTGTGGGGCTTTTGGAAACATTTAGATTTTTTTTGGAGCTTTTGGAATATTTGGTTTGTTTGTGATTTTTGAAGATTTTTTTTTTGTGATTTTGGAAATATTTGATTTTTGTGAGATTTTGAAAATATTTGATTTTTTGTGGAATTTTGAAACATTGCCATGCCGTGGTGGCATTGAAATTATGAAAATTGACCGGAGAAGGGGTCTTTGTTGATTCCCGTGTCATTAAAGAATGCTCAGAGTAGGGCGTGCAGTTTAACATGGTGCCCACGACTGATCGCTTGTGGCTGACGGTGTCACTACCAAAGCCAGGCCTGAAGAGGCGACTAAGTCTTAAATAGGGAGAATGGAAGAATATTTGAAGATAAGCTTGGTATAGTTATTTGAGGAGTTGGGTTTGACTTCCTTCCTTGGCACAACCGTCAGAAGGTTCTGTCTCATTAAGCACTTGAGTTTTTTCAATTATTTTGGAATCTTGAGTGATGACCATTTGATTGTAGGGACATGCGTACGACCTAGGTCCATTTGGATCTCCGCGGGGACTTTGCCACTCTTTGCCATACGCTATTATCATTGATTTGACTTTGACTTTTACATGCATATGACCGGGTCCATTTGGATCTCCGCGGGGACTTTGCCGCTCTTGACATGCATTTTGACTTTGATCTTTTTATTGGTCATTTGATTTTGCCCATTTGGAGGACGTTTTCTTATGACGGAGGTGCTTTGGGTTGGTTGCTTTGTCTAGACTGTCTCTTCTACCCATACTTTGGCCGAATAGGAGGAGAAACAGACATTTGTGCCTTTCAGGCGCGGCTTTGACGGTGACGGTGTCTACCGGGAGCAATCGGCTTTGGGCGCCGTGAAGTGTGTGCAGGTGCCCATGCTAAGGGCAAACCTTAATAACCTGGGAGGGAATTTCAGATTCTTCGCACGGAGGTCTCATAACGAAAAAAATGCTGCGATAGCATGGCAATGCTGAAATATTCATCTTTTTATGGATTTTTGAATCTTTGACATTGCTAAAATATAGTAAGATTTTGGAGGGTAAAGGGGAACGAATGCCCTGTGCTGGAGCGAAACTCAGGGACTACAAGGATTTACATTTTTTATTCGAAATTAAAAGGATAAGTGGGGGCTAAAACCCCAAAGAGGGCAAGAAGGGACGAATGCCCTACATTGGGGCGAGACTCTGAGGTCTATGAAGAATTTACAATTTTTATTTGGAAATCAAAACTATACATGGGGACTGAAGCCCCGAAAGCAATGCAAGAAGGGTCGAAGGACCCGAATGAAGATGGAGAGGAGGAAGCGGAGGAAAGACTTTGGAGACTCCGGTGGGGCCGGAGGGGTTTGGAGAAGAAGGAGGGCGTGATGCCCAGTGTAAGGAAAATGGTTATACAAAAGGTGAAAATAAAATGCCTCCCGTGGGGAGGGAATGTGGAGAACCCACGGGAAGGTGCTAAGGAGCACAAAAGATGACTGGAAAGAAAATAAAGAAGATGGAGGAGGTCCCCTAGTTTTTTGCCTTGCCCGGCGTTTGGGCTTCCGCTTGGGAATCGGCGTTTTGACCCTCAAGTACTTCCTCATGAATTTTGCCCAGTGGGCAGATGGTCTTGCTCTTCTCCGAGGGATTGAGCAGCTCTCAACGATTGGATTGTTGACTTCCGTCGGAGTTTCAAACAGCAGTGGCAACTCCCTTGGAATGTAGTTGAATGAAAGGGTGGGGAGTTCCACTGGTAGAATCGGAAGCAACAACGAGGGGACCATGTCTGAAGATTGTAAAATGTTTGATATGGAAGGGGACACAACCCCTTGAACGATAGATTGTGCCAATGATTTGGCGTTGGAGTGCATGAGCACAATCTGAGAGGCTGACCCCTTCACTGGCGTGGGAAGGTTCACAAGAATGGTGTGAGGGGTCATGAGAGCTTGGAGGGAGAGATTCCCTATGAGTATTCTGAAATGGCGTTGGCTGGCAGCGGGTATGATTGGCATACTCTTAGAAGGCCTCTTGACGGCCATGATTGGAGGGGGAGACTCCTGCTCAGTGAATTTGCCCGGTATGGAAACAATGACCGGGATGCGAGGGATGCAATCTTGGATTTTGAAAAGCATGCCCGGTCCCGAGACTTCCTTCTGCTGTTGTACTTGCTTGTTGCTCCTTAAAAACTTGCGCCTGCTCCGTTGGGTGGGGGTAGATATGGTGGGTGAAATGGATGGTTGTATGGCCAGTGGAGGTGTAATGGAAGGCTGCATGGCCGGTGGAGGCGTAGTGGGTATGAAGGGGAAGATTTGCTCGGGTTCGGCTGTAGAGGGTGTTGGCGTAATGGGAGGTGCAATGGTTGGTGTAATGATGGATGGAAGCTTAATAACGGGAGGCTTAATTGTGGAAGGTTTGGTAAATATGGATGGCAGTGTGGGAGGGGTAGGTAAATGGTGCACGAACATGAACTCGGAAGGTTCATCATTGTAGCACCAAGTGGTTTCTTGGAGGGGTTCGGTATTGGCAACTTTAGCCCGAGCAATAGGTTGTGGTGGAGGTGGAGGTTGTTGTGGTTGTCGTGGTGAAGGCATGGTGAAGGCATGGGAATCGGTATGAGCTTCTTCATTAAAAACAGAGGCATCGTAGGGCCCAGCTGGAAGTTGTTGAGTCCGGAAAGGACGAATCAGCGAACGCCTGGGTGGCGGCATGTTGTGGTAAATGGGAAGTGATTGCGGTTGTGCAAAAGAAGTGGATGGTGTATATTGGTGAGGTGGATGGTGGATGGCGTCCACTGATTCGTTCTCTCTCGGTTTAATTTGATCAAAAAGTTCTACGATCAGGGAGTCCATTAAATGGGCTTGAATGTAACGTCCCCGCTCATAGAGCTCCTCCATGGAGGTGATTTGGTTCATGGCTAGAATGTGCCTGAATCTTGGAGTAGAGTTTGAAATGATTATTTTAATTTGCTCTGACTCCGAGAGCTCACGCTGCAAGTGCATGGCCATTGACCTCCAACGGTCAGCAAATTGTGCAAAGGCCTCGTTGGCCCCCATCTTTCTGGATGTTAGATCCGTGATAGAGAGATAAGGGATGACGCGGTCTTTGTACCTATGAAGGAATTTTTGTGTAGGGGGCGGAAGTCTCCTACCTCACTTGGTTCTAGAGAGTAGAACCATTCGAGCGCAGGGCCGTCAAGAGATTTTCTAAATAAATATGCCAACGTGATGGGATCACGTTGCCAATGCAAAGACTCATAAGGAATTCTTTGATATGAATGTAGGGATTACCCGTGCCATTGTACAATCGGTACGTTGGCATCTCCGAAGGATGTATATAAATTTTAGGGAGAGCCAGCATGGCGGCAACGGGGTCACCCTTGGAATGTGAAAGCTCATTTATTTGTTTCTCCAAATTATTCAATTTCTGGAGAAGAGCATCTTGGAGAGGAGTGGATTGCCGTTGGGCATGTGAGGGAGTACATGGAGGTGGCCTTGAATTAGTGGGCCTTCCCAAGGGACGGTCTGTACGGACCGGGGCACGAGAGTGCAAATGGCCAGGGGGCTGAGGTGACGAAGGATGTACAGGGGTATGTGGCGAAGTCGCCGGAATGTACAAACGTGGGTGCCTAGGGGAAGGAGAGGGGGAAGGAGTAGCGGAAGGAGTCACACCCTCAACTAAAGATTGGATCATATTTAATTGTTGAGGAGTGAGCTGATCTAGTGCATGCAGGACATGCTGCACTGTGGAATCATGGTGGGGGACAGGATCTTGTCGGGTTCTGATTAGAGGTAAATGTGAAGGAACATCAAATTGGTTAGTGCGCGGTGTGCGCACACAACCGTAGGAAGTGGAAGCTTGCCCCTCACGGTGGTGAGATGGACCAACATGGGACTGGAAAGATGGAGGTTGAACATTATCCTCATAGTCCTCATAATAATCAGCATGATAATATGGATCCATTTTTAACAAAGTAATAAGCGAACAAGTTGAACAAAGATTAATCAATCAATATGTGGTTCAAACAAGTTGTAATGCTTAACGCTTGTTTTTAGGAGTTTCACAATTAATTAAACAGATTGAAAAATATTGTGTCACTCCAGGTGAGATCCTAGCTGGGTAGAAGATGAGTACTTCGGGGTTCAACTAGAATCACATCTCACCACGCAATAGGATATCTAACCCGGGTCAACGGAAAGGTACCGCCAGCTCGGTCCGCCGTGAGGGAGTCCACGGGGTACGGAGTCTTATGGGGTTCCAGGAGAAGATTCGCTAGTCCAAAGGGACAGAATGCCCAATGGAGAGCTAGCCTTCACCGGAAGGGTGTGCGGAGCCTAGGATATGAGGGAAGGACGTCCCCCGACCGATGCAAAATGACCTGCATGCAACAGTTTATAGCAAAAATGGCGGAAGGAGCGTTTCTGTCAACACTTTAAATCGCGGTGGGTACAGCCACCGTGATTCACAAATCGTGTCCAGTCACTTCGACGCGGAACTAAAAGCCCCAGAAAGGCTGTCAGCGACGCGCGAGGTCCCTGTGGACGGTCTGTGTAAACAGAAACGCGTCAGCTTCAGCCGCCGCGACAAAAATAGAAACACGGCGGGCTAGCCCGCCGTGTTATAGCAAATTGAATCGCGTCCACTGTGTTGGACGCGATTCCAAACAGACACCCGAGGCAGAACAAAAAAATGACGAGAAGGAAAGAAGGAAAAATACAGTAAAAGAAAGTGGCGCACGTGGGTGCCAAAGGAAGTGCCACGTGGGGCACGAAGGAGGTAACCGAGCTAAAATAAGAATGGTCCCACCGTGATCGCCAAATTGTAGACACTATTTTTCCTCGCTCCCTTATTAGGGGGGCGCGAAGAACAGAGGCCCACACGAAAGGATATGCATATGCAGATGCACGGGATGGATAAATATAGAAAATTAACAAAAGAAAAGGACCGTGATCGCCAGGTGCTCGTGGACACCGAATGTAACGGGCGGAAAAGGCAGTACCTTTCACCCGTAGAAAGCGTGGGATGTGGGTGTGGGTCCACCCTCCTCCTTCCACCGGCCGATCGACAAAGGAGATTTAGGTCAGTTACCTTGCAAAAAAGACAACAAATAATAAGGAGCAGATTAGACGGATGTGCAGTATACAACTCCTAAAAATAGATAAAATGACATAAATGAAAGGGGAAGAACACACCTTTTGTGGTGGCTTTTAAAACCCCTAAAATAGGTATGTGTGTGCATGCATGTGTGTGTGTGTATGAAGAAAAAAGGGCCACGTAGGGGCCGGGTGATATGGAAATATAAAGGACCATGTGGGGTCCGGAGGAAGGAAAAAGCAAATAAAAGGGGGGTGCTTCCCCAGATGCCGGACGGCGTGACGACGTTGCCGGTTGGGCGACGGAGGATGGAGAGGAAGACGAGGAGGACGACGGTGCTCCGCTCCGATATACGCGTGATGGAGGGGAAGACGACGGCGTCGGAGGCGAGACGGGAAATCGATAGGGCTCCACTGGAAGAATTCTCTCTCTCTCTCTCTCTCTCTCTCTCTCTCTCTCTCTCTCTCTCTCTCTCTCTCTCTCTCTCTCTCTCTCTCTCTCTCTCTCTCTCTCTCTCTCTCTCTCTCTCTCTCAAAAAAGGGGGAAGAAGCCGAAGAAGAAGAACAAAGAGGAGAAGCCCACCGGCCGAAGAAGAAGAACCCCCGCCCCTGGCCCTGCGATTTCGTTTTTATAGGCACTGGAGCAAAATCGCGTCCAGGACAGCAGTCGCAATTAAAGAAGTAAATCGCGTCTGGCCGGCAGGTCGCGATTTAGAAGGTCGGTTTGATGGTGCGGAAATCATTGCACCGCCTCTGAATCGCGTCGGGGCATGCCGTCGCGATTTGAATCACGGCAGGACGCCCAGACGTGATTAAGATTCGCGTGGTTTCGAGGCAACCGACCCACGAATGTGCTGTCTGCTGACGCGACGTCCAGATTTGACCTCTCTGAATCACGTTGTCTGATAAGGACGCGATTCAGAGATTTAGTCATGATTACGGGTCTGCGCGCGACGACTTTCTGGGCCGCTGTCAGACTCTGAATCACGGCAGGGGTCTTGGACGCGATTTGGAAGGCGGTTCGAAGAAACGCGTCCACTATAGCGAGGAAGAAAGGGCGAAATCTAGAAATATGGGGAAAACACTCTTTTAAGGTAAAATAAGGGTCATTTGTGGCGTTATAGCGCAACTTGAAAATTTGCCCGCGGTGGAAAAATTCGCATATCTACAGTACCCTTAAAACACTTTACACCATCAGGGATCAGCATGATCCAACGGCTTTAGTGTGTTCACTCTTACCTTGGGATCATGCCGGATCATCTGGCTTGTGTTCGTAGCACAGCTAGTGGGAGGTTGTGACTTCTACCGGACTACTGGCACACGACCTAGTGCTGTGCAACTGTTACTATCGTTTGTTTATCGTTGTTTTTACGAATATGTCCCTATCTCATCTACTATCTCTATACTCTCATCTGTTCACATTCTCTCTACATTCTCGTCTATTCGTCCACTACTCTTATCTATTCTTGGTACTCTATTTGGCCATATATATAATTGATTGTCTAAGATAACAAACATAACCAATGCCAGGCAATAGGGCCCGATCTGGTCCTGTGGAGAGCGCCCGAAGAGTGTCATTTTCCCATGGGAGTTAACATGATCAAGGTGTGTACGGCATGCACTCAGCGCCATTTAAAACTATCAAGATTTAATATATGACAATCAATTAATTACTATACTATACTCTCTCAGTTGATAAAATGATCGACCAATCGTTACACGCTATCTCGTTATATGACCAATTCTTTATCATGTTAGTTTTGCATTATTCTTTTAATTTGAATGTATTATCGCGCTCTTGTTATCGTGTGACATTACTCTCTTGTCTATACTTGATCGTTCTCTCTAGTTATCCTGCTTTACAAAGACATTAATTACTTAAAGCATGTCTGTTTACACGAGATATTAAGTCCTACTGAGAGTTATCACTCACCCTGCGCTATTTGTTATATGTGTTTAAGGTAAGTCGAATGATGACCCTACACACCAACGGGAATGGACCGGAGTGATGAGCGACCTGGAGTCATAGCGATGGAATGACCTTAGTATCATAGAGTTTAGTTAGATATTTGCTTGGTTATCCTTTCCAATGTAATGATGTTATTTGAGCCCTATGTTTTGGCTCAGAATTAGTGGTTGTAATAGTTTATGTGATTTATCAATAAAAGGAAGAGTTTATTTCAATTATTGTTCATTAGTTGCTCTGATTATTACGATTGTATGCGTAATTTACGTTACCATACACTTTGCTCACGTCTCCCCGATTTATTCCGCTGCTAAATTGGAGGGACGTGACATTAAGTGGCCCAGCTGGCTCTCCTTCTTCAACACCCTCACGGCCAGGACGGAGGATGCCAAGCTGCTCTTCGGTGGCGGGGACGGTGGCTCAGATGGCCTCGGTGGCAAGGCCTCTGCATCGACGCAGCACTAGGTCGTCCTCGGCGGTGAGCATCAACCTCCTTAGTCCCCCCTCCCCCTCCCTCTCATCTGCAAGACTGCAATGGTGACCCTGAGACTTCCTCCGAAGCCCCGAACATGCAAAGCCACGGGAACATAGTCGGGAACAATTGCCGGCCAGCGCGACTAGCACCATCGACTCCCTCGGCCTCGAGAACCATTCTAGAAGACTAAGATGGATGGACGGCGGCGCAGCACCAGTAGCGGCAAGCACTTCCGGAGGAGCTTCACCATTCCCGCATGCGTGGTTTCCTCGTTGTCGTCCTCGGGCATAGTTTCCTCCACCATGGTAGAGCACGAGACGGCGTTGGGTGCGGCCAGAGCAACAGTAGACTACAGGAGCTCCGAAGTAGGCATCTACAATGATATCATGGATACGTTCCTAGATTGACCATAGCCGAGTTGGGGCAGTGCAGGGATCGAGAGAGGGGGGTTGCAGGGGTGGAGGTGGAAGAAGTCGCTGACATTTCCTTCATATGTCAACAACCACCAGCCGCTGACATATGTATTATATGTCAACGGTTGTGATCCATTGATATCCAATATATGTCATCAGATGCTAACCGTTGACATAAGAAGTATTTGTCAACGGTTAATTGCGACCGCTGACAAATATTAGTCGACAACTAAATTGTCAAAGACTTTATCAACGACTTAAAGGTCGCTGACATAAATCTATGTCAACGATTTGTGATCTTTTGTCAACAGCTATAAGCCGCTGACATATGCCCTGATTCTTGTAGTGATTATCAATGGACTAATAGTTTATGCTGATGGGTCTAAGAGTCAATTCATGCATAGGTTTTTCATTTATTTATGTATTTAATTTTCTGAGTTACATAAGTAGTGGGCATCAACATTCTCTTTGGTTTAGATATTAACGTTATTGTAACGTTGAAAGTGAAATTAGTTATTGATATGTAGCTATCTACACCGGTTTGAGTATTAGCATCGTCTAATAAGTAAAAATATCTTTTCCTTTGTGATTATAACTTTAAGATTAGAGGGCTTTATAAATGTGAAATTGGGAGATTCGTATGAATTCTCTCTCTCTCTCTCTCTCTCTCTCTCTCTCTCTCTCTCTCTCTCTCTCACCGACGTCATTGCAAGTTCCGTCTAGCCCATGGATTCATCGGTTGCCATACATCATTCATCACCTCCCACAGGTATAAACGAAATCAAGTAGAAGAAACACATTTTGTTTGGTTGTTGAAAGAGGAAAGGCCGACTCAGTAAGTAGAACGAAACACCTGAAACGAGAAAAAATTACATGCCAATATTTACGTCTCTAAGCAAACTTCGCTTCATTTGTTGGCGTTTCTTTCTTTAGAGTTCAGGAAGACCCAGTGGGGTTGGAACAAAATGTTGTTCGCATCCACAGAGGACAGCAAGTACAAGGAACATGACTAAAATTATGGTATTTACACCTTAATATTGCATACACATTACATGCATATGTATATATTATTTGATACATAGATATGATCATAATGTTCTCTACTGCCAGTGAAAGAAAAGAAGAAGAGAGCAACTCGACAAGTGAGCCAGAACGGGACCCGTAATAAACGGAATCCGAACACACACACACACACACAATACTTGAGCGCCGCTTGTCTGGTCTGCCGCAGAGAGGAAGCCGGAGATTAGATCACGCAAATTCCCAAACTGGGATCACTTGTGATGGCCCGGGTCGCCGAGGCTCATCAAGTTTTTACTGGCGCCGTTGTCTAGGTGAAATACTCCACGATAGCATGCCACTTCTACATATTAATGGGTAAATTATTTAGAAATTTTTATTAAATATTTAATTTATTCTTTAATCTCTAATAGTTATCTTCTGTTATAATCTACGTTAAATTTTATTACAGTAAATATCTTTTTTATTATAGTAAAAAATTATTAATTTATTTATATTATATTAATTTATAATTTTTAAAATATTTTTGTGTTCTTTGCAGTACCTTGAAATATTTGCAAGAGCACAGAATATTGTTCTGAAGAACAACCATATGATATGAAGGAAATCCACAGCATTATTCGTGCTCTCTAGAGTGCACCCACATGCTTTGGACGAAAACGCCCCCCCTCTCCCCCCACCCTTATTTTTGTTTTTTTAGATTAATAGTTTAGTAGCTGAAGTCACAAGTAAACACCCACCTCGCCTAGTTCGAATCCGGAATCCCCGTTCCATGGAATGGGTGCCCAACCCCCCCCCCCCCCCAGGCACGGGACAAGAGACTTTTTGTCCCCCCCACGCCTCAATATGCTCTTGAGATCTAAATAAACATAGATACAACCCACCCACAGGCAGGGGATAAAAGAAAAAGGGGAGCCGTGCATGGATACAAACAAAGGAGGTTGCCTTCGAGGGTAATACTTGCTACAAGCATAGATAAGGTTGAGAAGTACTACTTTTAACGCCATAAACATTATTTTTACCTAATATTATTCTTTTCTATCCCCTTCCAACTGTACTTCTTCTGCTTCAATACCGAGTTAGCATCGAAGTAGCCTCCACCTTATTCCTTGTCTTCACAGCAGCTCATTTGCATCCTCTTCCTTCATGTCAATCAACATTTCTATTCTCTTATTTCAACTTAAGGAAAGGAATTTGAGAATTTCGGCATATCTCAGTGATTTACATCCACACAAACTTTCAAAAAGTATGTCATGATGACTCTAATGTTTAGTAAAAATTAAAAACCAGGGTTTTACTTACATCTTCCCTCATAATACTAACACCTTCTATACTGTCATCTATAAAAAGACATTATTTTGGATTGGATTTTCCACTACAGAGAGGAGGGTAGAGAGGGAATTTCGTGATGGTGGTTTCAAATTTCCTGGTGCTCATTCCTCCTGGCACGTGTCCATATTATGAGATTAAGTGAACCACTGTGGTGGTAGTTAGGTGGTCATCTAGATCCTTCTTTCGCCTTCCAACACTAGACACCTCCAGTAGTAACATTGACGAAATAAGGAACAACAGTAGCCTGCAAGACTGCCAAAAGAATTTTTTGATATTGTTTATTAGGAATCATTTATCTTCCCCAAAATCTAGGTATTGAGGTAGGGGATTCCTTCTCTTTTAAACCAGTCCAACTTTTTGTGAAATCTAATGTGAGACTAAAATCTCTAGCAACTTTAGTTGGGTTGAGGGCCTCACACTCTCTCTTGGATGCTCACACCATCCACCCCATAACAATACCTTCCGCTTTACAAGGCTGACGCCCTCATCGGCTAGGTGCCGATCAAGGTTACGCTCGTTCATACGCAACAAGTAAAGGATGTATTGATACGCCACATCAGATCGACAAAGATTGGGCTCAGACACCATTTATTAGGAATCATTTATCCTTCTCCAAAACCTAGACATTGAGGTAGGAGATTCCTTCTCTTTTAAACCAATCCAACTCTTTGTGAAATCCAATGTGGGACTAAAGTCACTAGCAACTTTAGTTGGGTTGAAGACCTCACACTCTCTCTTGGATGCTCACACCATCCACCCCATAACATTGTTTACGGACAAAAAAACAGCTGGCAGATGAAACAAGAAACAAGGCTACTAGCCTGAAAAAATCAGAGATTAATAATCCTTGATTATGTTTATTTCATCATATCTAAACACTCAATTAATTAAAGCAACTGATGCAGCTAGAGGGAAGTTCTGAAGTACCTTCAACGAAGTACATTAGCACAGCAAATTGCTTCAAGCATCAACCAGACACACCGACATGCCAATACCACTGAGATACAGAGTGCACGATGTAGATTAAACCAAGGGATCTTTATTTCTCTGAAGAGTCTCGTCCATCGTCCTTCCTGTGAACTGTGCTCACTTCTTCCCACTAACTGAATGCCATCGGGATAGAAAAACAACCCAGCAGACAGATTTCTGAAAAGAATATGAAGACAGCAAAATGCCGGCAATTCGTAATGCAGTGTTACAGTCAACAAAGAAACTTCAAATATGGTCTATAGAGAATTCCCACATCCACTTCAACTGCTCTCCATGATTCCCAGTCAACTCTCTAATGCACTGGAAAACCACCACCGTTGAGTGCTGATGCACAATGTCGTGAAAATCATTAAACGTGTCCCTAGCTAGTTGTGGTGCAAGGAATATTGGGAGAGGATTCTTGACAGATGCTTACTCGATGTTCTTTTGGTAATGAGTAATCTTCACGCCATTGTATCCATGATCTCCTGACTTCATCCAGGTCATCCTCTGGGATGCTCGTGTATGCATCCAAGTTCTCCACCCATTGCTTCCAAGGAGATTCAGAAGGGTCCAAGAACTTTGAGACTTGTGGCAACAGGATAGAAGTGTAAAACTCATCAACTGCACTCTGTATTTCCTTTGATTCTATCATTGCTTTCATCTCAGGTCGAATGATGTTTCCAGGACGGTTTCTAATTGTGAATTGGTTGCCCCGTAGGATTAGGACTTCAGAAGGGGCAAGGGGTAGAACAATACGGGAAAACTTGGCTAATGACAGCTCAATGACATCTTGTGGCAACAGCCTCCGCTTCACTGCCACAGCCGTTCCCACCATTTTTCGGATCTAGAACAAATAAATAATAAAAGAAATAAGATTATGCCATAACACTTCAGATAAAAGGTGAAATATTTGAGGAGGAGATCATACAGACTAAAGTCAAACCAGAGTTGGCTCATTCTGGTAACTGATATATCATTAGTAGACAGAACATTCAATTGAATATCTCCATAATTGCTTCCCTCTTTCTTTCTTATGATGAAAGAAACCAAAGATATAGCAGCAGCAAGTAGTTGTTTTAAAATGGATGCCAGAGATATATTACCTAGCACACAGCTGATCATAAAACACATTGTGCAGAGGCCATTTTTGGCCCAACTTCTAATTGGAAGCACTTTTGGGGTTTCATAGCCGCAGCTATTCCAAGGAAAAGATATTAGAGAAGGCACTTGTGTGGTTTTGGGTTTCCAATCAAAAGCATCAAATTAGAGTTACCCAGATAAGACAGCCTATTTTCACATGAAGGTTCCGGTGCCATTAAGAGTAAAGCAAAACCAAGGGAGACGAGATAACAGACTGTTACCAAAAGGAAGCTTAGTTTTTTTCAAAAAAGGGAACTTCAGGCTTCAGCTTTTTCAACACTCTTGCTTACAACAAAAAACAAAATACTCATCAAGCAAATTTTGGAAAAGAAAGAAGTAATCACAAGTACTGAAAAGGTTGCTTTGCAGGGAAGGCAGTGTAGTGACCAGCAATTTTTAAATAGCAAGTTGAATTGATAATTTTGATATTTCTGAATAAAATATTATGTGTTTGCTATAATAGATTAGTTTTCCATAAATAGAACCCTAAATTTTGGGAAGTCCATCAGACAATTTCTGGTAGTTTATCAAGGTCGTGGGAGTCTTAATAAGGAAAGAATCTAAACCACGTTAGACATCAAGCTTAGGTCGGCCTGCATGGCTGCATAACAGGTGTCATAGTAAGGGCAGGAGTTTCTGTCACCAAAGTCCTGAGATTTTGCCATGTGTAACCCATTTAGCAACCTAAGTGTTAATAAGGCTTTGGAGAGGAGCTGATTGGATCCTGGAGCTACAGAAAGGCATACAGTGGTGGCTTCAGCTGCAAGAAGGGAGAAGTTGGTTTGACGTTAACAAGTCCCTGCTAAAGTTTGAAGTAGGACAATTTGTGAATCATAAAACATAATCTGCATGCCTTGTTTTCCAAGAGTTCTGTAAGATATATGTGTATAATTTATATGGAACTAGTATGGAAGCATGTAGAGTAGAATACATGAATCTCTAATGTCCGCATGCTCATTAATCATTGCTTTCGAAGGTTTTGTAATAAAATAAGGATATAAACCTGTAAAAATTACCTTCTGTAAACTTGCATGGTTATGTTTTACGTGAGTTTTCTAATAAGTTCTACATGAGCATGCTGATTCTAGTTCATTTCTATGAATACTAAGAACTTTGTTCAAACATTATTAAATGCATGTGCAAACTGGATAAAATAGGCTATGAATCTGTTTATATCGTGCACCATGAAAACTGTTGATGCATATGTGAGAAATCAGAAGTGGACAATGCTACCTTGAGGAGAAGTGATTTCCCCTACAAATATCCATGGGGACATCAATATGGCCCATAGGATATGCGGGAAAATCCAAAAGCTAGGGTAAAACCTAATGGATGGTGGACAGACAAGTCCCGGTGCTGCGGAAATAGCCAAGGCTTTGCATCGAAATACCTAGGTGCAAGGCGACCAATATGATATGTATATGGCTCCTCATGCCATGGTTGAATACACGTCCGATGAATATGTTTGTTTGTTTGGCATCATGCATATGGTGGTGGCCCGTGCATAAGATAAGTTTGATAAGAAAAAAACTAAAGTATGATGATAAAAAACTAATTGATTTAGTTACTTTGATTTTAGTTATATACACATATATAGATCTATCGACATATGTTGTATCATGTGTTTCCCATGGCTTACTGAAGATGATCAATTATGTTCAAGTTTTGATTCTGACTTACCCCACAGTGCGCTCCTGTTGACACGGGAAAGATATCGCTTTGACATATCATTTGATTTTGGATTGCTCATTTCATTTTATCTGGTTCATGTATTCATTTCATTTGGGTATTCATTTATTTCACATGCTTTGATTTGTGTATTGTGATTTGCGGGCGTGCCAGTCTGTCTAACAGACAGAAGAAAGAGTCCGCGCAATGCGGAGAAGGTATTTTTGGGTGTCCATGGAACGGACGGGGTGTGGTGTCCGTGAACGGACGGTATGATGCCCGTGGAACGGACGGGTATGATGTCCGTGGAACGGACGGGTATGATGTCCGAGGAACGGACGGTGCGCCGTATTTTAATCTGAACTCCTTGAGTCCCGTATCTATACTCATCAGGTGATTGAGGTAGCATGTGCTGGACCTCTGTCTCCATCGACCGGAGTCGATGTTACATTTACATCGAGTTAAGACTCTTGGTGTTATTTAACACCAGTTTTAACCCGAATACCATTCATAGCAAAGGGATGAGAAAATACACACTTTTTTAGAAAATCCTGGTCATGATGTATCATTTTTCTTTTGGTTATTTTTGAAATACTTTTGCTTTGAGTGTTTCATTTTGAAAAGACTACCTTTGTGGAGTCCGAGATATGACTTTTAAGAAGGGAACGGGTATATTTCCGTGAACCCATTTGGGGTCTCCCTCCTCTCCTTTTTTTTGAGAAAGATGTTGTTTGAAGGTTTTATTTTGGAAAACCTGAGGATTATTATTGCAGACAGGCATATACCCGTGCATTTGATTCTGAACTTGGGGGAAGTCGTGATTAGAAGTAGCATTTAGAAGAGTTGCAACATCAACCCCCTTTTCTTTTTTATGACATGATATTCTTTTACAACATCCTTCTTTTAAATGAAGTCTGAATTGAGGTAGAATTTCATTTCTCCTCGTTCATCGTTTCATTCGTTCATCATTCATTTTTTTTACTTGTATGAGTATGATTTTTGGAGAATGTATGCACATATCTCCGTGGACGTTCTTGTCAACTTGAAGTTCCTTTCGAGAAACTGTCCATATGAACACAATTCTTGTGAGTATGCATCATGCTGCTCTTTGGAGTAACTGAGCGCAGTTCGGGTCCTATCACAGTTCGGGTCCTGTCACAGTTCAGGTCCTGTCCCCTTTTTCTTTGGATGTGTGTATATCATCACAATTTTTATAATTTTATTTTAGCAGAGTTTCCGCTTATGCGGAATGCTCTCACGGAGATATATTCATATGAACATGTACTTATATCCATGTGTCCCCAGAGAATCTTTGTCCGGAGGGATTTTGCCCTCAAGAAAGTATGTGTGTATGATCATAAATTTGCAGTTTACGCATATTTTCTCACCGGTATTCCTATTTGAATGGAGTATCCGGAAAAAGGTATCATCTGCATATGCAGAATCCTTTTTGAGAGGCATATGCATATAATTGCGGATTTATGATTATATAGACATGTCCGTAGTCGGAGACTCCATTTGGGCAGAGTTTCCTCTTGGGAACACATGTATATAAATACAAAGTTTGTGCTTATATTGATATGTTTTTTTTTTTAGAGGGAAAACTCTGACATAGGCAGGGTTTCCTTCCAAGAAACATATGTGCATAGGCACAAATTTGAGTTTTATAAATATGTTCTTAGACGGAATCTCCACTTGAGCAGAGTTTCCTCTAAGAAACATGCATATAAAAATACAAATTTGTGAATATACAAACATGTTCTCGGGCAGAATCTCCACTTGGGTAGAATCTCCTCTAAGAAACATATAAATATACACACAGATTTGAACTTTATAGATATGTTCTTAGGCAGAATCTCCACTTGGGCAGAGTTTCCCCTAGGAAGCATATATATAAAAATACGAATCTGTGAATATATGAATACGTTCTCGAGCAGAATCTCCACTTGGGCAGAGTCTCCTCTAAGAAACATATGCATATAGCACAACACACCATCCCGGAGAGTTTAAAACTCGATGGAGGTGGCATAAATAACAAAGGTATCTAAAATACCATATGTCCGTAATGGACGGTATTTAGAACCTATAGCCTGTGAGGGCCAGTGCCGCTATTGCGGACTTTTAGCCGATGAAGTTTGCCGATGCCGCATACGGACAACCTCTCAACACTCGGGGGAAGAAGATTTGGTACCTTCACTCACACAAGAAATGAGGTTGAGAGAGAGGGGGACTTTGGAAATCAGAATTTTCTATTGTTTGGGATTTCACGGGAAGGGGGACAGCAATTTCTCAAAGGGGCTGTGGCCTCTCCCGGGAGCCGACATCTCCCCGGGGCCGACCAGCCGCTTCAAATGGGGGATGGGGGGCCTTTTATAGGGGAAGCCCCCCCCCTTACATGCGTGGGAGTGGGGTTCCCTTTAACCGATGGGACTTCCATCGGTTGAAGGGAAAATTCCCTTTAACCGATGGGGCTACCATCGGTTAGAGGGTTAAAAACCCCTCAACCGATGGTAGTCCCATCGGTAAAAGGGAAAATCCCCTTAACCGATGGTAGTACCATCGGTTGGGGTTTTTTTTTTTTTTTTAAAGGGAATTCCCCTTAACCGATGGTGGTTCCATCGGTTAGAGGGAATTTCCCCTCAACCGATGGAACTCCCATCGGTTAGAGGGGAATTCCCTTCTAACCGATGGTGGTTCCATCGGTTAGAGGGGAATTTCCCCTCAACCGATGGAACTCCCATCGGTTAGAGGGGAAGAGGGGGAATTCCCCTCTAACCGATGGTAGCCCCATCGGTTAAGGGGAAAAAAACCCCTTAACCGATGGTGCTTCCATCGGTTAAGGGAGGGGGCATTTCTTTTTTCTTTTTTTTTTTTAGAATGGAGAATTGGCCCAAAATTTTGTTGTGCCAACAAATGCCCCCCACGGGAAGTGTGCCGACGCCGAAGGCGGAGGAGGACGTCCCGTGCAATCTTTGAGCTCTGCTTCTGATCTTCATGACTTGACAATGAACTTGAATCGGAAGGTTGTAGCCCCAGTTGACACGCTTCAGCACTTGCACTGTGAAGTCGACAACCTCGGGCAACGATCGACTTTGTCATGCTTCTTGTGCTGAGCGATCAGCTCCGCTTCGTTGGATTCAGAACTGACTTTGGCTTTCTTTGTCTTCTGGATTTCATCTCAGGGATTTTTTTTAGATCTGCCTTTCTGGCTTTGTTGTGGACTTGAATTGATTGAGGACTCAATTGGTGAGACTCATCCTTTTTTGACTTTGCTCAACAACTTGATTTGAGAGACCTCTTTTTTTTTTGACTTGTGATCCTGACTTGATTTGCAGTTGGATCTGATATCACTTTCCTGAGCTTTGCCTTTTTGGCATTTGCTTGGATTGGATTTGACATCTTTTTCTTGAATCTTATCTTCTCGGCTTTGTCCGAGATTTGACATGATATTCGGCTACTGAGGTTGACCTTCTTGGTTTTGCGGCTATCTTTCTTTTTTACTTCTTTCTCTTCTACTTCATTCATCATTTTTTTTTTTATTTCTGTTTTGAATTCTCACCATCCTTGCTCCGGAAGTTGTTGGAGACAGGTGTGTTGAAGCTCATTTGAATATTTTGTCTTCTTCCAAACCCAAGAGAGCTGGAAAAAGGAGGGTGGCGGATCCCACCACATCTGGCGGTGACTTTCTTTTCCTTTCTTTTCTTCTCTCATCATTGTCATTCATGACTCTTCTTCTTGATTCACCACTTATCCTTTTTTCCCTTTCCGACTTATTTACCTCAGATGACGAGACATGTGAGGAAAGGTGCCGGTCCGATTGCTTCGGGCGGCAATGCCTCTTTACCTGGAAGTTCTTCTCTCCTTTGTGAAGTGGAGCGTAAGAATTTCTTACGGGCATTTGCCGATTTTATGCCTGAGATGAACCATCGTCTGACTGTCTGTTTTCTTGAGATAGCCGTGACGGATGACGGTGCCTCCGCATTTGTTGAGAGTCTCGACGGAACAGTATTCTTTTGCTCCTGTCGGGGCTTATATCCCAATGCCTGCCAAGGAATATTCTGCTATGGAATTAACTCCTGCAGATGACTTCCTTTACTGAGCTCATATACAGTCTTTAAAGATGATGTTTTCTTTTCTGATGTTGACTTTCTTTCCTTGTATTCAGGTGACCAGGTCTTCTGTGATCAACTCTTCTCTGGGGGATGATGGATTCATATTCTGTATCTGTGGCTAATCCTCTCTTTCCACTTTTGGGGAGATGCAGGGAGCCCATTTTTGGAGTTTCAAGCTTATTCTGCCTTTCAAGTAGGTGATGCTGCGAGTGACGATGGTGTTGAGCATGGTTGTTGGGAAGGAGAACATTGCCCGGCTGGAATGCGAGCTTGATGAAGAGAGGTCTTCTTTGAATCAGGAGGCCAGAGATTCTGAAGAAGAAACTGCCTATGTAAAAGACGGAAGGAACCTCCGCCAGCTGACAACCTCCAAAGCCAAGGTAGTTGAACGGCTGAAGAGGAAAAAGCCCTCCTGCCTTTGCTTTCCAGTATAACATTTATATGCCGAGCTCATTGTCTTGCTTTTTTTTTTTTCTTTGTTTGACCTTTACATAGCAATCGCCACTCTTTGTATATTTGTACAGAGAGTGACTTGTGACTTTGTAAATACAAGGTGAAGGATAATGGAGGTCCTCCTTTTCATTTTCTCCCTGACTTTTTTTTTCTTCTTTCCTTTCCCTTTTTTTTTTCACATTACCAATCCCAGTGCCCTCTCGGGTTTTCACTAAGACTGGCCCCCTTTAACTTTTTCCAACGTGCCTTTTCGGGTTTTCACGTTGAGGGGTTATCCATTTTTGCCTGAAGCGCCCTTTCGGGTTTTCACCTCAGCCGGATTTTTTTTGATCTTTTTACCCTCAAGCATACAGTGAGTCGTATACTTAAGTCCATCGAGTATCTTTATTTTTAACCCCTTTTCTTTTTTTTTGTTTTTTTTGTTTCTTTTTTTTTTGACTTGACTGTTGAGGGCTCGACTGACTTGGATAATTGAATGGCTAAGGGTTTGGTTGTAGAATGAGTGGTGTATTCGGATGTGGTTTGAGATTTGAATTTGGCCAATGATTGGAAATTCGAATTTGGAGTTTGGATCTGGATGTGGATTTGGGTTTGAACATGAGCATGTTGGCTTACTTTTGTGGTATTTTGAATCCGAGTTTGGATATGGGTACTGGATTTTGGATATGATTTAGCTTTGGACTTGGTTTTGAATAGGCTCTGGAATGGTGTTTATTGTTTGGCTTTGAGATTTGAATTTCGCCCCTCCTTGATGACTTAGTGCCGGGATAAGATATTTGCACTTGGATTTGAACGACTGGAGAGGAAGAAGCCTTCCTGCCTTTGTTTCACAATATAACATTTGTATGTTGGGCTTGTTGCCTTGATCTCCTTTCTATTTTGCATGTGGCATCTGTCACCCTCTGTAAGTTTGTAATGTGGTGACTTGTAACTTTGTGGATGTATGAATGAAGGACTGAGAAATCCTCCTTTTCATTTCTCTTTTTTTTTTCACATTACCAGTCTTAGCGCCCTTTCGGGTTTTCACCAAGACTGGCCCCATTTAGCTTTTCCAACGCGCCCTTTCGGGTTTTCACGTTGAGGGTTGCCCATTTTTGCCTGAAGCGCCCTTTCGGGTTTTCGCCTCAGCCGGATTCTTTTGATCTTTTTACCCTTAAGAGTACAAGGGATTGTACTCTCAAGTCCATCGGGGTATCTCTATTTTCAACCCCTTTCTCCCTTTTTTTTTTTTGACTATTGAAGATTTGGCTGGTTCAGATGGTCGAATGGGTAAGGGTCTGGTTTTGAAACGGATGGTGATCTGAGATGTGGAGTGGATGATGGTCTGATTGTGGAAGAGGTGGTGGTCTGGGATGTGGAATGGATGATGGTCTGATTGTGGAAGGGGTGGTAGTCTGGGATGTGGAATGGATGATGGCTGATCGTGGAATGGGTGGTGGTGGATTTAGGTTTGAGCGTGAATACATTGGCTTACCTTTGTGGTATTTTGAATTTGAATTTGGATATGGGTATGAGATTTGAGTTTATTTGGTTTCAAGTTTTTAGTTTTGGGTATTGGTATGGACTTTGGCATGAAGTTTGGGTTTGGGTTTGGGGTTTTAGGTTTGAATTTCGCCCATCCCTGATGGCTTAGGGCAGAGATAAGGGATTTGCATTTGGATTTGTATTAGAGTTGAGATTGGGTTTGTTTTTAGATTTGGATATGGACATGTCAGTTTATCTTTGTGATATTCTGGATGGAATATGAGATTTTGATTTTGCTTTTGGATGTAGGATTTAGGTTGATTTGGTTCTGGACTTAGTTTTGGTTTTTTATTTTGATTTTGGTTTTGGTTTTGATTTTGATTTTGGTTTTGGTTTTGGTTTTGGTTTTGATTTTGATTTTGGTTTTGGTTTTGATTTTGATTTTTGTTTTTGTTTTTGTTTTGGTTTTGGTTTTGGTTTTAGTTTTGGTTTTGGTTTTGGTTTTGTTTTGTTTTTTTTTTTTTTTTTTTTTTTTTTTTTTTTTTTTTTTTTTTTTTTGTTTTTTTTTGTTTTTGTTTTGTTTTGTTTTGTTTTGTTTTGTTTTTTTTTTTTTTGTTTTTGGTTATGGAATTTCGGACTTCTATTTGGTTCAGTCTACCTTGATGGTTTGTGGCTATATTTGGAATTGTATTTGAATATGAGTTGCCTTGATGGCCTTGGGATATGAACTTGGAACTTGATGTCACCTACCATAATGGTTTGCTGGTGGGACTTTGGTTTTAGGGTAGCCTACCTTTATGGTTTGCTGGCTATGAGTTTGGAACTTGGATTTGGCATAGCCTACCTTGATGGTTTGTTGGCTATGGATTTGGTATTTTGGATTTGACATAGCCTACCTTTTTGGTTTGCTGGCTATGGTTTTGGTGTTTTGGATTTGACATAGCCTACCTTTTTGGTTTGCTGGCTATGGTTTTGGATATGGATTTGGCATAGCCTACCTTTTTGGTTTGTTGGCTATGGTTTTGGTATGGTTTTGACATAGCCTACCTTTTTGGTTTGCTGGCTATGGTTTTGGTATGGTTTTGACACAGCCTACCTTTTTTGGTTTGCTGGCTATGGTTTTGGTATTTTGGATTTGACATAGCCTACCTTTTTGGTTTGCTGGCTATGGTTTTGGTATTTGGATTTGATATAGCCTACCTTTGTGGTTTGTTGGCTATGGTTTTGGTATTTTGGATTTTGACATAGCCTACCTTTTTGGTTTGCTGGCTATGGTTTTGGTATTTTGGATTTGGCATAGCCTACCTTTTTGGTTTGCCGGCTATGGTTTTGGTATTTTGGATTTGACATAGCCTACCTTTGTGGTTTGCTGGCTATGGTTTTGGTATTTGGATTTTGACATAGCCTACCTTTTGGTTTGCTGGCTATGGTTTTGGTATTTGGATTTGGCATAGCCTACCTTTTTGGTTTGTTGGCTATGGTTTTGGTATTTTGGATTTGGCATAGCCTACCTTTTTGGTTTGCCGGCTATGGTTTTGGTATTTTGGATTTGACATAGCCTACCTTTTTGGTTTGCTGGCTATGGTTTTGGATTTGGCATAGCCTACCTTTTTGGTTTGTTGGCTATGGTTTTGGTATTTGGATTTGGCATAGCCTACCTTTTGGGTTTGCTGGCTATGGTTTTGGTATTTTGGATTTGACATAGCCTACCTTTTTGGTTTGCTGGCTATGGTTTTGGATTTGGCATAGCCTACCTTTTTGGTTTGTTGGCTATGGTCAAGATTTGATTTGGGTTTGTACATGGAATACCCTTGGCTTTCATGCTCGGTAGGGAGTGAAAAGTTTGGGGTATATAACGGACAGGTGGAAGTTTTGATTCCTTTGCCCCTATCTGTTGCAAACTTCATTTCATTGTTTTTCATTCTCTTTCGGCTTCATGCCTTTTGGGTGATCGGTTTTTGTTTTGGTGACTGGCCAGGGAATTCATGCTCTGGCGCGTGGTACAATTTCAGGTGTTTCCCGTTGAGTGGGGGAAAGGGCACATTACCTTTATAGTCCACCAACATGTATGCACCCCTTTCATATGCCGAGGTGACGATGTATAGGCCGAGCCAAATGGGTTGCAATTTGCTGCTTGGCTTTCCCGTCGTTACTTCTCTACATTTGACCATAACGAGGTTTCCTTGCTTGAATGCTCTTGGTCTTTGCCAATTTTGTCAAAAGCGCAGACCATTCTGACTTGATATACTTGGAGGGATTTATATGCTTCGAGTCGCCTTCCTTCCAGGTTGGAGAGCTCCTCAAGTCTTCTTTCTATCTGACTTTGATCTTGGCTTTGAGATTCATTTGGATTGCCACTCAACAGGATGCCATTTCAATTTCGATGGGTATCATTGCTTTAGCTCCAAAGAGAAGGGCCAACATCCGGTAGGGGTATTATGTACCATTTAGTAAGCCCATAAAACTTCATGGATTTTCTCTCCTCATTCCCGCTTTCTATTGCCGACTATTTTGGCAAGCAGCTTGCAGAGGGTTTTGTTGAAGGCTTCTGCCAATCCATTTGTTTGTGGATTATATACTGAAGAAGTCCTCCAATTAATATGAAACTTGGCTGCTAAAGCATATATTGTTTTATTGCGGAATTGTGACCCATTATCGGATATGATTCTGTGAGGAGTTCCAAAATGGGTTAGGTTCAGCCCACCGAGAGAAGTAATCTATAGCAGCCAATATGAATTTATGGCCTTGAGATAAGGGTGGGAATGGTCCCACAATATCCATCCCCCATTCGGCAAAGGGCCAGGTTGGTGCCGTGGGATGTAATATATTTGGTGATTTTCTCGGTACAGGGCCAAATGCTTGGCATTAATGACATGTACGGGCATATTGAATGTAGTTCCAGTAGAAGCCTTTTAGCTTGATATTGACTTTCACTTTCTCTCCTGCCTGGTGTGCTCCACACAGTCCGGAGTGAACTTCTTTCATGATGGTTTTGGCTTCTTTGAAAGGTAGGCATCTGAGGAGGGCTGGCCCTTTCTTTTCACGGACCAGCCTATATAGTTGTTCTACTATTAATTGATATGAGGTGGCCCTGCGTAAGAGCTGAATTTTCTGTGCTTGATCAGGTGGCAACCAACCTTTCCTGATTTTGATGAGCGGCTTGCGCCAATCTTCAGATTCATTTGTTGCATCTAGCTCTGTATTATATACTTCCTCAACTGTGATATTAGACTCAGTGTCAAGGATACTGGGCATGAGTCTTCTGTGACGGACACTTATGTCCAATTCCCCTTCGGGAGGCAATTTTATGGTAGAAGCCAGTTTGGCTAGAACATCAGCCTGAGAATTTTCACTTCTCGGCACATGGGATATGTCGAAGAAGTTGAATTTTTCTTTGAGCTTCATGACTATGGTATAGTATGGAAGCGATTGCGGTTTACGGACTTCATACTGGCCCAATATTTGTCGGATGACCAGCTGTGAGTCACCGTAAACCTGTATGCCTTTGATTCCCATTTCGAGAGCCAGCCGGAGCCCAATAATCAGAGCTTCATATTCGGCTTCATTATTTGTGAGTGGCTTCATGAGAGCACAAGAATTATACAAGATCCCTCCATATGGAGTGACTAAGACGATCCCTGCTCCAGTAGAGACGGTGGTAGAACCATCAGTATAATGAAGAGCTCGGGAAGCTCCATCGAAATATAATTCCCAAGAGGGTAGCTCAATTGTGGCAACCTCTTCGAGAACTGAATTTTCACTTGCAGGAGAAAGAGTTTCTTCTTCTGGAAGGTTTATAGATAAAGGGGAATCTTCTGGCACTGGATGTGCGGCTAAGAATTCGGCCAAGCCTTGCCCTTTGATTGCCCTTTGTGAGATGTATATGATATCAAATTCCATAAGGAGCAGAGCCCATTTCGCGAGCCTTCCTGACAATATGGGTTGCCTCAGCAGATATTTGATTGGATCATATTTGGAGATGAGTTTAATCTCATGAGCCAGCAGATAATGCCTCAATTTCTTTACAGCAAATACCAGTGCTAGGCATACTTTTTCCATTGGAGCATACCGGAGTTCCGGACCAATTAGCTTTCTGCTAAGGTAATATAAAGCTTGCTCTTTATCATCATCATTTGTCTGTGCCAATAGAGCTCCCAGAGAAGCATCCATAGCTGAAATATAGAGTATAAGATGCTTTCCAGCGATAGGTGCCCCCAGCACTGGTGGAGCGAGAAGGTATTCCTTGACCTGCTTGAAGGCAGTTTGGCATTCTTGATCCCAGATGAAGGGAGCATTCTTCTTCATTAGTTTGCCGAACGGCATGCATCTTTCTGAAAGATTTGAGATAAAATGTCTAATATAGGCTAGCTTCCCTTGAAATGACCTTAAATCGGTCAGATTTTGAGGAGGTGGCGATCGCTAGATCGCCTTGATTTTGTCGGGGTCTATTTCTATTCCCCGATATTTGACGATGAAACCCAGGAACTTGCCACTTGAAACCCCAAATGCACACTTCATAGGGTTCATCTTCAATTTGAATTGACGAAGCCTTTCAAAAACACGGCGAAGATCATATAGATGGCCCTCCCGTTTTCTGGTTTTGACGACGAGATCATCGACATAGCATTCGACTATATCATGAATCATTTCGTCAAATATTTTTGTCATGGCTCTTTGATATGTGGCTCCTGCATTCTTCAAGCCAAAGGGCATTCTTTTGTAGTTGAAGATACCTTTGGGTGATCTGAATGCAGTGTAATCTTTATCTTTGATTGCCATCCGGACTTGATTGTAGCCGGAAGACCCGTCCATGAAAGACAAGGCTTCATAGCCGGTGGTCATATCCACCATTGTTTCAGTAATTGGGACTGGGAAATCATCCTTGGGACATGCTTTATTCAAGTCCCTATAGTCGATACATATCCGGATTTGACCATTCTTTTTCTTCACTGGAACATTATTGGCGAGCCATATTGGATATATGCATGGCTCGATGAAGTCTACTTCAGAAAGCTTGTCGACTTCAGTATTTACTTTCAGTTCTAGTTCATGGCGCATACGCCTTTGAGCTTGTTTGACAGGCTTGGCCGTGTGCAGTATGGATAATTCATGTTCAGCAACTGATGGCTCCAGTCCTGGCATTTCTTTGTAATTCCAAGCAAAGCAGTCTTGGAATTCCAGCAGAAGAATTTGATAGGATTGCCTCTCTTGTTCATCAAGAAGGGCGCTGATAAAGATTGGCCGGGGATCTTGTTGACTCCCGAGATTGAGTTCAATTAATTCATCAATAGTGGCTTGTCCACCATCCTCGATTTCTTGGGGAGCTGGTTGTAGATCTATGAAATCTCCTTCATCATTGGAGTTGGTGATGTAGACTTCATAGGAATTTGTATCTTCAGAATTTATGGATGAAGATTGCTTGCAGAATTCTTCTGATGGCTCTTCATTTGATAATTCATTTGGTAGAACTGAAGTAATCTCTTGAGAGTTGGAATTGGAACATTCTTGATTATTCTGGGTGCTGCAGACCTCTGATGATGATCCAACAACATTGACTGTATAGGAGGATTTGGTATCATAACCTAATCCTCTGGTATCCCTTCCGGAGAATGGAGGTTGGCCCCGGACTTGAGAGGGTTCCCATAATTGCTTGAAGAAATTTCTCCGGGAGATATCTTGTACATGAGGAATTTTCTGCTTTTTGCACATCTCCTTAATCTTTGCTGGCATATCAGCCATTTCTTGTATTGATTCTAGCTGGTTGTTGGAGCTGTCTTCCCAACCAAAATCATCTTTTGTATAAGTTGGGAGTGTCAATTCCCCTTTGTAGAAGAGAATTGGCTTAGCCATTCTTCTTTCTTTTCTTTGATAAGTGACGACGAAAGTTTTTAATCGTCGAACACTTTGTTCTTGCTTCGGAGAATAAATTTGCATGCAATTGGGTGGTAAAGGAATACCGCCATCAATGACTTGACTTACATGATCAGCTTCATAACTGATATTCCGCCGTTCTGGGCGGATTTCTTTGCTTTGAGAATTCTTTGCAGAAGATTTAGCAAGGCTTTTATTTATCACAAAAAGCTCGCCAGTCTCACTGTCTTCATTTGAGCATTTAATTTGCTTACCCTTCCCTTTAGACCGGGCAAGGGGTTGAGGGATTGGCCCTCCAAGATATAAAATAGCAGCAGTCAAGTTGCATTCATCTTCCCGATACGGGGCTTAACTAGCAAAGACTGTATACCGCTTCCCTTCTTTTGCATACTTGATGCGTTGATGGGGTGTCGATGGGATGACCCAAAATTTTTATAGCCAAGATCTTCCAAGTAATATTCTGTATGTTGTATCAGCATCAATAATATAGAAGGCTACCTTGGTGGTGAAGCTCCTAAGAATTAAGTTGACAGTGACTTTCCAATGGCTTCTCCTGAATTTTGGTTTTATAACCAGTGGCTTGTACATCTTTTACCTGTTGCACATGAGGCATGAGATGTAAAGATTCAAGGGCTTTATAAGGCATTATATTGATAGATGCCCCCAGATCGGCCAGGATACAACACAATTTGTTGCCATTGGGTTGTCCCTTCATATATATGTAAAGGGCGATTGTGGCATAGTAGCATTCCTTTATCTGTGAAGGCGACACCTACTGCCAGTGCTTCATATATTTGAGCTTGGAAATCAGCCATATGAGCTTCATATATTTCGTTTTCTTGGAATATTTTGACGAGAGTTTCCCTCAAGTCCTCACTCCAAGCAATTGCCTTCTAGACAGTAAGGTTAACGGGGAGTGATTTGAGTTGCTGAAAGATTTTGTCATCAGCCTTGATGCGTATCTGGTCCGATGAGGGAGATCCCTTTATCGAGGACTCAGATGGCTTCTTTGGCTTGACAGATTTCTTTTGAGAGAGAGGAATCAACATCCTTCCATTTGAAAAGAGAGGAGCGTTGTCCGGCTCATTTGAAGAGGCATGGGGACTTTGGCTCTTTCTTTTGTATGAGGAGGCATATGGACAGCTCTTTCTTCATCTGAAGAGCTTTAAGTAAGCTTATGACTTTCTGCTCTGAAGATGATTTGGAGATGCTTCTCTTGTTGGAGCCACCTCTTAGTTGTAGAGTTGTTGACTCTTTTGGAACTGGCTGATTTTGAGGGCCGACAGTGACCCATTCTCAAAGGTTGCATTAATTGCTTCTTGAATAATTGAAGATGGAGTTGGTGATAATGATCCACGAACTCCTCTGCTTGCTGGGAGATTGGCTTTGTCGCAACTTCTTTCGATATTCTTATTCTGTATTGAAAAAGATCAATTTTAAATTGCTTCATTTCAGCTTTGACTTTGTATCGTCCATAGCCCAGGGGATGATGATAATATTCACATATCTTTGGATATAGAGCTTGGAATTCTGGACTTGAACCATAGGCTCGTTGTGACACCTTATTTGCTGGCGCCAAAGAATTCCCATATTGATCAAATTTTCCTTCCCAGATATGAGTTTCGACCAAATCATGGAGATCCAGACAATAGTCATACATCTCCTTTCACTCTTGAATGATATATGATGCTGGTTTAAGTATGGAAACCAGACTTTGTCTTCTGAGATGTCAAGTATAAACTTGGTGCTCTTTGTTGCAAATGAGAGCTTATTATAGAAGATGCAGATTTGTATACGATTGACTGGATAAATATGGATTTGAATGCTCCCCCACTGATACCGAGGAAGACCAAAGGATGATGATGCCCTAATGACTTTCACCACATAGGATCCAGGATTGGCCGGTCCATTTGGTGGTTGTTGAGTATGAGGCTGGTTGACCCGATGAATACTCAGGTCAATTAGCTTTTGAACATCATTTTTGAATCTTATGCAATCTTTGATACTATGACCCATCACTTGATGATATGGGCAGTAATTGGCTAATATTTCTGCGGAGCTCGGTAATCCATCAATCCGGATTGAAGGCATAGCCGAAAAGTGAGTGAGATGTCGAGGGAAAGAATATAACCTTGCCAGCTCGACAGGAGTTGAAGGATCTTCGGATAGCCACCCAATTGAGTCTGCATATGGCGACATAGGAGGCAGCTCTGAATATATTTGAGTATGCATAAGAGTATATTGCCTTTGGCCTTTCCTCATTATTCTATGTGGATCATGCCTTGATCTTGATAGAGAATGAGCTCCTGAATTATCTTGAGGAGGATCATATGAATGACCGTTCTCGGGATGATTTGAATTTGTTGGAAGTCTCGTCATATAAATGACATTGACAGATTGCTCTGGTCGATCCCATGCATGAAGTTGAGGAGGGTCAGCCAGAGCATTTTGCATAGATATGAGGCCATTTGAATGATCTTCTGGGCCTTATTTTTGAAGATGTAGCAATCTTCAATTACATGCCCCACCATACAGTGATACGGGCAAATTAAGCTGATTGGTTTGGCTGACACCTGCCTGCCTCTTTGGTTCTGGCAGTGATATCAACTGATTGTCGAGGTAGAGATCAAAGAGCCTCTATGATTCTTGTTTTTTTTTTTGAAAGAATAAGGAGTCTTCATGCGCCCCATCAATGATGGCAGTGGAACTTTAGCTTCTGATTTCTTCTTTGGGGCAGGAGAGATTGTTGCCCCCTTTGCTTCATGATAAGGTGAGGAGTCAATGATGTTGACCCCCTTTTTTTTTTTGCTAATTTATTACGCTCTTTGGGGAGTTTGCCTTTATGAGATGTCTGTGTCATTTGCTCGGCTAGAAACATCTCAGTGTCTGCCACTATGGAATTCAATTGATCGAAGCTCTTGATATTTGCTCCCAAGAGTTTCTCCTTGACTGTTGATATGAGACCTTTTTGGCAGATAGGGATTGTATCTTCTTGAACAGGAGGGTTATTGCATTTCATGCTAAACTCTCTCCATCCCTTGATGAAGTGGATTGCCGACTCCCCTTTTCTTCTGTTTGAGGGAAGATAATTTGGCAAGAGGGATACCTTCCATTCAGCCGTTTGGAAATGGCCCATGAATTTCTTTTGCATATCTGCCCGATCGATAACTGAGTCAGGCTTGAGTTCTGAATACCTTTGAAATGCAACTTCAATCAAGGAAGTTGCAAAATATCTGAGGATATAAGATTTGCCGATGGCGAGCTTGCCCAAGGCAATAACATAATGTGCCATATATTCCAGTGGTGACCCATGTCCATTAAACTTTGATAGTTTTGGGACTTTAGGGCATGTTTCTGGCAGCTTCTTGAATTGATGATATATTGGATATAGAACAGATTATAGATCTGTCATCTGCATGCCTTCACTCTGCTGAGCGAACATATAATTTTCTATATCTCATGCCTTTGAATGGGAATACCTTGAATTGTTTCTGTTTGAGGATGCATAACATTGGACGGATCAATGATATCCTGACCTGTAGTTTGAGGAAGAAGACCAGTTGTAGAAACTGCCGAATGATTTGCCGGGGCAGACCCTATCTGGATGTTGATTTTGTTGATTTTGAGCAGAGACTGGCTCCACAGAATGGGGAGGCTTGTAGTTACCAGTTGCCTCATTTCATTTAGAAGCACAGCCATTTGAGATTGGCATTGCTGCATCACTTGATATTGTCGTCATCTGACATAGCCTGGAAATTTTCCTTTGTCGGCAAGTCGATGACGGATTGATGTTTGAAGTTGAAGGCCCACCTTCTTCGACTTGAATATTTGTTTCTTCGAAGAAGGGGACTTGAATTCCCTCATGCTAAATATCGATACGAGGGAGAACTTGACCAGGTGCTCAGCTTGTCCGCCGGGCTGGCGGTTTCTTCTGGAAAATTACTTGATGGCTTCAGCAGGATTATTTGAAATGGCTTCAGCGATTTGTTCAGCTGGTTTGCCAGAGTCCTTCCCGGCGGCATAGCATGAGAAGATTATAAGCTTGGTTTTTTTCCTCAGCTGCCCAAGTAACACGTCGTCTTATTGACGGACGGGTACTGGCATTAGGAATTACCCCCAGCCCATCAAATATTGAAACTCGCCGTATACGGTTGAAGGCCGATATGCGAGATTTGAATTGCTGAGTTGGATTTTCTTTGACTATTCGGGTATTCTCCGAGCCTTGAAGAGTATACCTTGATTTCTTGTATATTCCTTTTCTCTTTTTTGTCATGATAGTGTTTGGATTCAGCATGTTGGAAGGGAGCATTTTGATGTTGCCTCTCTTGCTGAACATTGTTGGTGTATTTGCTTGGATCTCTTTTGAGCTTCTGAGCTTCCTTTATGGGATCCCAGATTTGTTTGAACTCAGCAGAGTGCCGAGTCTTTTGCTTGACATCGGCTTCCTTCTTGGAATCTCTTGATTCCCCTTGAAACCACCGCAAAACTGAGAAGCGGTTTGAGGTTGGGATTGCAGGAACATAGGTGGCTTTCGTCGAGCCGTACCTGCAGACCTTTGATCATGATGGATTTCCCAGATCTTGAGGTGGCAGCTGATGGCCTTTTACTTTTATGATTTAATTTGTCCTTGTTGTAGAGACGAAAACTTTGATTTTGGAGGAAATTGTCTGGACTGAAAAAGTCCAGATTTGGGTTGACTTAGTCTTGCTAATGGCTACCCCTTTTTTTTTTTTTTTTTTTTTGGGTCAAAGATATGGTATGAAAATTTGGTGGAGCCTACCATTGAGGTTTGGTGGCTACAATTTTGGAATTTCAATTTAGATTTTGGTTTCGGATTCAGCCTACCCTGATGGTTTGTGGCTATTTTGATGTTTGGTTTTGATGTATTCTGGGATTGCATATGGTTTGGAATTTGAAATTGAGATTGGACATGACCTGCCTTGATGGCTTGCTGGTCATGAACTTGAGTTTGGATATGGTTTTGAATTTGCATTGGACATGACCTGCCTTGATGGCTTGTTGGTCATGAGCTTAAGTTTGGATATGGTTTTGAATTTGGATTGGACATGACCTGCCTTGATGGCTTATAGCCAATAAATGTTGTTGGCCAGAGTTAGGCTGATCCCCTTTATTAGTATTACCCTTGGAGAGCATTCGGATGCCCCCTGCTGATAATAACAGGACGAGCTTTGGCTTGCCCACAGCTCTCGTGGATCTTCCTTGTTAACTTGTTGGAGAGAGGCTTTTGAGCAGCATCTTCTTCATAGGCCGGAAGGGATCCGACAATTGTTGGAAAAATCCCCAATATGATCGGAGTCGCCTGGTTACCGAACCTGGCATGATTGTTGATGGCGAGTGGTCCATAAGTGACGGCCATCTTCAACAGCTTATGATTTGCCTTTTTGTTTGTACCTTCAAGGGAAAATATCAGTATTAGGACTTTCATGAAAAATGTACGTATGTCTCATCCTTTGCTATGAATGGTGAAAAAGGTCCCACCGGGCGTGCCAGTTGTTGACACGGGAAAGATATCGCTTTGACATATCATTTGATTTTGGATTGCTCATTTCATTTTATCTGGTTCATGTATTCATTTCATTTGGGTATTCATTTATTTCACATGCTTTGATTTGTGTATTGTGATTTGCGGGGCGTGCCAGTCTGTCTAACAGACAGAAGAAAGAGTCCGCGCAATGCGGAGAAGGTATTTTTGGGTGTCCATGGAACGGACGGGTGTGGTGTCCGTGAACGGACGGGTATGATGCCCGTGGAACGGACGGTATGATGTCCGTGGAACGGACGGATATGATGTCCGAGGAACGGACGGGTGCGCCGTATTTTAATCTGAACTCCTTGAGTCCCGTATCTATACTCATCAGTGATTGAGGTAGCATGTGCTGGACCTCTGTCTCCATCGACGGGAGTCGATGTTACATTTACATCGAGTTAAGACTCTTGGTGTTATTTAACACCAGTTTTAACCCGAATACCATTCATAGCAAAGGGGATGAGAAAATACACACTTTTTTAGAAAATCCTGGTCATGATGTATCATTTTTCTTTTGGTTATTTTTGAAATACTTTTGCTTTGAGTGTTTCATTTTGAAAAGACTACCTTTGTGGAGTCCGAGATATGACTTTTAAGAAGGGAACGGGTATATTTCCGTGAACCCATTTGGGGTCTCCCTCCTCTCCTTTTTTTTGAGAAAGATGTTGTTTGAAGGTTTTATTTTGGAAAACCTGAGGATTATTATTGCAGACAGGCATATACCCGTGCATTTGATTCTGAACTTGGGGGAAGTCGTGATTAGAAGTAGCATTTAGAAGAGTTGCAACATCAACCCCCTTTTCTTTTTTATGACATGATATTCTTTTACAACATCCTTCTTTTAAATGAAGTCTGAATTGAGGCAGAATTTCATTTCTCCTCGTTCATCGTTTCATTCGTTCATCATTCATTTTTTTTACTTGTATGAGTATGATTTTTGGAGAATGTATGCACATATCTCCGTGGACGTTCTTGTCAACTTGAAGTTCCTTTCGAGAAACTGTCCATATGAACACAATTCTTGTGAGTATGCATCATGCTGCTCTTTGGAGTAACTGAGCGCAGTTCGGGTCCTATCACAGTTCGGGTCCTGTCACAGTTCAGTCCTGTCCCCTTTTTCTTTGGATGTGTGTATATCATCACAATTTTTATAATTTTATTTTAGCAGAGTTTCCGCTTATGCGGAATGCTCTCACGGAGATATATTCATATGAACATGTACTTATATCCATGTGTCCCCAGAGAATCTTTGTCCGGAGGGATTTTGCCCTCAAGAAAGTATGTGTGTATGATCATAAATTTGCAGTTTACGCATATTTTCTCACCGGTATTCCTATTTGAATGGAGTATCCGGAAAAAGGTATCATCTGCATATGCAGAATCCTTTTTGAGAGGCATATGCATATAATTGCGGATTTATGATTATATAGACATGTCCGTAGTCGGAGACTCCATTTGGGCAGAGTTTCCTCTTGGAACACATGTTATAAATACAAAGTTTGTGCTTATATTGATATGTTTTTTTTTTTAGAGGGAAAACTCTGACATAGGCAGGGTTTCCTTCCAAGAAACATATGTGCATAGGCACAAATTTGAGTTTTATAAATATGTTCTTAGACGGAATCTCCACTTGGGCAGAGTTTCCTCTAGAAACATGCATATAAAAATACAAATTTGTGAATATACAAACATGTTCTCGGGCAGAATCTCCACTTGGGTAGAATCTCCTCTAAGAAACATATAAATATACACACAGATTTGAACTTTATAGATATGTTCTTAGGCAGAATCTCCACTTGGGCAGAGTTTCCCCTAGGAAGCATATATATAAAATACGAATCTGTGAATATATGAATACGTTCTCGAGCAGAATCTCCACTTGGGCAGAGTCTCCTCTAAGAAACATATGCATATAGCACAAACACACCATCCCGAGAGTTTAAAACTCGATGGGAGGTGGCATAAATAACAAAGGTATCTAAAATACCATATGTCCGTAATGGACGGTATTTAGAACCTATAGCCTGTGAGGGCCAGTGCCGCTATTGCGGACTTTTAGCCGATGAAGTTTGCCGATGCCGCATACGGACAACCTCTCAACACTCGGGGGAAGAAGATTTGGTACCTTCACTCACACAAGAAATGAGGTTGAGAGAGAGGGGGACTTTGGAAATCAGAATTTTCTATTGTTTGGGATTTCACGGGAAGGGGGACAGCAATTTCTCAAAGGGGCTGTGGCCTCTCCCGGGAGCCGACATCTCCCCGGGGCCGACCAGCCGCTTCAAATGGGGGGATGGGGGGCCTTTTATAGGGGAAGCCCCCCCCCCTTACATGCGTGGGAGTGGGGGTTCCCTTTAACCGATGGGACTTCCATCGGTTGAAGGGAAAATTCCCTTTAACCGATGGGGCTACCATCGGTTAGAGGGTTAAAACCCCTCAACCGATGGTAGTCCCATCGGTAAAAGGGGAAAATCCCCTTAACCGATGGTAGTACCATCGGTTGGGGTTTTTTTTTTTTTTTTAAGGGAATTCCCCTTAACCGATGGTGGTTCCATCGGTTAGAGGGGAATTCCCCTCAACCGATGGAACTCCCATCGGTTAGAGGGGAAGAGGGGAATTCCCCTCTAACCGATGGTAGCCCCATCGGTTAAGGGGAAAAACCCCTTAACCGATGGTGCTTCCATCGGTTAAGGAGGGGGCATTCTTTTTTCTTTTTTTTTTTTAGAATGGAGAATTGGCCCAAAATTTTGTTGTGCCAACAGCTCCATAACCGATTATGTGTTCCCGGTAATCGATTCTATTATGTGTTCCGGTAATGTTTTGCAACTTAAGTCCCACATAATGGGCTTAATTGATTATGTCTCCCGTAATCGATTATGTCTCACTGTGGCGACAGTCGGTTTTGCAGCGAAGTCCCACATAGCAGGCACTTAATCGATTATGTGCATTATGTCGAGTTTCTGATTGCAACTAAGTACCAATATAGTGTGCATATAATCGATTATATATTCTCGATAATCGATTATGTCTTCACTTTGACAAGTTTGATTTTCTGCGACTAAGTACCCCATAGCGAGCACTGATCGATTATGTTCTAGGACTGAGTTTCAAAAATCAATTAAGAATATATTTTTGGCGTTCAACAACTATGGTTTTTCGTACTATTTATATGATAATAAATTTGAGTTTTAGTATTTTAAGTCTTGTCTGACGATAATCGATTGTGTATTTGTATAAACAAAAGTTAATAAAATAATTAAAATGATTGGATATATGGTATTTAACATTATGCTTAAGGGATTTTGCAAATTGTCCTACTAAACCGTGGTCTCACGAAATCCCACACATGTTTTTCAGGCAATAAGTGAGACATTAAGGATACTTGAAGTTTTTGAGCAGGTAGACCTCAGTGGAGTTTGAAGAAGTCGTGGAGAAGAATATTTTGATATTCTTTTTGTAAACCTTGTTTTTTTTTAAATGTGGATAGTTGGTTGATTGATTGTAAATAGTTTTAGTCGGGGTCAAAATTTTTTGAACTATACGGATGTAATCATAGAAATGTTTTATGATATAATGAAGTTTTTATAATCTTGGAGCAATGAATACCATTGGTTGTTCCCACTGCTACGTTCTTAAACGCATGAAAATAATTAATAATATTTTCCGCAGGTCGAGGGCATGAAAAGTGGCATGTCTTAAAGCAAGTTTAAAATATTGCCGAAAAAGAGTCCAAGGGTGACTAGGGGTTTCAACTAGATGGAAAAGTGTACTTGATGCGGGACAACATAGAAGAGCAAGAAGAAGAAGATAGAAGGAGGAGATCTCGCTGAGAAGAAAAGGGGTGCAGCAGAGAGAGAGAGAGAGGAATCGTAGGGAGGAAGAAGAAGAGAAGAGGAAAACAGCGACTCTCAAAAGAACTTCATTTCATTCATTCATTCATCAATAATTGCCTCTCTTGGAGGTTTACAAGAGCTTTTATAACCATTAAACCCTAATGACTCCCAAATGACGCACTAATGACTAAATTAACCCTCAGACTAAAATAGTATGAAATTCGTACCCAAAATTACAGCAAAATGAAAAAGACCCTATTGGGCTCTTATTGGGCCTACATCCTCACTAAGACTACTCAAATACATAAAATTACATCAATCGGGTCTCTATTAAGCCAAATAAAATAAATAATAGACGTTTGGTTTCGTTTTCTCAGCTCTTCGATCCCCATCATTCTCCCCTGGTTCAAAAAAACTCGTCCTCGAGTTTTGAAATATTGGAGAATTCGCAAGATAGAGAAGGGAGCAACTAGCCAATGGAGCACTGCCATATCCACACATCTAATCAAACTGGACTGCTGGGGTTGGGGTCAGCAATGTAACTCGAAACCGTGCCACACAACATCAAAGTCACTGGAATCAATGCTAATAGGCACATCAAAACCAGCCGCAATCATCAAAGAGTGATCCCATGACTCCACTAGCTGTCTCGCGTACTTCGAAGGAGTCAATCATAGCCACATTCTCATTTGTCTCCTCGGACGCTGCCATAGTTGGTGTAGGTGTGCAGTGCACCCCTACTAGAGCATTTTCCACAGTTGACAAGGCTGTGGACTCTAACTTTTGTTGTCGTGCCACTTTAAGTGCAAAGGCATGAAACTTGAATTGGCAACCAGGATAATAAAAATCTCGGAGGATACAATAACTTCCTTCATTAAATACCGCCACATATTTCCTTTGTAACCACTCCCGACCCACAATGAGGTAAAACTTGTAGGTGGGCAAGATAGATGAGTGTTGTGAAGGAATTGTAGCCCAAACTCCAGAATGATAGACAAGATCCTTGTGTTCCAAATCTGCACTGAATTCTAGAGAGGATGACATGGAGATGCGTCCACTGTCAGATTCAATAATCTGTCCACTTTGAGAAAGAGAATCCACGACGGCTTGAGATACATAATTGCTTGATTGGAGCGGATCGATTATTAGCAAAATAACCTTTCTATTTGATAATCGGACTAATGCCTGAAATGCAGAAGAAATCATGGTGCCCCAAATTACTCTGATATGGAGAGACGAGCAAACCGAAGCATGGCAACAATGGCAGCAAAACAGCAGCGGCGGCGGAACTGCAGCTGCAGCTTGCGGCGCTGGCGGTGAAACAGCAGCAGGGCGACGTGGCTCGGGGCAGCAAGAGAACGGCGATGCGTGCCGACTATGGGCGAAGCGGACACGACGGCCACCTGGGGAAATGCGCTGGGTCACTGGCGGGGCGCGGAGCTGGTGAGCTCGGTCGCTGGAGGGCGGCCGTCGTGGGGTGCGGCTCGCGTCGGGGAGCCGCGCACGCCGGTGCGGTCGGGCACGCGTGCGTGGTCGGGGTGGCCGACTGGGCCGGCGACGGCAGGGTGCCTGGGGTCACGCGACAGGGCGCGAGGGTGTCTGCGGAGTGCTCGGGGAGCGCTGGGGCGTGCCTGCTCGCGCGAGCAGGGAAGCGGGGCGCGGGAGGCAGCTGCTACACACAGGCACTCGGGGGCGGGGTCCGCAAGGCGCAGGGCGTGGCGTGTACGGAGCGGGGCCGAGGCGATGACGTGGGGCCGGCGCGGGGCAGGCTCGGGCGGACGCACGCCGACGCTGCGACGCGGGGTAGAGGCGCGTGGGCGCGGCCACCTGTGCTGGGACAGGGGAAGGCGGCGCGTGCAGGGTGCGGAGACGCGGGCCACGTGGGGTGCGCGGCTCGCAGGCGCCGGTGGTTTCGAGTGCGCAGGGACGGGGCGCGAGAGGCAGCTTCACGCGGGGTGGCGTCGGGGCGGGGCGCCGGTTCGTTGGCACAGGGGCCAGGACGCTGGCGGGGGCGCGGGGAGCGACGCGGGAAGGTGGGGCGGATCTCTCGTGCGCAGGGTCCCGGTGCTCCTGTACGTGGATTGTTCGGCTCTGATACCAAGTTGATGCGGGACAACATAGAAGAGCAAGAAGAAGAAGATAGAAGGAGGAGATCTCGCTGAGAAGAAAAGGGGTGCAGCAGAGAGAGAGAGAGAGGAATCGCAGGGAGGAAGAAGAAGAGAAGAGGAAGACGACGACTCTCAAAAGAACTTCATTTCATTCATTCATTCATCAATAATTGCCTCTCTTGGAGGTTTACAAGAGCTTTTATAACCATTAAACCCTAATGACTCCCAAATGACGCACTAATGACTAAATTAACCCTCAGACCTAAAATAGTATGAAATTCGTACCCAAAATTACAGCAAAATGAAAAAGACCCTATTGGGCTCTTATTGGGCCTACATCCTCACTAAGACTACTCAAATACATAAAATTACATCAATCGGGTCTCTATTAAGCCAAATAAAATAAATAATAGACGTTTGGTTTCGTTTTCTCAGCTCTTCGATCCCCATCAGTACTCTTAGGAAAAGATCTTTTGCTAAGCTTGGTCTTCTAGAAAAATAAAAGGTCACCGAATTCTTTTGTTCCTTGGAAAAGGAAATATTTTTTCCTGTGTTAGACAAAGTAAATTTTACTTTATATGTCTTGGAGTTGTTGGAAGAAATAAAACTGGGATAGTGCACAATCTCAAGTATTACTCCATATGTGTGTGGGAGAGAGAGACAGAGAGAGATGTTTGACCTTTTCCTCCAATAAATCTAGAATAGGAAAACTTTTAAGTAGTTCCTAAACCAAGGACCAAAAGATTTCCTTAACGTTCTACTTTAAACCTCTAATCTCAGGAAAAATCAACTTTTCCAGAAGATTGAGTGTCGTCTTATTATCTGAACCCTTAACCAGCTCTAAGCTAATTTTCCAAACCATCCACTTTTTAGACCTCTATTCTTGGGGAAACAACTAACTTTTCCGACAAAAAATTTGACTTTTTGGTCCCTATTGTCCAAACTCCTTGACCCAATCTAAGTGAAACAGCAGAAGGCAAGTCACAGACTGACAAGACAAATAAGATTGTAATGCATGCACAGGACCAAAAGAAATGCATGAAATCCATGCCTTAACCAAGCATAAAGATAACATAAATCACTTGTAGGGACTTACCTGATGCAACATGAATGACTCCCCGCATATGGATAATTCAACATAATTAATTCCAGAAGATGTTTCCATGTTCCCACAAGCACAGGAAAACACTTTCCTGAAGTGCGATGCACAAATTTTGTCTATTTCATCAGGCTCATGTAGCCATCTTGCACGGACAACCACATCAGTATGTGACTTTCGTGAGTTAACTTCAAGCTTTTGAAGTGAAACCATCATATCCTCATCAGAGTCACTGTTGCACCGAGAGTTGACATGACTTTCATCTAAAGTGAATGCAGCATCCTCAACCACAACTTTTTCATCCTCGAAATCAGATGCCAATGCATCCTCAGATGAGATTGCCCTTTTAAAGCCACAGTGCTTTCTCAACTGTTGTTTTCTATACTTGGAGCGTGCTGTGTAGTTGTGAAAAGGATGTTCTCCCTGCAAACAAGAACCAGAAAATTCCATGAGGTAGAACCAAGAAAACTATCAAATATTATTGGGATATAACATTTTCCATTGTCATAAATCTACCATAATGTCACACATTATAGGGTTGGACATTTTCTGCTGTCCTATTAAGTGTCAGTTGACCATAATGTTAACCTTCAGAAGTGGCCATGTGTGTTCAAAAGTGTCCAGAGGGCCAAGTGGGGGTGGATCATGTGCACCACCCAATGTCTTTATTCCACCCTTTCCACTTTCTTTCTTTCTCCTCCTTCCCACTTTCCCCTCTTTTACTATGCCAATAATCAGGATAAGACTCATCAAATTGCCTGCCTTGATCTGGATAGGAGTCAGGATTAGGTTGGCACTGATGCTGACCCAATTCCCTATCTAAACTCTTTTACTTAGCTTCTGATTCAAATACAGTGATCACCAATAGCATATAAACTATGAGAATATGGAAAAGACGGCACTGTCAGATTACTCAAAATACTAGTAGCTACATTGCTTAAACAATGTTTTCTCATTAAAATGAGAATGAATGAAAAGGATAGAGATGGGGAAATTGCTACCAATTAAGATTGTGCATCAAACAAAAATAGAAGAGATATGATAAGAGATTTAGTAAATATGAAAAGTATTTTAGCATTTCCAAGACCCCCTCCCCCTGTCGGACGCGGAAATTTTCGGGTTGGATTTTTTTATTGGAGTTTAAGTTGGATTTGATTTTTATTTATTTACTTTGCCTTGCGGGGCGTGCCAGCCTGTCTAACAGACAGAGATTAAAATCCACGCAATGTGGAGGGAAGATTTTATGTCCAAAGAATGGACAAGTGTGCCAGTTTTACTTTGAACTTATTGGTTCCGCGATTTTTATTCATTAGGCGATTAGGGTAGCGTGTGCTGGACCCCTGTCTCCATCGATCGGAATTGATGTTTTGTTTACATCGAGTTAAAAGCCTTTGATGTTATTTTTACATCAGTTTTAACCATTGATAGCAAAGTCGAGAAGTTTTGCATTTTCTAGAAAATGGTAATGCGGTGTTTTCTCTTTTTTATCGGACAAAATGGATTTTGATTTGAAAGGGGGATTGGTTTTTGAAGTATTCCATTTTAAAAGAGAATATTTGCTTTGAGGAAAAAGGTTTCATTTTGAAAAGGGTATGAGTTCCTTTTGAGGGTTTGAAATACAATTTGAGAAATGAGCGGGTGTACACCCGTGAATTTATTTAGTATTTGAGTATGTTGTAAATTTGGGCAAAGCTCCCGCATAGACGGAGTTACCGGGTATGCATATGAATGTATATTTGATGGGCACATGGCCGTATTATTTTGAGGCGGAGTCTCCATATTGGTTGAATCTCCCCATGAAATACGCACATATGCACATGTAATTTATGAACATATGAGTATGTTTATAAGCAGAACCTCCGCTTGGGCAAAGTTTCCTTTAGAAACATATGCATAAGAACATATATATTTGTGAACATATGGGTATGTTTTCGGGCAGAACCTCCGCTTGGGCAAAGTTTCCTTTAGAAAACATATACATATGAGCACATGGATATATTTTCGGGCAGAACCTCCACTTGGGCAGAGTTTCCTTACAAAACATATACATATGAGCACAAACACTCACCCATCCCGGAGACTTGCTCGACGGGCGGGAAGAACATATGCATCTAAATGCCGATACCCATAGAGACTTGCTCGATATGGAGGCATTTAGAGCACGAGAACAAAGATGTTTAAATACCTTATATCCATAGAGACTTGCTCGATATGGAAGGTATTTAAACACCGAAGAATACGATTTAATTTTTACCCCCACAGAGACTTGCTCGATGTGGGGGTATGGGTTGCATTATGATTTTTTTTGGAAACCCTTCATGGAGACTAGCTCGGCATGGAGGGGGATTAAGGAGATGTCGTTGCCGGGCGGAGACGATCTCCCTTTCTTATGCGCTTGCCGAAGGCGAATATCTTCACACTGAGCGGAGGGACAGATACCTTCACACCGAGCGGGAGAGCCTTTTGAGAGCAAGCTAGGATTTTGGAGAAAGAGCTTTTTGCCTTTTCTTTTTTTAGAATTTCCTTCCAAAAGAAGGATCCTCTTTTTTTTTTGGAAAAAGGACCTTTTTCCCCTTGGAGCTACATGCATATTTATAGAGGTTTTAACCCCCTTTACATGAGAGGGATGAGGGGCCTTCATCCTCTTAACCAATGGTCAGTCCCATCGGTTAAAGAGTCTCCTCCTTAACCGATGGGAGGTTCCATCGGTTAGGGGGAGATTCCCCTTAACTGGTGGACAGTTCCATCGGTTAAGGGGAGATTCCCCTTAACAGATGGGCGGTCCCATCGGTTAAGGGGGGATTCCCCTTAACAGATGGGAGATCCCATCGGTTAAGGCCTTCTCCCTTAACCGATGGGGCCTTCCATCGGTTAAGGGCCCTTTGGGTACTTTTGGGATTTTAGGAAATGGGGGTTTTGGGATTTTGACAATTTTTCATGCCAACACCCCCTCAATTATTTGGAGGGCCAAAGCCTGAATATTTAAGCAAAGTCTGTTACTTAGCCATCAACTTGCACTGATCTCTTTGCAGTGTCAAACATCGGTGGTCACCAGGAGGGTTATGAACTGAAAGCATTGGTTCAGTCCATGTCAACTATAGGCTAGACCAATTTCAAACCAGCCAGAATTCTAGTTGATCACATCCAATGGCAGCTGCAACTTAAAAGACTACATTGGGGCTGGGTAAAGTGCGCCAAAATTGCTTTTACCATAGATACATGCATGTATGCATATGTGTACACTGAATAAAAAGGCACAGCACATCAGTACATGATGCAGGCTGGATTAATCAGAATGAAGGCCATCTGAGTGGGCTGGGCTGAAAAGGCCACCAGCCAACCCACCAAAATTGAAATACAGGCAGAAGTTTCCCAGGCATACCAAGAGCCAATCCACAAGAGCTCAACCAAATCTGACAAACTACAATGAGTTAGGTTAAGTTAGAGTAATATGGGCTGGCCCCGCCCATGGTGCACCCCCTAGCACCAGCTGATGAGCAGTGAACTGCTGCCACTTTCATATGCCAAATTCTTGCAATAAGTCAATTAGCTTTGGCTACCGCCATGGAGAAAGGATTAACAAGCAAAATACTGCTAATAAGACAATAGTGATGAATATTGGCAAGATAGTACAAGTAAAAAAATCAAAATATGGAAAATTCGACAAAAAATTATCCAGAGTCTGGGTTTTATTAAATCAGCAAAGAGTTATAGCAACTTCAGCTTAATAACTGTAACCTTACAGCTAGAAGGATTCATATTGAGGGTGAATAAATCCAACATTAAAAGTCCTTTAAATTTGTTTATGATTGCCTCAATCTGAGCAGTCTTTTGCCTTCAAAAAGGCTGACCTGGCTCAGTCTTCATTTAGTTCAAAGACCCTTCCAAATGAATTATGTGCTCAAATCATGTAATTAAGGTTCAAAATGTCAGAATCATGCCCTGGCTAGACTGAAATCAAGTGGCTCAGTCAAATCCAACCCAATCTGGCCATTCCCAGCCAGCCCCAGGTATTCTATATAAATACATAACTTTAAAGTTTAAACGTATTTATTTATTTTCCAAAAAGGGATTTAACATAGATTTCACCCCATTTTTCAATCATTTGGGTCAGGATTGTGAGGAATGTCAGTGGGGGAAAGAGAACAGAGGAGGGAGAGAGATGGAAGAAGGAAGCAGAGGAGGAGAAGAAGAGGATGAAATGCTGCAATGGGTAGTGGCAACATCATGTCACAGTTTAGTGTTTACACAAATACATACATGCATACATGAAAACACACGGCAAGAGCATGTGTACATGCAACACAGGGGGGAAGAGATGAGCTTGGGGGTGGACATAAGAGGGATGGAGAGAGAAAGTTGGGATAGCATTAAATCAGGGTTCGCCGCATCGCTGATTCGAGGCGAATCGGCTTTTTTCTGATCCGCCACGATTCGTCTGAATTGGGCCAATTCGCATAAGAATCGGATGAGAATCGGTTCGATTCGCATGGGAATCGGACGAATCGGATTTCTCCTGATTTGATTCAATTCGGCCGAATCAGACCGATTCGATCCACCACGGTAAACCATGCATTAAATAATGGTGATGATGCACCAACCAACCTATTAAGAGGGATGGGAGGGACAGGGCCTTGTGGACGCGGAAAAAGTTTCGACAACATCTCTCCTCCCTCCTCTCGGAAAAAGGAGAGAGAGAGAGAGATGGTATTTGGGGACATGATTTTCATTTGGTTGTGGGTGTGTCAATCTGTTTAAGAGACAAATTTGAAATTCACTTGATGCAGGAATTTGCATGTCCATTCATTGGACGATTGCGCCTATATTTTTGTGTATTTGTTCCGCGCATTTATTTTATCAGGCGATTAAGGTGTCATGTATTGGACCTTTTCCCTACCAACCGAAGTTGATGTTAATTTACATCAAGGTGATCTCGAACACCTTTGATTCTCTGTCAATGACAAGGTTCGCCGCATCACTGATTCGTCCCGAATCGTTTTTTTTTCTGATTCGGGAGAATCAGGCCGATTCGCATGGGAATCGGTCCAATTCACATGGGAATCAGGAGAATCGGGAATCCCGTGATATGCTCTGATTCACCCGAATTAGACCAATTCGATCTGATCCGCCAAACCATGGTCAATGAACATCTTTCGTCTCTATTTGTTGTGACAACGATGACTTTGATGGTCGCCCTTTATAGCTACACACTCTTGCAAAGAAAATTGAAGACTTTATTGATTGTACACATATAATTTGAATTACAATTGATCTTTCAAGACCTAAGTTATTAAAGGCGGTTGAGGCAGTCGCCTAGGCGCTGAGGCAAGGCAACCCCAGAGTGCCTCGCCCTGGCCAATTTCGCCTAGGCGACCCTAGGCCTCAATTCTTCCCCATTTTCCCCTTGTCCAGCCTATATTTTTGTCCACAAAGAGGCCCATTTGGTCTAGTTATGTACTTGTAATTTAAATATCTTATTTACCTAAACACTTAAATCATGTTCATGTAAATAAGGAAGTATCCCCTATTTGAATCCAATAAAAATATCAAAACATTTATATCCCTCACCAATAAAAAGCCAACTCTCCCATCTAAGAAGAAAATCGTGATTTCTACGATCCCATCAAAATGTCGACTTTCTGATCCCTCGTAATTTGGCCTAACTAAAAATTTCATAATTCAAATAAACCACATGGAATACTAAAAATCTAAAGTCCAATAAAATAAGTCAAACGTACACTTGACTTCTCAAGTTAAGTCAAATGTACACTCAAAGTCAAATGTACACTTGACTTCTCAAGACAAATCAAATGTAAGTGTACGTTTGACTGATTGTGCATGAATTTGAGAATTTCTATGTATACATATTGTGTAATTGTATAGGCTTTTTAGATTTGCTGCTTGTTTTTATTTAAATTTCTCATGAATTAAATGGATTTTATATTGTTGTGTCATACTCAATGAATATATGTAGCCATTTGTAGGTTTCTTCACATATATTATAATCTATATTCATATATCAACATTATATTTTTTTCTATTTTTAATTAAAATTTCACCTCAATCGCCTAGGCATTTGAAGCTAAGGCGACCCTAAGGTCGCCTCAGTCGCCTCTCGCCTTGAATAACATAGTTCAAGACCTGTACAAGTGGTTCCGATTATATAATTGGGTCTTCAAAATTACATTCGGTCACAATTAGACCCTCTTAAATTTGATTCTATCACAATCAGACCGTTGACTTGGATCTTCATCACGATCGGACCGTCGGATTTGAATTTTACTACGATCAGACCGTCAGATTTAGACTTCAACATGATTGGACCATAGATTTGAATTTTACCACGATCGGACCGTTGGATTTAAACATCATCACAATCAGACCATTGAATTTGAACTTCACTACGATCGGACAGTTGGATTTGGACTTCACCACGATCAGACTGTTAGATATGAACTTGATCACAATTGGGTCGTTTGATCGCCAAGATGATCACTATTAGCCCATTGTATTTGCTTCAGGCTCACCATCACCTTTTTTACTGTGATGAGACCTTTAAGTGGTCTTGCTGGGTATGCTTGCAGTTCTTGACCCTTCCTGGGTGTTTCTGTCATTTTTTTATATCCCCGAGGTCTTCCCAGTCATTTGTTGACTTCTTGGGGGTACACTTATCATTTCTTGACTCCCTGGGACTTTTCGGTCATTTCTTGACCTCCCGAGGCTTTTCAGCCATTTCTTGGCATTTCCAAAGATTTTTGTCATTTCTTGACAATCCCAAGACTTAAAGTGGCCAGCTACAAGCCGAACTCAGGAGAGCGCACGCCGTTTCAGGGAAGTGGCATGGGTCCGCTCCACCGAGCCATACAAACGGCAAGTGTCAAGCTTCTCAGTCATTTCTTGACTTTGCTAGGTACTTTTGCCATTTCTTGGCCTGCTTGGAGTTCTCCGCCATTTGTTGGCGTTTCTGAGAATTCTTGGTACACTCAGCCTTAAGTTGAGCTTAGGAGAGCGCACGTCGCTTCAAGGTGTTGGCCCTTGGCAACAAGCACTAAACACCTAGAGGGGGGTGAATAGGTTAAAATAGATTTCTGAAAACAAATCAAAGACTTCTGAGCTTTGGTTAGTGAAATAAATTGTGTGCAAATAAAATTAAAGATGCGAAAGCAATCATACACAAGGAACATACGGATTTTATCCTAGTTCGGCCCTTCCATAAGAAAGTCTTACATCCAATCCTCAAGAATACTTGAGATTTCACTAACCAAGGGAACAACCCCCCTTAAGGACATACAACACCCAACTCTCTGCTGGTCCTCCCTTCTACACAAGAGGAATACACCTAGCACCCCAGCTGGTCTTTCTTCTCTTTCCGGACAAGAAGACAACCCACTGTTTCATCTTAGCTAGGTGCTTTTTTTATGCACTCAAAAACAACTCACTGGTACAAACCCCAGTAGATTCTCAACACCCAGCTTAAGTTGGTCTTCCCTTCAACAAGGGAAAAAACCCCCAGCTCCCAAGTTGGCCCTCCCTTCTCACATGAAGAGAAACACTTCTAAATAGAAGCTTGAACTTGAAGCCCCTAGACCAAGCTCACAAAGTAATGTTTGATCTGAGAAGGATCTGAGAGATACAATAGACAAGTAAAAACACTCTCAAACCCTAAGCTTTTTCTCTCAAAAAAGAAATGAAATGCAAAGACTTGAGAGAAAAGCTTGAACATTGTTTGAAGAAGGCTTGCACAGATTGGAGTGGAGGAGCCCTTCTCTTTCAACTTTTTCATTCTTCAGAATGCTGGGATTTTCTTCTCTTGTCAGCTCGTCATCCCTGCTCACGCACTCTAACTCCTTATCTTGCTCTTGAAAGATAGCCGTTGAGATGCATGTAGAGTCTTTAGCTTATGCTTCATGTAGATTTCTAGAAAGATGTGTCTAACGGCAGCTTCATGGGAGTACCGGATACTTGTAGCCAATAAATGTTAGGAAGAAAGTAGTGAGTAGGAAGGAAATATCTCGTGTCAGTCACCCCAAACCTCTTCTACCTACCACCCTCATTTTCTGTTGACTACTACTAGGTAACAGCTTTCTATCTAGTAGAGAAAAAAGGAGTCCTTTAGTCCTCATATTCTGCCGACACATTTCTTACCTACCATGAAAAGATAGAAAACACATAGCATGAATAATTTAAAGATGTGAAGGATATTTGAATTTTCATTGGCACCAAGAGACGTACATTCAAAAGCAATTGAAAAATACATTTCTGTTTGCAAGGCTTTAATCAATTTATTTAGAGTTTAAATAGCAGTCATGGATTAAAGTATAAAAGAAATAATGACTAAGATAATATATATTATATTTGTAAAACATTTAGTCACCAATTGATACAGAGAAGTCAACTATTCATAAGTCAAATGCATAAGCAATATATATTTACCAATCGATATAGAGAAGTCAACTATTCATAAGTCAAATGAGTAAGCAATATATATTTACCAATCGATACAGCATTAGCCTTGACAGTCACCAATCGAAACAATCTAGACTACTTTTTCACCAATCGGAACAAGAATAACACCAATCGGTGTGAAACATGTTATTTATTCACCAATCGATATGAAACAACACCAATCGATATGAGTTAAAGTTATTTGGTCATCAATCGATAAGATATAATATTTATAACACCAATCGGAATGAATCTAGCTCATGGTTTGCCGAATCAGAATCGGAAGGCGAATCGGGTTTCTCTTGATTCGCCCCGATTCCCCCAAAATCGGTCCGAATTGGACCGATTCGCATGGGTATATTATATATTATATATATAATATATCATATGACATATATATATATATATATATTACATATATCATATTTCAGACACATTTATATTGACTAAATACATATATGTAATATATATCATATTTATAATGTATAACATATATTACAAATATGATATAATATTATATATATATATTATATATATAAAGGGAATCGAAGCGAATCAGGGATCAGGTTTCCCTGATTCGCACCGATTCGGGGGAATCTGGCCGATTCGCCCCAATTCAGCAAACCATGATCTGATTATTTGTTCATCAACCGGAACATCTTAAGTCAAGTGTTCACCAATCGGAACGCTTGTAAGCCAATCAGAATGAGGACTGAACATTTATTCACCAATCGGAATGACTTAAACATCAATCGATACGCAATTGTCCACCAATTAATAGAAGCTTTAACAGCAACCGATGTAGACTATCAGTGCAAATCTTTTTACATTAATGAAAATTATGTTATTACTCATACATAAATACCTTGAAAAATACATTCATGATTTTTGTGAGAGCAAATATATTTGATATATTCATGAAAAACAAATAGAAAGAAAATAAAAAGAGATAAAAAAGTATGAGCAGAAGACACAAGTCGACACATGATTTTCACAGGTCGACACATGTGCTTCACAAGTTGAAACTTGATTTTCACAGGTCGACACATGGACATTATCAGTCAACATCTTACCAAAAAGAATAATATTTATGAGAATGCTTTTGATGTAAGTGTTTGAAGAGATATTATTATATGAACATGTATAAGTAGAGTTATCATTCAAACAAATATATTTATGATATCCATGAGTTTTAGTTATCACTAAAACAAGGATAAATATAAGAGTGGTTCAACACAGGGAAGCGACGTCCCGCTCCACCAAGCCATACAAAATGCATGAGCCTTGAGACTATTTTTGTCAATTTCTCCAACACGGGGACATGCAATTTTCCTTGACATCAGGGTATTTCTGCAATTTTTCCCTGACGCAGAGGTATTTCTGTAATTTCTTCAGCTTTTAAGGGACTGATTTGCAATTTTCCTCCAAACAGGGGTATTTATGCAATTCTTCTTGACACGGGGGGCATATCAGCAATTACTTGTCCCTTCAAGGATGTACGTGCAATTTTCAGTTCCTTTCAAGACATTTCTGCAATTTTTCATCAAACAGGGCCATATTTAAAATTTTCCCTTGGACAGGGATTTCTTGGTAATTTTTTCTTTGGATAAGACGTGTGTAATTTAGCATACACATACACAAACTTCATGTCCTCAGGGGGCTCTTACGGTGAAAGCACTTCTGCAATTTCCCACTTTTTCAGGGGTTTTACTGCAAATTTGACTCTTTTTAGTGCAATGGCAATTCCCTCCTATTTATGGGTATAATTGCAATTTCCTGTCACTTTTGGATACTCTTGCAATTTATGGCCCTCAAAGGATATCTTTCCAATTTTACCACCTTCAAGGGCTCTTGTGTAATTTTACACACATAAACTCCATACCCACAAGGGGTCTTCATGCCTTGAACAACCAACAATCCCCTAAAAGGGAGGGGGTTTTCTCCCCCAAAGGGAGAGGTCTTCGGACCAGCAGGGAGCTTCTTCCAGTGCCGACCTCCAGAAGTGCCCAAGATCTCCAGAAGCCTCAGCCCTTGCCCTCCTTATATAGGAGTTGGGAGGGAGAAGGAGAAGGGCCATCGGCCCATAGCCGCAGGCGGCCAAAACCCACTGAGAGTGGGTCCCCTCGGTGGGGTTTGGCCGCCCCAACGTCCATCAGCCATATTTGGGCCAAGGACCATCGGCCAGTTTTTGTGAGAGAGAGGGAGAAGTGGGCCGGGGGGGAAGCCGCGGCGGCCGAAACCCACCAAGGGTGTGTCCCCTCGGTGGTGTTTGCCCGCCTAATGGGAACATGGATGGCAAAGTAGGATCGGGGTGCTGGATCGGACCCAGCCGACCCTGATCCGAGTCATTCCATGGGAATCTGGCCGATCTAGGATCGGCCAGGTTAAAAATTGAAGAAAAATTGTGAAAAATAAAAAAAAATCAGGAAAAATCAAAGAAATTTCTTTAAAAACATATAATAATTGAACATTTTGGGTATATCTATAGTCTAGTTGCACATATGTTCATATTACAATACAGAACAACGATAATTATGATACTTTATTTACCTGAACATCATTTAAGTAAATGTTATATTTGTAGTTTCATTTACTTAAGATATTATATGTAAATAAGGAAGTACCCCCCATTTGAATTTAATAAAAATATCAGAAAAATTATATCTCTTACAAATAAAAAGTCAACTCTCTCATCCAAGAAGAAAATCGCGATTTCGATGGTTTCATCAAAATAGCGACTTTCTAATCTTTCATAATTTGACATATTTAAAATTTTTATAATTCAAATAAATTCAATAGTCAAATGTACATATGACTTCTCCAAGGGAGCCACTCTCCTACTGACAGCACTTAGTTTGTTTAAGACCTCTCAGGATTTGGTCAAATTTAAATTATCATCATCCAAACTCATGAGAATTGTCACTTTCTAGTTTCTTTACAATTAGAAACTACAAATATAACATTTACTTAAATGATGTTCAGGTAAATAAGGTAAGTGGAGGGGATCAGACGTAGTTAAGGAAAGCTGAGGGAATTAGGCTACATCAGATGGAATCGAGGTGGATCATGTGGAATTGAACTAGATCGGCCCGATCCAGTCCGATTCTGCTCGATCCACCCCGATCCCACCTTACATCGTAGGTGGGTCGTCCTCCCCCCCCCCCCCAAAATCGGGTCGCCATAGGCCAATTCCGACCCTAGTCGGCCGATTCCGACCCGAATCGGCCGACTTTGCCATCCATGAATGGGAACCCACCGAGGGGCCTCCCATAGGCAAACCCACAGAGGGTGGGGTCCCCACGGTGGTGTTTGCCCGCCAAATGGGAAAACCCCACCAAGGGTGGGGTCCCCTCGATGCGGTTTGCCCGCAAAATGGGAAATCCCACGGAGGGAGGTTCCCTTGGTGCAAACCCAACCGAGGGGGGTGGTTTCTAGATGGGATTTTTGGGTTTTTTGGACTCCTAGGATTTGGGATTTTTGGGGTTTAACATATCTGGATTTTCTGGGTTGATGGCATTTCTGAAATTTTGGGAATTTCAAGAATTTTGAGGTTTTGGGAATTTGAATAGTTTTGGACTTCTGGAAGTATGGTATTTTCTGGAAATAGGAAATTTCAGGAATCTTGGGATTTTCTAGAAACATGGTATTTCTGGATTTTGGGTTTTTGATGTTTCTGGAAATTGGGAATCTTTTGGGTTTTTTGGGATTTTTTTGGTGTCAATAGGCCTATACACTGTCAATTCAGATCTTGATCTATGCTCAACAAGCTGGCCTGATCTAAGTGAACCTGACCAATAATTGAGTGAACTCAGAGGAGGAATTGAGTTTAGGTTGGCAGCCCAAAAAAGGACCTGGAGGCTGCTCTAGGCCAATCCATTCTGACCTTTGAACCTTGAAATTGCAGCCTGTATTTATGCTTGATATGGCCCTTGGCCTCATTCTATTCATTTCTTCCTTTCACCTCTACTGCTCTGCAGGCAATCTTGATTCTGCTACATGCTTACTCTATTTCAACCCCTAGGTATTCTCCTCCAGTTCTATTGATCCTTAAAAACATCTTAAGTAATTTTCGCTCCAGAAATGCAAAACCATGCTAACCAATTCTTGGAATCATGGAAATGCTTCAACAACTAATGAATATCCGTATGATAGGAAAAGTCAATCAATGAGCACATCTCAAAACTTAATAAAAAAACAATTATAGATCTACATTAAATGGAGTCACCATTCTTTTCTGACAGAAAGGGGGTTCAAATATTTGATTCCTTATCTTGTCATACTCATTACAGGACATATGATATACATGCAGAAGGCAAGAAGAAACTGCTTTAAGCTTTGTTGTAAGAAAAATCATTAAGCAACAATTACATCAAGACAATAAAACTGTAGAAGCCAATAACTATGACATACCTCAAATTTTCTCAATATGTTATTAAATTCAGATAGATGAGCATCTACTTCTTCAGGCCCACAGTCTTTTCTGATGCCAATGATTTCAGCTGGAAGGAGATAAGAGTACATTCGGAAACTACATTCCCTTCTTGCATCAAAACTCCTACCAACATAATTTGACAAGAATTTAGTTTTAGCATCAAAACCAAAAACAGTTTTAGCAGTGCACAAAATGTAGGCAGTTAGAGCATCATCATCCTTATAAGTCTGATCCAAGGAAAAAAAATTAATCAGATTGGCCCAGGGATCGCCCTCCGCCAATCCCATTGGATGGGCCGATCTGCTGAGAAGTCTGGCCAATTCTGGATTGGCTAGTTTAAAAAATAAAAATTGAACAAAAATCAGGAAGATTTGGGGGGGGGGGGGGGGGGGGGAATCAGGAAAAAAAACATACACATATACATAATACACATATACATATATATTTGAATATGTAATCATATATATATATATAATATACGTATGTATGCATGTCAAAGATGATATATAATACATATATCATATGTCATATATGTCTCTCTGTGTTCTGTTTGTGTACTTATATACATGCATATGTAAATTAATGTACACAATCATATTAGACATTAATTTGTGTATATATACATATGTATTACTTTATATATGTGAAATAATGGTTTAATGCATGTATTAATTGCTGTATACAAGAAAAAATAGTCTGAATCAGCCAGATTGGCCTATCTGATTCCGACCGATTCGGCCAGAATTTCTATGATCCAGGAGGCTACCCCCAGAATCGGCGGGCCGGATTGGGATCGGCGGGGTCCAATCCCCGACCCCGATCTGATCCGGAATTCCCTGCTCCTATATGAAAAGTTTAACAAAATAAATTACAAGTAAATTCACATTCATACGTGAAAATACACTAAAACATAAAAGAATGTGAACACTACTAGCTTAAATGGGCCTCTGTGGGACAATTTGTGGGCCAGACGGGGGCAAAGAAGGTGACAAAAGAGGCCTCAGCTTGCGTAGGCAAAATTGGCCCGAGCAAGGTGACTTGGGGCCCCCTCACCTGGCTTCATCACCAAGGCGACTGCCACAGTCGCCTTTGAAAACATAGGATTCATATCCTAGCAAAATGTAGCAATCAGAATATATATGAAAAGATAAATTTGTTAGTATATTTTGATAACAAATCAAAGAGCTCAAGGATACAGACGCATCGGTTTGTATTTAGAATGCAGCAATGGTTGATTTTCTTGAGTAATCGTCTTCAGTACCATGCTTGATGGAAAATAAATGTCACACCTGAAGTGGTGAACATCTGTCAACTGATTCCCAGATCACAATGTGTCCTCCCTTATATTGACTTTCATCAGATTACATCAAACATAAACACTAAGCTCTGGTTGTTCAAAAAACAACCTTGTCATATAATTTTCTAATCTTTACTACACATATCTTACAAATATATATAAAGTCTTCAAATGTACAATTGTAGCTATGACATGGTTGGCAGTATCAGCCAAAACCAATAAGTTTCGGTCGCAGCATATTGGTAGTATCGGCCGAAACGTGTATCAGTTTCGGACCTAGCCGATACCGAAATAGTTACGCCTGGCCTAAACAAGATCCTTGAAGCCAAAATCACTTGAACTCACCAAAACCGCCCGATATCGCCGAAAGCGATACCGAAACAGGTCTGAAACAGATACTGCCATCCTTGATATGAAGACTAAAAATATATACAAAACATATATGAACCTCCTTTTCATGCTTTATTATAGAGTTGTAATCAAAATAATCATAAGTGAGTTCATTGTTTAAAAGGTCAGGCCGACTAGGTGAGATCACTGTTTAAAAGGTCGGCCGACTAGTCGAGTCGGGTGGTCTAGCGCAAGGATGGGGGTATCGGTTTCGGTTTCAGGGGGGTCCGATACCGAAACCGAATCGGTATCGGTTTCGGCTTCGACCGAAACCACCCGAAACCTGCAAAGGGCTGTTAAAAAAATGCAAAACAAATGTAAAAAGACTTGAAAAAATTCAGAAAAATATAAAAAATCATCAGAACAGAAAAAAAAAATAGTGGACATGCATTTAACATTGAAAAGATTGGAGGAAGTGATAGATAGATGTGTTTGACATGTTAATGGAATATTAGATGCATATTAAACAGTTAAACAATAAATATGGAATGATCTTGCAGTTTTGCACGACCATAAATATTACAAACACAATAAAATGCTGCATAAAATAAATGTTCATACCCAAACATTTCAATACACTAAGATGGATAATAGCCGGAAGAACCTTCTCCTTCATCGTATGGTTGCTGTCCTTGAAACCCATAAAGAGGGTTCTTATACTCAAAATATTCACTATAACCAAACAAAGATGTAGCCAACTCATTCATCCCTCTTTGGATCTCTCTTGGAGTGAAAGGTTGTTGGGTTGATTGGAATCCAGAATCAGAATAAGAAGAAGAACTCAGAGCATGGGAAAAGGATGGAAGTGGTTAACATTGGAATTCAGGTTCACGAGCCCATCCATTCATTCTTGTCTCCTGTTGACCACCTCCAGAGGGACCATAACCTGAATAATGTTCATAGTGCCCCTATGAATCATGTCCACAGTGCCCCTGTGAATCATGCCCATGTGAATCATGTCCATAGTAACCTTGTCCCTATGAACTATGTCCATAGTCACCCTATGAATCATGTCCATAATCACCATGTGACTGTGTATATATGCCACCACCAATAGTAGCACACTAGGATCATCATCATCATCATCATCATTATCCTCAGAAGTATAAGAAACCAAACGCCTTCTTGCAGTTTTTGACTCTTTTTTCTTTTCTGTTGGTTCACTTGGTTGGGCCACCTCTTGCATCTTTGTATAGAGTCATTTTTCCCTTGGCGTTCGTCTCACATAAATTTGCTTCATCTTCTCAATTGTCGGGTCATCTCGAGCAACAACATTAGCCCTCTCAGTCATATATATCCCTGATACAGTTCTCTTTAATAATAGAGGTGGATTCACCATTCTAGGAGTGGCCGGCCTGCTATTTGATTCTGAATTACGAGCTGGCTCAAACGGCTCCTCAGTGTCCTCAACAATCTTAGGCTACTTTTCTTTTGATGATGATTCTCTTGGTCTTTTTGCTGGTACTTTGAATTCTAGATCCCTTGGTTCATCTCCATCTAATATTCCTTCTGCCCACTTTGTATCCCTTGGTTCATCTCTCAATGCTTGCTTGATTTTAGGTTGTGTGGACATGGATGGCAAAGTCGGTCGATCCGGGTTGGAATCGGCTGACTAGGGTCGGAATCGGCCTATGGCGACCTGATTTGGGGGGGGGGGGGGGGGGGGAGAACATAGAAGGCAGGATCGGGATCGGGATCGACCCTGGTCGATCCGATCCTGGATCGGATCGGATCGAAGGATCCGCTAGATCCCAGGGAAGTCTGGCCGATCCTGGATCGGCCAGACTATAAAATGTTTATTTTTTTGGAAAAAATGCAGGAAAATTCAGGAAAAATTCAGGAAAAAACAGAAAATTCTGATATATTGAAAGAACTAAGATTTGCATAGAAAATCAATTATACATGCATTCATAGTACATAAAACATAAAATTTAAGACATTGTACATGTAACTTACATTTGATAGAAGACTAATAATCTTTCTATCCACTTCCAGACATAGATGAGCCACCATCATTTGGGTTTTGGTAGCTATAACCAAAGAGGGAATTTGTTAAATCATGCATACCCATTTGAATCCCTCTTGGTGTAAATTGTTGACTTGAGCTTTCTCCAGATTGTGATGGAGCTGGACACCATATACCAAGCGGTTTGTATGTACTTGTTGCTTCACTAGGGCCACTAGGCTCTTGTTCTTGTGAAGGCCAAGGTCCCCATCCTCCTTGTACTCCATAAGGTGAGCTACTAATATCTGAGTACGGTAAAATGGGAGGCTGAAATGCAGGTATATGAGTAGACCCTGAACTATAGTTTGGCTCCCAAGGTGGCCACTCATAGGCTGCATGATGTTGTTGTCCTTCATATCCCCTTGTCCATGCCCTTGTCCTTCTCCTCAGCCTCCCTGATGTTCTGTTTCTGGTACATAACTTTCAGTAAGCCCTACACCTGTGGCCCCAGTATATCCTGCATATCCCTGGCCAGCTCCTGTGGCCCCAGTGGTAGCCCCATCATCATCATCATCATCATTTGGATCTTGTGTGGTGTCATCACTACGAATTGGTTGCTGCACTTTTCTCTTTTTTTGCCTGGTATATGTTCTTTTTTCTAGCTCTATGGCTTTTGAACTCCTCTCTTTTTGTGTTGCAGCTCTTCTTAATGCAGGCTGAGTGGGAGGCACTCTAGATGTCTCTGGCAAGATAGCTGAGTGTCGTGGCTGAGAGAAGAGAGGACCGAGGGTGAGAGGTTGGTCCTCACTTACCCTAAGCTCTGGATCTCGAGCCTCTACTCCATCCAATTCTCCTTCCGCCCATGAACAATCGCGAGGGTCAAATTCTGGAACATCCATTTCCTGTCTTGTTTCCACCCATGCATTTAGTGGGTGTTCCTCATCAAATAACTCATCAACATCAATTTGAGATGATAATGCTTCCCTCTTTGCAAAACGTTGCTCCCAATGACTACCTGCAAAAGTCATTAGCCTTGCCTCGCTCTTCTTTTGTCTATCTTTAATGCATTTCAGCTTCAACCTCATATTGTAGTGGCAATAGACCAACTTCTCTAGCCTAGTTGCACTCAACGTGTTCCTCACTTTTGTGTGAATAAGTGAGAAAGTGCTCCAATTTCTCTCATACTGGCTAGATGAAGTGGTCTGACTGAGTACTCTAATAGCAATCCTTGCAAGTGGACTTCTTTGACCAGTCTTATAGTCTAACATAACCCACCACTCACCTACAAAAAAAAAACATACAATGAATTAGCACAAGTGATTTGTCATTTTGTTATGAAGTAAGCATGAGCTTAAGTCTGAAGGTTCTTACTCAGACCCATTCTGGTCACTGCTTCTTTAACATCATAATCTCTGTAGATGTCCAACTTCAGTTTAAATCTGTCCATCTACAGTATAATACAGTTGCTAAGTGTAACTCCAAAAGTATATTGAATACATGAAAATGGAATGAAGTTTTTAACTTGGCCGTACCTCTATCATAGCATCTATTCTTTCGTCCATGCTCCTAGATAATCTCCCGATGACATTGATTGTCCCCTGGAGCACCTCACCATCATTGTGAGGGGAATCACTATATTGATGCCTAGGGTTAAAGAAATACCCTATATGTACAAAACATGTCTAGTAAGTTAGAAATTCAACTCATGCTAATAAGAAATATGCACAATAAGATATAATACATTTACCTGCTGCATGTAAATCGTGGTGGAGTGTGGACTCCCATCTTGCATCAATAATTCTCCACCATTTTTGATATGCATGCGGATGCTTCTCTCTCAACCTTTCCTTGGCTTTATCCATAGCCTCATATAAGTAACCCATGTCATTCTTGTCCTCTCCATCAACCATCCTCAACACTTGTACAAGAGGCTCTATTAGCTTCAAATAATAAATGATTTTCTCCCAAAAACGATGGTCGCTGATCAAGCAAGAAATCTCATGTGCGACATCTCTTGATTCCTCTCTCAATGTAGCCACATGTGCCAAGTACTCAGAACTGTGCATAAGAATGCCCAACTCATGTCTAAACTTATGCAGACTCTCCAATGCAATAAATTGTGAGGCAAATCTTGTTGGGCCAGGACGAATTATGTCATGCCCATCTGTGCACTCTCTCATCATATGTAAGATTCTATTGTGCCCATAAATAAAAGTAGTAATCATTTGCGCCTTGGACACCAAGTCATGCACATGTTTATCTTTCCCAATATCCTCCATCATCAAGTCTAAGGAGTGTGCTGCACAAGGGACCCAATAAAGATGATATCGTTTTACCATCAATTTTCTTCCAGCTGCCTTGTAACTAGCTTCATTATCAGTGACAACTTGGACTACATTTTCCTCGCCAATTTCATCAATCATCTCATCCATCAGCCTAAACAAGTAATCTGCATTTTTTATTTGTCCACTTGCATCTACAGATTTCATGAACACTGTACCCTCACTGCAATATACAAGAAAGTTAATCATAGACCTTCTTGTTGTTCCCGTCCATCCATCACACATAAGAGTACAACATCTTGCCATCCATATATCTTTGAATGATGCCACCCAATCCTTTATCTCAGTCAATTCCTCTTCAAGATATTTGCCATAAATCTCCTTTGGTGTAGGAGCTTTCAAATCTGGGCCTGCCTCACCAACTGAATCTATCATTGTCTGGAAATAAGGACTAGATGTTGTATGGGCTGGGACCCCTGCATGCAAAAACCATTTTACAATGTTTTTAACTGCATGTTTGGCGGAAGCAGCTGTGGCCTTTACCCCTTTCAATGCATGCTTTATGCCAGGCTGTTTTGATGAAGGTTTCCTGTGCAAAAATGTGTCAACCCCACTAGTTGGTCCCGTTCCCCTCATAGAACCACCTCTCCTGATAGGTGGTGCCATTGGCCGTGTTACACTAGCCCCTGATGATGATCCTTCTCTTGTACTATGGAACCTCCGCATGTCACTTTCTAACATGGCAGCACGCCGACTCTGCCGTAGTCCTTCTCGTCATTCTCTCTCATTAGGTGAGAGATCCTTATAATCTGTCTCATCTGAGTCCTCAACATCAACAGGAATTTGTCTTCCTTTCATTGCAGCCTTACTTTTTCCCTTCCCAGAAATCTCTTCATGCAGTTCTTCTTGATGTTGAATACGTATGCCTCTTTGTTGTTGTCTTCCAGCCATGTAGTCTTTCATCTCATTCACTAACTCCCGTGGACAATGCTTGCATTTTACTACATTTGTTCCAATGCCTGCAATGTGTTGTTTTAGGCGGTATACACCTCCATTCATTTCCTTACCACAGTGGTTACACCGCACTCTCTTAGAGGCAGCATCAATAAGGACACCGTGTTTCCATCCAATGTCTACTTGTGGTTGCTCTTCCTCGTGTCCCTCATCAGCCATACTTGCTAATCCTATAACAAATTAAGAATACAAACACATTCATGTGTAAGTATACAATTATAAACATAATTACATCTAATATTAACCCTAATTAGGGTGAAATTTAGAGATTTTCTCTAATTTTCCGAAATGAAATAGTTCCATTATCATAGAAAGGCATGATTAAGTCAATTAAGTGATTGGAACACTTAATTGATCTCTAATTGTGCTAATACAACATAAGCCCCAAATATCAAACCCTAATTAGCCAATTAAGGTGAAATTTGGAGATTTTGTCTAATTGACAAAATGTAAGGGAAGAATAAGAAGATATAAGAAGATTAAACATGTGTACATGTGTTTTCATTTTTTTCAGAATTTATAACTGAATTTCGAAATTAAAAAATGAAATATACCTTAAGAAGAACAACTTCTTCCTTGCTTGAGTAAGATCTCTTGAGATCTACTCAAGAAGATCTCCTTTGGATGTACTCCTTCTAACCTCTTTCAAACTTGAAAGAGAAGATAGGGTTTAGAAAAAAAAAGTAGAAGAGGAAGGAGAAGAGGAAGAAGAAGAAGAAGAGGAGGAGGAGGCCAGCTGGGGAGGACGCCGGCGGCGGTGGAGGAGGCCGGCGGCGGCGGTGGAGGAGGCAGCCCGAGCTGGGGGGGAGGGGGAGCACCTTCCTTCCTTCCTAGGACACCAAAACCTGCATCTTTTGGTGTCCTCGGGTGGGAAGGGGCCGAAATAAGGGGGATCGACCGCGGATCGATCGGGATCGACCCTTATCGGGTCGGATCGACGCCGGATCGATCGATTCGACCCGATAAGGGTCGATCCGGCGCCTTAAGTTCAAATTTGAACTGAACCCGACCGGATCGACTGAATCGAGTCGGGATCGATCGATCCCGGTTCGACTCGAGCGATCCAACTCAGATCCTACTGAGTTGGGTCGATCCAGCCGGAAATGTGGGGTTTTGGGGTTCTTCAAGGGGGAATCGACCCTTGGGGGGTCGATCCGATCCGGGATCGAGCGATTCTGGCTCGATCCCGGCGATTCTTCCTTCCATGGGGGAGAATGACGACCCACCCACAATGTAAGGTGGAATCAGGGTGGATCGAGCAGAATCGAACGGAATCGGGCTGATCCAATCCGATCCCATCTGATGTAGTCTGATTCCCTCAACTTACCTTAACTACGACTGATCCCCTCCACTTAAGATATTACATGTAAATAAGGAAGTACCCCACATTTGAATCCAATAAAAATATCAGAAAAATCATATCTCTTACAAATAAAAAGTCAACTCTCCCATCTAAGAAGAAAATCGTGATTTCGGTGGTTCCATCAAAATAGCGACTTTCTAATCTTTCATAATTTGACATATCTAAAATTTTCATAATTCAAATAAACCTAATAGAATACTAAAAATCTAATGTCCGGTAAAAAAAGTCAAATGTGCATATGACTTCTCCAAGGGAGCCACTCTCCTACTGACAGTACTAGTCTGCTTGAGACCTCTCAAGATTTGGTCAAACCTAAACTATCATCACCTAAACTCATGAGAATTTTCACTTTCTAATTGAAAAAAAATTAGAAAGTGAATTCTCATGAGTTTGGGTGATGATAGTTTAGGTTTGACCAAATCCTGAGAGGTCTCAAGCAGGGAATCAAAACTCGACCGGCTCGAGATCGGATCACCCGAGCAGGCTCGATTTTGGCCCGGCCGAACCGAGCCGGGGTAACCGCACCGGTCCCGTGCGGGCGGATCGCCCGGGCTCGGCGGGCTAGATCGGATCGCCGGAGCCCGGACCCGGTCCGCGGCGATCCGGCCGGTAACGGCTAGTTTCAAACTAGCCGTTTTCTAGCCGTTGGGGGGCGCTCCCCAACGGCCAGAAACGGCTCCTTGGAGCCTTTGGAGCATGGAAGGCAGGATCGGAATCGGGATCGGGATCGACCAGGCTCGATCCGATCCTGGATCGGATCGGATCGCAAGATCCCATGGATCCAAGGGAAGTCTGGCCGATCCTGGATCGGCCAGTTTATAAAATGGTTTTTTGGGGAAAAAATTCAGGAAAATTCAGGAAAAAATAGAAAAAAAAAAAAAAACAGCAAAAATGAGGGAAAATCTGATAAATTGAAAGAACTAATATTTGCATAAAAAACAAATCATACATGCATTCATAATATATGAAACATAAGATTTTGTGTATTATTACTACTATAATAATACAAGAAAAGTATAAAATATTAAAGGCTTGGTGTATTATTAACCTAAATACCATTTAAGTAAATGTTAAAATTTGTAGTTTCATTTATTTAAGATATTACATGTAAATAAGGAAATATCCCCCATTTGAATCCAATAAAATATTAAAAAAATCACATCTCTTACTAATAAAAAGTCAACTCTCCCATCCAAGAAGAAAATCGCAATTTTTGTGATTTTATCAAAGTAGCAACTTTCTAATCTCTCATAATTTGACATATTTAAATTTTTATAATTCAAATAAGTCTAATAAAATACTAAAAATCTAAAGTCCAACAAAAAAAATCAAACGTGCATATGACTTCTCCAAGAAGCCGCTCTCTTACTGACAGCACTAAGTCTACTTGAGACCTCTTAGGATTTGGTCAAACTAAGCTATCATCACCCAAACTCATGAGTGTTATGAGTTGGGTGATGGTAGCTCAATTTGACCAAATTCTAAGAGGTTTGGATGATGATAACTTAAGTTTGACCAAATCCTGAGAGGTCTCAAGCAGACTAAGTGCTGTCAGTAGGAGAGTGGCTCCATTGGAGAAGTCACATGCACGTTTGACTTTTTTTACCGGACTTTGAATTTTTAGTGTTCCATGTGGTTTATTTGAATTATCAAATTTTTAGATAAACTAAATTACGAGAGATTAGAAAGTTAGCATTTCGCTAAAATCACCAAAATCGCGATTTTCTTCTTCGATGGGAGAGTTGACTTTTTATTGGTAAGAGATATGATTTTTTTGATATTTTTATTAGATTCAAATGGGGGGTACTTCCTTATTTACATGTAATATCTTAAGTAAATGAAACTACAAATAGTTTCATTTACTTAAATGATATTCAGGTAAATAAGGAGATCCTGACAACCCTGCCTGAAGAGGATCCTGAAGGTAGCCTGAGGGAATCGACCTGGATCAGTCTGGATCGACTGAATCGAGCCGGGATCGATCGATCCCGGTTCGACTCGAGCGATCCAACTCAGATCCTACTGAGTTGGGTCGATCCAGCCGAAAATGTGGGGTTTTGGGGGGCTTCAAGGGCGAATCGGTCCTTGGGGGGTCGATCCGATCCGGGATCGAGCGATTCTAGCTCGATCCCGGCGATTCTTCCTTCCATGCTTTGGAGGCCTTAGGGGTCTATATAAACCCCCCAAAGGCCCCCAATATGTTCTAAACTCAAGTTTTGAGTTCTCCTCCCCTCCTCGCAATATTTTGGGGATTCTCTCTCTCTCGGGCGCTATTTTGCACTATTTGAGAGGCGATCTCATCTTTCACACTCTTGGGATTCGTCTTCGACTATTCGGGCTCTCTCACACACACTCTTGGCCCGAACTCTTGGCTGCGATTCATCTCCCTCTCTCTCATCCGCAAAAAAAATTATTTATTTTTTGTTTTTTTATTATTTAACTTTTTTTTGTGTTCTAAGTGATGGCCGCCGAAGGTGGTGCTGCTCTAGCTCCCCATTCTTCAAGCAACCCTCCTAGCGCTGATCCTGTTTGGGCTCATGGTATCGTTGTGGACATGGTTCGAAGGATATTACCAAGAGCAGGGAGGCTACTTGGGATATCCTCAATACCCGGATGCATCATATTACACCGGAGGTGGAGCATATGCACAATCCACTGAGTTCGATTCACATTCACATGACTCATATGAGTCATATGGCTCATATCAAGTGCCTGAAATATCGGGCTACACACCAATCACTATTATATATGCGAACACGAATGCCTATAGTCAATATTTGACTCAATATGAGGCATATTACCAACATTATATGTCTTAGACAGATTATGTAAACCTTATGTCCACACAATATAATGTACGATTCCAATAAATACAATTTTTTCATGTATTTCAGTTCATAAATACAATGTTCATATATTTCCTATTTTTCTAATTGTTTTTCAATTTTTTTAAGGGGGGCGATCCACCCCCCTTTAGCTTGGCCAGACCCGGTCGGGCTCGGCCCGACTCGGGCGAGCCGGGCTCGGGATCGCCGGGTCGGATCGGTTTTGGGCCGACCGATCCGATCCCGATCCCCGGGATTTTGAACCTTGGTCTCAAGCAGACTAACTAAGTGTTGTCAGTAGAAGAGTGGCTCCCTTGGAGAAGTCATATACACGTTTGACTTTTTTTTACCGGACTTTAGATTTTTAGTATTCTATTGAGTTTATTTGAATTATGAAATTTTTAGATATGTCAAATTATGAAAGATTAGAAAGTCGTTATTTTGATGGAACCACTAAAATCGCAATTTTCTTCTTGGATGGGAGAGTTGACTTTTTATTTGTAAGAGATATGATTTTTCTGATATTTTTATTGGATTCAAATGGGGGGTACTTCCTTATTTACATATAATATCTTAAGTAAATGAAACTACAAATATAACATTTACTTAATAAGATATCATAATTATCGTTGCTATGTATTGTAATATGAACATATATGCAACTAGACTATGGATATACCCAAAATGTTCAATTATTATATATTTTTAAAATAATTTTCTCTAATTTTTCCCTAATTTTTTCCTTCATTTTTCACAATTTTTCTTCAGTTTTTAACTTGGCCAATCTTGGATAGGCTAGATTCCCATGGAATCGGGCAGATCCTGCAATCCGACCCGACTCGGATCGGGGTCGGTTGGGTCCGATCCAGCACCCCGATCCGACTATGCCATCCATGTGTATGGAACTCTGCCTTCTAAGTCTATAGCTATCCATGGGGCCTGCTCTCTGCGAGGTTGTGTCTGTATTGCCCCTACGCTCACGTTCTACTGCCTCTATTAGCTCAGGATCTGAATCCTTAGAACCGGGCTCATCATCATCCCTCGTAACCCTTCTACTCATTCTGCCTGAAAGCTCCTGACTAATATCATCTTCATTTGCAGCCCTTCTTTGCCTACACCCTCTCTGGCCCATAAGACACTGGCGCATCTCCTCCCTCACCTCTCGGGGAGCTATGTCACATTGCTTTACCTCTCCTCTTACCCCTGCTAGATGTTGTTTGCCTCTAGTAATTCCTCCATGTATGTCTTTCCCACAATCATTGCATTTTACTTTCTTTTTTTGCATCAACTAATGTGAGATGAGCCCACCCCGAATCGTCCGATCCCTGACTCTGCTCTCCTCTAGCCATTAACTTAGAATAAGAAAATCAAGCATAAAAAGTTGTAAGTAGAATGAAAAATACAACCAAGCATCTTCCCACCGGAAAAATTGTGTTCAACCCTAATCAAGCTTCAATAGACCTTAAACACACCTAATGATATAAAAGCCCTAATTTTTAATACCTAATTTTAACCTCATTACATAATTACATGACATAAAGACAATTAAGAGCATGCTTGGAACCTAAAACAGTCAATGAAGCTTAATTAACATTCAATTGACTCTAAACATAACTAATAATACGGAAGCCCCAATTTTTAATAGTTAATTACCTCCTAATTAGGATATTTAGCCTCAAAATATGACATATTCTGCAATTAACAACATGCTAAAACATGATACCACTGAATGAAGCTTATTTAATCTTCAATTGACATTAACAAATCCTAATTACACAAAAGCCCCAATTTGTAAACCTTAATTTAAATCTAATTAGGAGATTTACCCTAATTACATAACATAAAAAAAGACTCACCATGCTCCCACTAAACTGCCATCTATGAACCTCAATTGACCTTTTAATCATGTTAGACTTATCTAACTATACCAAAACCCCAAATTTACATCACCAAATAAGTTTTAATTTGGGGTTTTCCCCTAAATAAGGTGTAAAATAACTATATGTACTTATGTAGCATACAAACTTACTTACAGCATGCAAATCTATAGAAGAAGTAAAGAAAAACATAATACATACAAGTTTCTTCAATGCAAAGGATGAGAAAACGGCGTCTATGCTCTGCAAACACTGGCGCATGGTTTGCCGAATCGGAATCGGAAGGCGAATCGGGTTGCTCCTGATTCACCCCGGTTCCCCCAGAATCGGTCCGAATCGGACCGATTAGCATGGGTATATTATATATATAATATATCATATGATACATATATTGCATATACATTACATATATCATATTTCAGACACATTTATATTGATTAAATACATATATGCAATATATATCATATTTATAATGTATAACATATATTACAAATATGATATAATATTATATATATAAAGGGAATCGGGGCGAATCAGGCGAATCAGGGATCGGGTTTCCCCTGATTCGCACCAATTCGGGGGAATCGGGCCGATTCACCCCGATTCGGCAAACCCTGCACTGGCGGCCGCAGTAGGAAGCAAGAATCCGGCGGCGAAATCCTCCCTCCAAAGTCGGTTTCCACCCTCCCTGCACCCCTGCGGCAATCCCCCTCCCCCCTCTGTGGCAAAACCCCTCAAATCTCAGATCTGAGGGGGTCATGGAGGGGGAGTTAGTGTCCAGTTTCGCCGGGTGTCGGCCTTATCGGGCCGACACCGGGCAAAATGGTTTCGGGTGTCGCCTGAAACAATTAAAAAACTATTTTTTTAAGTTATCAGACCGGAACAGTGTTCCAGTCCGTTTTCGTATCGGGGGGGTCCGATACCGACACGTGTCATCCAATACCAACACGTGTCGGACGACACCCCCATCCATGACTCTAGCGGCTCTAGCCGACTAGTCCGTCTCCGACTCTCTCTATTTTTCCTGTTTTCTTTTTTGGTAGTTTTCTTTGTGAAAAAGTCTTATATACCCCTGTGTTAGTTGCCATGTATCGGGTTATGGGTTTCCACTTTTTTTGCCAACTATTTCCACCAATTGGCACCATGCTACATAAGAGAAATATCAGGAGAAACCAGTCGTTTTCCATCATGTTTCCATCCACAAACAGGCTCTTGCCTACCTCTATTATCTTCCTCTTCTCGAAGCACACAGGCAGGGGGTCAAGCAGGACAGCAGAACGGGCAAAGCTGTGTTATGCCACCATGCAGGAGGACGAGAAAAGCTAGTCACAGCTAGCGGCAGGTATGTCCCATTCTATCAGTTTTTTTTTTCTTCTGTTTTCTTCTTCTTTTATTTGGTCTGATTCCTCCAGTCCTACATTCTTTCTTGCTCCCCCCCCCACCCGACGTTCTAACTTCTCGTTTTCTATCTACAGTGTCCTGTTTTTTTGTTTTTTTGTTCCAACTTCTAGTCTTCTATCTAAGCCTATAGTACTCTTTTTTTTTCCAAGTTTCCAACTTCTAGTCTTCTGTCTACAGTACTCTGTGCTTTTTTCTCTTTTTTTTTAATTCCAACTTCTAGTCTTCTATCTATGCCTACAGTACTCTGTTTTTTTTTGTTCCAAGTTTCCAACTTCTAGTCTTTATCTGCGGTACTTTGTTCTTTTATCTGCGGTACTTCATTCTTTTCTTTCTTTCTTTTTTTGGTTCCAAGTTTCCAACTTCTAGACTTCTATCTACAGTACTCTTTCTTTTTTGGGCTTCCTTTGGTTCTCCTCGAGCTATAGGTATGTCTTCTAAATCAGTCTTTTTAATTCAATTAGATTTTTTGTGTGATGCTTATATCTTTAGATATGACAGGCATGTACCCTCAACACTAACAATCAACAAGAACCATGCATAAAAAATGGGGGGGAAATCCTGAAAAAAATAACTGACTTGGACTTGAGGCATCTGACTCGCTGACTAATCAGTTATCCTAGTCAATGGGGTGGTCATCCCACTCGGACCAATGAATCCTTTTTAAAACATTGAGTGAGATAAGAAAACAAAAATATGTGGATGCTCCAGAATAAGTGACGGCTTTGTATAGCATATACTCAATAAATTCTTAAGGAAAAAAAGAACTCAAGAAGGTAGAAAAGAAAGTCAACAAATTAAGACTCACTTCTGAGAAGGTAAAATGCCAAAGACTTTGACATTGCTAGGAAGATTAGAATTGATAAAACTAGCAAGAATGGTGCCGCTAGGATCATTCTTCCATGCAAATTCAGGAATTTCCATCTTCAATGAAATCATTGTTGCCAATGAATGAACCTAACAACAAAATATAATAGGTATCCTCAAAGTTCTGCCTCATGTATGAAAATTGCCACCTATGTGGCACCGTAGAAACATAAAAAACTCTTATCACTTTGAGAACATATTAAATAACCAAAAACAAAGAATGGAAGGGGTTGGAAGACAATAATATCATAATAGCCATTTTCTCCTAAGAATGACCACAGGTCTATAAATGACACTTACTCCTTTATCAGTTCGACTACTTCTAGCCCACCCAATTTTGAGCAATTCTCCATAGTTACTATCAAGGATCCCCCCAGCCTTAAAGATCGCAGTTTCCAATTCTGCTTCAATTGCTACATGTAAGATTGTAAAGATTTAGCATAATGCCTCCTTGCTACACTGACAAATGCATAATCACATCAATATTTGATTCATTGACAGAATATAATTTTGATTATCACACCACTATTCACTTATGTAATATAATTCTGATAATCACATCAATATTTTGTTCATTTATGCATAATCACATTAATAAAAGCATAATCACACTGATAAATGCTACCTGTCTAAACATGACAGGCTGCAAAAGAAGATAACTGAAAGCATATTTCACTGTTAACACTTTAATCATAAACAGAATGAGAAATGCTTATTGCAAGTTCTTGCAATAAGGCTGAGGTGGATTGCAAGGAAAGCAATCCTATCGACTGACAAGTACCAAAAGTACGGTACTTGTAAGGGGCTCTCAACCAATAGGATTGCTTTCTTGCAATCCACCTCGGCCTTATTGCAAGACCTTTCTTGCAATAAGCATTTCTCAAATGGAAACTATGCATGCACTAACGATGTAACCTGACTTAGAAAAGGTTTGGTGGCAATTCTCATGCTACTGTAGGGCATATATGTCTATCATGTAAGTGAATGTTTCAAAAAAGAATGGTTTAAGAGGAACAGTTGTAAGATTAAGAATAATCAGTATCTTGCATAAATGTCCATAGAGATCTGTGTTTGTTGCCTTAAATTAAAATAACCCCATCAAACAAAAACTCCAAAGCATTAAGTATTTCCATGTGTGGAGTGAAATAAGTGTCATATACATAAAGACATGTCACAAGGAGAGTTTCAAAAGTCAAAATATAATGCAATTCAATGAAAAGTACAGAAATTTCAATGTTTTGAATCTCCTCAATACTCCATATTTCTTTTTCATTCTATTCTCAGATCTAGAATTGGAATTTACTGAGAAAACATTGGTCCAAGGATAACAGCTGTCTGGAAGCTTATTCAAATCCTCCCTCCCCAGGATTTCACCTCGAATAGAAATGGATGATGCCACAAATGGGTAATCATAATATATGAACAGAGTGCGCAGCGGGAGGTGTTCTAGGGACTTGTTTTTATCGGCAAGTGGTGTTCTAGGGACTTAGCTTAGGCTGATGAAAGAGTTCCTCCCTCACAGAGGAAGGGAGAGTAAATTACTAGCCCACCGATAAGTTCCACACTCCAAGACCTGAGAGGATGCCAATGATGCCCTCTACAACAAGCCAAGAGAAAAAGGAGGAGAGAGCACAGAGTGGAGAGGTGGGGAGAGATGGGGGCCCGCTTGGGGACTAAAAGCTGGCTCTTCTCCCCCCTCCCCCCCAACATCCAACATCCCTCATGGGAGTAGAATATTTATAGAGTGGCTGCAGGAATCCATGTAGGACTCAACTACCTAGCCCCCTTCTTATCTCTTTATTATTCCTATCTAGATAAGATAAGATAAAACCAAAGGGTTTAAGTCCACTTAGGACCCTAACCATCAACATGGTGTGGGCAGACTAATGAGGTGATCAGCCTCATCGAGAAGCATCTCCCACTTGCCCACAAAGTGGAACATTCTTAGGTACGTCTTCTTATTTCTTAAGGCTTTAGGACTCTAATATAGGGAAATAGAGCATGCTGCCTCCACGAGATTCATCAATATGCTCGCCATGAATCATCAAGTCATCAACAGAACCAATGGAACGCAGTGCTCTCTAACTCTCAGTAACTCAGACACCATAGTATCCACTTGATTTAACACTCTGGATCTCTCACAAAATAGGCAATGTTAAATGTAAATGTCATGCACTTAGAACTGTATCATTATAAAACCAATTGAGCTTCCTAGGAAATAAGCCACATGATATGGTGTAATATTCAATTCTCCTCCCTAAGTTTCTCATGTCACTTTAATTATCCCCGATTATTTTCATAGACATGTCCAGCTAGACTAAATAATCTATATTCCTAGGAAGCATGATGAAGTAGCATCATAAAGCTTCCTTATCATGTCATAGACCTCAGCTCACAAGGGGTACCAAAAGATCAATCCATATAATGTGGGAGCTCATGCAATGATGAAGTGAGGATCTATTCATCATTCCCACTATCAGTTTGCTTCTAGCACATGTGGTGTAGCTTGCATTAATGGTGTTCTTCCGTCAAAGTGAGTATGTCATTAGGAAAACCGAGAACAATACAAAATGCCATAGGGATCTTAATTTAGCCACTTTTGTCGTGGTTACCACACGGCCACTCTCACTTAGAACCTTGTTCTAAAAATGACATTAGACATTAACATGTCTCCTAGGACTAAACAATAAACCCCTGGTCCGTCGCAAAGGACCTCATCTCAGGCCAGCTAATGCAACAATGAATACAATGCTCATTGAACATCTTTCAAGGAGGGAGATAGATACAATGCCGCATAGGGACTGCAAGCATGTGCACCCCGTATTTATAGAGTGGACCATTGGAGTCTACTTGGACTCAACTGCCTGGCCCCCATCTTATTTCATTATGATTCTTATATTTATAGATGAAACCAAAGAGTTTTGAGTCTACTTATATTGGGCACCTTAATGAGGCGATAGAATCTGATAACAAGAAAACAACCGAAAATTTATCTTCCAAAATAAAAACAAAATATCGTTTCGAAGCAGCAACAACACAAACAGCAATGCTACAGCACAAACAGCAACACAAAACAAGAAAATCTTCATATCTTACTAGGGAAAGCATCCGCATCTCTTTGTTTCTGCAGACCTGGAAACATAGCAGAAGCAAGACATCGTGCTATAAGAACCACCAGTACAAGATGAGAGAAAAAAGAAAAAGTATGAAATCGATGAGAGCTACCTTTGTAGTCGGTCCCCACATAACCCACACGCATGACGACCTTCTTCTTGCGCAATGACTCCCACCTCTTCTCCCCAAGGTCAGGAGAGGCAGAGGAGCAATGGAAGACCCTCAGCGGACCGGCCGTCGCCAAGAGTAGTCGGCGCCGCCTGCAGTTCTGAAGGGAGAGGAGCCGAGAGGAGGCGTTTGGATGAAGCCATGGGAATAAGAGTTGGCAGCGGAGCGAGGAGGCAGCGGTGGCGGCCATTGGAGGAGGGGAAGGGCGAGGCTGCGGGCCCGGCCGAGTGCAGAGGAGGTGTTCGAGGACGGGTCTGCCTGCCCCGACCTTCTATCTTATTCTATCTTCTCAATGTAACAAAGAATACTGCTATTATTTTGGCAGACAAGACAGTATGATCGAGTTGAAGTGGTTCCGTTCCACCTACGCGAAAAAATAAAAATAAAAAAAGAGTTGAAGTGGTTCTGTGATGAAGTTATATGAGGAGTACTTTCTACCCGTTAATGTTCCGCATCAGATTTGATCTATCTCCGCACAAATTTTCCCAAAGTTATAATATGGGTCCACGAAAAGTAGAAGTTAAATTCTGATTCAAATATCAATTCTTAATAGGGTGTTTGCTTGCTATTTTTTATCAGTTTTTTCTCTCATTTTTAAAAAAGAGGAAGAGGCAATTGTGGAGTCTGTTTGGTACAACTATCTTTTTTTTAAAAGAAAAATCTCACCATGACTATATCTCTTCCAAAAAAAAGTTTAAAAATTAAAGGGAGGGATTTTTTTTACTTAAAAATAAAGTTTATCAATTTATATTTTATAAATGTTAACACCAAAGTCGTTGTAGTATAGTGGTGAGTATTCCCGCCTGTCACGCGGGTGACCCGGGTTCGATCCCCGGCAACGGCGCTTTCGATAATTTTATCCAACTTTCCAAACAGATTTTGTTGTTATTCTTGCCATCTGCTGCAGGTGTTCTTTTGTCAAAAATTTCAAATGGATTTTGCACTTTTGCGTTAATGTAGAATATCTTTTTTTCACTAGAAATACTAATGAGAGTATTCACTAGCCAACCTGTCATTTTCTTGCTTCCTCCAAGCCTGGTTGAGTAACTTCTCAAACTCTTTCTCATGAAATTATCTGACAATTTAAATGATATATTCCAGATATAGATTCTTAAATGATAAATCTACAATGTTATTTGTAACAATGATTTATATATAAAGATATTTTATATGCATACTTCTTATTTTTAAATATTCTGACAAATATCTCCGGTACACCCAAATGGTTACAGTCAATTCCTATTTTCCTGTAAAACCCAGCTTGAGAGCAAGTTTGTGACTTGAATATGGAAAGATTATAACTACAAGTTATAAGATTATCAGGATTTAGGAATGATTTTTACAATTTATAAACATCACATCCCCTATGAAGGAAACATTTCTAGGTAGAGGATTAGGTTTTTGTACAAGTATCTCTTATAAAGAGAGTCTTGAGATTCGAAAAGTGTAGAAAGTTGAGTCCCCACTTTGTTGGACCATTTACTGTTGTGGAGAGTTCATAGGTTGCATTTGCCTCCAGAGTTAGCAGATGTCCACAATGTGTTCCATATTTCATGTTGAGGTAGTACATTCTAGATGAGTCACATGTTCTTCCGAGCACAGAGTGGACAGAGGTGACCCCAGAGCTGACATTACATGACTTTCCTATTTGTATTGAGGATCGTCGTGAGCAGAGGCTAAGGAACAAGGTGTTCCCTTTAGTCAGAGTTGCTTGGCAGCGACATTCAAGTAGTGAGTGGACATGGGGGCGAGAGGATGAGATGCGTGCACAATTTCCACACTTGTTTTAGTGAGTGCCCTCTTTCCCTTCCCGTTATTTAATTTCGAGGGTGAAATTTCTTTGGGGCGGAGGGGAAGACTGTGAGACTTGGGGCCCTTAATGGACCCTTAATGGGTCTTTTGCAACATTTGGTGTTGACGATAGGATCGATTATCGTTAAATAATGTTGACGGCATGCTAGTTGAGGTTGACGGCAAGATAGTGTGTCGTCAACCTGTGTTGGCGACAGCTGATGTTACCATCGAGTGTAGCGACCCTCGATACTTATGCCCAATAAGGCTCCATATCAAGATCTGCCTCCCGCGAACAGATCGAAGTCTCGCAAGGGATAGCTCATTCATGTGTCTAGTAAGAATATAAAAGACAGCCACAAGAATATAAGATACAAGAAAGTATATGTACACATACTCATTTACAACAAATTACACGGTCCCAATATATTATTACATGTCCAAGAGAAAAGTACAACTACCTGGGGTATACCCCGAAGGAGCAAATCTCACACTAACTACAACTCAACTGTTGGTGGTACAAGTCTGCCACAACACCACTGCAAGTCAAACACGCTGCTAACACCTAAAAAGAAGTGTAAGAGGGTGAGTATCAAAAAGTCACAGGCTCAGTAGGGACCTCTCAAAAACAACAACAAATCAGTAACACAACACAAGAACTGAATCATCAACCACTAAGGGTCTCACTGGCAGCACTAACAGGAGAACTATTGAAGTAAAAATGTGTTAACAATTAACATAATTAAACAGCATTTAAACATAAACCCACTAGCTAACACAGCTCACATAAAATAAAGGAAACAACAGGAATAGTGCAGAGACACCAGTCCACCACAGTAACTGAAATGAGTAACCATGAGCCACACAGATCAACCACCAACGAACGGGTAACGAGACTGACAACAAGGAGTCAATCCACCACAATAACAAAATATATCGGGGGACTACCCATAAAAATGGTAAAACACGACAAGTGGAAGGCCACACAACACAATCTTCACGAAGCACAACTCCACAACAACAAACTAAAACCCGCACACGACGTACCCTAACAACCAGCTACCCACGAAGGGTATGGGTACCTGAAACTGAAAGATACCACAACTGAACCGCAATCACAATTATACCACTGGCATTGTACACAAGGAACGACTAAGAATCATAATCGGAGCGTCACCACTCACCACCACAACTACTGGAAAAGTTCGAGTCGGAAGGAATGACGCCACCACGCGGGTAAAGACTACTGGTTCATGATGCCAATATCCAACCCGGACAATACAACACAAGAACTACCTCTCAGTCTTGTAGTCCACGACAGAAGGTCCAACTGCGGCTCCACAACCACACTGCAAAATCCATAGAACTGTGGAGACCAACTAACACCACTCTGTAGACCACCACCACGCTGCAGACCCATGCCTAGCACCTTTAGAGACTCTGGTCTGAGCTCCCTAAAGTGAGGCATTGGAAACACAAGACTAGTTGGCGACCAGTACGTCTACTGGTGTCCGTCCCCCAACCACGAGCGCGTTACGAGCGACCGAACACAACCACCACCCCACGAGTCGCTGCCCCATTGTTGTCTTTCCCTCAGTCGAACGAGCTACTCGACACACGAGTGAGGGTTGTGAACGCGCTTAATCACGCCACAAAGAATAAATTAAAAAAAGAGAAAAAGAGGAAGAAAATAGTGTGTGTGTGCACTATGATGGAGGTATGATCGATAGGTACGCGTGGGTACTGAAGGAGAGAGAGAAAGGCGGAGATTACTTACCTTCACTCGAGATCGCGGGAGTGATGTGGGTTGACTCTTACTTCTCTAACTGGTTGACCGGCGAATAAGACTTTAGTTGATTGGTTACCTTGGAAGACGGATGAAACAAACAAGTGAAAGAAAACTATTAGACCAAGTTGTGCAATATCAAATTCAAAGAAACAAGAGACAAACTTGCATGCATGGGCCGAAACACACATTGTGGAAGTGGTGTAAAACCCCTAAAGTATATGGGTGTGGAGTGAATGAAGTGTGTGTGTGAAAGACTATGGTGATGTGAGATGAATGAACTAAGAGATGAAGTAAAAGAATTAAAAGAAAAGAAAGAGAATCTGATGAGGCCAAGCCCAGGCGCAGCAGTGGATGAAGAGGAAGAAGTCTCCTCCTTACTCCAAAGGACTTGAGCTTGAAAACGCAACTCCAATTGAAGAAGACTTTTAGCAATGCTTGAGGGGAGGAGGCTCTTCTCTTCAAGCTCGAGGTTTGGCTCTCCAACGCAGTAGGGCTTCGCCTTAGCACTTGGACTCCCTTTTTAAAACAATGACCTTGGGGGTTCTTTTTATAGGGGTAAAAATTGGTAAATCGCGATAGACACAGTGGACGCGTATTAAGATGAATCGCGATCGACCAAAACGTCACGTTTAAAAACCTTCCTTACATCGATTGGTGCCTTTCCAAACATCGATTATAGCAGGTATGAAAATCGCGACGACATGATACGACGCGTTTCTGACACTTCCAATATTGATCGGATTCTTGCCAAATTAATAAATGGAAACATTAAATCGCGATGACATTACTGGTCGCACATTTGAAAGAATTGATCTTTTTGTGGGAATCGATCTTTTGAATAATGGAAGGTGAGAAACGCGACGACTTGAGTGGACGCGATTCTATTTAGCAACAAAATCTTTCTAAAAATGATTTTGGAAATTGCCTTAAATTGAATATGGAAATTCTTAAACGCGACGACTGCATCGGACGCGAATACAAAACATAGTAGAAGTCGGAATAGGAACTTAATTCGCGATGGCATGACCCGTCGCGGATCAAATTCCTGAACCGCAACTACTGTGTCTGTCGCGAATTAATTGTGCACAGAGGACTCCCTAAAAACCCAAGAAAAATCCTAAAAATTCTATAAAAATCTATAAAAATAGGAAAATCACTCAGATGATTAATCAAAGAGAGCCACTTTGAGGCATTACATTATAACATGAAATTTACTCAATATGTTGTCGAAATTGGCGTGTCTACAAGGGTGTCCAGGAAGACGACACAGATCTCTATGGTACACACAGTACCGGAACAAACCCCGAGCATAACGTGCCCGGCTCACACAGAATCTGGGGTACCTGACTAGAGAGGTATTCCGGAATAGGCGTCGGACCACCAAACTTCGCAAATACTCAAGGCACACTGAATAATTAACATACTCATAAAACTATGGTTACAAACCACGTTATTCTACTATCCATAATATGCTTGTCATCGGCCATCGTATGACCTCCAACACAACTACACCACCATACATCTACTACACATATAAACCACACAATTATAATACAATAGCATAATTAATGTGATTAACAAAACTCAATAACTAAGCATACTCTCAACTACCAACTCTAATACATATCTTACTAACAGTAAACCAAGTTAAACAGCTCAAAGCATCATTAAATAACCATGACTAGATCCATACAGGACTTTCACAGCCAATATAGCAAAACACACTTCAGAAGTCAAATCGCAATGGACACAGACGTCGCCTCCATAATCACGACGGCCCAACATGTCGCCTTTCCGCCAATCAGAACACCAATCAATACCCCTTAAACGCGACAGACAAGGACGACGCATTCAAGATGGGAACGCGATAGAGTAAGCAGTTGCGTTCAGAACGCGACGACATGATACGATGTCACACGGTCAATCGATTACCGAGACTCATAAACGCGATGGATCTACCTGATGCCTTCAAGCCAACCGATTATGGCAACTCATGAACGCGACGTGATAACACAACTCCTTCAAACCAATCGATTATCGAAAATCATAAACGCGACGACTCAAAGCGTCGCCTTTACACCAATCGATTCCACCACCAATCGGAAGTCATATCGCGACAGACCTGACCGTCGCGTTCACGACAAATCGCGAAGGGTCGAACAGTCGCCTTTTTAGGCAGAACCACCGGACCCCTCCTTCTTCTAGGAAACCATTTCAAACCTCACTTAAACTAACATTTAAATCTGTGTAATGGAAATTGCACCATCACATACCACAAATAGCATGACTTGCAAAACTTTAAACCATTCAAATAATTAAAGATGAAGGGAAAGTCTCCCTACCAACTTGAAGCACACGTACCGCAAAGAACACCACACCACCAGCGCGTCCACGCTCTGGATGCCCTCCTCGCGTGGAAACTGTTCCAAACGAGCATCTTCGAAGCCGAAATCACCGAGAATCACCACAACAAGCCTTTCCTCGGCCAGACAGAGCTTCCTCTACTCTGTCTGGCCCAAAACCACCACTTTAAAATTGAGTCTAAATCGCGACCTAGGCAGTCATCACGTTCATAACATATTAAACATGACAGACCGCACCATCGCCCATCGGAAGCTTGAGACAGAAAGGCGGTTCTAAGAATGCGATGTGGGAAGCCATCACGTTCAAAACGCGACGACCTACTCCATCTCCTTCTTCACCAAAAAACCTGTGGGTTATATGGGTTCGGATTTCCGGCAAACAATACCCACACAAGGCATGAAGGTTACAACCAAGGCTCAATGACCATACAGTGGCCAAGAGCACCACACCACAACCATTAAACTCGAATCCAAATGGTTGTAACGCTACATCGAGTATAGGAGGTTCCAAAGTCTTCTTGTATGAACTTGACGGTTGTCCATGTTGCCGTCAAGTTATGGCAGTTCTTGTTGACGGCAGTCTATGTTAACGTCAACCTGTGTAATCTTATTTTCATTTAGGGCACTCAAGAGCCTCTCTGTCTCCCTATTTTCCACTCTCTCCACCTCCCCTTCACCTCTTGCTTCTCCTACCACCTTCGGCGGTCGACGGAGGTTTGTGGATGATGTACTGGTGTAACGGCCCCGATGCCCGAACCCCCGGCTCCACCGAGAATCCGGTCGTCGACACCGCCGCCCATGGGCCCGAAGACCCAGAAGGGCTAACGGACCAGTCTAACAAGATATGTAACGAAAGTAAATGACGACAACAAGCACTAAAATGTACTAACAAGTGAAAGAGAACGTCCACCACAAGTACAAATTTAGTACAGACCCAAGTAATAAGTACAAGTACTGAAAGAAGAAGAGAATAGCAGATCCCTTAGGGGAATATCCCGAGAGTGAAGAACCGAGAAGTACTGGGGAACACTGCTCAAGGAAAACACAATCTAATACGGCCTTGTCTCCTCTGTCCGTCGCAGAAGGTACTGTTGTAAAGCCTCACCTGAAAAAGAGGGAATAAGCTTCACGAAGAAGCCCAATAGGGACTACTAATCTCCCACTGGTTCTAACAAGTAGAATAGATATATGTTTTAACTGAATGTAAATAAGATAATATATTCTACTAACATAGTAAGTGCATAAGCAGAAAGTAAACTACACGGCTATCAGTCTAAACCCGGCGGAAACGGAAACACGTGTAAACACGAAACCAGGCCAAACCCTAAGGCTGTAAACACAGATAGAGGAAATTATCTGGACAAAGACACTAGCCACAGATTAACTACTACTAGTCAACCGGTCAGGAGCGTCGCGCGTCTTACCCTCGACCACCAGTGCATGTCTACCACCTCCCGTCGGAGTGAGACGTGGAACTAAAACTAACCACACAACTGTCGTAGTCTGGCCGGACTACGGTCCCACGTCTAGCTCTAGATGGTGTCGAAACTACGTAGAGTGAGGCAGTGAGATTGAATAGCTGATCTGCGCCGGAAGAACACCCAAAACCATCTTGGCGTACCAGACTCAACTAAGATAGCTCTGCCAATGACTCTACGCCGCCTTCCCCACCATTTTCCCCTTAGCTCCAGAGTCTGTAACTCGAGCACTCCCGCCACCAAGAGAACTCCCTCAACCAGTGCGCGGGGACGGGGGGTCTCAGGTAACGGTAACAACCTCTAACGGGACAAGCCCTCAAGTGCCAAGCACCAAGAGAACTGTCACGCCCCTCCAATTTAGCAGCGGAATAAATCGGAGGGAGACGCGAACAACGAGTATGGTAACGACAATTGCGCATACTTTCGCAAACATCATATCATCTAATGAACAATAATTGAAATAACTCTTGATTTCATTATAAAATCACTAAGACTATTACAACCACTAATTCGGAGCCAAACACAAGGCTCAATGACATCACTACATTGAAAAGAAATATAAAGCAATAACTACTAGACTCCATGGTACTAAGGTAACTTCATGAGTTGACTTCGGGTCGCTCATCACTCTAGTCTTGTCCCATTGGTACGTATAACGTCATCGTCCGACTTACCTGAGACACAATAACAAATAACGAAGGGTGAGCGATAACGCCCAGTAGGACTTAAATCTCAGGCTCAAGCAGGCTTTAAATAATTAGTGCATTAAATGGCAGAGTAACTAAAGATAGAGCGAGTCATGTAAAGTCGAGAAAGTAAGAGCACAAGTAACATGGTTTAAATAGCATATGAATCAAGTATAGTACAATGAATAAGATCGAGTCACAATAGAAAGCAACACAACAACACGATGGCACATAGCGTCAACGTCAAGCAATATCAAGCAACATGTATAGCAAGGAGAGAGAAAGTAGTTGGCCATATAGAGAGTAAATTGCACTTTGATTGATTTTCTTATCAATCGAATAGTATAGCACTTTTGATTAACTTTCTTGTCAATCGAGATAGTAATTGCACTTTGGTTATCCGAAGATAGCCAAGAGATAGTATAGCACTTGTTTGTCAAAAGACAACGAGAGAATATAGCACTTTGTGTTGATTGTCTTAGATTAATCTTGATAGTATGACACTTGGATGTAATGCCGACATCCTGATCATTTAACTCTCGCGGGCAAATGGCACTTTCGGGCGCTCCCCCCAGGACCTGATCGAGCCCTATTGCGCTGGCATTGGTTATATTGTTTATCTTTAGACAATAAATTAATGGCCAATTTGAGAGTACCAAGAAATAGATAAGAGCACTAGATGAATAGATGAGATAGTAGAGTGAACGTGAATAGGTGAGCGAGTAGAGTATAGATGAGAGCTAGTGGACATTGCACGTAATACGTCGAGTAACCAGGCGGTAGTAACGGTTGCACAACACAAGCACTTGGTGTTGGCAGTCATGTGGAAATTCATGACCCTACCACTGGCCTCATTATGCACATGTCCAGAGGTCCGGGTGATTCAAGACGAGGGTGAATTTCTAATAGCCGTTTGGATCATATAGATCCCTAAAGGGTATCATAGGTGTTAGGGTACAACCGGATCGTCGACCATGTTGGAATCCATGATCAGAGGAGACTTACGGAGGCCTTGTGCAAGGGTTCACTAGTCCGGCGAAAGGAATATCTAACGGAGAGTTCACCACAAGCCAAGTAAAGTGTGTATATAAAAACAGGTGCTCGACGTTCTAGAGGAGTTCTAGAACAATGGAGCGTCGATATCGGTATATAAACAACGCAAGAAACGAATACAAGTCCTTTAAAATAGGGCAATTAATATACTTTATTGCAATAAATTACCAGATATATTATGAGATATTTTATGCCAGATTTCAGCCATATATGGATGGTTCATGTGTGTGCATGTGTAAGAGAAATCATAGATAGAAAAGAAGTCATGAATATGTATTTTAAAGCATTCAATAAAGCTCCATTAAAACAGATGTTTTTACTGCGTGTATGACTGTTAAAAAGACGTAAGAATATTTTTGAAAGTGAGAGTAACAAATTTTATGGGTTTTCATGCAAAATCTTGTGAAGGCGACGTAGGCCAGTAAGGATTGCGACAGGGGTAGGGCAGGTAGCGACAGGGCCTGCAAAGGGTCGTGACAGGCTTGTCGGTACGGGCAGGCAGATCGCGACGGGGTGGCATGAGGGTCGCGACGGCATGGTCAGCAGATCGCGACGATGGGCACTGTCGCTATCAGATCACGACAGAGCGCTCTGTCGCGATGGCCCTTGTGAACGCGGCCTATCGGGCCGTCGCGTTCACTGGGTCTGCGCCAGAGCCTGCCAGGGTTCTGATCTGTCTTGGATTGCGGTCCAGAAACTTACCTTTTTGACACAGGGTAGTTCAGAAAATCATAACTAATTGTATAGTCAACGAAAAATCATGAAACCAGTTGCAAATTAAACTAGACATGTAAGGGTACTTCCAGTAAATCGGAATTAGAGAGAGAGCATGGTTCATACAGGGTTTGAACATGAGCAAGAACGAGTTATTCAGAACATGACACAGAGAGAAAGATCGATTAAATTCGATCAACATGCTCGATGAAATTTAGGGCTTTTAGGGGCAAAAGATTCCTAACAACATGAAGTATCTACAGTAAAAGTTTCGTAGCATGGGATCAAGTATACATAGAGATTTGAATTAAACATGATGTCTCGGGGTTATCATATTTACAGATCTTCTAAAATCAAGAACAAAAGATTGGCTCGGTGAAAAAGAGTGAAACAAGAGGGCTTTTGTTCCTGATGTATGGAACAATCTACAGATGGATTTAATTGAGTTTTGCTCATGAGAATGCCTACCTTGACTCGATTTCCTCTTCTAGGGCTAAAACTTGAAGAACGGGGTTGAGAGCTTGAAAGGTTCTTCCTCCCACGAAATCTCCTCCTCCTTGGCCTCTCCTCCTGGTCCAGCAATCCCTTGGCACGAGCTAGGGCCGGCCATAAGGGTTTTAGGACAGTATTTATGCTAGTTATGTTTCTAATTCCTAATAGTACTCTAACTTCTATTAAATTCTGAATTTCCTCCTTTCCTAACCTCCTCCCAAGCTTTCCACTTCCTATTTGGGTTAGGATGGGAGCCAATTTCGTGGCCAACCTATTAGGGTAGGTTTATGAATCTAATTCTAACTCAAACTTCCTATTTAATGCATTAAATACCCCTTTTTTATTTAGGTAATATTTTAGTTACGAATTTAGGGTATTTTCCTATTATTCTTCTTTTAAAAATCCATATTATGGCCCATAAATTTTATATGGTCTATTTATCAAAGCCCATTATTTATTAGATTTTATCTTTTGGGATTTCCCTTTTAATTAGGGAATAATAGAGTTATGAATTTTATTACATTTTCTTATTTGAATTTATTCATGGGCTATGAGAGGTCCATTGGTCCAAACCCGATAATGGTTAATCATCACATGATGTTGGAAGTCCCTCCAACATGATCGTTTAATTTATGAGCGCGTTATTTTTCCGTGTTAACGGTTTTCCGACTTAGTTTCCTAATTTGGATAATTAGTCACATTGTGACGTACACTTAGCCAATCGGACTTTTCGTTGCACGAATTTCTTCGTGGAACACTTAGGGATATTATTTGGGGTTGATTTATAATTTTTACGGAATTTTCCGGTGTATTCTTGCACATACAATAATGGTACGTATGTTTCTATTATTTCAATTTAAAGAAATTATTATTTTGAATTTTTTAAATATTAAATTTCCTGGGTTGCTACAAGAACGACTAGTATATGACCGTGCTAAGAACAACACAGGTGCCAAGTTCAAATAGGTCACCAGTCACTATCTGTCTGAGAAGCTGATAGGGTCACTGTCACTTTCTCAGAGGAGGCGACGCAAGGGCTGTCGCAACCTGAATGCGACACCCAGACAGTCGTGACTTGGGTTAGAAGGCTACGGGTGAAGCGTCACTATCTGGGTCGCGACAAGGACCTTGTCGCAACCACAGACAGAAGTCCGGGTGCCCACCCGAGACCTCACATAGCCCCACAACAGAACCAGGTCAGAAGGCGACGACCACCATGTCGCAACCCAAATGCGACAAGGTGTGTGTCTCTACCTGACAAGAAGGTGACGGGGCGACTCGTCGCATTCTGGGTCGCGACAAGAACCTTGTCGCGACCACAGACAGAGGCCTGGGTTCCAACCCAAGACCTCCAAAAATGCCCCTAAATAGCAAACCCGGTGTACACAGAGGGAGGGGAGCATAGAGAACCATCAAAACACATGCTAGGAACACAAACCACCCTCATCCACACCCATGCATGTCAATGTGAGGGATCTACACTCATGAAACCTCACATGCACACATAATACCACTCAACCCTCACCCCCAATTCAAGAATAAGAAGAGCCTCAAACATGCATACACAACCTCGCATGGATTCTACAGGGCTTGGAGAAGGGGAATGAAGGCTCTAGCATGCTAAAACTAGAGGGGAAGTTGAAGGTCCCTACCTCAAATAGGAGAGCCAACCCGTTGGAGTCTTCTTGTGTGCATGGCCACCTCCTCCTCGCTCTAAGCTCCATGCTCACGCCGTCCACGAGCAAAGTCCGACCTCCTACACGCGAGGAAGATCCACCCCTCGTCAATCTCCATCAAGTCAGAGAAGAAGACCTCCACAGCTAGCCTTGGACAGAAGGGGGGAAGGGAAGAGGAGAGGAAGAAGAAAAGGGGAAGAAGGGAGGAGATCTGATGGCCCAGCCTATATAGGCCACAGACCTGAGAACACGACAGCATGGTGGTCACGTTCACTAATGAATGTGACGGTCATCATGTTGCGACCTCAAAGTCATGGTCAGACCTGACCATCGGACCCGCCGCGTGTCACCCTCGCAGGCCTGACACCATGAACGCGACACCTGACATGTTGCCTTCCTCTAACAGCACCTCAACACGTGTCCCAACTGTCTCGACAGCAAGATGACAAAAATATATGTTGCGGTCAGAAGGGGAACGCGACGACATACCCGTCGCATTCAAGACCAGAATGCGATGACATGCCCGTCGCATTCAAGACCAGAACGCGACAGACATCCCGTCGCCTTCAGAAGGCGACGGCTCGATACGTTGCGACCTTCAGTAGAGGGTGGCTGACCAAAGAAGGAAGGGATGTTATGTGACGACCCACTAACAAAATGACTAATCCGAGTTGTTGGTAGTTTGCTGATTTAGTCCATTTAACATATTCTTATATAGGGTGTTACATGTTACAATTGGTGTCCGTGGAGGCAGCATTGCATGAAGAATGGGATTGAGCGAGAAGGTTTTGCCAGTGGGGTGCAAATCGTAGGACAAGCATTTTATCTCGTTTTTCCGTCATTTGAGGTAGGGAGGCTCACCTCTATGCCCTCGTTGTTAATTTTCTAACGTTGCATGCATTTTGCATGTCTTGAATTTGAGCTTTGGGGGGGAGAGAGAGAGAGAGAGAATTATCCATGTTGGGAAATGGGTGTTGCACCGGACGATCAGAGTGTTGGATCGTTGTTTTCTAACCGTCTACTAGTGTTTTTTGACTCGGGGAAGAGCTCCCTATCATTGGTTTTGCAAGTAGGAGGTGATTCCACCCATGGGTCAGGGTTGGGCTTATTTTCGATTCTGGGAACCGATGAACTTTACAGCGAGGTCTGTTGTTGTCTAGTTCTTCTTGACGACATCAGATGGTACCGTCAAGACCCTATTGATGGCATGCAATGTCTTCGTCTACTTTGTGTGACCCAGCAGTGCTTCCAGTGTGCTCCCTACATTTTGCATGGACATTGAGTTGTCCACCCAGTTGCACAGTGTCTCCGGACGTTGAGAGCATCTCTGTTTGTATTATTTTTGTTCCGTGTTTTTGTGTCATGTTGTGTACATGGGTGTTGAGTGTGACTCCACCTAGATGACTAGAGTGAGTTAATCCATCAATGAGCCTAGATGTTGAGAGCATCTCCATCTAGTGCATGCCCCTTGTGGTGGTTTCGAGTCGATTTCTATAGAGCCCCTTCTCCATCCGTTAGCATCTCTCGTAGGTGATAATCGACCGAGGACCAGACGTAAGGGAGAGCGTCTGAGTGTGCACATGTGGCTAGGGTTTGAGGACTATGGTGTCGAGGCGCCAAGACATAAGCTCTAGGTGGTCCGACCTTGTGAAGTGTATTTTTTATACTTGTGCCTACAAGGTGCTTGTGATCCGTGAGCCGACATATAATCCTATTGTCTATAACCTCGTCATCATCAACTCCTCCCTTGTTGGGTTTTTGGGGCTTGCTAATTGGGATGATCAGTCTGGTTCCACCCTGGGGTTACTATCCACAAGAGGTGGCAGTCAAAGGAATAAGAAGATCAAGATCATGCTAGTACCAAAAGTGGAAGGTGACACAGATGGCAAAAAGGTAAAAAAAAAACTATGTGAAGACAAGGTGATCGGGCGGCCTTTCACGAGGGTAGAATGTGGAAGTCCTGTGAACTATCAAATGAATGGCATGCATCACAAAGAATGTGCACCAGGGGGGTGCTCATTGCCTAGCACTGGTTCTTCATAGAGAGTTGGTGAGGAGGTGGGTGGAGGGGATTTGTACGTAGGGGAAGCCACGATGTGGGGAGGGGTTGTAGCATGTAGGCCCTACTCATCGTCCAACCTTGCCTCTACAAGCTTCCACGGTGTCGTCGTCTCGCGGCTGCCCAGCAGGGGAAGCAGCCGCCTGTTATAGGACCTACACAGGATCTCCTTCATCAACACACACATGCAGCGATTTCCGCACCTTCTCCTCCATCTACTCCCTCGAGGGTCGGTGGGAATTTCTAACATTTTTTTAAAATCAAATAAATTAGGGTATTTTAGGAATTTCCATCCCACTATTACCTCTAGATGAAATATACTCTAGCATATTCATTTTTTTAATATCTATATACTAGATGGGCTTTTACGCAAGAGTTGGAAGATTTTAGGGACTAAAAAATTAATAGTCGTATTTGAGGGACTGAAAGGGAAATATGTTTATTTATAGGGAGTTAAAAAAATAAAAACCCTTAAAATTATCCAAATAATATCTGATGGTCGCTAAAGTAGGTAGTAAAAATATTTTAGATATATTCCACAACTCAGTGACGTAAAACTAATAATATTTTTATGAAAACATTAAAATAATATAAATTAGAAAAAAAAATCTGTATACCTTGAAATCTTCCTTATTCATGGATATACTTTCGACTTCCAACTATTAGATTGTATACCTCTCAAATCAAAAGAAAGCATCATAATATATGCCACTACAATTTCATTCCATCTATTTAACTCAACTACAATTGAGTTGAGATGATAAAAAAGACTCATTTACCCTCTATGACTCTTTAAAAATAAAATTAGTTTTTAATCTCTATATCTCTCTCTCAATCTCTCATCATCGGAGTCGGAGGGGAAGACCCCTCTGTAGATCTGCTTTTCGTCCTTATGGGAGAACTCCAAGCGGTCCACAAAGAAAATAAAGAAATAAGTAAGGGGAATGGAGCACAACTCCTAAAATGAAGACCGTGATCGCCAGACACACGTGGGTGTCGAACGAGGTGCAACGCGTGGGTGCAAAGGAAGAGTTGATCGCGTGTACGTACCTTTGGAGCGGAAGGAGATTGTGCGGGGATGTGGGTTCCTATTCTTCTACAAACACGGACGGCCGCGGTAGAAGGCACTTTTCTTGTTGATTATCCTGAAAAATAACACAAATAAAAAAGGGATTAGCCGCGTGTAGTATGCAATTCTCAAAATAAATGATGTGACATGAAGAATATGGAGAAGAACTCACCGCGTGGTGGTTTTTAACCCCTAGGGAAAAGTAGGGGTGTGTGTGTTATGCATGCATCTGTGAATGTTTTAAAAAAGGGAAAATAAAAGAGTGGAAGAGCCACGTGGGGCTTGGAGGAGGTTGGTATAAGCAACGAAAGGGAGAAGAAAGGGGGGGTGCTTCCCCAAAATTGATGGACGGCGCGGAGGCGCTGATTGGATGGACAGAGGAAGAAGAGCGCGCTTCCGCCTCGCTCCGATGCACGTGGATGACGGAGGGGACGCCGGCTCCAATCACCAAAGAGGGAGGGCGTAGAATAGCCTAAAATGGTAGATGCTCCTCCTTGGCCTGGAAGTCGAGTCTCCGATCCGGTAGGGCTTCGCCGTAGTGCGTTGGATGCTCAAAAGGCTAGCCTCGGGTCTTTATTTATAGGGGGAAAAATGCCTAAATCGCGTCCGGTACAGTGGACGCTATTTAGGTTGAATAACGGCGAAGATGATGGATGCTTTTCAAAATTTCCTTTTTCGGTGAACAGTACGGCTTTAAATCGCGTCCAGGTAAGTGGACGCGTTTCAAAGTTGCAAAAAAATGCTTTTGAAAATTTTCCAAAACAAATTTAGAAATTCGATTCAGAAAAAGGCAATTTCGCATATAGAAAGCTTCCAAAACCAATTTTGGAAATTAGAATTGCATCCGGAAAGGTGGACGCTATTCAAAAAAGATATTTTGTGCGAATTTGGAAATTTCCGCCGCGATTCAGAAATGGCAAGCGGCGTAAATAGGGAAATATGTAAATCGTGACTGGTTACCCCGTCACGATTCAAGACAAAGTCTGAATCGCGACGGCCTAGGCCGCCGCGATTCAAGATTTTTGCCTAAAAGCCCTGAAAATTGATAGGGAAACACCATAAAAATTAGGAAATAGGGAAAAATAGGAAAAACTCTTGCAAGACAAAATGATGGCCATTTTGTGGCATTACGGCGCAATTTGAAATTTGCCCGCAGTGGAGTCAAATTCGCGTGTCTACAGCTGCCACACCTTGGCGTCCGCTTTGCAGGGGAGCGAAGCGGAAGAGATACGAACTGGAGTGTAATAGAGTGAAATGGAATGAAAGAAATGAAGCGTAGCGAAGGGGAATGAAGTGGAAGCAGACTGATAAGTAGGTGCCAAGGTGAAAAATAGACACGCGTAATAATGGGGTGAACACCACCTGATGAGAGACTTTCACTAAAACCCAAGGAAATTTCCTCTAAGAAGAAGACTTAAAGAACGAATGTTTGGATGGAAAGAGAAGGGTGCACGAAGGGCACAAAAGGGAGGTGTGTACATGGTACACGAAGGAAAGGTGCCACGTGGGGCATGAAGGAGAGATCAACTTCCAGCGAAGGGGAAGTACGTAAGGACACAATCCGTTAGGTTGCACCATTGGGAGCGTCTGCCACTGCCAAGGTGGATCTATGGGAGTAAAGACGAAAATAGACGGATGAATCTAAACAAAGGCTCTTTGAGGAGATCAACTCGGAGACGACATCCATGAGAATTAGGTACTCGACCTGGAATGGAATATTTCAAATTGATTTAGATTTAAAGAGAGAATGGCTCTCAAGTTGCATTGAAAGAGTGGTTTTCCACAGTGATTTCAAATATGCATGTACGCTGGGCTAAAAGAAAAAATAAAATAAAAAAGGAGTAGAAAATAATCAAGGATATTATTGTTACGATGGTGTTGAGTTAGGACCAGAGTTTTATGCATGGGTCCGTCGTCCTCACATGCCAAGCATAACGGCATATCCGTGCGACTAAGGATCCTCTGGAATAATCATTGTTTTTGATAAAGGGGAACTCAAATTCCAGATTCCTCAGAGCCACAAGGTCCTTGATATGCTCTAAGGTCATGTTTGGTATCGGGATAGGGCGAGAATAGCGGGGTGATATCCCTATTCTTCGTTTGTTACGGTTACTATTCACAGGGATAAGAGGGGATAAGGGGAATGGGATCATGTCTTAAACCCGTGATAATATCGGGGATAGGCCATTCCATGGGGACCCCTAGAATGGCGTATCCCCAATTCCCCATCCCCAAAGTTGCCTTCCCGAGGCGCTGTCTCATCACCCCCCACCCACAAATTTTGCCCTCGTCCCTTGGCTCTCTTCGCCTTCTCCCATTTCCACCCAACAGGCTTCTCGTCTTCCTCCCCGGGGCGATGAACGACCGCGGCAGTGGATGATCTTCGGTGCTCTCCACATCACAACGGCTACTCATCGACGTCGAAAATAGTGGGAAGGGACTGGTACCACGGCGAGCGCCTCCGCGAGGTCGTTTTCCAAGGCTCCATCATCGGACGGTGTGAGCCCCTTCCCTCTTCCATCGTCATCGTGAGCTCCTTCCCTCTTCCATCGCTCCTTCCCCGGCATCATCATCGGACGGCGGCGATGGATGATCCCCGACTCTCTCTACATGACAGCGACTGCTCGTCGGCGTTCGAAATAGGTTGAGGCCTCCGGTCGGTCTTTTGTACCACAGCGAGCGCCTCTGCTGGGTCATTTCCCAAGGCACCAACATCGGACGGTGTGAGCTCCTTCCCTCTTCCATCTGCTTCTTCCTTTCTATGTACAAAAACCCTTCCAGGGATTGTGATTGTGAGATGCTACTTTCGCTCCTTCCCGGCCATTCTGGCATGATCCAAAGAACACACAAGGTATTTTTAGGCTTCGACATTCCTTCCCTGTACCATCGTCTTCTTGCTCTGTGTGTACAAAAAACCCTTTAACGGCTCCTCATCATCGGACATTGCTTTATAACTCCTTCCCCTTTACTGTCAGTGGTTTGGCCATTGTGTTTCAGGGCATGGACATGACTATGTATTCTTGGACATCAAGGTATAGTTCCCTAATAAGGTCATATTCCACCCATGTATTTTCATGTACTTGGTTCTACGGTTTCATTCTTCAATGTGCTACCCTACTTGTAGTACATAAATTGTTGTTTTATTGAATCTGCTTCCTTAATAGGCTCACGATTCAACTGTGTTCCACAATTTTTGTATTTGGACTGTTGTGTGTACACACGTTTAAATACATATAAACAAACCAACTTGAAGTTTCATTTGTAGTCATCTACGTTTTCACCATGTACGATGGCTGTCATAAAGTGATATGTAAACTAATGATGTCTTTGCTTATTTTCACTGTCGAACTTGTATATTACATATTTAATTTTTAGTTTAATCATATTGGGTGTTGGCTCACTTATTTTTTGTCACAAAAGAATGGCCACACAATCAAAGGGACGGGTCCCTAATTGGAGGGAGGATGGTGATCAAGTACTCGTGGACATCTTAGTTGAGCACAAAGTCCAACATGATGGGTTTGTAAATGGGACATTTACAAAAGAGGCTTGGAGGATGGCACTGCGGCAGTTCAATGACAAAACACATTTGTCTTACACACTGTCTAACTTGAAAAATAAGTTTAAGAACCTGAAAAAATGGTATGCTATGTACCTTAATCTTAAGAGCAGGTCTGGCTGGGGTTGGGATGACGAAAAAAACATGCCAGTGCCACCTTCGGAAGATGCTTGGGAGGAAATGTTTGCGGTATGTGTATACAATACATAAGTTTGGTCATATTTCACATGGCTATACCCTTGACATGGAAAATGTGAATTTTTCAGATTAATAAAGATTACAAGACTTTGAAAGGAAAGTCTTTTAATTTTATGGACCAAATGCACATTATTACTGCCACTTCAATGGCAAGGGGTGACCTAGGTGCAGGGGACTTTGGCAACTCTTACTTGGACCAACGTGATGAACCTAACATGGATGATGATGACCTATTATTTGACATGATCCAAAATGATGGTGATCCTAATCCTCTTGACAACCAACAGCCAACTTTGACTGAAGACATACCACCCCAGACTACTGATCATGCCCCCACCCCCAACAGCACACCACACAACACTGCTACTGTTGCATAGACATCAAGTAGAAAAAAAAGACGTTTATCAGATTCATGCAATGATTCACTTGAAAAGATTGCCAAGTTAGGAGAGGAGAGGCTAGCCCTTCAAAAAGAGGCCCTTGAGCTCCAGAAGAGTGTTGCTCCCCTAGTTTCTTCTGCATTAGACCAATTAATGAAAGTGGATGGCATACCGGATCACCTGTTATACAAGGCCATAGATGTAATGAAGGGGTTGGATGACCGGTGCATCTTCCTTGGCCTTCCAGTACATCTTCGGCTTGGTTGGATTCTAAGCCGGCTTGGTTACATGTGATGCCCACCATATCCTTTTCTTCATATCCATTTTCTACAAATTGCACTATATGTCTGCAATCATGTTTAATTTTCTTTTCTACATATATGAAATGCTTAATTATCATGTTTACATGTTGTGATCTCACATCTGCAATTTATGACTGTGAAATTATATGTCCGCAATCATGTTTAATTTTCTTTTCTGCATATATGAAATGCTTAATTATCATGTTTACATGTTGTGATCTCACATGTCTACAATTTATGACTGTGAAATTATATGTCTGCAATCATGTTTAATTTTCTTTTCTGCATATATGAAATGCTTAATTATCATGTTTACATGTTGTGATCTCACATGTCTGCAATTTATGACTGTGAAATTATATGTCTGCAATCATGTTTAATTTTCTTTTCTGCATATATGAAATACTTAATTATCATGTTACATGTTGTGATCTCATATGTCTGCAATTTATGACTGTGAAATTACATGTCTCCAAGTTAATTTAATTTTCTACATATATGAAATGCTTAATTATCATGTAATTTGCTGTGATCTCACATGTCTCCAATCATGTCACATGGAATTTCCTTCCATTTCCGTGGTGGAATGTCATATGTACTCATTTTTCATTGTATGCATGTTTTAATAGTAGGTTTCCCTCGGTCTAATGGATCTTAATACTGCTTCCACTTGTCAATTTCTATAAATTTTCATGGACGAAGAAGACTACTGGCAGAAGGTGGATGATACACTAATCCTTCTGCATAGCACCCCGGTATCTAGTCCGGCACCAGGTAGGCCAATGCATACTAATGAGGGACAAGGTCATAGATGGGTTAAAGAGGTTATGTCTGGGCACTTAGGTAGATCATACTCTTCTTTCCGCGTCCATCCAAGCATGTTTGTGAAATTGAGGGATAAACTAATAGAAAAGGGTGTCTTACAAGACACCAAAAATATGTTTGCCACCGAACAATTGGCCATCTTCTTGTTAGAGGTCGGGCATGGGATTGGTAATAGGTTGTTGAGAGAATGGTTTCAACATTCTAGTGAGACCATCAGTAGGCATTTTAATAATGTCCTCATGAGAGTGCTAGCAATACGACGTGATTACATAAAGATGCCCATCGAAGATAGCCTTGTGCATCGGAAGATTCGGCATGATCCAAAGTTCTACCCTTACTTCAAGGTGATTGTCTGATTCATTTCCAATTACAACACAATGCAATATCATACATGTGTGGGATGACATTTATTGTATGATGCGTAGAATGCTCTTGGTGCAATTGATGGGACTCATATCTCCACCAAAGTTCCTTTGGTTGACCAACCTCGATATCGAAATCGAAAAGGTGAAACATCACAAAATGTGATGGGATGTGTTGATTTTGATATGATATTCAGAAGTGTGGTTGTTGGATGGGAGGGCTCCGCAGCTGATATGCGAGTGTTGAGGTGGGCACTTGAGAGTGGAGGTTTCAAGGTACCCAAAGGTAATATCTTCATACTTAAATTGATGATATATGAAATGCATGATTTCATTTTCTAAGGATAAAATATCACTTGGCTGACTAGGTAAATATTTCTTGGTGGATGCTGGTTATGCAAACACTCCCCAATTTCTAGCACCGTATCGTGGCATAAGGTACCATCTCTCTTAGTACAACTCTACTAGGCGCACCTGAATTCGATATAGGAGTAAAAAAGACCTATTCAACCACAGACATGCACAACTTCGTAATGTTGTTGAGCGTGCATTCGGTGTTCTAAAAGCACGTTTTACCATTTTGGTAAAACGTCGCAAGTACCCAATTAAGACACAAGCTAGAATTGCTATGGCCTGTTGTGTCCTCCATAATTTCATACGCATGGAAGGAGGTCTTGACTATATATTTCGTCGAGGACAATGCGATGAACTGGTGGAAGGAGATGAGGATGTCCAACAGGATGACCACGTGCCTCGAAGTGAAGCTGCCCGGGGGGACAGATTCCGAAATGAATTGGCCACCCGGTTATGGATACAACACACTGCTCGAGGGTATTTGCTGAACACAGTCACTTGTAACAATATAATTCTATCCATGCATGTGAATTTATCCTAATGACATATCCGACCATATGTGCAGGGCACCTGCACACGAAGATAGTGGAGATTTAGAAGACGATGCTTGCACAAACAATAGTTCTGTCTAATTTCATGTTTAAGTACAATACTACATGTTAATATGCACCTGTTATTAGTAGTTTGTGTGTTTTGTGTGGTTTGAACAATTTTAATTTCTCGTTGGCATGTATTTTAATACTTTGTTTCATTTCATAGTTATGGAGACTTTTCTGTGCATTTCATGGAGCATGTGATGTTCATTCTGTGATAAACCATCATGTGTACTTTTCACAGATTTCAACCTATTTTGTTGCCTTAACTACTATGCAGATATGAGCAGGTAATTTTGTGGCATGAGGGTCATGCGTATATGATAACAGTGGTATGCCCAGGTAGTGTTGTGGCATGAGGGCCAACATATGGTTCATGTTTTTATTTTGGTGCTGCAGGTAATGAATGGTTTCTATGTTATGGTTGATACAATGATACAGTGGTTTGACGAGGTTTTGTTGTGGCATGAGGGCCAGCACATGGTTCATGTTTTTATTTTGGTGTTGCAGGTAGTGAATGGTTTCTAAGTTATGGTTGATACAATGATACAGTGGTGGTAGTTTATATTTTGTACATGTTTCATATAGTGATGGCAGCTGAAACTATTTAAGTGTTGACATGTTATTATAGATGTTTGTAATTAGATTTTAGTTCTTTCTATGTCACTAACTCTGTATGCAGGGTACTGGTGATATGGGCAATGATGATGGGAAGGAGCATATATGAGAAGAATGCTTAATTGGGAGGTATGACGCAAGTAACCCCAACCATGGTGTTACTCTCTACTATATGTAGGATGGCCAATTTTTCATGGCAACCACTATAGTACTTGAATAATCTTCCTTGGTTGGTTAGGATGCTTGTGTCTTACTTCCAGGTATTTCTTTGATGTCATAGATCATACCCAACTGAGCCCATTTTCTTCAATATACAACATTGGACATGTTAATTAAGGTCTCTGTAGACACACCAATTTGGCTTCACGCCGAGCAAATTTCATGTTGCATTGCGATGCCTCAAAGTGGCTCTCCTCAGTTAACCTAGAAAGTGATTTTACCACCCTTCTAGGTGTTTTTTACAAAAGGTATGTTGGATCTCTTGGAATCGCGTCCCGATCAGCCAATGCCTTTTGCCAGAATAATATACGCATCCGCACGTGTGGCATATTGTGCTCGCAAAACGACACAACGGTTACCTCTTGAAATACGTCCACATGACTCGTCGCGATTAAGAAGTCAAAATTCTCTGCTGCACCCTGTCAGCAGCATTAAATGAACGCCACGTCAAAATCATGATGTCTGGTCAGAATTGCGTCCGTGTCAGACGCCGCGTTTTGAAAAATGTCAAATCGACTTCGGAATCCGTCGAAGATTTGATTTTATTAATAAATTGCGGCGGTCAATAAGGACGCAATTCAGAACCTAGCTTACAGCTACGTGCATCATGAAAAATGTCAAATCTTGCGAAAATCAAGGATCTTCTGAATCGCGGCTTGTCAGGCGGACGCCTTTTCAGTGTTGTAAACATCCGCTGCATTGGACGTGATTTCGTCTATAAATATAGACCCGAGAGAACCTCATTTGGCATCCATCTCCAAGAACGGCAAAGCCCTGCCAAATTCCTCTCTCGACCTCTAAGCATCCGTGTTCCATCCCTCCGAGGCGAGGATCCGACGAACCGAGGAAGCGTGATTCGGAGCCGAACCGTCATCCCCGCGTCTTCCTCTCCACGTGGCGGAAGCATTGGAGCGTGGCGGGAGGATCTCCATCAACTCCTTCACCCCCCCCCCCTATCCTTCATCGTCATCGGGATACACCGCCAACTCTCTCCTCATACCCCTTTTCACTCTCATTTTTTTTGTTCTTGTTAAACATGCATCACACCCTCCTACACACACACACACGTGCACATAGCATTCTCACCATCCACCCATTTCTTAGGGGTTTAACACCACCTCCACAAGGTGTGTTATTCTCCAATTGCATGTTTTCTTTGTTCCTGCACATTTACATTTTACCACACTTCATAGCCTAATCTCTTTTCATCTATTTCCTGTTGTCTTCCATTTTGCAAGGTAACCGACATTGGATCTTTCTCATCGGCCGGCCGGCGTTGGAAGGAAGTAGAACCCACCACGAACCTCCCGCGTTTCTTTGGGTGAAAGGTAAGTACGTCTGTCTTTCCCTTTGCCCGTTTCATTTGGTGCCCACGCGCGCCTGGCGATCACACAACCATCGTGCACACACGCACAACTTCACTTCCTTTTTTTTTTCTCCCGCTACACCCCACAACTTCCTCCTTTTAATTTCGAAGAGAAAAAAAACCAAAGACCACGCTCTGATTCCCAAATTCAGTCATGAGTAGATCGTGTCGTCTTTCCAGGGTGAAAATCTCCACCTTGTACCTTGTCATTTCATCTAGGAAATCTTCATGTATGGCTTCACCACTAGAAGTTGTGGATAGAAAAGACAATGATATTATTTGCGAGTGCAGAGCAGGATGGTGTATTACTCGCGTGTCACATAGTAGTGCGAATCCACAACGTCCGTACTACTGTTGTCCATTGTTGGTGAGTTCAGTCATCACCCAATTTACTACTAGTCGGTTGTGGGCATACATAACTTATGACTTTATGTAGGCAAAATCTGGCAATCCTTGCAAATTTTTTATGTGGGTTGATGAGGTCTTACAATGTCCTTGTGGGAAGGGACACTGTCGAAAGCGCACTTCCAAGACTTCGAAGTCTTATGGTAAGAGTTTTTACGTTTGCCCTCAATCTACGGTAAGTATTTCATATGCCTAATCCTTTTGATATATGTGAATTTTTCTACACATTTTAAACATTGAATAATGTTTTTACCTAGTAGGCTGATGATCATGGGTTAGGCTGTGGCTTCTTTCAATGGGTATCGAACTCGTGCAAAAGTGGGCGTACGCAAGTTGGGGGAGAAGAAAAAGAAAAGTATTTCGTCCATGAGTTTCAGACTTTGCTTAAAAAAGAGAAGTTTGCAGCCGACAGCAAGAAGGAATTGTGCGAACGTCTGTTAGACTCATTCAAAAAGTTAAATATGTAAACAGTAGACAGGCCATGTTTGTACAGCTATCAGTTTTCTGTTGTTGTAGTATGTGAAACTCATTGTAATTATGTGTGACATTTGGCTGACTTTTTAGTTTCCTTTCCTGTATTATGTCAAAGTCATTGTAATTTTGTTATATGTGCAATGAGAAGACTTGGTTAGATGTTCATTATTGTTGTTTGTGTGTTAAAATAATTACAACTATTGTTGCGCAAATGGTCATACTATTATTCTGTGATGTCTAGTTATCAAATATGTACATCAAATCCGAAACTTTTTTTACATGCATCACTAAGTACTACGTTAACATGTTTTAACTGTGTAAGGAAAAGGTATACATGTACATATACATATATGAGTATAGTTATGTAAGGAAAATATATACACAGATATGTATGAGTGTTAGAAAAGATGAAATTCGATTCAAAAGTATTTAAATTTTTATAATGTGAAATCTAAGTCCTAATGTTCATAATGAAAGAATGATATCATCTGGCTTCAAAAATTGTCAAACTCCATAAATTTTTTGTTTACTCTTCACTATGTATACAAAAAAACTATTTTATGTTTGTTTCATCTGCCCCAAGGGCCTCAAAATATTTCCAACTCCAAAAAATTATATTTAATTATCACCATGTACATAAATGATCCTTTTTATATTTGTTTAATCCGTCCCAAGGGCTTAAGTCCACAAAATTTTTATTTAATTTTCATCATGTACACAAATTTTCTTCTTTTTCTTAGTTTAATCCATCCTAGGGGACTCATAAATTTCTTAAGTCCACAAATTTTTATTTTACTTTTCACCATATACATAAATATTTTTTTATGTTTGTTTAATCCGCCCCAAGAGCTTCAAAAAAAACCTAAGTCCACATAGTTTTTATTCCATTTCTATCATATACATAAATATTTTTTTTATGTTAGTTTAATCCGCCCCAGGACCTCAGAAATTTTCTAAGTCCACAAATTGTTTCTTTACATGTCATCATGTACACAAATATTATATTTTATGTTTGTTTAATCCACCCTAGAAATCCTTTTTATGTTTGTTTAATACTTATTCTTATTATTCACTTGACCGTTACCAAACATAGAATGGTGGATGCCCTTGGCAGTGGGGATAGTAAGGGTAATATGGTTCGGAAAAATGATATATCCCCGTTGCCATCCATGTTTCCACCAAATGGAGAACACAATCAAAAATCGATTTAACCTAGCATATACCAAACAATATAAGGTTAGATAATAAGCATAGCTTATTCTGGAATGACTTACACATATTCCGCCCTAGATGTAACCCGATACCAAACATGACCTAAGGGTATAACATATAGTAAAATGCAGATAGTTGATGGTGAAGGCAGCAGTTGCAGCTTGATGTAGCGCCAGATGAGGTAACTCGAATCCTGTACTCAAAATTCATTAGCCAAGAGATAATAAACATCATGGGAAAACAACATTCATAGTATGGAGCATGGATAAAGCATTCAATCACAGACATAGCTCGTCCAATTGTTTGTTTAAACTATGAGGATAAGTGTACTTGGCCAAAAGAGTTTGGAGTTCAATGGCAGGAGGAGTCAATGATTGGAAGAATTTAATGGATCTGACACAGTGAGAGGTGCAATGTGCTTGCCATGTGCACAGGGCTGCAAACGAGTCGAGTCGAGCCGAGTATTATGCTGCTCAAGCTCTGTTCGTTAATTTTTAATCGAGCTCGAGTCGAGCTCGAGTTTTATCGAGTATTGAAAATGGTTGTTCAAGCTTGGTTCGTTTAAATACTCTCGAGTTCGAGCTCTTAACGAGTATCTTAACGAGCCCAATTGAATTTGCGAGTTATATATATATATATATATTATGTATATAAGCCTAATTCAATTTACAAGTAAAAACCTAATTGTTTATAAGACTCAAATTTATCTTATTTCAAAGTCATACCCCAAGATCCTTCATAGGTTACTTGTTTAATTATTTTAGTATAATGTTTAAAATATTTAACAACTATATTTGTAAATTTTATAATTAAAAAATTAAACAAATTTGTTTACGAGTTTAAACGAGCCGAGTAGATATTTGCTCATACTCGGCTCGTTTATGAAACGAGCTTAAATGAGCCGAGTAGACATTTGCTCATACTCGGCTCATATTTTTATATTTATAATAAGAAATTAATATAATCTGAGTATATTAATGAGTAACTAATTGAGTATTTTAATGAGCATATTATCGAGTATCTTAACGAGCTGTTCGCGAACGTATTCGATTCGAGCATATCTTTGTTCAAGCTCTACTCGTTTATGAATAGAGCTTATATTTTTGTTCAAACTCAGCTCGTTTATCTAATAAACGAGTTGAATCGAGTTTTTATCGACCCGAGTTTCGAGCTACTTGTCGAGTGTATTGGTTCGTTTGCAACCCCGGTGCAACACCAAAATGATTTTTTTTATTTTTTTCTTGTTGAAAATATTCAATTTTATGGGATTTTGAAAATATTTGATTTTTTGGGGATTTTGGAAATATTTGTCTTTTTTAGTGATTTTGAAAATATTTGAATTTTTTTGGAGTTTTGGTAACATTGTCATGCCATGGCAGCATTAAGGTTATAAAAACTGACTGGCGAGGGGTCCTTACCTCCCGTTTCATTAAAGAATGTCCAGAGCAAGGCGTGCATTTAAAGTGGTATCCAACGACCAATTGCACGTGGTCCACAGTGTCACTACCAAAGCCATGCCCCAAAAAGGCGACTAAGTCTGGCAGGGAGAAGGGAGGAAAGTTTGGAAATAAGCTTGATATGGGTGTTGAAGTGTTGGGTTTGACTTCCTTCCTTGGCACAACCGTCAGAAGATTCAGTCTCATTGGGAATTGGGACTTTTGGAATTGATTGATGACCATTTATTTGTAGGGACATGCATACGTCCAGGTCCATTTGGATCTCTGCGGGGACTTTGCCACTCTTTGCCATGCCATGTTATATTGATTGATTGATTTTGATTTTTGCATGCACACGACCATGTCCATTTTGTAACACCCTAGAAAATTTTATTTGTTGAAAAATATGAATAATAAAGTTATTAAACTTAAGCATTAGTCTTAAATTGAAATAATTGATATTTGGGTATGATTAGTATTAACTAACGTTACTCCAGTGTCGTACTCGGACGTGCGCGCTCCCACAGGGTGACACTGAAAAATTGTAACAAAAACAAAATCTGAGAACACCATAATTTCTAAAAAAATGTGAAGATCTCAGAAACATAAATATCCGAATTTTTTGATGTTTGGATTTTGAGATTAAGTCGACGTGACTATTTTTCGGGTGATTTTTCACCCAATATAAAATAAATTCCAAAAATTAAACTAAAATCACCATAATTTGTAAAACTATCACATTAGTCTATGGTTGAAATTTTAATACAAACGGACTTTTTTTGGACATGTTTACATCAAGTCTAATAGACCAGTTGAATTTTAGATTAATTACGGGAGGAATTTTCCTTTGAATTATGGGCTGCCTACATGGGAGGCATTGGGGAGGCCAGCGTACCTGAGGGAGAAGGTAACACGTTAGTTACCATGTGTAACTTGCATGATTTGCATGAGATAGGTGTCTGTGGGTGGTAAAATAGTTTTACCCCCCATCACCTGTGAGCATGCGTGGCAGTGTGCATGAAATGAGCTTGGGGTTATAAAACCCACTCCGTAAACAGCAAGGGAGCCTTTCCAATACAAGCTTCTTGGGTTTTCTCCTGTTCTTGCACCTTATTCAGCTCTTGTCCTTGGTTTTCTCTGCTACTATTCCCCTTACCTAGAGACGGTTGCTATTGCTGGAGTTGTTTCTTCTGCTGGTTTGGCTCCTAGCTGTTGGAGTACGGTGTTGCTGCTTCCACCTGTGGAGTGTCTTTTGGCCAACACCCCATCAATTCTGTGGGAACTCTTCTCTTGCTGGGTGTAGGATCTTCATCAAGGATACCTGCAAGTTCATCTGTTTAGTAAGGTAGGATTCATATCCCTCTGGTTCAATTCGGTTCTCCATATGTAACAAGGAATTCGTGAGGAATGGATAAGTTGTTATACTTGTGATTCTCTGTTTTCCTTCCAGTCATGGTAGAATTACTCTTGTTGGGAAAGGAACAACTTGGTTCTATTTTTGAAATCAATTCCTATCCTCTTCCTCTACCTTTGATCTTTGTTCATGATCTGGAGTCATGTAGAAGTTTTAATGTCTAAAGAACTATGTGAGAACTTTTACTTAATTGTTGGGTACTCCAAGTCTTGATTTAGATCCATGAAACACTTGGAGTTTTAGTGTTTATCTTGTAGGAATCTTCCCAATAAACCATTATTAACAAGATCAGGCTTCCAGTACTACATTATGTCTAGTTTCTAGCTAGACAAGCTTGAATTGTAAACCTCTCGTTTCATCTCGCTTGTTCAGTTTATAAACCACTGTGAGAACTCCAATTAGACTCTTCCATTTGATATAAAACATGTCTTGGTTTATAAGTTCTACAATTAGGGTGTTTAGAACAGATTTACAAATCATTTCTGGAAGTTCTGCTGCTACCTGTCGACAGCCAGCCCAAAGCTGTCGACAGGCGCATGTCTTCCAGAACTCCAGATTTCTGGACTGTGTGTATCTGTCGACAGCCCTCTTGTTGCTGTCGACAGATACCCACAGAGCCAGCAAACCTGAGCTCTGTCTGTTGCCATCTGTCGACAGCCCCTTCCTAGCTGTCGACAGCACCTGTCCTGCCTTGTATTTCAGCAACTTTTCATGATAAAACTCTTGCTTAAACTTCATCCTAATAGCTTACCAAGTTACCCCCTTAATTAGTTGGTATTTGCTATCATTCTACTGTAAAGATTACCCACTTGAAGTACCTCACTCACCATTGAATTATCCTTGAAGTCGTCAACTACGAATGGTACTCCGTTGAGTCCATTCTCCTGTATTCGGTAATTGAGTTCATATAACCTAATGTCTTGAGAGTTCAAATGCTTGAATACCATGTGAGATATGATTAATTGATGATGATGACATTTATTGGGTCCTTGGACCCCCTTGATTAATATGCCTGTGCAAATAGGGCTGGTCCAGTCCTGGGAGGAGCACCCAAATTCATTTTCGGACCACGTGGAATGATAAAGGGCATCTGGATGTCTGGCATTGCATCAAATATTTTCTGAATACGGTCATCATAAGTCCTGTACTGTGTAACTGATATATGAATCAATTCTTGAGCTATATATCTGAATATGACCTGAGTTTTACTATTATTGTATCAAGTTTACTATTCTGAAATCTGGTACTATCTCTTTGATGTCTGCCCTATCCTTGTCTTGATTATCATGTGTACACTCCGGAACTATGAATTTGAATTATGGATTGAATTCTACTGAGCTAGTTAGCTCACTATTCCCTACTCTTTTCAGGTAATTCAGATGGGGGTGAAGCTTAAGGGAATGTGTGCAGAGTGAATGGCCGTGTCAAGCCAAGGAAACTTTCTACTGTTTTCTTTTAGTAGTATAAAATAAGATGTATTAGAAAGAGTTTGTTTTTGATCTACTCCTCTCTTAGTGGTTATGAGGAGCACTTGTGTAATAAACTTCCGCTTATGATGTTATGAATGGATAAATTAATATCACCTTTTGTACCTATTTTTCTGTCACTTCCGATAAATAGCATTTTATTAGGACGTGACACATTTGGATCTCTGCGGGGACTTTGTCATGCATTTGACTTTGATGTTCATTGGTCTTTCATTTGCCCTCTTCTGAGACCTCCTCTCATCAGGAAGTACTTCAGGTTGGTTGCCTTGCCCAGACTACCTCTACTATCCATATTTCACCCGAATGAGAGGAGAAACAGACGTTTGTGCCTTTCAGACATGGCTGTGACAGTGACGGCGTCTTCCGAAGCAATTGGCTTAGGGTACCGTGAAGTGTGTGAAGTGCCCATGCCAAGGGCAAACCTTAATGACCCGGGAGGGAAATTTGGATGCATGGTGCGGAACTCTCATAACAGAAGTGCTATGATAGCATGGCAATATTGACTATTCATCTTTTTATGGATTTTTGACACTGATAAGCAATATAATAGATTTTCAAAATAATAGCTCGGAGGGTAAAAGGAGGAAGAATGCCCTGCGTTGGGGCAAGACTCAGAGGCTATGAAGAATGTATAGAATTATTTGAAAAATTAAAGGGATACATGGGGACTAAAACCCCGAAAATAGTGGGAGAAAGGTCGGATGACCTGATTGAAAATGGAAAGGAGAGAATGGTGGAAAGACTTAGGAGACTCCGATGGAGCTGGAGAGAGTAGGAGAAGAAGGGCGCGGTGCCCAGTAAAAGGAAAGGAATCCGAGTGGCCCGGAGGGGAGAAAGGAAAAGGTGGGCCGCGAGGGGCTAAAAGGGTAGGTGCGCCGCGTGGGGCGCAAGAAGGAAAGGTGCCGCGTGGGGCACAGGAGGGAGTCGCGCCACGTGGGGCACTGGAAGGAGATAGGCCACGTGGGGCACTAAAAGGAGATAGGCCATGTGGAGCACGATGAGGAGGGTGAAAACAATGGGTTGTGTCACATGGGACACGGAGGGGAGAATGGCGGGAACATGACGATGTGCCACGAGGGGCACGAGGTGGAGAGTAAGGGGTACACAATGGGGAGCCATGCCCAGTACATGAGAGTGGATCATAAAATAGGTGGAAATAAAAAGCCTCACGTGAGAAGGGAATGTGGAGAACCCACGGGAAGGTGCTAATAAGTAGCACAAAAGAGGATGTGAATGGATTAGATGAGGGAGGTGGAAATGCCCTGGTCTTTTGCCTTGCCCGGCGTTTATGCTTCCGCTTGGGAATCAACTTTATGACCCTCAGGTACTTCCTCACATAGTGTGCCCAGTGGGCAGATGGTCTTGCTCTTCTCACATGATTTGAATGGCTCTCGTTGATTGGAGGATTGTTGACTTCCGCCGGAGTTTCAAGCAACAATGGCAACTACCTTGGAATGCAGTTTAGAAAAATAGTGGGGAGTTCTATTGGTGGAATTGGAAGCAACAATGAGGGGACCGTGCCCGAAGACGGTATAACGTGTAATAAGATAAGGGGCACGTGCCCTTGAGCAATTGAGTGTGCCAATGATTTGGCTTTGGAATGTGTAAGCACAATTTGAGTGATTGACCCCTTCACTAAAGTGGGAAGGTTCACAACAATGGTGTGAGGGGTCATGAGAGCTTGGAGGGAGAGATTCCCTATGAGTATTTTGAATTGATGTTTGTTGGAAACTTGGAATGATTGGCCTAGATTTAGAGGGCCTCTTGGCGGCCATGAATGGAGAGGAGGACTTCCGCTCAGTGAATTTGCCCAATATGGAAACAATGATCGGCATGCGAGGAATGTAATCTTGCAACTTGAATTGCATGCCCAGTCCCGAGGGCTTCCTTCTTCTGCTGATGCTTGCGGCTCTTCAAATGAGTGCACCCGCTCCGTTGGATGGGGGTGGAGATGGGTGGAATGGAGGGCTGTATGGCCGATGGAGGTGTAATGGGTATGAGAGGGAGGTTTTGTTGCCAGTGGTGTTGGCGTAGTGGGGGGTGTAATGGTTGGTTTAATGGTGGGTGTAATGGTTAGTTTAATGGTGGGTGTAATGGTTGGCGGAGGTTTAATAAAGGGTTTGGTGATAATGGAAGGTAATGTGGGAAGGGTAGGTAAATGGCATACGAACATAATCTTGGAAGGTTCATCGTCATAACACCAGGTGGTTTCATGGATTGGTTGGCTGTTGGCAACCTCAGCCTGAGCAATAGGCTGTGGTGGAGGTGGAGGTTGTTGTGGGGGTAGTGGTTATTGTGGTGGAGGTATGAGAGCTGGCATGGGTGCTGGAGCAGGTGCATCATCGATCACGGGAGCTTCTTCATGCATGGGGGCGTTGTATGGCCCAGTTGGAAGTTGCTATGTCCGAGGAGGACGAATCAGTGGACGCCTGGGTGGAGGCATGTTGTGATAAATGGGGGGCGTATGTGTAGGGGTATATGAAGTGGATGTTGTATGGTGGCGAGGTGGATGGCGTCTACTGACCCGTTATGCCTCGGACCAGCCTGATCGAATAAGTCCACGATTGGGGAGTCCATTAAGTGTGTCTGGATGTAACGTCCCCGCTCGTAGAGTTCTTCCATCGTGGTGATCTGATTCATGGCTAGGATGTGCTTAAACCTCGGAGTAGAGTTGGAGATGATGATCTTAACTTGCTCCGACTCCGAGAGCACATGTCGCAGGCGAGTGGCCATTGACCTCCAATGGTCAACAAATTGTACAAATTCCTCATTAGCCTCCATCTTCTCGGATGCTAGATCCGTGATAGAGAGATATGGACTAACACGATCTTTGTACCTATGAAGGAATTTTTATGTAGGACGCGGAAGTCACCCGCCTCACTTGGCTCTAGAGAGTAGAACCATTCAAGTGCAGGGCCATCAAGAGACTTTCTAAATAGATATGCTAGAGTGATGGGATCTCGCTGCCAACGAGAAGACTCATAAATGAATTCTTTAATGTGAATGTAGGGATTACCTGTGCCATTGTACAATTGGTACGACGGCATCTCCGAAGGATGAATATAAATTTGAGGGAGAGCCGGCATGGCGGCAATGAGGTCACCCGTGGAGTTCGAGAGCTTGTTGATTTGGTTCTCCATATTGTTCAATTTGTGGAGAAGAGCTTGTTGAAGTGAGGTGGGTTGCTGCTGAGCAAGTGAGGGAGTACATGGGGGTGACCTTGAATTAATGGGCCTCCCCAAGGGTTGGTCCGTTCGGACCGGAGTACGGGAGTGCAAGTGGCCAGGGAGCCGAGGTGAAGAATATACAGGAGGGTGTGGCGAAGTCGCCGAAACATACAAAGGCGGGTGCCTGGGAGAAGGAGAGGGAGAAGGAGTCACACCCTCAACCAAAGATTGAATGAGATTAAGTTGTTGAGGGGTGAGTTGATCGAGTGCATTCAAGACATTTTGTACAGTAGGATCATGGTAGGGGGAGGCTCTCGCCGAGTTTTGATTGGATTTAAATTCGAGGGGATATCCTGTTGGTTAGTGCGTGGTGTGCGCACATGACCGTATGAAGTGGAAGGTTGTCCCTCACGGTGGTGAAATGGACGAACATGGGATTTGAAAGATTGGCAATCTAGATTATCCTCATAGTCCATATTAAAATTAGCATGATGATGTGAGTCTATTCTAGCAATCAAGCAAACACACAAGTTGAACAAGAATATGAATCAATTAAGATGGTTCAAACAAGTTATAATACTTAACGCTTGTTTTTAGGAGTTTCACAATTAATTAAATAGATTGATGAACAATGTGCGTCACTCCAGATGAGACCTTAGTTGGGTAGAGTATAAGAATACTTCGGGGTGCAACTAAGCTCACCTCTCACCACGTAATGGGATGACTAAACCTGGGTCAACAATGGGTACCACCAGCTCGGTCCGCCGTGAGGGAATCCACGGGGTACGGAGACTTACGGGGGTTCCGGGAGAAGGTTCGCTAGTCCAAAGGAACGGAATGCCCAATGGAGAGCTTGCCTTCACCGGAAAGGTGTGTGGAGCCTAAGGGATGAGGGAAAGAGGTCCCCTGACCGATGCAAGATGTCCTGTATGCACAAGATATAGCAAAGATGGCAAAGGGGTGCGTTCTGTCAATAGTCTGAATCGCGTCGGGTACAGTCGCCGCGACTAAGACTGAATCGCGTTCAGTCACCTGGCCGCGGTTCTGAAAGCCCAGGAGGCTGTCAGCACCGCGGTTGGTCCCTGTGGACAGACTGTGCAGACAGAAACGCGTCGGCCTGAGCCGCCGCAGAAAAGTGAAACACGTTCGGTTAACTGGACGCGTTCTTAGACACTGAACCGCGTCCACTGTATTGGACACGGATTCAGAAGACACCCGAAAATAGGAAAAAAACGGTAAACATGATATGTACAGGATTAACACACACACATGAACATGCAGGGTATAAGCATGGAACAAAACACAATCTCATATACATAGATCAACTCAACATTTTTATTTTATTTTATTTTCTTATTTTCTTGAATTTTCTTTGAAAACCTGAAATTGGCCAATCACTTTGGGGGTAGAAAAGGAGGAAAAGAAGGAGGGGCACGCGAGGGTGCCGATGGAGAGTGCCACTTGGGGCACGAAGGAGGGGGTAATCAAAATAAAAGGGTGGAAAGATGTCCCACCGTGATCACCAATTTGTAGATCTGCTTTTCGTCCTTATGGGAGAACTCCAAGCGGTCCACAAAGAAAATAAAGAAATAAGCAAGGGGAATGGAGCAAAACTCCTAAAATGAAGACCGTGATTGCCAGACACACGTGGGTGTCGAAAGAGGTGCAACGCGTGGGTGCAAAGGAAGAGTTGATCGCGTGTACGTACCTTTGGAGTGGAGGGAGATTGCGCGGGGACGTGGGTTCCTCTTCTTCTACGAACACGGCCGGCCGCGATAGAAGACGCTTTTCTTGTTGATTACCCTGAAAAATAACACAAATAAAAAATGAATTAGCCATGTGTAGTATGCAATTCTCAAAATAAATGACGTGACATGAAGAATATGGAGAAGAACTCACCGCGTGGTGGTTTTTAACCCCTAGGGAAAAGTAGGTGTGTGTGTGTGTGTTATGCATGCATGTGTGTATGTTTTAAAAAAGGGAAAATAAAAGAGTGGAAGAGCCACGTGGGGCTTGGAGGAGGTTGGCATAAGCAACGAAAGGGAGAAGAAAGGGGGTGCTTCCCCAAAATTGATGGACGACATGGAGGTGCTGATTGGATAGATAGAGGAAGAAGAGCGCACTCCCACCTCGCTCCGATGCACGTGGATGACGGAGGAGACGCCGGCTCCAATCACCAAAGAGGGAGGACGTAGAATAGCTTGGAATGATAAATGCTCCTTCTTGGCTCAGAAGTCGAGTCTCCGATTCGGCAGGGCTTCGCCGTAGTGCGTTGGATGCTCAAAAGGCTGGCCTCGGGTCTCTGTTTATAGGGAAAAAATGTCTAAATCGCGTCCGGTACAGTGGACGCTATTTAGGTTGAATAACGGCGGAGATGATTGACGCTTTTCAAAATTTCTATTTTCGGCGAACAGTACGGTTTTAAATTGCGTCCAGGTAAGTGGACATGTTTCAAAGTTGCAAAAAAACACTTTTGGAAAGCTTCCAAAACAAATTTAGAAATTCGAATCGCGTCCACATAGGTGGATGCGATTCAGAAAAAAGCAATTTCGCATATAGAAAGCTTCCAAAACTAATTTTGGAAATTAGAATCGCGTCCAGAAAGGTGGACGCTATTCAAAAAAGATATTTTGTGCAAATTTGGAAATTTTGAATCGCGGGCCGCCGCGATTCAGAAATGGCAGGCGGCGTAAATAGGGAAATATGTGAATCGCGACGGCCTAGGCTGCCGCAATTCAAGGTTTTTGCCCAAAAGCTCTAAAAATTGATGGGGAAGCACTGGAAAAATTGGGGAAAATAGGGAAAAATAGGAAAAACTCTTGCAAGGCAACAAGAGTGCCATTTTGTGGCATTACGGCGCAATTTGAAATTTACCCGCGGTGGAGTCAAATTCGTGTGTCTACACCCTCCGACACCCCCTTCTCTCTCTCTCTCTCCCCCCCCTCGTTGAGAGCGACCCAGCGATGACATTCTCATATAGGTCCAATTGTCGGATCACTTCCTCCAACACTAACAGCGGTCCCAAGTTAGACACCTTACCCTTGAGCTGATTTTCGACAAGGACAATGATGTAGAGGTTCACCATTTGAGAAGTCCCCACCAGAAGGCCCAATGCATCACAATCGAGGTCGAAGGCGACGACATCTAAGGGGTCGGAGTAGACGACATTCAAGAGCGAGGAGAGAGCAGTTTTCTGGGGAAAGAAGAGTTGCGAGCAAGAGGAGGACGAGCCCACTGACGCTTGGAGCAATATGATCTCTATTAAGGAGGGGTTGGCAGAGAACCCACATCCTTGATGTCCTGTTGTGCCTGTGTGCTGATGGTGGTGGACCTGCAGCACATCGTAACCATGGTTTGCCAAGGCGTGACCACCGTCGAGTCTACCTTGTTTGGAGGTTCTGGCTAGATACTAGTTGTCCTTGAGCATGGACTTGACAGTTGCCAAGTCTAGCTCGTCCTTCCCCTCCCCCAGTTCTAACCTACCTCCCATTAATTGGCCACCACCCCTATTGTGCCCCCTCATCCAGGACATGACGTTCTCGTCCTCCTCCTTGTAAAGGTCATTGGTGAAGGTGTTTTGGTTGACTACCATGGAACCAGGAGCAGATAGAGGGAGGAATGAGTAGAATGGTGGAGTTGTTCTATCTCTTTGTCTTAGTATCTATTCTTTTTCATTGCACAGTCGGAGGGGCCTCTCCAGCACCCCCTTCTCCCCCCGACCGGCTCTCCCTTGCTCTCTCTCTCTCTTCTCTTGCAAGGGTATTTTTGTCCTTTTACCCTAAGTTTGACGATTATGTCAAATTGAGGACGAAATATTCCTCCTAGTCTAACGACAAACTAGCCACAAAGATATAATCATTATTTCCTTTTACTTTGAGGGGTATACAATTTAATAGTTAGAAGTCGAAAGTATATTTAAGAATAAGAAAGATTTCAAAAGTATATAAGTATTTTTTCCTATAAATTATAACCCAACAAACAAAGCATCATGCTCCTTGTGAGAAATAATTAATACAAACTTGGGACACTCTTGTTCCAAGGGCCTTTTAATATCTACTTCCATCCCACTTAGGGCTGCAAATGAGTCGAATTCGGAATGGAAACACAGTTTTCGATTTCGATAATCGAAATATAATTTTGATAAAATTAGAATGATTAATTTCGATTCCGTTCCAATTCTAATTATATTATCAGAACTAAAATTTCGATAAGTTAAGGTGTTTATCACGATATTGTCTTTTAAATTTATGGATAATTTATCGAAATATTCGATGTCGATTCTAATAACTTATCGAAATATCCGATACCGATTTTGATAAACTATCAGTATCAATTTTAAATTTTGAAATCGATAACTTTTATCAAAATCAGATCAAAATTTTAAAATTTTAGATTTAATTTGCAGCCCTAATCTCACTCTTTTAATGTGGCACAATCTTTTTGAATGTGTCACATATAATCCGCACTAAAATATGCACTGAATATTTCTCTCTCCCTATTGGTCAGCCCCCCTCCACGCGGATCCAGATCATGCGCACCGATGAATAAACAAATCCAACGGCCAGCTGCACGTCGACGAGATGGATCTCTCCCCACTGGACAAACACACAGACCCCTCCCGCCGGAGTCCACTCCATTATTTTATTTCGCTCCCAACGAGGTGGGGCCCACACCCGCCTCTCCCATGTCCCCCACCTGCCTCTTCTACGCCTGCGGCATCTGAGCGAGACGACCGGACCAGTGAGAAGATAGAACGGATAGAGAAGAAGAAGAAGAAGAGAGGAGAGAGATGGATGCGGCCTCGAAGGGTAAGAAGGGGGCGGGCGGGAGGAAGGGCGGCGGCGGCCCCAAGAGGAAGCCCGTCTCCAAGTCCGTCAAGGCCGGCCTCCAGTTCCCCGTCGGCCGCATCGGTCGCTACCTCAAGAAGGGGCGCTACGCCCAGCGCACAGGCAGGGGCGCCCCCGTGTACCTCGCCGCCGTCCTCGAGTACTTAGCCGCCGAGGTGTGAATTTCGTCTCCCTCTACTTTTCCCACTGCGTTCCGACCTTTTCTTCTTTCTTCAATTCTTCGTTCTTTTCTTACTTTCTGGTGATGTCTGTACGTCCCCCACCTTCACCTGTTTTGTTCTTGAGGAATGGGATTCCATGACAAGTTTTCAGATGAATTTATGTGTATGTTTATCTTTTTTTGGGTGGGTGGTGTTGTTGGGTGCATTGCACTACCTCATTTGCTTCCCGCATAACTGGTCGGATTGTTTTTTTCTTTAGTTGTTTGAATTTGGAAGATCCTTTTCAATTTCCATGTGTAGACTAACCCATCTGTTCATGCAGTTAGAAGTTAGAACTGTTCTACGGTTTTTTCTTTCAGAATTGAGAAAGTTGACCTTCGTAGTATGGCATTCTTAGTGACGGGTTTTTTGACTTTATCTCGTGTAATCAATAGTCCGTAAAACTGTCCATATCGACATGTAAATAGCTTAAACAAAAGAGATGTTGCTTCTCGCGTTGTTGTTCTTGATTCTGTGGAAAGCGGAAGACGATAAATTGATGCTTGATAACTATTATCCTTATATCTGTTGTTATTTCCATTTTCCGGTGATAAAAGAACAGAGCTGGTTTTTGACAATGTAGCAATCTTCTTCTATCTTCACGTCCTTAGATGCTTTCAAGAACAATTTGATGGTCTTTGAATATTCAGAAAATGAGGACAGTCTAGGAATGGAAGGAGATACCTCCTAAAGGCTATAGGAAGCTTTGGAGTTGTTGGTAGAAGGTGGAACAGATCTCACAACATGAAAGATTGCTTTTGAGAATTGGATGAAAAGAGGGAAGAAAATAGTTGGAGCAAGTTATTTAGGTTATTCTATTTCTTATTCCTTTTCGTCTGTCAAGAGAAAAATGCCATGTCATCTTGCACTTCTCCCCTCCCATTGGTGTGAAAAAGAGGAGAGAGATCCATGTGGCACCTTGATTCCCACCAATGAGAGGGGAGAAGTGCAAGATGACATGGCATTTTTGCACTTTGAGAAGTGCACAAAATCTTTCTCTACTGGTTATCCACTCTCTCCCAGAGAATTTGAACAGTCACCATCCTATTATTGCCCTCTCCATTGAATGTTTATTGTCTAGCCTTTGGTATGTTATGCTGTGATTGGTTGGAAATTGGAAATCATATTTGATAACTAATACTTTGAATTTAAATTATATTGACATTATACAAAGGATGGCTTTGAGATTTTAGTGTTGTCTGGATCTATGTCAAATTTGTCATAACAACAAATTTGGTAATATATGGATACCAAGAGTAGTATCAATGACCACCTACTATTAGTAATTATATCCAAACTAATATTATTAGGGCTACCACAAACCAAGAATCTCTTTGGCTACAATTATAATTCCCAACACCACGATAATTGATCTCGAACTCACAGCCCACTACTTACTTTCTCTTATGATCTGATCAGCACATCAACCCTCATAGTAAAAAGTTTCTTGCCTTTAGAATAAGATTCTCCATTGTAATATCTCTGATTCTTTTGTCGGAACGCCCGGGTCCTCATAATGTTGTCCTCCAAATTATTCGCATGACAACCTGGTAGATCATGAAGTTATCCTTTTCCACCGGAAGATTCTGACAGAGGTAAAGCTCGTTCAACAATTCTTCTAAAAAGATATTCTCTCACTTGACACGGCAGGTTCTCGAGTTGGCCGGCAACGCCGCGAGGGACAACAAGAAGAACCGGATCATCCCGAGGCACATCCTTCTGGCTGTAAGGAACGACGAAGAGCTCGGCAAGCTGCTTGCCGGCGTCACCATCGCCTACGGTGGCGTCCTCCCCAACATCAACCCGGTGCTGCTGCCCAAGAAGACGGGCAAGGACAAGGAGCCCAAGTCGCCCACAAAGGCGGCCAAGTCTCCCAGGAAGGCGACCTAGAAGAGGTTCTTCCAACTCACACTAAAAGACGTTGTTGTGTCGTTCTTTTTCTGTAATTTCCTTTGTTTTATTGGTGCTATGACTGAAAAATTCGAATACTGATGGTGGGTGGCCGTCTTCTCCTTCTTAATGCTAGTTCTAGGGACTGGGGATGCGCATGTGTGTAGCATTGTTGTTCATAAAATGGACAGAGTAAGAAATTTCCAAACGGAGTTGTACTCGTGACACCTGATCTGATTTTTTTTTCTTCAAAAAACCCAAGCGGGCCGATTTATTATATATATAAAGGGAAGTTCTGAAATCAGAAATAGAACCGATTACAAGTCAAAAGAAAATGGGAGTTACCTAGAACTCCATAGAAGATCTATCCTAAGAATGAGTGTGTTGGAGTACTGTTTGAGGTCGCAGTTTTGGTCTTCGAGAATAGTGTTCTATGTCATCTTTTTTTGAATCCATTTCAGTTGCTTTTGAATCAAATTTAAAGTCAGGCATAAATATATTTTCAGTTTTGGCAAGCTCAACAACAGAAGTAAATTGGTTATCCAATTTGTGTTATTATTTTTCGGAGTTGGATTTGGCGCATTAATAACTTTTGATTGTCGCATCGGATTAGGGGAATGTTCTCTAGCAACCGGTAAAGAAATCTGAACACCTTCTTTACGAGAAGGACATGAAATATTTTTTCGACGTCTAGAAGAACTGTTAGAAAGAGTGTTAGAGCATTCTCCATTAACCAGTTTAGCCTAAATAATTGGGGACAGAGGAGACTATGCACTACTTGCGCAAACGATAAGGGGGTAACTACTTTAGCTGCAGTATGAGAATCTTCAGTTGTCGCAGCTCTCTCAGAAAGAAATTGCTCTATTTGTTCATCCTACTCCACTTGCACCTGTGCAGAAACTGGAAGAGTGGCCGCCTCACAGGTAGTTGCTACCTCACGGACAGCAGGAAGATCTCCCGTAAGATTTAGTAAAAGTGTAGACTTATAAGCTTGAATATTACCCACATTGGGATCCATTTCATCCTGGGCGGCCTGGTTAAAGGAGCCCGTCTTAGAGCTAAAAAAACCCAGCATAACTGGCCTACCATCTTCGGAACCTCAGACAGCAGTAGCATTAGGTGGAAGGGAGTCTTCCGGAGGATGCAAGATTTGTGCATCCTGATCATGACATGTTCCAGCTGGCGCTCGAATCGGCGAGGTAACCCCCTCCTTAGAAGCGGATTTTTTGCACCAAAAATAGCAAGGTATCCACAAACGGCTGGATCCTGCCCGAGCAACTCGGAGTTGCCTGGTGCAGGCGGCGAAATCGCCCGGACGCTGCACCTGATCTGAGTGATCGCCGCTTAAGCCGGGCATCTGTGATTGTGGTTGGTGTACCCTATTTTGGTATTGCGGGTAGGTTGACCGCAGCTACGGGGGTTGAGAATTGTTTAACATCCGAGCATTACTCAGCCATTGTTATAATTAGTCGAACATTGGATCTCACGTTTTGTGGGGGTTCAACATTTGACTAATGAAACTCACGTTAGGGTACTCTTATGTAAATGTTTGTGTTCAGTCGTTGAATATAAAGCAATTGCCACGAAAGTTATGGTCTGATAAGATGGTGTAAATGTAGGGTTTTCCGGCCTAGCTCAGGGGGGTGGTGAGGTAAATTGCTATATCTAGTTAAGTTAAAAAGATGATGTTTTTTTTTAACCTAGATGTCATGCAGGCGGTGGTTGTTTTTTTAGGTGATCGGTAGGATAAGATTTATCCAAAATTTGAGTTATTTTGATCTTTTTTTTTTATTTCTAAAATCAAGTAGAGTATTTTTTTAGTTAACTTACATCATGTTAAGATATTTTTAATAAGAAAAATATTTGGTGCACATCTTCGTAAGAAGATGTACGTAGTGATTGGATATTCAATCACATAATGATATGTACGACACACTACCTTCAAGAATCACTTAATACTAAGTTCGGATAAAAAAATTACTAAGTAAGCTGCTGGATTGGTTTGGGAGGGGGGGGGGTTTCAGGTCTCGCCTAAAAAACAACCATGATATATGAAAGGTTTGCACCTGAACCACTGCCGTGGCTAGTTGAGTAATTTTTTTTACCAGTCAATTGGATATTAAGGTCATGTTTGATAATCAAATAAGTTTTAATAGCCCTTGATAAAAAGAGTTCATTAGCCTTGATAATTGTTCTGTTGTTTTGATAAATTGTATAGTTTATTAGACACTTATCAGTATTTATTAGTGATAAATTCTGATAAATTTAAGTCTCATTTTTTAGTTGATAAAGTTATGTGAACTTATAAGGGGCTCAAAATATCTCAAAGTGGAGATAAATCTCATTAATGATCTTGATGTGATATAAATTGATCTTATTAATAATCTTAATATGACATAAAATTATCATACATTTAATTATGTATAAAAATAAGAAGCGACTATCAAAAATTATCTTATCAATAAATACCTATTTTACTGATAACTTATCTAGCTATCAATCATACCCTAAGGAATTCTCGTCCATGCATTTTTTTTTTTGAAACATTTTATCACTAGATAAAAGATTCAAATTGGACTATGTATTTGGAAAATGCTATTTGCACGCGCGAACATGCAAATGATTTGCACGTCCGCCGCGCCAAACAAACACGCGCGACCGCATGGGCGGACTTGATTTGCACGTCCACAAAGCATTGCTCTATATATTTTGGTTGCCGATGTTGTGGCGATTGATGGGCGTGCATCAGAACCTTTCTAGTTGGCACGTGGACATGGGATGTTGCGTGGGCCGCTTTCAAAGCGTTCCCATGTGCATCCTGCTTTCCTTGCTGTTGTGGGGGAAGCTTGCTTGTTACGGTGGAAATGTAGGGACTAGTATGTAATTTCATAATTACTTTAACGTAGTCAACTTTTAAGTTGAAAGGGCTGATCTGCTGATTTGAGATATCTCGCCTCTCTAGCCTATTTTAAGGCAACATCGATTAACTAATCTGGACTTTGAAACCAATGAATCACCTATCCGACTAGTTAAGGGTCACCCAAGCACCCAATCAATGGGGGCCTATGTGCATCCAGCACAATATTTGAGATAAAATGGAGTCTATTATATTAATTTGAAAAACTATTGCTACTCGTGTACCCAAGCATCTTTTTATTAGTGGAGCGACCGAACCTCACATCTCAATTAAGGTGTGCGAATAGTCGCGCCACACCAATAGAGGGGCACTCGGGCAACACTTGTTATCCGCTCTCACGGATAACATGTGCTACTCTACTTATTTATGTCCGTGAGATATGTTTATGATCGTGCATTTGTAGATTTATGCGGACAAATGTGGAGCCCTATGCACGTGTGCTCGTTTGCATGAATTTGTAGATAATTGTTGCTAGGGACGGATACATAAATTTTGTTCAGTAAAATTACTTAAATTATTTTTTAATATTTATATAAATAATATAAATATATATATTATATATGGGGTGACTCCTCTAAAACAATTCAGTAGAATCATCTCTTATATAAAAATTTCTCAAATCTTCAATTTATATAGTCATTTCAGAAAGAAAAAAATGAGTGGGGTCACGTGACCCCACTCATTACATGTTGGGTTCGTCTATGATTGTTACATGCCAAAGTGGTAGCAAGTATTTCTTTTATATTAGGTAGTTTAAGAAGGAGAAAAATATCATCCATTTCATTTGTTATTAAAATAGATCGAGAATAAATTGAAGATATCTATAAATTTTGAAGATATCTTCATTTTATTCTCAATCTATATCAATACCAAATATGACGCAAGAGTTTAAAAATAGAACCTCAATGATTCTTTTTCCTAGCGTGGTTGCCTTTAGAAGCATTGTTCTATAATAGGCCTTATCCCTGTGTATCCTTGTCCTCACCTCAATTTACTGTTTCACCTGGAAGAAATTCCTTTTTGTTTCTATTAAGCAGGGAGGAGAGCAACGCAATCGATGAGTTCAGGACCACTCTTGTAACTTAGGTGCTGTTTGATAACACTTAACACTTAAATTTTATTTGTCATATATTATCTAAATCTGAAATTTAAAAAGAACTTAATATATATCAGAAATAATTTAAGAGGTGTTTGATAACCACCGTAAACAACATCTTAATTGTAGTATAGTTAGTTAAGATGATACACTTCTAATATATAGGTTTTGCGTTCAAAACCCAGATTGGTCAAAAATATATATTTTTTGAAATTGAGTAATTGGATTCCGACATCGGCCGCCGGAATCCGCCATCAGTGGTCGGTCTCCGACGATTGCCAGATTTCGGCAACGTTCGCTGAAATCCAGCCTCTGGCAAATCCGCTGTCGGCAGTCGATCTCCGGTGATTGCTAGATTGCGGCACAGGCCACCGGAATCCGCCGCCGCCGGCCGGATTCCGACTATCAGCTAACGATATGGAAAAAAAGTGATTATTCTTAGCTTAAAAATTAAGTATTTTTTTAATTTAAGTGATTAATTAAGACACCATTTCAGAAATTTTATTAAACAGTTTGAAATCTTAAAAATTAATCATTTCAAACAATAAACATATATTAAGGGTTATCAAACAGTATCCAATTGGTCAATCTTGTTTGTAAGATGGTCCTCAGCCATGTTGAATCATGTATTTGGTGATTCCTTTCTTTGAAAGAGTTTTTAGTTATTCTTCTTGTACTGCGGTTATGTACCTGGTCTTAATTGATTTTTGAGACAACATAATCGATTATTTTGGTGTGGTGCTGAACACTTGGAAGAATTTTAGTGTTATAGCCACATACAAGGATCTTAATCGATTATGTATATAGAGAAAACATAATCGATTATCTGAGTGAAAACGTAGACAAAATCTCAAACATTTTCATAGTGAGAAAGATAGTCTGTTTAACTCGGTCATTGTGTCTGGTACTTAGAAGTTTTATCTTGTTCAATTAAACAAATCGAACATCGAGAAACCATAATCAATTATTTTACTATAGGTTTTGTAAGAAACAGACTAGTGTCGCAACATTTATGTAACATCTCGGGTTTTCTTGGACGTTTTTGACAGTTTCTTAGCAACGTGACGTATCAACCTATTGCTTTCTAAAGGCGATAGGATGGGTGTCAAATTTTGTTTTAGAATGCGACCCCTTGATGGTCACGTTCTGGCTTTCTGACAGTTGCTCAATTTTTGGTCATTTACGGTAGGAGCAGTTGTGCCACGTGTCAGGATGCATGTGGTGTGAACTCGATGTGTCAGTTGTCGCGATAAGAGTAGCACCCATGCAGAGTGACACGTGTCAGCGCTGACTGACTTTTTGAGGTTGCGACGGTTAGGGTGTTGCGTTATGATCTAGTCGTAACAGTTGAGCTGTCGCGTTCTGAGACCTGAGGCCCATATATGCAAGGCTTGCGGATCTTCCCCTCCCTCCCCCCTTTCTTCCTTTTCTCTCCCTCTCTTCCTCCCTTCTCTCTGAGGAGCAACTTCCTTGGGCTCTTCTCCGACTTGGTGGTGTCCTGACTTGAAGGTAGATCTTGTAACAACCAGAATTTTAAATCCTAAATAAATAGAAATAATAGTAATAATAATAAATTTGTGAAGAGGCTTAATTAAATGTGCACTAATCGATAAGACAATGGATAAAATAGACAACAATCGGTATGGACTGGTCATCAAACGATATAGAATTATGTTATAATAGAATTCGGTAGGAATATAGAGCAATCGATGTTTGCTTTAAGCAACGATGTTAGTTAACAATCGATGTTGATCCACAATTGATGTTTAAGGACAATCGATGTGGGTCTGCAACCGATGTTTTCTTCAGTAATCGATGTTCAAAGGAACAATCGATGTTTAAGTAGCAATCGATGTTGAACAACAATCGATGTTTAAGGACAATCGATGTTGAACAATAATTGATGTTTAAGGATAATCGATGTGCATAACAGCAATCGATGTTAAAGGGCAATTGATATCAAATTGACTGGCCAAGATATAACATTGTCAGTTGAAGTTGGACTTCGGATATGACGAAGTTAAGCTTAGACTGATCACGACCAAAACGAAGTGAACTTCGTATATGACGAAGTGGACTTCGTATATGATGAAGTTCACTTTGTATATAACAAAGTTAAGCTTCGACCGATCACGACCAAAATGAATTGGACTTCGTATATGATGAAATTAGCTTCGACTGAACAAGACCAAATTGTGCATGATGAAGTGGACTTCGTATATGATGAAGTTAAACTTCGACTGATCACGACCAAAACAAAGTGAACTTCGTATATGACGAAGTTAGACTTCGGATATGATGAAGTTAAACTTCGACTGACCATGATCAAATTGTGCATGACTGCGTATATGACGAAGTTATCGGTTATCTTCTAGACTATGAAAAATAATTATATACCCAATAATAAAGGGGCTTGGTTAAGATAAACATAGAAAGTATGGATCCTAATCGTGATCGAATCTAATAGGGGATTCCGAATTTGCTCCCAAGAACTAACCCAAGTAGGAACGGACCTGTTACGGAAACAAATTCTATGGAAGTTCTGGAACATAATAGGACTCTTACCAGGAGTTTAGGAAACTACAAACTCGGAAGTTTGCGCCATCACAATGCTATAAAATCATCATAAGATCCCCATAGCCAACCCTAGACTTCTTTTTGCTGCCGAACGTGGGAGGAATTTCCTATAGCAAGGAGGAAGAACGAGTAGCAGGGTTTTGAGGATTCTTCATCCCTTAGCATCTGTTTCGACTTGTAAAAATCCTATGCGAGAAACGACCAAAGGTAGGTCTTCTCGGGCATAAACGTAATATAGAGACTATCATCTGAAGAAAAAAAACCTTTTCAGTGTGTTCTTATATATATGATAGCTTTTCCCTGATTATCGCCGCTCATACAAAAGTCTCAAGTTGTTTTTGAACCTTGTGCATGATCTGGACTTCTTTATTTCCTATATTTCATGAGGCTGGATCAAGCCCAAGCCATAGATCTACGTACCTTCCATTTCCAGCAACTGTTGTCTTTCGTTTGTAGCTTCGTCCCAAGAACCCTAGATATGGAGTTATGGATTAAGCTAGTAAGTTTACGTCCGTACTTTAAAAACCATCAACCCATACTAAAAACTTCAGCTACGTGAATATGATTCTAACGTTCCTTAGGGAAGTTACTGATCATACTCTTGTGATTATGTTTTCTTGACCTTATGTTCCACCCACTGCTATAGAGGAAATAAAAAGAAGAAATAACATCTTGCCATAATATATACCATAACCTGTTTGGGTTGTATGGGTCTATAGGGTAAGACTTTTTCCATGGTTTTCACGATCTCCTGACTGTTCTGTTAGGAACTACCCATATCGAATAGGTTTTCTAATTACCAATTAGATGACCTTCTTCGCGTTGTCTTGGTGAAAATATCTAAAGACTATGGAACTTATAGGCTAGTCTATATGCTATCCAGATTGATCTCTTGACCTATTGTCATAATTTTGAACTCCATAAAAGATGTTGTCCTTGTTACTGTGAGCTTGTTCTTGGAAATCTGTGGCAATAATATGTATATGAGTTTGATCGGCATAACGTGGGAGTTTGGTCCTGTAATGCCCCGAAAATTTTACTTGTTAGGAGAATATAAGTAATTTAGTTATTGTACATTAGTATGGTCATTAAATTGAAATAATTAGAATGTGAGTTTAATTAATGGTAACATACGTTACTCCAGTGTCGTACACAGAGGTGTGAGCTTCCACAGGGCGACACCGGAAAACGACAACGAAATAAAAATCCGAGAACACCATAATTTTCAGAAAAATGTGGATATCTCATAAATGTAAATATCCGAATTTTTCGGCATACGGACTTTAAGGATAAGCCGACGCGACTATTTTTCGGGTGATTTTTCACTCTGTGTAAAATAAATTCTAAAAATTAAATAAAAATCACCATAATTTATAAAACCATTACATTAGCTTATGGATAAAATTTCAAGACAAATGGACACCATTTGAACATGTTTACATGTCGATTATTGAATCAGCTGATTTAGGGGACAATTACGGGATGAATTTTTGGGTGAATTACGTGTCAGGCTCTACAAAGGCCAGCACGCATGGGGGAGTTTAACACATGGTTAATTGAGGTGTTAGGCTATGATGGGTGCATGTAAAACGTGTCCCCAGTAAAACCCAAGAGGTTTTACTGCGGGCACCTACATGGCCGCGTGTCCGGCATGCAAGGGAAGGGTGAGTTTATAAAAGCCTTCCCTCACCTTCGTGGGAGCCTTTCTTCTCCTCCACTGCCGTTGCACTTGCTAGCATCAGTTGTGAGTGCTGCCTTAGCTCTGGTTGCTGTGAGGAAGCCGTTGCTGCTGCTGCAGGAGCTGCTATCTCCACTGCATGTGTGTGGGTGCTTCAAGGAGCAACAGTGGGTGGTTGTTGTGAGCACCTGGGGTTTCGTCTCTATCTTTTAGTTGGGGGTTCTCTCAAGAAAGACTCCATCTCCTTCAAGCTAGGTAGGATTCATTCCCTCCTTTCTCACTCCTGTCTTTTATACATGCTAAAGAGGCTCCTGTTTAAGTGTTTAAGTTCACCGGTTCCTCCTCCGGTTGTTGTAAATTTTATGTGGGGAAGAAGAAGAGTCTTGTTCTATTCCTTCTTCTTCCATCCTTAGTTCTGGAATCTTATTTTGAAGTCAAACATCTTTAATGCAGTGAGTTTGTTCCCTGTTTAAAGGTGTATATCTTCCAATTTCAGATTTGAGTTCTTAAGTACTCCTGGAATTGAGTGTCCATATTGTAAGATTTTCTCTATTCTCTTTCCTTCTTTATTAGAATCTCCAAGTATGAGTGTATACTATATCCACATCTTGATTTGTGTTCTGAAAAGATCAATAAGTTTGCTCTTTTTTCCATTGTGTTCATACTTTAACTAATGCTCATGTTTTGGGCAAAATATACTTGTGAAGAAATTCTTGTTAGATGCAAGGAAAAAATCTCTTAGAAGGATTGTATATACTTTAATCTTTATTTCATAAGTATTTCATACCATCCATGTTGTAGAAATCTTCTTCTTTCTCTTCTTCCTTTGTTCTGACTGTTTGCTGGAAACCAACACTAGTGTCGACACTACCCCTGGACTGTTCTGACTGTTTGCTGGAAACCAGCACTAGTGTCGACACTACCCCTGGACTGTGTCGACACTACTCCTGGACTGTTCTGACTGTTTGCTGGAAACCAGCACTAGTGTCGACACTACCCCTGGACTGTGTCAACACCACAGTGAACCGTGTTGACACCACAGTGACTTGTGTTGACATAGCAGTAACTTGTCTATCCAGTAGTGTCAACTTGTCTTCAGTACAACAAGTACCAATGTGAGGGATCATTCTTTTAGCCATGGATTATTCCTAAATATCCCAAATTTGCTTGTTCCTTCATGGCTACCACCTTTTGGAATCATTGGTATTAATCTTTAAACCTTTGTTTCATGTAAAATCTTGAATACCTGTGTACTCCAATTGAACCATTACAAGAGTGAGTGTGTTATGATGACAAAGTTGTGGGTCTTTAGACTCAATGAGAAATTATGCCTGGGCAAATAAGGCTGGTTCAGTCCTGGGAGGAGCACCCGAATTCGTTAGTGGCCGCGCGGGAACGATAAGGACAAGTGGATGTTGGCATACATCATTTCATGCTTGATTGGTCATCATATCATACATGTGTGTGTAAATGGGTATCTGAATCAGAACTTAAGTGTTATCTTGAATGCGTGATTATGCTTCTACATTTCCATTATTCTACATGTATTAATCAGTGGACACGTTTGTCCCTCCATTTCATACTCAACATTAGCAATGTTCAGATTCTTGTCCTGTGATTATATACTTGAGTCATTTTGTTTAAAGGAATTGAATTCTACTGGGCTATTTAGCTCATTCCTCCTACCTTTTTCAGGTGATCAAGATGGGAATGAAGTCTAAGGGGGATATATGTGTGCTGAGTGGACTACCCGTCGTCCAGCGAGTCGTTATCTTTTATTTCTCTTATAGTTAGTTGGAATGTAATAATGTTACATTTTACTTTTATCTGCTCCTCATTTAGACTATAGTGAGGAGTATCATGTAAAAGCTTCCGCTAAAAGAGTTGTGTATAAATAAACTTTTGTGTTAATTCTCGTGCTTAATATCTGTCGTTTTTAGTAAATAGATTTTTACTAGGATGTGACAGGTCCAATAACCAATGCCTATGCAAATAAGGGCCCTGACTGGTCCTGGGGAGGAGCGCCCCAACGTACTTATTAATCGCGGGAGTATGGACTTATGGTGTGTGGCATGACACTGATATGTGTGCAAGATTGTGTGAATGTGCCTTCATTTGATATGATACGTTTGATCATGTGAATATGTGTTATTTGTGTGAATATGGCCAGATCTTGTTCATTCGATACGTACTTGTTCTTGAGTTCCTTTTCAATGCTTATGAGAGTATCTGATTCGTTATAAATTTCTGTGGAGTGTCCTACTCCAATTCGTCAATTATTCTTGTTGGTAATATCATGCATACTTTTGTCTTTCACATTGTAATAATCCTGCTTCTTACAAAGTGTTAACTACTTATATCATTATTTGCACCATGAGATATAAATCCTACTGGGCGTTAGCGCGCTCATACTTGTTTTCCTAAACCTTTTCAGGTAGTGACAATGAGCCTGTGGAAACGGAAGGGGAAGGGCAAGAGTGAAGAGCATCCCTATTATCATGAAACCATAGTCTAAAGTTTAACTGTTCGAAGTAGCGTCTGTCTTAGTTTACTTTTCATTGAGAATATCATGTGATTTGTATAACGGGCCCTATGGTTGACTCTGGTGTTTATTGGGATGTAACAAGAAGATGTTAATTGAAATTATTTTGAGATTTAATTAATGTGGTTGTCATATCCAAGATATACATATTGTTCTGCTTATGATTCGAATATAACTGCACCTTCCGAAATTTCCACATCGGGGCATGACAGATCTCCCCCGCTTGTAGGTGACTTCGGCGTAGATCTTCGAGCAAGGAGGAGGTGGCCACTCACATAAGAAGACCCTAACGGGTTGGTTCTACTATTTGAGATAGGGAGCCCAACTCTCCCCTTAGTTATAACATGCCTTAGGGCCATTCCCCACCTTGTAGAAGCCTTGTAGTTTTGGTTTCATGCTTTCTCATGTTGTGCATGTGGGTTGGGGTATGTGTGGTACCCCATAAAATTCACTAATTTAAAAATATAGATAAATTAAAATTTTATCAATTAATAAATTCAAACTAGTTAAAAAGGTACGCATCATTATTACATGTGTATAAACCCATGTAAAAATTTCGTAAAATAATCATTCACCTTGACCCATCAAGAAATTTGGGCATAGAAAAATCATTTGGACTAAGTTTAAGAATTTATGCGACTTATTATTGTAATTAAGGAATAAGTTGGAGTACCCATTATTTTATGAGCCATGGTGGATTATAAATTAAAATAAACATGTGGGTCGACTTTAAATAATATGGGTTGTAGCCCATTATGATAATTGGATCAATGGACAATGTTGGCCCATGAATAACTTCTCTAATGAAAGGATAATTAAAACCCATTAAGTAAATTAAGTATATGGATTGTACAATTAAGCCATACATAAGTTATTGGGCCAAAAGTAAGAGCCCAAATGATGAAGGTTAGAAATATTGGGATAAATAATATTAAATTAAATTAAAATAAGAAACTAATTGAATAAATATGATAAATAGATTTAAATTAGAATAAAGGGTGAATAAATAGAATTAAACTAAAACTCATTAAGGTAAATTAGTAGATGGGTTATACTAATGGTCCACACAAGAAGTAATGGGCCAAAAAGCCAAGAGTCCATCTTTGGATGGGAAGTAATTAAGCTAAATTCGTACCAAAAAATAGTAATAAATAGAAAAGGGTAAGATAGAGACTAAATGTGATGTAATTATCCTAAATAGGAGTTCTCATCCCATCCTAACCCATTACCCACGAAATTAAAACTCTCCTCCATCCTATTAGGTAGATAAAGGAGAGAAATGGGGAGATAATTATAGAAATTTGGAGTTTAATAGAAAGAAGGAGTTTTAGGAGGGTAGGACTCTATTAGCAACCCAATACAACCCTAATTCGTCTCTACCAAGCCTCATTTCGTTGCTGGGGCTCTGGAGAACGAAGAGAGAAGGCTGAGGACGAGGAGCAAGGAGAGGAAGGGCTTGGAACAAGAGGATCTCACCTTCTACTTCGTCCAAAACTCTAGGATTTCTTTACAGTGCAAAAAGGTAGGCAATCTCTCAAGCTCAATCTAATTAAACTCGACTCTAGGTAGATCTTGATCCCCTCTATCAAAGTCCAATGATTTCCCTATTTTTCGTTGCTCCATAAGGGAGTATTAAATACCCTAAACTATGTCATCTCCATGTACCCGAACCTACATATTTGTTTTCAATCCATGCGTGTACTTGATCCCATACCATGCAATTATTCTCATAAATACTATATGATGTTAGCTTTCAAACGCCCCTATTTTCCCTAATTTCCCTCGAGCATCTTTTGCTAATTAAATCGTTGACCATGACTGTGTATGTTTTAGGTCACCGAAATATAACCTAATTAAAGCATGCCTAAACCATGTCTATTTTCTAATTATTCATGCCTAATGATAGATTTACGTGTCTACTTTCATTTAAAACTAGTTTCATAATTTTTGGATCATCGTGCAATTTTATATCGATTTTTGAAGTGTACTATACCATGCATGGGAGGGAAGGACCAAACCCAAAAAGGGTTGATCCCCTTTTCTGGGTCGGGCCGCCCCTCTGAAATCGCGACGGCCCGACCCGTCGCAATATTAGAGGGGTCGCGACCGGCCGGTCTGTCGTGTTATAAACGTGACGGCCTGCATCGTCGCAGTTTCCTTCCGGACCGCGCTAGCCCGGCCGGTTCAGCTGAACGCGGCCGGACCGCCCGTCGCGACTTGAAACGCGACGAGTACCCCCGTCGCGATTTCAACATTTCAGCCAGAACCTATAATTGCTCACATACCCCTGTTCTTTATGCCATTTAACCCCTAGTTAACCCCAATCATGCACTATTATGAACAGTAGCAATCCGATTATTAATAATTGGTATTAATTACATGAAATTCCTTAATTAAAAGCCATGTGCACGATTATTCATACTCTCATGATTTATTTACACTTGCACACACTTAACATTAATGGTTGCCATGAGACCTTATAAAATTTACTTAATAATATATCCGGTAATTAAGTGTAAATATTCACTTAATCTCTCAATTATTTAAATGACACTTGTCTTGTTTCATTCGCGCGCTTTGTACACCGATATCGTGTCCCTCTGCCTTCGAGCACTCGAGGCAAGACGGACAACGTTTCGTTACACACTTTTCTTGGCATAGACCACCTCTCCGTTGGGAATACTCCCGACTGGACCAGGGACTCCTTGTCAAGGCCTCCATATGTCTCATTGGCTTTGGCGCACGTCTATTGCCGACGAGCTGGTTGTACCCTTAAAACCCGTTACACCCTTAGGGATCAACATGATCCAAACGGCCTTAGTGTGTTCATTCTTACCTTGGGATCATGCCGGATCATCTAGCATGTGTTCATAGCACGACTAATGGGCGATTGTGACTTCTACCTGATTGCCGGCACCCGACCTAGTGCTGTGCAACTGTGACTATTGTCTGTTTATCGTTGTTTTACGATTGCGTCCATGTTCTCATCTACTATCTCTTAACTCTCATCTGTTCACTTTCTCTCTACACTCTCATCTATTCGTCTATTACTCTCATCACTTCTTGGTACTCTATTTGGCCATACAATTGATTGTCTAAGATAACAAACATAACTATGGCAATAGGGCCCAATTTGGTCCTGGGGAGAGCGCCCGAAGAGTGCCATTTCCTCACGAGGGTCAACATGATCAGGGTGTGTACGACATGCACTCAGCGCCATTTAAAACAATCACAATTTAATCTATGTCAGTCAATATATCAATCACTATACTATCGTTCTCTGGGTTGACAAGATGCTCGACCAGATGTGCTATCTCTACAAGTGCACTTTTGTGCAATCATATACACTATTTTGTTACATGGCCAATCCTTTATCATGTTAGTTTTGCAATATTCTTTTTGGATGTTTTATCGTTCTCTTGCTATCATGTGCTATTACTCTCTTGACTATACTTGACCGTTCTATCTAGTTATCCTCCTTTACAAGACATTAATCACTTAAAACATGCATGTTTACATGAGATATTAAGTTCTACTGAGCATTATCGCTCACCCTGCGCTATTTTTGTATGTGTTTCAGATAAGTCGGATGATGACCCTACACACACCAACGGGAATGGATGGGAGTGATGAGCGACCTGGAGTCTTAGTGATGGAGTGACTTTAGTACCTTAAATTTTAGTTAGATATTTGCTTAGTTATCTTTTCCAATGTAATGATGTCTTTGAGCCCTATGTTTTGGCTCAGAATTAGTGGTTGTAATAGTTTAGGTGATTTATTAATAAAATAAGGAGTTTATTGCAATTATTATTTATTAGTTGCTCTGATTATTTACGATTGTATGCGTAATTTACATTACCATACACCTTGCTCACGTTCCCCTGATTTATTCCGCTGCTAAATTGGAGGGGCATGACAGTGTGAGTCCATGATCTTACATGGTGAGCTTTGCATGAGTGTGATTAGTTTTCCTTGCCATGCATGGATGTGAATAGGGGTGGTTTGAGCTTCTACCATGTTGGTTTACCGTTCTTCATGCTTCTTCCCCCGAATTTGTGGTGTGTTGATATTTTGAGGGTGTTTTTGAGGGCTAGACCATAACATCTAGTCCTCAAATTGAGGTTGCGACACGTTGGTGGTCGCATCCTTCTTTGCGACACTCACCCCGTCACTTTCTCCTTCTTATGGTCATAATGGTCATACTGTTGTGTCCTGGTAGCGACAATGTGGGCGTCGCCTCCTGCTCTAGAATGTGCCAGGTTGGGTGTCGCCTTGTGGTAGCGATAGTCTATGTGTGGCCTTCTCTGTGGTCGTGTCAGGGTTATTATCGCCTTCTCAGATAAAAAGCTGGTCATTCTGTTCAGAGTCGTACTTCCTCCGAGTTTTGTGTTTCTCTATTCTTGTGGCACTTGTGTTGTCCCTAACACAGTACTACACTAGTTGGTTTGCTCGATGCTCGACACTTGAGGGCTTGTCCCATTGTGTAGGTTGTTACCATTTCCCGAGACCCTCATCCTCGTGAGCCTATGGAGGGAGTACTCCAAGTATGAGCATGCTCGAGTTCAAGTCTCTGAGCTGAGGGGAAAATAGTGTGAACAACAACATTGAGTCGTTTATAGAGCTCTTGTGATTGGTTTGGGATGCCGAGGTGGTCTGGGGTTCTTCTTCTAGTACAGACCAGTTAGTTCTTTCTCACTGCCTCACTCTACATTGTATCAAAACCATCTAGAGGGGCCAGGTGTGGGACCATAGTCCAGATAGACTACAACAGTTGTTGTGGTTCTTTGAGTTCTACGGCCTTACTCCGACGGGAGGATGGGAGGCCTGAATGTGTGGTCGATGCATGGTAAGACACTGGTGGCACTCCTGACTAGTTGACTAGTGATAGTCAGTTTTCGTGGCTAGTGTTGTAGTCCATATAGACTCACCTCTGTTTGTGTTTGCAGCTGAGTAGTCACAGTCCTTTGTTTACATGAGGTTTTCGGCTATGTAGGGTTTTCCGACCAGTAGTCATATAGTAGCCCTTTCCTTCTGCACTTTCTTTTCATAGAATAGATTGTTATTACTGCTATATATATATATATATATATATATATATATATATATGATTGGTGGTCCCTACTGGGCTTATTTGTGAAGCTCACTCCCTTCTTTTCCAAAGTGAGACTTAACAGCAGCAGTAGGTTGCGCGGCGGGCAGAGGAAGCGGGGCCGTATTAGCTGGCTTTGCTCTTAGTAGTGTCCCCTTCATTCCTTAGCACTTCACCCTCGGGGTATGACCCTTAAGGGTTCTGTCTTTCCCCTTTTACTTGTACTCTTGTGTTTGGGACTTGTACCAAACTTGTACTACATATTTTGTGTTTATTTTCACTTACACGTACATTCCTTTACATATCCTGTTAGACTGCTCTTGTAACCCTTTCGGGTCCTCGGATCTGTGGGTGGCAACGTCGAAGATCGGGTCCTCGGCCAGAGCTGAGAGTCAGGTTTTCAGCACCGTTACAACTTCACTATGAACCTAGTCAATTATTGAATCCGAGTGAAAATCATATAATTGACTATAAGTATGTAGTATCTAGTATTGAGGACTTAGAAAATTTCTCTCCCACATAATGATGTACTTGATCGATTTTCATGGGTCACCTAATTGATACCATAGCTACGTGAAGTACTTAGAAACTTTCATGGCCATCTCAGCACGGTACATAATCGATTTAAATCATGCAAAGCAAGTCGGCTCATACAACAATCATTCAACCATGCAATCATTAAAGATATTCAATAATGAGTATGATGACTATTTTGTTAATACTTTTAGGATATAAAATTAATATTTTGTTAATCACTCAAAACATAGAGTGATTAGGGAAATTGTAGTGTAACTTGCAACAATGTTGGCCTTTCAATCCATGTAGCAGTCACAATCTAAGACTTTCACATGATTCCTTGCACGAACGTGAATTCACACAATGGATCAGGCTTATGTTTGGTTTGTTCTTATGGGTCACCATGGGCCGACCTACTATATTGGGTCGGTGAGGCTATTGGGCTCGAGTTGTATTGAGATTGACTGACCAAGGGGGCCCACATCATGATCCATTCACTCTGGAGTCCATGTTCGGAGTAAGGTCCCCACCTGGCTGAGATGCTCCAAAGTTTGCCAGAAGTCGACAACTGCACTGCCAACAAGGTACTTGGGCATGATGGGTCAATTTGATCCTATGCATTGGCTTGTCATGTCAGGGCCAATGTTGATGCCACCCCACGTCTATACTAGGGAAGTGCCTAGGGGCGAGCACCACTGAATGGGCTCACGATGGGCCCTGTAGTCCTTGTAGAACTACAATACTTTGTCTTATCACGACATTCTAGATCTAGGGCTTGTCCTTGATCTCCATCAGGATTTGAGAAGAAGGGACTATGAAGGTCGGTGTCGGGGGCCATCCCTGATGAGGGTGGTTGTGCCGATCATCCCTCCTCATCTTCTTCTCATCTCGAGGATAGTAGTCGGTTGATTTTATCTTTTCTTCAATTGGCATAGGAGGAGTGTGTATATTCATGATGGCCTCTTAGTTGGAATACTAGTTGGCCTTGTTCATGAGGTAGGCGAAGGCCACATATGGCTTTTTGTCAAGGAGCCTCGAACGTCAAGGTCAGTTGTATCTCCCATCAGCACCGAGATGGCAGTGGCAAGTTGTTCGCTTGAGACAGGGGGGGGTGCAAGTTGTCATGTGAGGGCCCTGTCCAACTCAGGGAGGGCTACCAACCCTCAAACAACTTCTCTGAGCTCTGCCATCTGTTATGATAGGGAGTGGAACAGGTCTAGAAAAACCAGGGAGTGGGAGTTCTGGACCTTGGTGGTTACCTCTACTTCCTGAGGGTTAGTATCCTTTGATTGGATGATTCCCTTGCTTCTAGTAGAAGCCACATTAGACTCTTAGTTCCCATAGATGACAATAGTGATGAAGCTAGTCCGAGAACCTACAAAGCCCAAGAGGATCCAACTTTGAGGATCTAAAGTTGAGTGCTCATTGAAGATGGAAAACAAAGTTGTTGTTGTCAGGCCGACATTGACCTAGGCCTGTAAGAAGTCAATCCCATGATAGACTTCTCAGGATCAACACTCTACCACTCAAGTTAGAAGTCAACCTTTGGAAAGAAGCAAAGGGAATTTAGAGAGAGAGAGAGAGAGGGAGAGAGGGAGGGAGAGAAAGTTGAGACTAGTGCCGAGAGGTCTCACCAATCTGTCCCCATTACCTATAACTATAATGTTGTTTTCATAGGACGAGAGGAGAGGACAGGAGGTGTGGACTCCACTCTAAGATTTATAGGAGGAGTTGTCATATTTCCCCTAGGATGTGCATTGATTACCGCTGATCATGTGTTGCCGCTAATCGTGTGTTGATTGTCGCTAATCGTGTGTTGATCTCTGTTCATTCTGTGTTGGCCTTCAATCTGCATAGTTCTCATGATTTGGACCTTTCGCTATGATTTCTTATGTAGATGTGGGTGTGTGACAACAACTTAAGCATGCATCCAATCTGCTCTTTGGGATTGCCATGGGTTGACCTGCTATATTGGGCCGATGTGGCTATTGGGCCCAGGTTGGGCTAAGATTGATCAACCACTGGGGATCATAAAAAACTATGAGAAGTAATACAATAAATATTTCTTTTTGTGAAGAGCAAAACTCTCGATAGCCCTATGTAAAAGTGGGACAAAACTAATCGGAGATTAACCCTATACTTGAACCTTTAGTACAAGTGGGTGATGTGCACACTGCATGTGGTTGGCCAATCAGTAAGTGGATGCTTTGTAATGCTCTCTTGCACTTAGTATTTTTTATTGAAAAATGCTTACTTCAAAAATTAATGGATAAGACTGATGGCGACAGATAGCAATATGGCAACAATAAAAAGAAGACGATGTGACATTCAGGTGAATGTGACATAGGATGTATTAGGGCTGCCAATAGATATCCGATTTCCGACTTTCCGATCCGTTTCCGACCTTTCCGTATCCGTTTTTCCGTTTTCGATTATTTTCCAATTTTCCGTTTCCGTTTCCGATAAGATATATTTTGTATTTTATTTACAAAATATATACTCTTAAAATTTTATTTCTTAATATTAAAAAACATTAGACTAAGTTTTTAGCTTCTCTTTAATTTGTAAATAGAATATAATTAACTTATCTCTCTCGTAGTATGTATTGTACATATTATTATCAAAGACATCTCTTTTACCATTACTTTTAATACTATATACATCTACCATTTGATCGTACAAAATGTTTCCGATTAGTTTTCGTTTCCGACCCATTTCCGATTTCCTTATAGGAAATGGATGCGGAAAGTACCATTTCCGATTCCGACTCCGACCCGTTGGCAGCCCTAGAATGTATGGATTAGCTTCTACCAATCGTAGATGGAAAATTGTTACCTCTCGTCCCCTCTCAGGATTGGTTGTGCATGTCCCGATGGGGGGGGGGGGGGGAGGGGGCAAGAGCAGGGGGATAGCAACGCCATCCGCATGGTGAATGACTCATCTTAGATATGTAGTAAACATTTCTCCTTCCACATAGCATGCATGGATGGGCTTCTGCCAATGTCAATATGTCTCCTTCCTAGCTAGCTAGCTTAGAGACTAAATTATTAAAAACAGTTGTGGAATTGCAAAGGATAGGTAAAAAATCAGATCTCCTTGGTACCAGCTCGATACCAAGACTTGCAAAAAGAAAGATTAGCGAGAGCCAGCCTCACAATATGAGACTAGAAGAAGGCCTTTGATACTTAAGTCAGTCCAAAAATTTCAACTTTGGTTAACGATTGGGTGAAAAGTCTATTTTGTTTACCCATTAAGGGAAGTCCAAGCATCATTTAATTAAAATCTTCAATATAGGACTAATGAATCTATGTAAGCTGAACAAAATGTGGCATCTTAGTATTCGTCCATGTTTGATAGGCCATTGCATGTGATGTCTTTCAATCCTTGCCACTTAAACTGAATGCCTATTGGGAGTTAATGACCCAAAATTGCAACGGACGAATATGTTCTCTGACCATCATCATTATTATTATTATTAGAGTCTTATCTCATTATTTGAGGTCGAATACATAAATTCAATTTCGCCAAAAATCTCTAAGATATGTGTGAGTATATTCTCTGATCAAATAACTAAAAAGTTATGCACCAAATCAATGGTCTAATGGTTAACCCTTCATGTACATCAAATTATAAGGTGATGGGTTCAAATCCCACAAAAAAATAGATTTATAAGATATTTCTAAAAGGTGATGCAGTTAGACTACTTTTCCAAAAAAAAAGTGTGCATGATCATTTGGAATTTTTCTACATCAGACATTTTGGAGTAAAACATGGTGTCATACGATTTTCTTGCCACTCTCATTTTATAAATTCAAATGGAGGAAGCAAGAGTAACATAAGTTTGATGCTCTTGAACATAGGAGCTTCCCCAAACTTGCGATTATTTTTTCCCGCCATCTGATTTTCAAATTAGTCGATAGGAAAAAAAAAAGATATATAGTGTAAATAATAGCTTTCAAGTATCATCGGCTGCTATGTTTTCTAGTTCATAGTCTTGTATTGAGCTCCTTTGAGACGGTGGATATGATGCAGTCGATTATCTATTCACACATATCTTAGATGAATTTTTTATGCCGTTATGGTCTTCTGTTTCTATGTCCATGCATATCATGTTTATTTTCTCCATGTATTATGTAATCAACTTTCATTAATATAATAGTAATATATATACATACATATGTATTCTAACAATCTTATGGATTATAATTGACCTTTTTTTTTCTATGAAACGGGGAGTTTGCGAAGAATCTCCAGTAAAATGAGTACATCAAAGCAATTTCCATAATCATGAACATTCCGGTAAGTGAGGGTGATGAGTACCTATGCATATTAAAAAAGCACGGAAAGTATGAAGCTTTGGGCCTAAGCAACACGTTTCCCATCTTGGGGGTACAGAAATAGGGGCGTTCACGGTTCGGTTCGATTTTCTCTATTTTTTGGAGAAAATTGAACCGAACCGAAGTCATTGTTTGAACCGAACCGACCCGAATTCTGATATTTTTGGGTATTTTTTCTGGTTTTTCTGGCAATGACCAGCAAAAACCATGTAAAAAAGGACATTTTGTGATGGTCGCGATTATCGAACTCGCGACCACCACGCACGCGGAGGGCGCACGACGCCGCCCTCTGTTGCGCTACCTTTTTTGTATATTTTTATTATTTATATAATTATATATAATTATTTGGTTCATTTCGATTTCTCAACCTGAAACCGAATCGAACCGCCCAGCCCATGAAACCGAACCAAATCGAACCGAACCGGTCGGTTCGGTTCGATTTTTCGATTTGGACCATATTCTGTACAGTCCTATACAGAAATAGACTGAAAATTTGAACGTGGGCTTAGTTTCTCTTTTTCTAAAAAAAAATAATTCCGAAGAATTGTCGAAAATGGGTCCTAAAGAATGTCTTTGTTTAATCCTATTTCACACATGCGATTATTTTTTTTAAAAAAATTGTCCAATTATTCACATCACGAGTATCTCAATTTAGTCACCGTATGACACATTAAAGAAGATTTAAGGGCACTGCTGCCGCATGTGTTACACGATTTACTTAAGTTTCACCCACTGACATGTCGACCATATGCGCGCATGAACAAAATATCTTGGAATATTTGTTTAAGGATGGCCAATGACTAATAAAATGTAATATTTATCTTTTTTACGGTAACTATTTATCACAACATCTCTTTCTAAAGATTATTGTCTGGCACCCATTGTCTGCGTAAAAAGGCAAATAGGCATGATAAAAAATTAATAAATACACTAACACTTGTTAATGGGTTGCATGAGTGTTGTTGGATCATCGCGGCCGCCTCTCATTAGTCGTTGTCAACAGTGTTCACAAATAATTTATTTATAATAATAAATTATTTATTTATGAACACTAATTTATTATTTATGTTCACAGATAATTGTCACAAATATTTACAAATAAATTATTTATGATCACAAATAAAATTATTGTTCACAAATAATCTATTTGTAATCACAGATAATTTATTTGTGAACACTAACTTGTTATCTATGTTCATAGATAATAGTTACAAATAGTAAAATATATTCACAAATAATCAGTTAGTGTTCACAAAAATCTATTTGTAAATACTAATTTGCTATTTGTATCGATACATAATAGTTACAAATAAAAAGATAGTGTTCACAAATAACCGAAGGTCACCAATGGTGATCGTCGACGACTACTACTGGTCATCAATTGGTGTTAGCAATCACTGTCGATGATTATTGGCGATCGCCGCCGATTGCCAGAGGTTGCTAATCTTCGGTCGATCGCCGCCACTCCAAGCCGCCCTCTTCCCTACTGGCACCTAGGCGCTCGCATGGCATGCCATGTAGGCGCCCCAATAATAATCATTTTTCATCTTAAATGTTTAAATGAACATGTATGCACTATGAACGAATAAGCTTGAGAAAAATTAAAATTTATAAATTTAACTAATCATGTAATGCAAATATACAACAAAAAGTTAGACTTGATTACTAACTAAGTTGAACTCAATAGATAAAATACTCAACCCGTACAAGTGAACCAATCCCAAGTGAGTTTGCAAATATACAACACAGGTTAATGCGCAACATATAATTACTCATCTTGATTTAAAAACTTTTATTATGACCCCCTTCGTTCATTTAACTTTGCATGGACTGCCTTTAGCTAATGTCTTATTATTTGTTAATTCTAATTTCAACTAACTCATCATATGCGCATATACGGTTTTGATGGTTTTATCCAGAAATAATTATTAGACGCATTCTTATTATTAAGGTTCGTACCATCTTTGGCACATTTTTAAATTGTGTATGATCTTTGGCACATTTTTAAATTGTGTATGATCATATCAATTTACAGTGGGGCTTGTGAAGGAAGGTTAATGACTTCTGTTCAAATTAAGTTTATCTGAAAATGGATTTAGAGAAATAACATGAGTTTACAGTGGGGGGAAAAATTCCTCTTCTTGCCAAAAGAAAATAGTAAATAAAAGATTGAGGAACATTTTATCAATCATACTAAAAAATATTTGATATCTCAATAAAAAGCCCAAGAAATTTATAAAAAGAACAAATACGTGCATCCAAAGGATACTTACAACAGTAGGCATTTTTTATATTTAGACTTGCATTGACAACCGGATAGGTCTCCCCCCCCCTCATTTGATCCAAAGGGTCCTTATATTTATAGTGCAGCCATAAAGATATTGAGGTAGACTTTCATATCAAATAAAATTTTTATTTGCATAGTTTTTCCATCTAAATTATCAAACCATTTTTTTAACTTATCCATACAAATAAATTCCAATCCAAGATATCTATTCAATTATCAAATCGGACCTTAAAACTCAATTCTTCTTGTAAACTATGGTAATTGGTAGGCGTCAACTCGATTGATGACCACCTAAAATTAAAGATAATATTCTGAAATGTTTTCATTCCTATAAAGCTTTGATGAGCTGGGTTTATACCCCTACAATCATCATGTAAGATAGCAACAAAACTGCCACTTTCATCTGAAACAAAAACGTGAAGTGTTAGGAAGTGAAGTGTCGATTTGATTGTTTCATCACTAGTTGGTATCATCAACACTTCATGAGTAGTGTCATTTTCTATTGCCAATATTAACGAGGTATAACCTCAAAAAAAAATGTGGCATTTCATAAGTTCAGTAGATTCATCGAATGCCCTTCAAATTGATAACCCTGAAATATCACTTCAAGACATATACACATGCATGTGATTTATGTGAATTTGCTTTTTAATCATTATTCATGCATTATTACAAAATTGTGCAAAAAAATATTTGTCATAGTGTAATTACCTCCATCTTGAATATATACATTTTTTCTATGACATTGATGAAGCCAATCTCGAACTTGCAAAGATCGTTGCGGGTTGATTTTGGATGTTAGAGATAGAGTGTTTGGATTTGAGAGGGAGGAGAAGCTGAAACAGTCGATGTCGGTGCCAATGTCACTCCGATCTACAATAAATCAAGTCTGAAAAGAAATTTCAAAATCAACCTTCCGACATTCAAGTCTGATGTTGGATTTGAGATGGGGATCTATAAGAACTTATGTATGAGAGAGAGAGAGAGAGAAAGTAGGTAAGCAAGTTTGGTTGAGATATCTGAATAGTACCTAGAACTTGAACACCTTTTACCTGAGGCAATAACTATTTTTATAGATTGAGAAGTGGAAGAAAGTTGGACTCTTTGTGTTGGATGGTCTCTAAAAAGCCTTGTCTATATGACCTCTCATTCGGAGCTTCTAGAAGTCGATGTGCAACCTTTGCTAGATGAAGATGGAGTTAGGACGAGTTATTTGTCTCCAAAGATCTTGAATTAGTTGGAGCTAGACTCTAGACGTTGAAGTGGGTCCGAGTCGTAGGCAGTATTGACTTGAGCTGCCTTTCCTCCAAATTGATGTCAGAAGCAGGGCCGAAGACGGGTTGACGTGGCTATTGAGTTGGTGCCAATCTGAGATGGGCTAAGGCCTATATTAGGTCGATGAATTTGGACCAGCCACTAGGACCTGTCAGACATTTTTACTATTTGACTCTAATCCATCAGACACTCTACTCTTCTACTCTAATCCTTAGTTTAAAAAATTTCTCAAAAATCAAAATGTAAAAGTTTCAAAAAAAAAATTTAAAAAAAGATCACTATATTCCATAGCATGGGCGGACCTAGGTAAGGTGTAGTGGGGTCACGTGACCCCACTGGATTCTCAAAACTTTTAAAATTTTTTATTAAATTAATATTGTTGAAAAAGTTTTCAATGAGAGTGACCCCATTGAATTATAAAATAAAGTCTATAGGTGCACTCTAATTTTAAGAGTGACTCCAATAAAATTCCTGGATTAGGACACTAAAATCTACACCTTATTACCAAGAAAAACCCTAAGATCAGGGGTCTATTAATTGCTTCCCCTTGGTTCTGGCGTGGAACTTGTTCTTTGCGATTTAATTTTTTTAAAAGCCAGAAATTGAGAACTTTATTTGGCGGGGAACTTGTTATTTATTATATTCGTTTTTAATTGGATAAAGAACAAAACGGGTGGTCTCTTTCAGAAGAACGCCCTTTCCCTCCAAGTGGCCTCATCATTCCGCTCGGGCGAAGCTTCCGCTCTCCCCTTCCATGGCAGCTCCCCTCCCGTCCGCATCTCTGGATCGCTTCTTCCCGTCGATTCCCCCATGATTAGGACGATCTCTGTCTGGATTCTCCGGCGCGCAGATGATGTCGCCGCCGCGAACTCTGTCGTGTTCTCTCTCTGTAAGATTCGAATGTCCAATCTGCTTTACTGGGGGTTTTAATCCCAGATGGGAGGCGCAGTGGGGTTGATTCGTCTGCTTCTCTCTTCCAGTACGCGTATATATACAAATTGGGAGACGAGGGGGTGGCGAAGCGGGGAGAAACTGGCAGAGGGACGTCCTCTACATCTCCAGAATATATCCGCGCTTCCCCGCTGTTTCGGTGGCCCAGGGGGCCCTCCGATCGCAGGTATCGTTTGACCTTCCTCACTTCGATTCGAAACGAAACTCTGACCTGAATGCTGAGCACGAATTTCCTGTTCTATCTTAAAATTTGCATTATCCCGGTTTGTCTGAGCACGATCACTGGTCGTTGCTGTACACTGCCTGGTCCTTCATCAGTTTCTCCTCCTCCTCCTCCTCTACTTCTTTGTTTCCGTAGGACGAGACCGGAGTTACGTTGATGTTGTATAAGGGTGGTTGTCGATTTCATTCAATTCATTCTGCATAGACGCAAAAGAATTCTACCTGCTCGCTTTTCTAAGTTATTGCCATCATCATGAGCGGCATGCTACGAAAAAGCGAAAAGATACAATAATAAAAACATCTGAAAGCACCCCCATTAGCAACATGTGCCTGAAATGTACTAAGTTTCTGTTTAAGCTTCATGACAGGAATGATGGATGCGAGAGTAGGGTTCTCTTTTCTTATTTTGTTGATCATCTGCTGCATCCATTGTGATAGTAGAAGCCTTGGAACATCCGATGGTGCAGGTAAACATTTTGACTCTTGATCCTCTACTTTTCCTTTGCACTCTAAGGACTCCTTGTTTGGAACAACATGAAGTCTTATTAATTTCTGCCTCAAATGCTCACTATTATAATCATTTCACAGGATTTGAAAAAGCTGTAATCAGAGTGCATTGTGTGTTTTTACTGATGAAAATCTTAATGAAAGTTTCTTCTTTTTGATACATCGGATGTAGTCCCACTATTGATGACTGTATAGTATTCAATTTGGTATTTCATCTGTGTTGGGGGGAAGGAAGTTTGCATTTAGTTATCCTTTCTTATAATACAAGGTTTTAGTTAATCTGTTAATGCCTTTGGAGAATAAATTTAGAAGAGCAATATAAATATTGCTGTAATTGTGTTTTCTTCACAGTGTTCTGCATTGGCAACCCTTCCTGCTAATTAATTGGTTGTTCCTTTTTGAAAGAAAGTTTTCTTAATCTACTCAAAATTTGCTGGCGCTGAGATCCCACCATAAGGCTTCGGTTTACTTTGGCTTTTGTCTATTATGATGTTAGTGCCTAGCCACTTTGGTAATGGGTTGGAGTTAAGATAACTCTAACCCATGAACAAAGTTACACATGGCTAACCCACATTTTACTTTGATAATAATAGAGTTAACTTTAAGACTATAGTGAGTTAACTTATTTTTCTCAAATGCACTTTGGTAAGAAAAAATGAATTAACTAATCTTGGGAAAAGGAAAAGTAGCATTTAATGCTTGTGATGTGAGAGGAAAAAGGTGGTTAACTCACTTGAGTTAACTCTAGTCCACCTCTAGAGGTGGGTTAACTCACTTTTAATCCACCTTTAGCCCAACCCACTTGAGTTAACTTTGTAACACTACCAAAATATTTTTTGAGTTAACTCAGAATTAACTAGAGTTAATTCTGAGTTAACCTACATTCAAAGTGGCAATGCCTACTATGGTGACCTATGTGCAAGACCTCATATACGCTATAGGCATGCCTCCAATAACTGATAAATGGCTAGTGCCACTTCTGGGCTCATGTACTTTGCTCCAACATCAGATCCTAATTCTTAGATCCATAAAGTAAAAAATGTAGCAAGGAAATAGGTATATTTGGTTCGGCAGAGTTGATTTTAATGATCTTCCACAAAATCGACGCTATCGGACTGAGTCCTCTTATATCTCAGTGGTTGAGTTTGAGCTTCTTAATCTTGTCGCTGAACATCTATAAAACCAACATTGAGAATATTGATCAGAATGATTACAAATTTCATTTTGCTTTTCCTTTTTTGTTTGTAGCCCTACAGGGGCAGCTGATTAACTCTTCTGCAAGTGGGGTGATTTTCTTCCAGTTGTTTCTTCCTAATTTGTTCACCGGCGCCTGCCACCCGACCATGCAGTGCAAACCACTGCTCACCTCCAACAAGCCATCGGCTTGTTGGAAAATTTACATTATCTTTGCATTACAAGCTTGAAGACGAGGAGCCGTCCCGTCTGCGGAGTGAAAAGGAATAGTCCTTTACAGTAACACATCATCAGACCTGTTCATGTGAAGAGACATAAATACACACTAAGGTTCTGTTAATCTCTTGTAGGTTACTTGCATATTCATTTATAGTTACACATCATCAGACCTGTTCATGTGAAAAGACATAAATACACACTCAAGGTTCTGTTAATCTGTTGTAGATTTCTTACGTATTCATCTGATGATTTTCTATTCCTCTGCTAGAGATTGCTCAAATGAGCATCTGATACAACAATTTTGCTTTTGTCATGCGGCCATGAGTTTATGGACGTCCCGCAGGGTATGATTTGTTTGTTCTGTTGACAGAAGATTCATGCTGATGCTTTTTTTATCTGCTTCCAGTTTCAGAGACAACGCCTGGAGTCAAAACAGAGTACCTTCAAGAATATGAGAAGCATAAAAAGTTTTGCATTTTATGTGAGCACTTTGCCACACAAGCTACGCAGTATCTGAAGGAAAACAAGACCCAAGGGGAGATAATTGAGATTTTCCATCGTGCTTGTCATCGGCTACCTTCATTTCAGCAGCAGGTATTCATAACTTTCAGAGTCACAACAATGAAAGGAAGTAGACGATTTTAAAATGTACAATTTCCTGGCTATCGGAAATTCAGGATATTGAATCTAATTTACCCCCCAAATTATGCTTTGACAGTGCGTACTGTTGGTGGACTACTACGCATCTAATTTCTTCATGGAAGTTTCTTCCCTGCAACCACATGATTTTTGCAAGAAGATCAATCTTTGTGAAGATACAGTACCACCACCATCTTCGCCACCTTCACCACCATCACCATCTACAGATCCGCTAAAGGGTGAGCATGTATGTGATTTCTGCCATAATGCTGTCTACAAGGTGCTATCCAAATTGAAGGACCCCGGAACAGAGGTACTCGACCTCTCCACTATCATCTAGTTCGTTTATTAGGGCATTTCCTTCGATGGTTGAATTGGCTTTCGTGCTCACAAGAATTTAATTTTTTTCTTAACGAATCAGCTGAGGATAGTTGAAAGGCTTGTTAAAGGATGCGTTATGGCAGAGCGTTTTGCAGAACAGGTGAGCTTTCTTATCTATTGTAACAGTAGACCTGTGACAATAACCATCTAAATGCAATACGAACATGTTGCCATTTGCAGTTCCTCACCATTTTTTTGGGCACTCAAGAGTCTATTGTATTACAAAACACATGATACGAGATATATGAGTAGGGCTGCAACCAAATCGGATCCGGAATCAGAAACACAGACTCCGATTTCGATAATTAAAATATAATTTCGATTCCGATTTTGATAAAATCGAAATGATTAATTCTGATTCCATTCTGATTTCGATAACATTATCATAATCGAAATTTCGATAAGTTAAGGTGTTTACCATGATTTTATCTTTTAATTTTATGGATAATTTATTAAAATAATCGGTACAGATTCCGATTCTGATTATTTTTCAATTATGATTCTGATAATTTATCGGAATATCTAATACCGATTCTGATAAATTATCATAATTATTTTCAATTTCAAAATTGATAATTTTTCAAAATCGATCGGAATAGTTTTTTTGCAGCCTACACACATGAGACTTGAGATATAAGCCCAAGACAAGCAACCACTTGGGGTAAAATAGAGAAGCACAAAAATAAACACCGGGAGGAATCCCACCCGAAATAAACCTTAGATAGAAATCCTACTAACACAGCATGAGCAACTCCAAGCCGACTGACATGATCGAGAGAATCCTGTTGATGTTGGAGAGATGCTATGTCAACCCCGTGGCACGGGACGGTTGCAACTCTATGTGCAACAAGAATCGAAGGTAGTTTCAGATGGCGCACACATCAGGGAGGTGTGTGGATGTGACTCAATATACGACTAAATAATAACTCCATAACTTCAACTCTGAAGATCCATAGATTTAGCAGCACCAAAGAAGAGTTGACAACCCTTTAGAGCAATCCATAGCAAGATGATCCTCAAACAAAAAGAGCGACCCAAGGGAAAAACAAGAGCAACCACACTACCAGGCCAGACACTGATGACCAGGAGGTTCCAAAATTGAAGAAACTAAGAATGCAGGACAAAAAGGGGTAGGAAAGAGAGAGAAGACGCCAGGCTAGAGAGAGGAGGGGGAGAAGATGGGAGGGACCGCAAATGAGCACAGCGGTTGTGGGAGATGGCGGATCTGGCGGTGGGCTACAGGTAAGGACGCAAGGGGTACGGCGATTTTGATAAAATCGAAATGATTAATTCTGATTCCATTCTGATTTCGATAACATTATCAGAATCGAAATTTCGATAAGTTAAGGTATTTACCATGATTTTATCTTTTAATTTTATGGATAATTTATTAAAATAATCGGTACAGATTCCGATTCTGATTATTTTTTTAATTATGATTCTGATAATTTATCGGAATATCTAATACCGATTCTGATAAATTATCAATATCATTTTTCAATTTCGAAATTGATAATTTTTATCAAAATCGAGTCGGATATTGAGTTATGTTTGCAGCCTACACACATGAGACTTGAGATATAAGCCCAAGACAAGCAACCACTTGGGGTAAAATAGAGAAGCACAAAAATAAACACCGGGGAGGAATCCCACCCGAAATAGAAACCTTAGATAGAAATCCTACTAACACAGCATGAGCAACTCCAAGCCGACTGACATGATCGAGAGAATCCTGTTGATGTTGGAGAGATGCTATGTCAAACCCGTGGCACGGGACGGTTGCAACTCATATGTGCAACAATAAATCGAAGGTAGTTTCAGATGGCGCACACATCAGGGAGGTGTGTGGATGTGACTCAATATACGAGCTAAATTAATAACTCCATAACTTCAACTCTGAAGATCCATAGATTTAGCAGCACCAAAGAAGAGTTGACAACCCTTTAGAGCAATCCATAGCAAGATGATCCTCAAACAAAAAGAGCGACCCAAGGGAAAATACAAGAGCAACCACACTACCAGGCCAGACACTGATGACAGCAGGTAAACCAGGAGGTTCCAAAATTGAAGAAACTAAGAATGCAGGACAAAAAGGGGTAGGAAAGAGAGAGAAGACGCCAGGCTAGAGAGATGGAGGGGGGAGAAGATGGGGAGGGACCGCAAATGAGCACAGCGGTTGTGGGGAGATGGCGGATCTGGCGGTGGGGCTACAGGTAAGGACGCAAGGGGTACGGCGAAGAGATGGGAGAGAGGAGAGGCAGCCGCAATGACAAAAACGGGGAGGAGAAATGGGATCTGGCCAGGGGATGTAGACAGGAAGGAGGAAGAAAATGGCAAGGTGAGTACCGAGGAGGGAGCGGAGTGCGGAGCAGAGGAAAGAGAGAAGAAGGGGGAAAAGGGGCGAGACCCAAAATCGCCGAGATTGGTGACTACTCCGCTGGACAAGCTGGCAAGTGGCAACTGATTCCGCCAGAAAAGGCCAGTGACGAGAGCCTCACAGGTGGACGACCACTGGTGAATATTGTAAGGCTCCTTGAACGGGCAGACCTCTGCGTTCATTGCATGCGTGCCAGGGCAACAGAAATGAAACAGTTGTACCTTACACATCTTCTGTGGCACTTCCACTGAATGATATGTAGACAGCTAGAAACAGGAAACAACAAAAACGAAGTGCCCAAGTGTGGGAAACTTTCTGTGATGTAGGAAACCGGCTTGTTCTTGTTTTGTCTCCTTCAACACATAATCGTATCTGTGAAGATAAAACTTCAAGAGCTGATGCCCATAATATACAATTATGAGTGAAATTCATGCATGACTATATTTCAGTTGTAATTGCAATTTATACATTAAAATGACTTTCTTCTTTTGTACGACGGGGGATGTCTCACTCGAACCACGGTTTTTACTTCTACTCAGAGTAATACGCTGTGCTATTTCCATGAATCATTTTCCCTTCTTTTTGTATTTAACATCCACAATGCAACTCAGATTGGGTCGATCGGTAAGAACTCTTGTTTAAAAGTAAGAGGTCCCGAGTTTGATTCTTGGGGAGACTTATCTGATCTACATGTAATCCTCAAAGTGTGTAGGTCCGAAATTTTCTTGGTCAAGTGGGGTAAAGACAATACAGGTACACGGAAAGTAGGAACTGCCAAGTCTTAATTTTGGAGTTCACGAATATCAATCTTTAAGTCCACAAAGTCACACGGGCAGGATTTCCTCGTTAGCAAAAAAAAAAAAAAAAAAACTCGGATTTACCTTTGAATCTTGAAGCTTAAATGCTCACATTGTACCATTCATTGTAGATATTCATCGAGCATATGATATCGGAAAAACCCTTAAATTTCTTTTTCCTTGTCTATGGAACGAGATGGGTGCCATTTATTTTAATCTCCTTGAAAACGCACACCTAAGGAGTCTAGATTTCCCCCCTCCATGAGGATCGAGGGCAAATCCTCAGTGCAGATGAGGGGTTTTAGACCGTCCTATTTCTCAGCAGCCACCTGTCCAACTAGTGCCTGCCACTTCTCACAACTCACAACTAGTAAACCACAAGAGGGTCCAAACTCACAAGTTCTCAAAGATGTTGCGAAACAGTAATAACAAGGGCCTTGTTTCAGAGTGCAGCGCATCTTTTGTTCACAAAAATGCTAAAATTTTTAGAAGAAAAAAATGGAAAGAGGGGTCTGCAAATCAAGAAATGCTTAAACTAGCCCTAAACCCGAACAACACCCTTCATCGGACTACAACAATCAAACAAATGCAAAGAGCAGAAAGGAGGAGGGAATGTGGGTCGAATCCAGACCCGCTAGATCATAGCCTGATAGCATCCAAGCGGGCAGACATGAGGACCCATCACTTCATCTCTGTGTACCTTACCATGCTTCCTTCATACCTTTTTCAATCTTCCAGAGCATCGGCTTATTGTACACAGTGCAATATAAACAATTTTTTTTTAAAAAAAAAAAGGAAGGCAGCACTGGACTAGCTGGCTATTGTACGCTTGGGAGGTGAAGAGAACAATTGCAGAGGCAAGTAGAAAACACAGAGAGATGAAGATGACAATGGCGAATGCAGAGGCCAACCAACCAAGGGGGCAAAGAGCCGCCGAGAAACCTATAAACCCCAACCCTAGGTTAGGGCTCACGACTCAGGCTGGGAGCGCTCTTATAAGCGTCGCTGCGGACGTCGGGTGCTACGTGGCGCGTGATTGGGGTAGGCTATCGAAGTGGACGGTGGAGGATCTTCTGATCCTCTCGTCTGTGGATTCTGAAGCGAACGGTCGCAACCAAAACCCTATCTTCTCCTCTTGGACTGGAGACACCCTAATATAGAAGAGCGAAGAAACGCCGGAAAGAGTAAACATAGGCACTGTTTGGAACCGCCGATGTAAAAAGAAAAATCGTTAAAAATTGATTTTGCAGAAGGCATCGAACCATTTTTTGGGTCTCGGCACCCGCGCCGGCCTCGTCATCCGCAAAAAGAAAAAAAATGTTTAACGATTGTGGGTCGCCTACGCCAACAGGTCAAAGACAAATAAAATGTTTAAAAAATATTTTTTACCACCGTATGATAGTCAAAATCGCAGGAAATAGAGGTCCTGCCGTTTTTCCGACAATGTAGAGAGAAAATCAGGCTCTTCTCTTTTTAAAAATCTGTGCAAACACAGAAAACAGAGTAGTTGTTACATTTGAAAACGATTTGGACATTATCAAAAATTTACAGTAAAAATCTATTCCTAAAGTGGTGCCAAACGGTGCCATAATCAATCGAAATGAGTATTATAATGCTCAATCTTTATTCATTAATTTTTAATCAAATTTAAGTGGAGTTCAAATTTTATAGAGTATTAAAATTAATTGTACAGATTATTTTATTTAAATACTTTCAAATTCAAAACTTCAACGAATATTTTAATGAGCCTAATTAAATTGCGATATATATATATATACATCATAGCCAAAAAATTAAAAAAAAAAAAAAGAAAAACGGGCGCCACATCCCCGTTGAACCATACTACTCGTGTGCCGCAAGTGTGTGTAATGGGCGACGGGGGAGTGTCCCATTTTTTTCTTTTTCTTTTTCAATTTGTCGGCACCCTCGGATTGGAATCCGAGGGCGCCAAGATGTGGTGAGGCGGGGCCACACCAACGGATCCCACCGCACCACATCATGATCATATATATGCTGGGTGTGGTGGGCGGCCGCGCCGCACCTCAGCAACGGCCGTTGGATCACCATCCAACAACTTAAGTGCATTGCGCAGCCGCAGACATGCACAACGATTTTTTTTTCTACTGTTAGATCATGATCCAACGGCAACCCCATACCATGCATCACTCTAATATATATATATATATATAATATATCATATATATATAATATATATATGGAGATGCTTGGATACGGTGCAGCCCTGCCATATCCAAGCGGGAGTCGTTGGATCACCCATCGCAACCTTGCAACGTGCGAAACGACATGGTCGCATTTTTTTTTAAACTCACCTAGTGCTGGGTTTCGGTATAGCGAGGCCGCATTACTGTACTATATATATATATATCCAATCTACAAGTGAGTGAAAAAATTAATTGTTTATATGACCTAAATCTATTTTATTTCAAGCTCATATATCAAGAGTCTTGATAAGTTACTTAACTTAAGTATTTAGTATAATATTTATAATATTTATAATTTGTATAATTAAAAAGTTAATAAATTTGTTTGCGAGCTTTAAACGAGCCGAGCATACCTTACTCATATTCGACTCGTTTATGAAACGAATTTAATTTTCTTTCAATTTGACTCATTTATCTGTGTTAAACGAATCGACTTTGAATAACATTCAAATCGAACTCGAGTTATTTGTGGAGTGTATTAGTTCGTTTATAATCCTACTCAAAAGTTTCTTTCTTGACCCTCTATTGATGCTAGTGGAGTGATGACGGTGTTTTCTTACTTGGGGGGGGGTGGGGGGTGGTTGGTCCTTTTGGGTTGCCCTATGACTATTCTTTCCCTTCCTAGTGTGTGATTATTGTGGCTGTGGAAATTTTTCAAGGAAAATATCATATATATATTTTAAAATATATGATGTTCCAATATATATTATTCAAATTTATATATTATATCTTATACTTTTAAATTCCAAAAAACTATCAGTTATGTCTTTGTTAGAATAAGAGAAATATTTTATTATCACAAGAACGGAAGGGTTAAATATAGAGTGAAAATTCTAAAGTACCTCTCTTCAAAGAGAGAGAAAATAGGTCTGCAGGGTGGGAGAGCAACGGAGAGTGCGATGTTAATTTTTGGAGTTTGGATCCTCTTAATATATGGGAGGATCAGACTTCATAATATTAGAGAGAATTTTGATGGAACCGTTTGTGTTTTGTTCATAAACTCCTCTAATATAGATGGAGGTCCAATTCTCCCTTATACTGAGAGGAATCAGACTCTAATTTCTATGTGGGCAGATCAATTCGGGAGAAGGGCCATGACGGGAATTGTTGCTTCCTCAAAAGGGAGTGAAGGTGGACTGCTGTTGTAATGTCGGAAAAGAGGATGACAGGGGATGTGCCAAGGACAGAGGTGTCTGCTACAATGTTGGGATAGAGTGTCATTGGTCGGTTGAGTCATGAGACTCGCGTGGGATCCGGGTGCAATTGGTCGAACAAATTATTTAGAACAATATCGATGTGTATTAAATTAATTACACTCAGTAAAATTGTGACACTTAACTTGGGAGGCTTTTAATATCTCCCCCTCCATCATTTTTTTTAAACCCCAACCTAGATGTACACATAACCCTAATGGGTGCGCCGGTCCCTCTCTACCTTTCTCTTTATCTGTGTGCGTGTATGTTTGGGCATGCCTGTATGTTAATTTGTGCTTTGCACCGTCGACCTCCGCAAGCCACTAGTGAAGAGCTTGGCTAACCATACATAATAGAGATATGGTCAGGATTGCATGCTCCTGGATCTTGTTTGCGGCGACCCCAATGCCCACCCAGATCGGCATCAGGGGCACAAAAATTCGACCTCCGCCAGCCACCGGCGATGAGCATGAGAGCGGGGCAGGGGGCGATGGTGTAGAGCACAAAGTCCAGAGAGAGAGAGAGAGTCTATTGTGAGGCCATGCATGCATGGTTCGCAAGCGTAGACGCCGGTGAGTCAGTAGGGAGACCAATGCTCCTGATGGGTTCATCTCAGAAACCCCAGTATAAGCCCCTCCAGTCACTACAAGAAAAAGCGGATATAACGACCGCATTGCGACCGATTTAATTAGTCACAAATTCAGTCTCTGTAAGCGACCGATTAGCGACGGATTATGTCGGTCGCATTGCAGAGACCGATTTTGAGACGGAACTTATGTCGGTCGCAAAATCGGTCTCTGTCGCCCTATTTTCCCCCGCGACCAATCTTTCCCTCCCACCTTTCCCTCCCGTCGACCCGACCCCAACCTTTCCCTCCCCTTTCCCTCCCGTCGCAGAGGGGCTCGCTGCCGCCGCTGCCGCTACCGTTGTCGACTCCGGCCGCCACCGTCGACGTCGTCGCCGCCGAGGAGATCCCCGCCACCTGCAGCCACTGTGGACGACATCGTCGCCGCCGCCGTGTAGATCCCCGTCGCCGGCCACTCCCGCCTCTCCATCGCCGGTAAGTCCCACTCCCCCCCCCCCTCCCCTCCCAAGTTCGCTGCTGCCCCCGCCCTTGCCCCCTTCCTCTCCCTCCCTCCCTGCCCTCTCCCCCCACCTAGCTTCCCCTTCTCCCCCTCCGGCCCTCCCTTTGTCCCTCTGTCTCTCTCTCTGGACCTCTCTATCTCTCTCCCTGCAGTGCGTCTCCCATCCCCCCACCTCCCCCTTGTTGTGCCCCCGCCCCGCCGTCATCCTCCCAGTTGAGTCCTCTCTCTTTCTCTATCTCCGTATCAAAATTTCAGTCCCACCCAAAACTGAATACATATGCAAGCAGTCGTGCTCTTCCTTCCTGCTGATGTCGGTTTCTGGCCAACAGCCTGACTCCTTTCTTTTCTTGTTCTGGGTCGGCAGGGCCTTGGGAACAACACAGGGGACTACCAGGGCCTCGCATCCGCCCTCAAGAGCCGGGGCATCCCGTCGGTGGTGGTTGCCAGCGTCTCGCGCCTCGACTGGCTGAGGAACGCTGTTGGGCTTCTCGACCCCAACTACTGGAGGGGCACCCTCTCCCCCCGCCCGGTGCTCGACTGGTACCTTCGCAGGGTGGAGTCTGCCGTCTCCGAGGCTAAGCGACTCGCCCAAGGTGTGCTCGAGAATCTAATGTAGACCATGTGATTTGATTCCTCTTGCTAGATTCTTCATCGTTCATTGCCTAGTGCATTGGCTCAATCTGTTGATTAGCCTTAAGACTGTTGTTCGGTTACCAGTGATCGCTTTCCATCCCATATATTTGTTGCATAGGATTCTCCATTTACTAGTTCGCTCGATGATGTATGCAAGTAGGGAGGATTACAAATGTTTGTGGTGGACAGATTTTTTTTTGGTGCACCAGCTCCTCCGTACTGTATTTTTTTCGTCTGATTATCCTTATGTTGTTTTATTGAACTGGATTATGTGTTTAACAATGTGATAGAAAATGATACAGTGAGCCCCTAGGGGGAGAGTGGACATAGCTCAAACTTCATTAATGTTTCTCATTGGTAGAATGTACAAAATCATGTTAGAATATCATTAATGAGGAAACGACAATATGAAAGAGGCATAATTCTGACCTGTTATGGTCTTAGGTTTTATGTACATATTGACATATTAAAGCAGTTTAAGTTGCTTCTTGTCAATAATAGTTTAATGTCTAGAAGTTTTATATGCATTTGTAATAACATTTATCTCTAATATATCAATTAAAAGATTGTTGACAATATGATAAATCTATTGTGTAATTGTTTTATTAATGTTCAAACATTTTTATTAGCATGTTTATGAATGTGTGGATGTTAAAATAAAATTCATGTTTTCATTGTGTACATGTATTGCCAATTCACATGTTACTGCTATGTTTTTAGAATGTGTTATTATCTTGTCAATAATTGATTATTGGGTGTTGTATGTGAGCTGAGATGCGTGGGTGCAACCTAACATTGCACGCATCTTAGGAGAGCGTGTTAAGCCCGTGTCAATCAACCTACCCGTTCAAGACTTGGGATTGATGTGCACGTCTTATTTTGAATGATGAGAACGTGTATATCTAACTCAAAGTCTTGAATTGTCCCGTTTGGACAGTCTGTGAATGTTTGATCACACTTAGGTGGTAATTACTATATTGTTTGTGTTGTTTGTTAAAATTTTTTGTTGCGTCTTCTCACTCCTATATGATATACCTTATTTTTTTGATTATTTTCTTAACCACTTATTAGTAAGTGTTTAAGAAAATTCTTAATCAATAAATATTTTGTGGTATATCGGGAGGTGTGGGGAGATGCTGCCGAAATTTAGCAGATAACACAACACATATAGTAATAATCGTGCGATCAAACCTTCACAGATGGGTTAAAAAGTGAAATCTAAATGATTTTCCTTCCTATTTAAAATGACAGAGATGGACGATGTGAGGAAAGGGTGGACTTTTTATTTTGTTAGACATGTTAAAGTTTGTGTGTTTACATTTCATCGCACAGGGAAAATGTCTGAAGATCGTTCATGGATGTACCGTAGAGTAGTTGATCATGGTGGGTGTTACGGAATTTAAAATGGAGTTGAGAGATTCATTCATTTGCTTTGAGAAATCTTATTGAAGTTGTAGATTGTGAGGGTCGTATCCGATGTCCTTGTGCAGTCTGTAAGAATTTGAAGTGGCTGACAAATGGGATGTACAACGTCATTTATCCTGTTGGCCTTTTGGTACGGCAGCAAGCTAACCTAGAGGGGGGGTGAATAGGTTTTCTGAGATCTGAAATAGAAACTTAAACACAGAAATTAACACTTGAAGGTTTGGTTAGTTGTGTGATAAAGAGTAGCAGTGCGGAAGCAAATAAACAATCACACAATAACACAAGAGATTTATCCTGGTTCGCCCTTCCCACATGGAAGTCCTACGTCCAGCCCAAGCAAACTCTTGGGATTCACTAACTAAGGGTACAGTCCCCCTATGGACCTTACAACCACCCTGGATCCCCCACCAGGTCTTCTTCTCTTTCCCGGAAGAAGGCAGCCACTTCTCTTACAGGTAAAGAACCAACCTCCTGGAACAAACCCCAGTGCGGTTCTTGCTAGACACAAACCCCTAGCTGGGTTGACAACTGGTACAAACCCAGTTAGGGTTCTGCTAGACACAACCCTAGCTGGTTAACAACTGTATACAGTCCTACAGCTGGACACAGATCTTTCTTAGAAGATCAGACTGAGAGACCTTACAGATGAACACTCATGTAAAGCTCACAGTCCCAAACTCTCCCCAGATATACAATGGCTCGGAGAGAAACAGAAGAGAGAAAAGAAGACAGAAAGCTCGGAAGCTTGAATGCTTGAGACCTTGATTGCTTCTCTTGGCTCGGGCTCTTTCTCTTTTCCTTGAGTGTATGTGGCGTGAAGGTGCTTCTCACAGATGTACACTCCTTCAAAGATATTCAAGAAAAGGCCCTCTTGTTCTTCAGCAATGCTCCATCTTTTATATTGAGCAGTTTAGAAAGATCCGTTGAAGAGATCGTTGGAGCTCTTCTAGTCGTTGCTGATCTTTCTCTTCATTTGTCTTAATCAGACTCTGGGGTCTTCGAGATCTGTCAGCATAGAAGAGAGTGTTTAGCATAAACGAGTGTTTATGATAACGATGCATGGTACTGTGCTTCTGCTGACATACTGAAAATAGTAGGTCATATCTTTTTGACAAGATTCTGAATATGCATGCAGCTTTTTGTCAGAAGATATTTGACTTTTATTTAAGCGCCAAGCATATTTGAAATATAAAGGCAATCTGTGTTTGAACAGAATTCATGAAGAAATCGTTATGAGCATGACTTATGAAATCGTTATGGGAACGATTTATAACAAGTCGTTGTGAAGGCAAGTCAATGCCTCACTTAAGAAATCGTTACGGTCTAAAGAAATCATTGTGAGAGCAAGTCGTTGCGCTCACTTATAGAATCGTTATGAGATCGACTTCTTAGAAAATCATTTCGGTCACTAAGGAATCGTTATGGGACGCTTCTTATCAATCAATACGCTCAAAGAAGAAATCGTTATGGCCACTTATCAAATCGTTATGGCATCGATTTTTAGAATCGTTGCGGCGCTTGATACTTGGCACTTTAAACAGAAATCGATGTATATTGATTAAACATCGATTTATCATTTTAGTGCGCCATATATGCATCAATGAAAGACTTAGCATTTTGCTATGGGATTGATGCGACACAGATGAAACAAAATATTCAATTTAAGTTACATCATAAATTTTGTTATCACCAAAATAAGAACAAATAGAGAGTGGTTCAAATACATAAAGGGGTTTGTTAAGATTATGCAAACTGGATATGTCACGGTGAAACATTGTGGTCCTTCCAGCCTGCCGATCCTGCCAATGTTGGAAGTGGAAGTTCATATGTTGATATGGTCATGGATGTTGCTGGTCCAGAATTCAATGTTCATGAGGAGCATGTACACGATGAAGAACCGCCAAACAAGACAGCTGAAAGATTTTATCAGCTACTCAAAGATGCTGATGAGCCATTGTGGAATGGATGTTAAAATCACTCTCGACTGTCTGCGGTGTCACAATTATTGAACTTGAAATCTGAATTTCACATCAGTGAGATTTGTTTTGATTGTTTGTTAATGATTATCAAAAGTATGTTGCCACAAGATGAGAAGTTACCTGAAAATTTTTATCGTGCAAAGAAGATGGTCACTGACTTAGGGTTTGGATATGAGAAAATAGATGCATGTCCTAATCATTGCATGCTATATTATAATGAGGATAGAAGTAAGGTATCATGTTCCATATGTGGTCATGATAGATTCAAGCCTAAGAAAGGGGACAATTCTCAGAATATCTCAACCATCGTCTCTCAGACCGTCTCCCAGATGCTCGTAGAATTGAGAATTCCTGGTAGTAGAGCACCTCCTACACCTCCTGCACAGCAGCCTCCGATAAGTATTTTATTTTATTGATTTTTTATTTTTTAACTCTAAATATCATCTTACAAAATATAAGAATTTAGATTGAGGAGGAAAAAATATCACTTTCTTAACTCTATGAACTTGGGTTTGAGAGTCCAAAATTGAAAAGAAAAGTCTAATCAATCCATCGATTGTTCCAACACGACATGAGAGGTGAAAGTAACCCGTAGAAACTGGCAGAGTTCAAATTGGACTCCAAATTTGAACTTCATGCTCAAATTTACATTTCTTAAGAAGAATTAATTTAATCGGGTTTAAGGGGGTTAAAAATATAAAAATAGGTCCGATTAATTTGTCAATGACTCCAACACGATCGGGAATGTGAGAGTGACTTGTAGAAACTGACGGAGTTCAAATTGGACTCCCGATATGGCTTGGGCAAACAATTTTGTTTTCTTAACTACTGTAGTTTCAAATCTATGAACTTAGGTTTGAGAGTCCGAAATTGAAAATAGAGATCAAATCAATCTATCGATTGTTCCAACACGACATGGGAGGTGAAAGTAACCCGTAGAAACTGACAGAGTTCAAATTGGACTCCAAATTTGAACTTCATGCTCAAATTTACATTTCTTAAGAAGAACTAATTTAATCGGATTAAGGGGGTCAAAAAATAAAAATAGGTCCGATTAATTTGTCAATGACTCCAACACGACCGGAAAGGTGAGAATGACTTGTAGAAACTGACGGAGTCCAAATTGGACTCTCGATATGGCATGGACAATCAATTTTGTATTTTCTTAACTACTTTAGTTTCAAATCTATGAACTTGGGTTTGAGAGTCCAAATTGAAAAGCATTGTCCATCAATCTATCGATTGTTTAAACACGACATGGGAGGTGAAAGTAACACGTAGAAACTGACGGAGTTCAATTGGACTCCAAATTTGAGCTCGATGCTCAAACTTATATTCCTAAAAAGAACCAACTTAATCGAGTTTAAGAGGGTCAAAAATAAAGAATATATGTCCGATTAATTTGTCAATGACTCCAACATGACCGGGAAGGTGAGAATGACTTGTAGAAACTGACGGAGTCTAAATTGGACTACCGATTTGAGCAAAACGTTTAAAACTATCATTCGTCAATTTCAGTTAAATGAAAATATCTTGCTTTTAATTTTCAAGAAAAAATGATTTCTTTATTAAGTAATTAATTTTAATTTTTTTAAATAATATACAGGATCATCCGTCGCGAGATGTTGGACGAGATGACGACCAGGATGACACATATGCAGAGGATTTGTGATTTCATTTTAGTTATGTGCATGTTGTCATTTTATTATGGATGTATGATGTTTGTGTGTTTGTATTTTATGTGATGAATTTGAGGTTTGTTATGGATGTATGATTAGTTTGTGTGTTTGTATTTTATGTGATGAATTTGAAGTTTGTGGAGATTGTGATTTGTGTAGTTGATTTATTGTGGTTTTATGGTATTGTTATTTATCAGGTGATTTATTGTCGTTTATGTAAATTTCTAAAAAAAAAAAATTGTCAAACTAGCGATCGCATAGCAACCGATAGAATTCCGACGCTGATCGGTCGCTAAAGTTGGTCGCTTCACCGATAGCGACGGACAATATTTGGTCGCTAAGTCGGTCTCTACATTAGCGACCGCCTTAGCGACTATAAGTATCGGTCGCTGTTAGCGACCGTAACAGCGACCAACTATCGGTCGCTGTGGGCGACCAACCTGCGACCAAAAAGGGCGGTCTCTATTTGCGACAAAACTTGCGACCGATATATTTCGGTCGCTATCAGAGACAGATTTTGCGACCGATAACAATCGGTCGCTGTCTAGCGACCGATTTGTTGGGTCGCACTTCGGTGGTTAGTCGGTCGCCGATGCCTACAGCGACCGAACAAAGACCGAATAGAGACCGAACCTGTCGGTCGCTATTTCCACTTTTTCTTGTAGTGAGTGTCGAGAAAAGCACATACGTCAGGAACCTCATCTCTAGCCATGGACGACACCCACAGAGACACTGCGCTGGGTAGCAGTGGCGGAGCCAGGGGGGGCAATTGCCCCCCCTTATTTTTTTGCACCCCTTTACTCATGAATAATTATTTTATTAATTGTCTCCCTCTTGAATTTTTACATAAATTTTTTTCTTATTAATTTTTTTTGCATAAAATTTCTTCTGATGGGCATGTGAAATTTTTTTAAACTTTATTAATTGCCCCCCTTGAGTTGAGTACTCATGAACAATTATCTTATTAATTGCCCCCCCCTTCCAAATATTTCTGGCTCCGCCACTGCTGGGTAGGAACCGTGACAAATTGGTAGAACTAGAAGGCCACTCTCTCCTCCTGCAATGTCGAGAAGCCCACACTGCAGTCGGCAGAAGAAGCCAGCAGCAACGACGGGGCAGCATTGTTAGCATAGGAGGTGCGGTTCCCGTGGGGGGTAGCGAGAGAGAGGATGGTGGGTAACATGTTGCCCCCCTCCACGTCCGGTGTTCCAGAGGGAGAGAGAAAGATCGCGAGAGAGAGAAACTCACAGAGAGAGGGAGAGAGATAGAGAGAGAGAGAGAAACCACCAGTGATAGGTAGGGGAGACAGTGCATAGCACAAATGCCTCAGAGAGAGAGAGAGAGAGCCCACCGTGTAGCCATGCATGCATGCATGGAAGCAATGTAACACCACTCCCACTCCCAGTGCTAACTCTTCCTTATAATATATATAAAAAAAACATGCAACTGCGAGAGAGAATAGTCAAACATCCATACCTGAGGAAGATATCAGAATCTAATACTCTATCTCTATCTGGTGCTTCTTCTCACTATTCAATCCGTTCCTCCCTCCAATTTTGCAAAAAAAAAGCAACACAACAAGTCAAGTGATGTTCGGCTAACAGGAACCCAACATCTCTCCTTTAATTATGCCACTCATAGTTTCTCATTTACCTACCTCTTGTGTCTTTGAATGCAGGGACAGCAGCTTTCTTTGCTCTCCCTTACGCTAACAGGAAGAGATTGCTCAGAGTTGGAATATCTGCGAGGTGGTTGAGGGCGAGGGGGAGAGGGCGGCAGGAGACTGCGCTCGAAGGAGAGAGAGAAGAGACGGTGCGGTTACAACTTATGTGAGACTTGGGAGAAGAGTGAGGTCGTGGTGAGAAACTAAACACGGCGACTATTATGTTGTTTTTGCAATCTTTGGACGTGGCCAAAGAGTCCATCACTTTTGGCTGTGTGTGTGCACGGGTTTGTTATTTTTTTGTAGTGTGTCACGTGGCACTCTAGTTTGGCAGAATTAAATTGAATTTTAGTAGTATATATAAATAGAGAGAGAGATGAAGAGATTTTTTTGACAAAAAAGAGAGTCGTACGTAGGGATAAGTTACTTTGTTTGCTCTCTTAAGTTAAATGTGGCTAAATGAAAGGGATGGAATCAAATCCTATAGACATATATGATGAAGTACATGAAATATATATAGGGTATATTGGGTATACTATGTAGTATATAATTTTAGCTTGTTTCTATTTTTCTTTTTTTATTATTTGTCGCTTTAGTTTGCTTTAAGATTGGTAAGTTTTCCGGAACTAAATTGATGTCAATTTCATCTACAATTTCTTCCTGTTGGGATCTTGCACCCAGCATGCATGATGCTTAAATGCTGCATCTAATCTGGTGGTGACATGGATGTGGTGAAAATAGTGAGGAGGAGGTGGCCAACTTATGTGAAGGCTCCAAAGCATTGATGTCGATCTTCTGGAGGTAGACTAGTGTATGATGCCCCCACTACTCCCCAATTGCGTTTCCTCTTGGCTTTCACCCGGCCGAAGAAGCTTGCATGCGTGAGTTCTTATGGTTGTTTTTTGTTGGTGGGCCTTTCATGTGAAGGGTGTGCATGTGTGAGGTCATTTCTATGGTTTCTATGGCAATCTCTTGATGTGTAAGCATTACATGGTGTGTGTGCATGTTGCTATAGATGTTGACCTCTCCCCCGGTCCGGTGAGCAATCACACTAGATCAGTGTGGACTCCTTCAGACTGACGTAGATAGCGTCTTACCACCGTACTAGGAACTTCGTACTGTCACGCCATGCGTGCCATACCACCATATCAAACATACTTTACTGTCGCGCCCGACGACCCACGTCGTCGCACCAAACACATCGGTATCAAGCACACCAGATTATCATATGGGCCGGCCTATCCCGACGTTCCAAGTGTAGTCTAACAGTCAGAAAGTAGGTTGTTACGTGTACTACGTAGGTTGGAATCGACCTAGCTCCTTTCCTCGACTTTCGCCTGGGATGAGCCCCATCAAGACCGACATCCTCTCTCGCGTAGTAACCTTGATGGAGCTTTATTAGACTTTGTGGCCCTACACTTCAGGCCTTGACCCAATAATGGCTCTCGCTAGTGAAGAGAAATACAGGCGTCGACTAAGTTCGACACGTCGGACCGAGATGAGAGAGTTATCTGTGTCAGTACTATCCTAGTATAATATTTATAAAAATTTTATAGATAAAATATGATATTGATATCCGAGTCGATTTCGATCCATTTACATCCCTAGTTGTATAGTTTCGAAATTTGGGAGTACCCCATCCAAAGTTGCTTCCTTATTGTTTGAAACATTCTTGACCCAAAATTTTAAGAAAAGTAAAAGTTCATACTAATTAACTTTCCTCCCGTGCTCTAAGCATGGGATCAGCCCACTTTGTTGTCATCATCAACCATTAAGAAAACACAAACCCATCCCCACCAATCGATACAGCAATCCCAGATTACTTCTCTTCGCTAGCGACACAGGATAACACATGATAACTAGTTTTTTTTTTTTAAGTTCTTGCGGAGAGAGGGCACTTAAACAGTCTTACACCACATCCCCAAAAAAAAGAGAAATATATATATACACATATATTCTTAACATATATTATATTTGATATTATATTCTTAAAATCTTCAAAATCGAAAAAAAATCATCAACTAAGTTCATGTGATTAGTTAGCTGTCAAAATTTCAGGGATATTTTGTTATCACTTTAACGGAACTGTTAAATAATAAATAAATTTGTTACAATATCTTTATTAACGAGAGAGGGAGGGAGAGGAGCCCACGAGCCCCTAAGGTGCCTCCAGCAGCCAGCAACGTCGTCGGCGAAGGCGGACTTAAAGGAGGCTGGGGCCTGGGGGAGGACGAACCTGTGGGTGTTTTGCCTCTCGATGTTGCGTTTCCTCTTCTGCTTTTGCTACTTGCAGTATGGCATCGTTTTCGTCGGCAAAAGGTGGTGGTGAGCGGCGTGCTTATAGGTTTCGTTCAGCAGCTGCAACAGCCGCAGGAGGGAAGGCGCACGGGTTTCTCGGAGGCGAGGCATTGAGAGAAGGGGTTTAAAAAATAATTTTTAAAAAGTTATTAGGAGCAAGTTATTTTTGTTTGTCTTCAAAACAGTGGTTGAATTAAACAGATAGAATTAAATAATAGATATATATATATAAGAATATAAAATATAATATAAAGATTTTTAGAATATAATATCGAATATGGTATATTTATATAGATATATATATATATTGCTTAAAAAAGTAAAAAAAACACTGTCGGTGGGATTGGGATTCCCATGTCGTTTCAATGACTTTTACGGCAGGCCACCCTCAAGACCCCGTCGACTACCGCGTTCCCATCAAAAGTTCAAATCCGCCCAAACCCCGTCCCATACTCATCACCCCTTCTCTATCCTATCCGGTGGGGACACGCTCGAAAAAAAAAAAAAAAAAACGTCATGAAGGGCACGTTAACAAGATAAAGAAAGACGGAGTTTTCATTCTAACCCCTCTAATCTGCGTATCCGACAGCTAGACTACCATTTTGGCTCCTTTGATAAATAGTAAAGTAATATCTGATTATAATAAGATGTATGTTAACTTAATTTTTAGCACAAAATATTGTGAAGTTAGAAAAAGGTGCCCCCCTAATTAACTAGGGGTAGCGCTATCCAACCAAATTTCCTTGAATAACTTAACCTTTTTTTTTGTACCTTTTCATAATCTACCCTAATTAAAAGACTCCATAGTTAGTTTAACTTGTTCATCAAAATCAGTTAAATTTTAAACCAATATAGCTGATGATCCCTCATGTCTGTAAAGTAATCCGCAAATGAGCTGCATGTTCTTCTTCTGATGCTGAATAAACCAATATATCATCAATAAAGATCACTATAAACTGATCCAAATATTGATGAAATATTCTGTTAATCAAATTCATAAATACTGTAGGTGCATTTGTCAATCCAAAAGGCATCACAACAAACTCATAATGTCCATATCTAGTCCGGAAAGCTTTCTTCTCAATGTCTTCTTCTCTGATCCGCAATTGATGATATCCTGATCTCAAATCTATCTTGGAAAATACTTTAGCTGACTGCAGTTGATCAAATAAATCATCAATCCGAGGAAGTGGATACTTATTCTTAAATAAATTGCCTGTAATCTATACACATTCTTAAACTGTCATCTTTCTTTCTAACAAATAACACTGGCGCTCCCCAAGGTGACTGACTAGGTCTGATAAAATCTTTTTCTACTAATTCTTGCAACTATTTTTTCAACTCTTTCAATTCTGCTAGGGCCATTCTATATGGTGCTTTAGAGATAGGTAAACTGTCTGGTTGCAATTCAACGGTGAAGTCTACCTCTCTGCACGGAGCTAACCCTGGCAACTCATCTGGGAACACATCTACAAATTCTCTAATCACAGACACTGAATCTATAGACTTACTAGATTCAACCAGACTAACAGAAGCAAGATACGCTACACATCCCGCATTAATTAATTTTCTAGCTCTAAGTGCAGAAATAATAAACTTGGGAGTGTAAAAAGACATACCTTGAAATTCAAACACCTCACCACCAGATCTGCAAAATCTGACTCTTTTCTTTCTACAATCAACCAATGCCCCGTAGGCCTCTAACCAATCCATTCCCAGAATCACATCATATTCTTTCAATGTTAAGACATATAATCTTGCTGGCATTTGATTCCCATGGATTACTATCGGGACATCTTCTAAAAAGTAGGAAGTCAGCAAATATCCTCCTGCAGGAATTTCCACCACCAACTCACAAGATCTTTCTTCTAAAGGAAGTACCATACTATCCAGAAAATCTTCAGAAATAAATGAATGGGAAGCACCCGGATTAATTAATATTCTAGCAGTATAATCAAAGAAATGTAAAATACCTTCAATAAGATTGGATGCTTCCGCCTGAGCTCTGGTAACAGCCATCACTCGACCTCGTCCTCCTCTTTGGTATGGTGCACCTCTGCTTTGTTCTGCTGGCCGCTGGAAAGGCTGCTGCTGCTGAGTTCCTCTACCATAAGTTTGCTCTCGAGAATACGGACAATTCCTTGCTAAATGTCCAGGCTGCCCTGCCGTACTCTGCTGAGATTCTTCTGGTACTGGTGGCCTATAACCACGGCCTTGCTGAAAACCTCCCTGCTGAAAACCCTGCTGCCTTCCTTTACCGCGACCTCCTTGAAAGAATCTCTTGATCTGCTTGCCCCATTTTCCTATTCCCAATGATGAAGAAGCTCCGGAAGGTGCTTTCCCTTTACCAATTCCTCCTGACGGTTGAGGATGTCGAAAACTGCCTGAAGCTGATCCACCTGCTTGAGACTGCCCTTGCCTGGCCCGAACAGTCCTCTCAAGTATTGCTGCTCGCTGAGCTGCCTCTTCCACTGTTCTACACATCAATGGAATCACTGCATCTTGCAATTCTGGCCTCAGACCTCGAATAAAATATTCCACCATCATGGTATTATCAGTTACTACATATGGGGCGTACCTGCTCAAGGCTATAAACCTCATCTGATATTCAAGTACCGAAAGATTCCCTTGTTGAAGTGTCCTAAACTGCTCTCTCTTCATCTGCTGAATCTGAATTGGGAAAAAGGAATCATTAAAGATTGACAAAAATTCCGTCCATGGAATAGTGTCCTCCGTCCTGCCTGTAAACACTGTCTGCATCTTTAATCGCCACCATTCCTGCGCAAACCCTCGTAGCTGGTATGCGGTAAGAATCACTTTATCTCCCTCAGGGCACCTCATTATCGCAAATACCCTCTCGATCTCATGTATCCAATGTTCGGCTGTATCTGGGTTGGGGCCTCCTAAATATGTAGGGGGTTGCAATCTCAGAAATCGCTCCACAATTACCGTAGTCTCCTCTCCAGTAACTGGTCTCACTGGAACTACCGGTTGTACAGGTACTACAGGAGGTACCTCTACTCCGGGCGGGGGTGAAATTGGAGCTACTGGTACTGCCTCTTTTGGAAGTGGTGGTACTACTGCCGCTGGCTGCACCGGTGGTTGCTGATCCAGTCTTACCTGAATCTCTATCAGACTCTCCCAGATTCTCTCTATCATTCTCTACGTAGGATCCTCTCCTGCCCCTTCTCCTTCACCTCCCACATTTCCCCTTTCAGCCATTATTACCCCTGCATAAACATTATTCCAACAACACAATACACAAGAAATCAATACAAAACCAGGGTCACTACCAGCAGTGAGTTACAGTAATGTCATAGCTATGTAATTTCCAATTCCTTTATATTCTTACGGACTTTGCTCTGATACCAACTGTGACGGTCCTCGCCGTACAGACCCGTTAACCTAATAACGAGCCTAACTCGAGTCCGCCTCCCGCGAACGGGCCGAAGCCTCGTAAGGGATAACAAACCACTAGTCCGTAAAAAACATAAAGAAATCAACTCAAGTATTCATAAGATCCACCAATCTCACAAATAATTATATGAATATACATAGCCATAGCACAATTGTGACCAATCTACAATAGAACCTGGGGCATACCCCAATGTGAACAACAGAAAAGTAATATTACACTGCTGGTGGTGCTGACCCTCCACTGGACGATGGGCGCGAAATCTCCAGATCTCCCTCACCTGGTAGGAGGTAGGGGTGAGCATCTCGAGTCACTGGCTCAGTAGGGAAACTCCCTAGAAATCGAGCAAACATACGCAAGTAGCAAAGTAGGAAATGCTACACTAATAATTTACAATATTATCTAGCATGATATAAAACTGTAAGTACCACTTACCCTTTGCTGCTTAACAGGAATCAACGTAAAAAAATAAACAACAAAACCAAACAGGTGCACGAGCTACTGTAGAGAAACGCCACACTCGAGTCACGTCAACTGGTTTGCGACACCAGTTACTGACCCGGACAAATAACACAGAACTACCTCTCAGTCTCGCAGCCACGGACGAAAGGTCCAGCTGCCGCTCCACTAACAAGTACAAAGAACTGTGGAGTCCAACTAAACCACCACAACCTGCAAGTCACACACCTCGCAGGCCCATGTCTGGCACATTTAGGGACTCTGGCCCGAGCTCCCTAAAGTGAGACACTGGAAAACAGGACTAGTTGGGGTCCAGTACGTCTACTGGTGTCCGTCTCCCCCAACTACGAGCGCGCTACAAGAGACAACACAACAAACTCTCTCTAGTCGCTGTCCCACTGCCGTCTTTCCCTCAGCTGGACGTACTACTCAACACAAGAGTGAGGGTGTCCAGGAAGACGACAAGACCTCGTCGGTACCCAGTACCGGGACAAAGCCCCGAGCACTCACGTGCCAGGCTCACACAAAACCTGGGGCTCCCAACTGAAGAGGTATCCACGGAAGACGTCAAACTACACACCACGTATACAGAAACCACGTGCACAACGCACAAGCCACGTGAAACTTCCACGTAAACCACATTATAACCAAGAAAACCACACACCACACGCTCCCCGAGCGTAGAGAGAGTGCCAATGCACCTCCTACTATCATCACATAACATAAACCACGCTGAACAGATAATCACACACTTACATCTATGCTCGAATGACAACATTCGGCTGTTGTCGCGGTGGCACGATAGACCGCCTTCAGAACGCGACAGCTCGGGTTGTCGCGACCTGGTCGCGGCTCTTAGAGCAACCGCGATAACATGTGCGAACCCTGATCCGGAACCCATCATCCGGATCACCCCAAACTCATTAGAACCTATAGTTTCAGTCCATTTTCATGCTTTAATGTGTTCCTACACATGCCATCTATTGTTTAGAAAGCAATAAACGCATTATCCACACCACACGAACATTCCACGGATCAAACGATAGGAAATCTCCCTACCTTTGCGAAGAACGCGAAGAATAAAGCCCACACGAGGTTCCCTCCGCTCCACGTATCGTCCTCGCGGTGGGAACTCGTCAAACCGAGCTCTAACAAGTCAAATCGCCCAGAAATCCCCACAGAAAATCTCCCTGGCCGAGCAGAGCTTTCATTAGCTCTGTTCTGCTAGGGTTACTTAAAAACACAACGTAGGTAAGAACGTGACGCTCTTCACAACCGTGACCTAAACGCGACGCTTTCAACTGTCGCGTTAAGCCTGCTGACGTCACCCGAGCACCCAGCCGGTGACACGCGGCAGACATGCACACGCTCACTTAAACCGCCGGTGACATGAACGCGGTGCCAAGGTCTGTCGCGATCATAACGCGACGCTCCTCACTGTTGCGTTAAAAACTGAGAAACAGAGAATGCTTTTGGGCAAAATCTTACAACTTGAGAAGAACACCTGTCACGCACAAGTCATCGGCCACACACTGGCCTCCATTACCACCCAACGACGATCCGAATGGTTGGAACGGTACACACCAGCCCATCAACACCCTTGCTAGCAGCGGCGCCGACAAGTACGACCTCACCGTCAAGACCAGAGGCGTCGAGGTGATGCTAAACACCGGGCTGGACACCTCAAGGGTCGCCAACACCATGATCCACGATGCACCATTCTGCATCCTCACCGTTGAAAACATCCTCCTCTCTACAAAGCTCTTCAGCACTACCCCCGCCCCAGCGCCTGAGTTGGCCCCCGACGCTTCCCCCTCCGCGCTCGGCACCCTCTGCGCCGTCGCAACCCCTCCTGCTGTGTGGAACCTGATGGAACCCACTATGTGGAACCCGCTATGTCTGTGTATGAGTTGGCAGAGCTCTACCTACTGACCGCTGTAGACGATGAGTGCCTTTGGCTCATGTTATGGCTGCTCATGTCCATGTAGTTGTCGAACTACGACAACTATGAAAAAATAGCTGCAGCGGTGGATGACGAGCAACCTTCATTTGGATTGGCCTTGGCAGCATTCTACTGCAGCCGCACAAGTGCGGCATAAGTACCGAAGGGGCTTTGGATAAGCTACTCATGAGAGCCAGACTCGACGACTTGGCTGGACTACATGGACGACGATGATGTCAACATTGCGAATGGTGGAGAGGTGGTGGGCGATGACCCACCCCCACCCCAGCTTGCACCGGAGCTTGGGGTAGGGAAGGACTGAGAGGTCTGAAAAAGGGTGGATCGGGAAGATCACGATAGAGATCGAATCGGTAGAGGCGCCGATGACCCCCCTTTCTTTTCTCGTTAGGGGTATTTTGGTCTTTTTATCTTTATTTTAATAATTTCGTCTATCTATTGGCAGAATATTTCTTAGATTCTAATGACAAACCAACCACAGGGATATAACTGACATTATTTTTAGATTTGAGGTGTATACAATCTAATAGTTGGAATTGGAGGGACATATATTTAAATATGGAAGATTTTAGGAGTATATATATAATTTTTCCATGCATATATACATATATATAAGATTCAATATGGCAAAAGAACTCTATTATTTTCTTGATGAATAAGGGTTTTGACGAAGTCGATGATCCAACAAGTTCTATGGGTCGAGCTGCTGCCTATTTTGATTAACATTTTTATTTAGGGAAAAATTATCTATATACCCCTAAAATCTTAGCGAATAATCGTCATACCCCTACCTTTATGGATATTAACGTAATACACCTAAAATCTTTAAGTTGTTGTCAACGTACCCCTACCATGATCAGATCGTAACCCTAGTCAGATAAAGGTGAGTTACAAATGTGAAATCCCTAACCTGCCCTTGAATTAACCTCGATTTACTCTCTCTCTCTCTCTCTCTCTCTAGTGCGCTGCTCATCTTTCTACGAATTTCTTCCTATCAATAGTTGCCACCGGAGAGGAAGAAGACGACCATGGGGGAATGGCTAGCGTTGGGGGACAATGTGAAGGGCAAAGGGATGGAAGGTGCCAGATCTCCTCCTTGAGGAAATGAAAAGTGCTGGAGTTGGGGGAGAGCTTGGCAGTAGAATGGTCGACAAAGGGGATGATGTGGTCCCAACTATTGCGAAAGTCGTCCCAACTACTCTCGGATCCCCTCATTTCTCACCCAGGGTTCCAGTATCTGAAATGCTATGTTGTCTACTCATGGCGAGGAGGAAATAAATGGCCAGGGTCTTCTCCTGCTTCGACCTTGTCAGCAATAGTTGCTTCTATCCCGTCAGGAGCTCTGCCAGAACGATGTCGAAGCTGTTCACGTCACTCTTCTTTGTTAGTTGCCCCGTCTGGAAGTACTTCAGAGTCTGTAAGTGTCCCCACTAGCTCCGCTGTTGGCTCCCGCCTCGCGAGGTTGAACGTTGTCACCCTGTTGGAGACCTCGTTGCAGGTGACTCCATACCAGTCGTAGTGGCTCCCAACCACCCACTGCCACCTATACAACGATTGGAGGAGGTCCTTTGCCATGGAACGCTTGAGGCCGAGGAGGGCCTTGTAGTTGGCAGAAATAGGGTCCAAATGCGTCGGAGGAGTAGAGCAATAGGAAGGGGAGGGCCTGCATTGCCGCCCGAGAAGGGGAGGCCCCCCCTCCTTCCACCTCCAATGACCTTCTCCCCCATAGGGAACATGCTGGTTGCAAGTACCTCCAATGGCATCGTCTACATCCGAAAGAAGAAGAGGAAGAAAGAAGAGATCCCAAGGAATGTCTAGGAGGCGATCCGTCGGGGGAAGATATCAGTCGCCACCGAGTAGTTGCTTCCAGCAACGAACTACCCTCCGCAGAACTACATGATCACGGGAAGCCTCCTCGACACCAGATGTCCGCAGCCGCCACCGCCATCCCCAAGGCCGTCCATCGACGGCAAGTTTCCCTTGTAGATGTCACCCGCTTCCATCTTCATCCCTATGCTTAAGGGGGTGGCCGTGGTGGCGATGGTTCCCTAGAGGATCTAGCGGAAGTGGGGGCAAGGGCAGGGCGGATGGAGGAGGGGAGGAAGATGAGGACGAATAATGTGGTTCTGGAAGAGGTTGGCGGGGAGAAGGGATGGGGGTTCTTCGGTGAGGAAGAAGGTGGGCGTCGTCGCCGTTGCCCACTATGAGGAAGTAGCACTAAGCATCGACACAAGAGGTGGATGCGGAAAAAAATAGAGTTAACCATGGGTAAAATGGTTAAAAAAGGTGGATTGTCAGCTCCGTTACCTCCAACTTTAACTCTAGGGGTTCTGGTTAGATAATTTTGAGTGTATTATGTTAATATCTATAAAGGTAGAGGCATAACAGTTATTCGATAAGATTTCAGGGTATATAAATAATTTTTCTTTTTTTTTTCCTCTTCCAACTATCCCTCTTCCAAAAGTTAAGAGTAAACTCCTTTGCAACTTCCTTTAGTTGATGAAAAATATTAAAATCACAGAGAGCAGTTCATAAATAGTGGAGATCATGAGGGTTGAAACGTAAAAATGCTTAAATAGTTAAAAGTAAAAGACCACGGTAAATATAAAGAAAGGGAGCAGTAAAAGGGTCCTTCTTTATCTTTTTTTCTCCGCCCTCTTCTCTATCCTTTTCTTCTACCATTGCGTTTCTTCTTTCGCAGACGCAGACGACGGGCACCAGTGGACGAAACTAGGGTTTTCGCCATGGCCACCAATCTGTAAGTTCCAGGAGCTCTCGCTCAGTACGCGCTCCCTTCACATCTCCCTCGGCTTTCCCCTCCATCACATCAACCCATTGCTCGTGGGCGAAGTCTTCCCTTCCCGTCGGGTAGCCGCTTCAGCTATTTCCCCCACAAATTAGGGTTCCGGCGGATTCCAGGATCGGGTCCCCTGTGGTTGAGCCGCCTCTCGGATTCGTTGTTTGCCGGAGCAAGGTTTTATTGGGAGATTCGAAAATTATGGTCCGGGGGTACGCACTGGATCAGGATACGGGGTGAGCAAGGGAGGAACAAGGATTTGGGTCGGGGTCTGTACATCTTCTGCTGGTCGGAGGGAGTCTGGGATTGGAAGACGGGGTTTTCTATCGGAGATAAGGCGTTTGGATAATGTGTATACTCTGCGTGGTGCAGAAGTGGTCCCGCCGGGTCGTTAGCATGCTGCCATGGCTGGTGATTCCGCTTATAGGGCTGTGGGCGCTCTCCCAGCTTCTTCCTCCTGGTCTCAGGTTTGAGATTACGTCCCCTCGCCTGGCTTGCGTGCTGGTTCTCCTTGGCACCCTCTTCTGGTATGAGATCGTGTTGCCTCAGTTGTCTGCGTATTGGGCACGGAGGTCTGCGCGCATTCGGGAGAGGCAGAGGATCCAGGCCATTGAGCTGCAGAAGCTCAGGAAGACTGCTACACGTCGGTGCCGCAACTGCTTGACACCTTATAGGGACCAGAACCCTGGTGGTGGTAAGTTCATGTGTTCTTATTGTGGGCATGTGTCCAAAAGACCTGTCTTGGACATCCCAGGATCTCCAGGGAGCCCAGGAATCATAAGCAACTTGGTGAAAAAGAACAGTTGGTTTTGTGGCCAGGAGTACACAGCGGAGAGTAGTGGGAACTGGGTCTCTTCTGTTCCACGTTACTGGGTAAACGGCAACAAAGAACATTGTGTGACAGAACAGCCGTATTCAGGAGCTGCTGTTTTTACATGGAAACTGCTTTCGTCGTTTTTCTCTTGTGTAAGGTGGTTCTCTAGGAAAGTTCTTAGACTAGGTTCTTATGTGGATGATGGTTCTTCAGATGCAGACAATAAAGGATTAGTGGGAAAAGGTGACAATGGAGGGAACTGCCCAGAGAGCAAAGGAGAGAAAGCAAGGAGGAAGGCTGAAGAAAAGAGGCAGGCTAGGTTAGAAAGGGAAATGCTGGAGGAAGAAGAACGAAAACAAAAAGAAGAAATTGCGAGGTTAGTACAGGAAAGAAGGAAGCTTAGGGATGAGAAGCTGGAGGCTGAGAAGGAGAAAATGAAGAGCTTGGCTCCAGATGGTGAGAAGGACGTTAAGAAAGAATCAGAGAAGAGGAAACAAGATAGAAGAAAGGAGAAAGATAAGGGATCTAGTAAGAGAACTTCTGATGGGGAAGATCTTGAGAAGAGGACAAATAAAGAAACCGAAAAGAAGCATGAATGTGACAAGAAGGGTGAAAATGAAAAACGAGATTCTTGTAAGCCTACAACTGAAAACCGGAAAATGCATATGGAAGCTGTACATAGTGTGAACGGTGCGGCAAATAAGTACAAATACTTTGATCGCATAAGAGGAACTTTTTTATCATCTTCTAGAGGTTTTCATGGAACCGCATTTTTTGGGAAGGGTTCCCATAATCTTACAGCTCCTCATACCAAGTCAGCTAAGCCTATTGGTGGATTTGTTGATCACACACAAAGTTCTGTAAACAGGAGGGAGGGACATGCTGGAGGGCAGGTGATTGGAAAAGCTTTGCTAAATGGAGATATGAAAGCACCTGGAGCTACTTTCCCTCAACCTGTAAGTGATTTTGTATTTGACTAAACTCTGTATCATATGCTCCTGAATTTTTAAAATTGCAAGCTCTCAGGCTTCAGTGTATGAAAAAGCACTGCTTCTTTATACATTGGTGTAGGTTTTCCTGCATGTATGCCCATCTTTAAATTAAAATTGTATGAGAATCCATCCTGCTGTTGTATTTTCTTGCATCCTATTGTTAAATAAACATGTGTCAAAACTCGCCATGACCATCCATTGGAGAAGTGTTGGAAAACTAATGGTTACAAAACCAACCATCAAACAGGGGTATGCTGAGGAAATGCAAATGTAGGATAGGTGTTCTTGCAATTTTCATCTTAAGATGGGTATTTATTTGCAAGGAACCCATTTATTTGTCACTTTCATTCTGTTCCATGGTCTTGTAATCTAATTTCTGAAACATAAACTACACTTGCTAGGTTGCTAGTGATCTGCAGTCTCAAACAACCACTCTGAAAAAGCCATGGCATCACTTATTTACTCGTTCTTCAGTGGTCTCTCCATGCTCTGATATAAATGCTGGGAAGAGATTGGATCAGATTGGTCAAACAGAAGGTCTAGTTTCGCAGTTGCCTGATCAGAAATTACAGAATCATCTTTTGCATAATCAGTTGCAGCTTGGCCAGCCATTGGCTTTCAGTGCCTACCCCTTGATGAACGGTTCAATGGTCGGAAACTCAGTTTCTCCTCTGTTTGCTGACTCTAGATTTCCTATTGGTGGAGATCCAGACCATAAGTTCACAACAGAAGAAGCAGAACTTTTTGAAGACCCATGTTATGTTCCAGATCCTGTCTCCCTGCTTGGGCCAGTTTCAGAATCACTTGATGACTTTTCTGGGGACCCTGGCACTGGATTTTTGGCTGATTATGGGTTGGAACCTCCACATATTCTGAAGAATGTACCTGAGTCTGCTGAAACAAACAAGCCTTTACCAATTGAGTCACCAATGTCAAAACTGCGGATATCAGGGGAAAAACACATTGCTTCTGGTCCAAGTACTCCAAAATCACGAGATCAAGGTGCCTCACCTGGCGGTGAATCTAGAGATGTAAATGACCAGGGAACATGGCAGATGTGGGGCACACCTCTGTGTCAGGATGGAAGGGATTTAGTTGGTGTTCCTATTAGCTGGTTTTTGCCCTTAAGCCAGAAGATGAACAACAATGAAGAGATCATACATCCATCAATTCATAACCCTATGGTATCTCATGCTATGAATGACATCAATATCCTTCAAAGCACAGGCAATCAATCTCAGACTGTTCATGTTGGGAATCAGAATGGAGGCACATTTAGTCCTTTCACACCTATTCTGACCAAGAATGATCCATGGTTACAGAGAACTGTCTTTCATCCTTTGTCAGGTGACAGTGAAAAACATTTTCCATCCTTCGACTTTCATGAGAATGTTACTCCAGCTGAAACCGCCTATGAAAATCCTAAAACATCAGCAGCCAGCCATCCTATTAATCAATATCCAGCTAGCTGCTGGTCCAAGTAAGTCTTGAAGCCTGCCTTCCACGGCCTTGTTTAGATTTATACCTTTTAATGTAGCTTGTGATGATGGTTTTTTTTTGCCATGGATACGGTTAAATGTGTCAGCTTTTTAAGATAATTTTGATAATTTTCTTTTCTGCATAAAAAAAAAATCCAGAAACATTCTTGTTTTTCTCATGCTTGGATTTTGTATGCATGCTTGTGTTTTTCCTTTGCTTTTTACCAGTTCAATTTTTATTATTTCATGCACCATGGCAGTTTCTTTTGTTAGATGGTCTTCTTTTGGCAGAAGTTTATTGTTTGTTGTATCTTTTTTTGTCATTTGTGACAGTTGCATGCCATAATGTAAAAGCAAAAAAAAAGCATGAATAGCTCTCATATATTTTATTATCTACATCATAAAATTCTGGACCCTTTTATTATCTACATTTTTTCCTTCCCTCCTTTTTTGGTTTAAGTCTGGGACCTTTTATTGTCTCTTGTTTTCTTTCTTCTTTTTTGGTTTTTAGAACTCTTGACAGGATCATTTTTTGTTTTATGCATCTTGGCTTTGATGGAACCTCCAATCTCCATTATGACTTGTGAGAGATGGAAGTGATGGAATACCTTTTTTTTTCCTCATTTTTTAATGGCAATTAAGTGAATATGTTAAATAACAAGCACTACCACTAAGTTGGAAGAACTCGCTGGATCCTGTAAAGTGCAATAAGAAACTTTAGAATGTTGGATTGACTATTTTATCATTTTCAGGTCATAGTTTCCACGACAGAATATCTTTCAGAAGGACAATTGAAAAATCTTGTGAACTGTATTATATGCCCTTGGCCTTCATCTCCAACTTTTCCATCTTTGTGCAAAGCTGTATAGGAAGGTGAATAATCATTAAGAAAAAAGTGTGGTGGAAATGTGCATCAATAATGGCCAAATAGCAGTAGGGTTTAGTTGTAGCTAGGAAAGTTGCATTATTAACATTACCTTTCAAAAAAAGGTTGTGTTAATAACTTGGATCATATACATTTTCAAACATATAGGATCAAGAACCAAATTCAATTTTGAATTTGCAGCCAAATTCATATTTGAACATCCAATTTGAGATTGATTTTGCTGAACCTCTGCAAACTGCACACTCCTGATCCACCAATCACCATCGGAAATTCCTTTTAGCTCATTTTTTGATTTGTTTTGCCTGCCACTCGGTCTCATTCTGTTTGGTACTAACAACTTAAATAGTTATAAGTATTTCAAGTACTCGAGGGTTTGGGACCTGGCCCCATCTCCCTGCTGGAGGACTTCCCCTCTCTGGCGGAATATCTCCACTTGCAGGGACTTTCTTGCCACTGGTGTTTGGGTCCATCTGGGAGATGGTCATAAGTGCCTCTTTTGGAAGGACAGGTGCCGGGGGTGAACACGGTTCGGTTCGGTCCGGGTTGGCTCATTTTTTGGCCAAACTGAACTGAACCGAATCCCGAGGCCAAACCGAACCGAACCGAACCGGTTCGGTTCGGTTTAAACCAAAGTTTAATATCTTTTATATCAGAAGCTCGCGCATGCCTCAGTGGCTAATGCGCGCACGCTTCCTGCTGGCGGTCAAGGGTTCGAATCCCTGCTCCGCCACCTTTTGCTACAGTAATTCTCGATTTTTGACCAATAAATCACGCCGGAGGAGATGGGTTTCGAACCCGCGCCAACGCAGGCGGCTTTATTGCATACGCTAGCCAACCGCACTACAGTTCGTTTGGGTATATATCATACTTCTAATATATATATTCGGTTTATTCGGTTTCAGAAAGTGAAACCGAACTGAACTGTGCAGGATCCCGAACCGAACCGAACCGAACTGGTCGGTTCGGTTTTTCGGTTTGAACCGAATTCTGAACAGCCCTAACAGGTGGTGTGGTGACTTCACATTGGAGTTCTTGTTCCCAGGTCTCTTCGCCATTTTGATGACACCTCTTTGGTACAGTGCCCAGGTCTTCGATCAGCACATCCCATGTGGTTCTTGGGCTCGGACCTTTAGGCGTGACTTTACTCTGGAGGAGGTGGAGCAGCTACAGAGTTTTCTTTCCTTGCTCTTTTCCCCCCATCCATAGGATGTGGAGGATGGTTGGATCTGGAGATGGGGGAAGAATGACATCTTTTCAGTCAAGATAGCTTATGCAGTATGCTCGGATGGGGATGTGCGCTATGGCTTTCATCAGGAAGTGTGGAGACCGAAAAGTCCTTTCAACGTCAAGCTCTTAGCTTGGAGGATTTCCCATGGGATGATCCCCACTAGGGATAGATTGGCGCATTTCTGACTGAACTTGATTCCTACCTGTTGTCTCTGTGGTGCTGAGGAGTCACCGGATCACCTTTTTGTTGGGTGCTCCTACTCTTAGGGGGTTTGGAGGGGGATTGCTCAGAGGACCAGTTGTTCCATCAACTTGCGGGGGTGATGTTTGCTGTTCGCTTTGGGAGTGGGATAGGCCTTGGCCCCTCAAGCCGGGCAGGACGGTGTGGTGGCTTATCGTTCATGCCACTTGATGGACATTGTCGGATGAGCAGAACTACCATATCTTTAGGAGGGGATCATTCATAGAGGAAGCTCTTCTAGTTTTTGTAGGGGCTAGGGTGAAGGAATGGACGTTCTCTCTTTCGAATGTGAATTCATCTATATCTCCTCTTTTTGGGTGTTTGGAGGGATAGTCTTTTCACACTTCGATTTGGTTGTATAGATGTTTTGGGGGGAGGCTCCTTTTTAAGGCTTTTGGCCCACCTATTCTTGTACATTCTATTTTCTTTTAATATACTCGTGGTACTACCCACCTTCAGGAAAAAAATAATTCCAATAACAAATTTTATTTTTCCTGACTCTATAACCCAATCTAAACAATGATTTAAATGGTGAATCAGATTGGAAGCTTAACATACATTGTACCAGGAGCACAGCTTGGATTAACTGGGTTTGCACAATTGTTCTGTACTAGGGTAAAGTGGTGATATGCTCCAACAGAGGTGTTGGGGTAGTAAACAGTTGCAGACTTCATGCTTTATGGTTTTTCATACAGATGATGAAGCTTTATTATTTTTTCTATCTTGTACTTCTGTTGAGGGACTTCTTTGTGTCTGCCCTTGGTGATAATGGAAGTCAGCTAGAGTTGGCTATAAATCCAGTGATTTTGTCTTTGGCAGCGTTTGACAATAAGATTGGAAAAGGTGATTCTAAATTCCAATAATTGGAATCTCACTTTTTATCACTCTTGTGCGACTGTGCCAAAGATCAAAAGCAAAAAGCAGATTTTCAAAAAAGAGAATAGAGAGAAGGGTAGCATTTTTGAGGCTTTGGATTTTGGGCTGAAAAAGCTAGGGTGAGGGAGCTTTTGGAAGGATTTTAGATTTTGAAAAAGTAAAATCTGCAAAGTGCATTGCCAAACACTGCCGTTCACATCAGGTTAATCTAAGACAGATTCCAGTCTTAAGAGGGGGATGAAATAAAAAACAAAAAAATAAGGGGAGGAAAAATAATTCCCCTTGTCTCTAAGTGTATGTTTTCTGACATTACTTTTTCCCATTTGCCCCTTCCACCATTCTGTGCCCCTATTTTTGTGATTGCTGAAATTTAGGGCCTGTTTGGATGCAACTTATAGAAAACATGAAATAGGTTTATCATAAACACATTTATCATGAACACATTTTGTCTTACCCATGTTTGGAGTTTTTACAGACACATGAGTTTATGCCAAACCCTGTTTATAGGAAGAGTCTCCAACTGTAAGCTAACTCAGAATAGGTCTATGATCATAAACATATTTTGTCTTAATCCATGTTTGGAGTTTTCATAAACATAAATGAGTTTGGCACTGCCAAACCCTGTTTACTGGAAGAGTCTCCAACCATGAACCAACTTAGAATAGGTTTATGGAAAAGACATTTATTGGGAGATTTTGAGTTTATGATAAACTCATTTATAACTATCCAAACCAAGGATACATTATAAAACGAGTTTATGATAAACCTAAATGTGCTTATGGTGTGCATCCAAACAGCCTCCTAATTATCAAATACTGGTTAAGCGTGCCTGATTCTGCTACTCCATCTGATTATTCCATGCTTTTTTCTAATATCAATATTGAATCTATCCCACCTAAGATCAAGTGCAATCACTATCATAGTTTGTCAAGGCGTCAAGGCGACCAAGACATGCTTGGGCTCCTTGGGTGCCTAAGTGCTTAGGCACCTAAGATGACACCCAATGTGGGCTATTTCAAGAGTATCTTCCTATATAATATTTATTTCTCTAAAAATATATTATGCTCATAAAAATTAAGTAAAAAAGATCATAATGTGACAAACATTATTGCAAGAACATATCACAAAAATTGAAGAGGAAAACTTTGAAATAATTATATATAAATGAAATATCAAATGTAAAGTTGCATACCGCATAATTTACGAAGTTGTTCTTCTACATCTGCAAATAGTAATTTACAGTCATTAGATTATGTTGCAGTCTATTGACTGTGTAACTGTAAACACAATCATTAGACTCTGTGACAGAGGTTAAAGGAGGGGAAGGGGCTGGGGATGGGGATGGGGGGAAAGGGCCCAGGAACTGGGGCTGTGGTGCTGTGCACAGTACCAAAGCTGCACAGTTTTTTTTTTTTTTGGGGGGGGGGGGGAAGAGGGGAGTGGGAAAGGGGACTTCACTGCCGGCTGTCCGGGGTTGGGGGTTGGTAGGGGGGAGGTGAAGTCTGAGAGAGAGAGGGGGAGACGGAGACAGGGAGAGAGAGTATGAAGTACCTCAAAGAAGTTTCCCGACGGTCGGGGGCGACAACGGCTGTGGCGCAACAGAAGCATGCACATAAGAACCAAAGAGGGGAGGAAACGTGAATGGGTGAGTAAGTCGGGGCGAAGGGGGTTGGGTGTTTTAAATGTGTATCTGATTTGGATCGGGTGGGTCTTAGACCCTTAATGGGTCTAGGCGGTCCAAGACCCAAGTGGGCCTAGGTGCACACCTTGACCGCCTAGGCGGCACCTTGGAATGCTTTTTTGGTTTCCTGAAAGCCGGGCTGTCACTGAGTGGCCAAAAAACGCCTTTAGACCAAGGTGACACTTAGGCAGCGCCTAGACGTCTTGACAACTATGATCACTATTCTATTTTATGTTTTTTTTACTGTAGAGTGCTCATAATGTATTTTATACAATATGTTGAACACATTTCAACTGATTTAATTTTAAGAAATATTGCCTTTTCCCTGAAGAGGGACAGAATATGTAGGGGGTAGCCCGAGCCATGGGGATGCCAAACATATCTCAGGCAGTGGATCCCCCTCAGCCCAGCAATATCCAATAACTCAGGAAGTTGGAATTCATGTTAACTAGCACCCACCCTACATTTATGTCGGGGTTCAGTACTGTGTCCTCACAGTTTTCCATGATTATTCCATGTTTCTAATCTATGTCATCTGCCCATAACTATTGCTAGACATTCTTTGAAATCCTTGGCACTTTCTCATTCTAAGTGGGAGGTTACTGGAAAAAACCAGAACCAATATGGATTTGGTGTCTTTTTATTTTTTTTAATTGTTTATAGAACCAAGAGTAAACCCACCCTACCCAGGATCAAGCCTAAATCACTAGTAGCCTGAGCCATGCGGAGGTCAGACATATCTTTGGCCCAGAGCTGTCATGAGCTTGGGCACATGAACCCTTGGGTTAGTGCTCGTCCCACATTTTATGTCCCACAATGCAAGTTGATACCATGACCTCACAATTTTCTATAAAATGCCTGTCCAGATCTCCCACAGTCCCACCCCGAGGGACATGTTTGATACTTTACTAGGATCATTCCTTGCTCCATCACCACGAACTTGTGCTTTGAGATAACATATTCTGTCATGTGATGTGGCATGGACTAGAAAACTGCCGTTCCTATCCCCAAGTTGTCCTACCCTCATTGAATCCCTTCTTTCTCCCTTGACAATGAACAGCAAAGTTGGAAATTTTTGCCCCATGTTTCATGATCTGCTATGGACGTGGTTCTCTTTATTGTTAGAACCATTCAATGATCTCGATCCTCAACAAAAAAACCCATTCATTTTGCACTAATGGTAGAGAATGTGATATATTCATATTGTCATCTAATGTTCCTTCTTGAAGGAATGACAACATAAGTCAGCATCCTGACATGCTTCCTATTGTTGCTAGTTACTGACTAAAGGTGCTGGATTCCTAAAATCCATGCTTCATGTTTCTGTGCAAACTTCTATCTGCTTTGTATTTCTGTTGAAACTTGAAGCCTCAGTGAACTGTATTCTCAGAATAAGAGTGAATAAAAAGTTTTGGCAGTTAGAAAATTTGGATCAAGAGCCAGGACATTGATGAGGAGAAACTCCAGGACCTTACAGGGAGGCTTCTGGATACACCTTTTCATGATGGGGCCACACCACACACAAGCTCACTGCAGGAAGATGAGCTGCTAAACGCCCTCAACAAGTTTAGGATGGGTGAAGTCTGTAAGGGGGTTTTGCGGCATCTCCCTGGTCATTTGATTCTCAATTGTGCATGCAGTCTCGGTTTACTTGACCATACTACTCGTCAACTCAGACTGGATTTTGTATATTTATTATGTACTGAGAGCACTGTATTTCTGATGATTTCCATGGAACTCTGTTAAAAAACTGAAACACCCTCAAATTAGATTCAAGTCTCAGTCAAAATAGGAATTTAATAATAAACTATTGGAACTAGATCCCTTTTTTGTTAGGCTGCTTTGCTTTATTCTGCAGTCTGTACTGCTATTGTGAACTCTAATTTTTCTTGACTAGTGCACTAAATTGCATTGGCAGCAATTAAATATGCCTTTTGTTGAAGTTTAGGATTCAAATATCTTGTGTTGGCAGTTTCTGTTCCCCATCTTGGCTTGTTGTGGTTTAAGAAGGAATGAAGGGTGAGTGACCAGGAGGAAGGAAAGGAAGTCAGTGTGCGATTTGTTGATCCCCTGATGCATGGAATATCTTGCCAAACCATAGTGGTCTACCAAAATTCTAAGAGATTGGGGGAGTGGACTTGCACTTGCTCTGGAGAGGAAAGGTGTTTCTGTTTCCTGAGATTAAAAGAAAACATCTTGCGCATTCCACAATGTCTGATGCATTCAGTTGTCAGAAAAAGAAAGAGATTGACAGAGAAGGAGATCTTGAGAACTTTTGACTCATGGGTAAGGATCTAATGTTACAAAAGTGAATTGTAGAGTGGTGGGACAAGAATGGAATACGAATGCTATGGTGATTTTCTGGGGGGGCTTCTTGTTTCTGGGCCTAAAAGGTTTATGATACAAAGTCTAGGAGTGTAACTTAAAAAATTCTTTCGGATAATCGGTGATAATTTTTTAACCATCAGATTCTTCCTTCCATGAGGCTATGGGGCACATGAATGTTTAAGGGGCTGAATTAACTTTATTCCGGCAGAAAGATAGATGAAAAGACGGGCAGAACTTTTCAGTGATGGTGGTATGTATCAAAAGATTTAGTTATGCCATATATTTTCTTTTAAAATTTCAGGGGTGTCATATACATACACACAACACATACATGCCAATAAACACACACGTGTAGGTGTATATGTATGTGAGGAGGGATCCATTGACATTGGTGGCACCAGAAAGTCCAGTGCGAACCTCTCTATATGATGTCAAATTTCAAATCCATACCTTTTAAATTTTTTCTATTATCAATAAACTGGTTGCTTACAAGAAATCATGCATTTTTGATACTAAAATTGTCGACATAATTGCATAGATGATGAACGGCTCAGATAGTGCATATATAGGCTTCTTCAATCTGTGAACTTTTACATTAGACTTGCTTTTTTTTTTTCATTGGTTTAGAGAAGGTTTAATGGTGTGGATTTGAAATTCAACATTGAATTATATAGTTTGAGAATAGGTGCCATCACACTTTTGGTGCTACCGGTGGCAACGTATCCCTCCTTTTTACATATGCGTGCATACACACAGACGTACATATTTATATGTAGAATGCTAGAGTGCAGCCAGGGCAGTTGATGCGCCCTGGATGCTTGCTGGCTGCACTCAAGCATCCACTTTTGGATTTCAACCCGAAGGATGTAAAGAAAAAGGATAATAAGGAAATGCGGAAGCAGATTGGCGCCATGTTTTCCGCAAGAGGCACTTCCGGCATAGGTTTCATGGTTATTTTCATATTCCTTTTTTACTTTTCACCTGAACCCGATAACTCATTATATTTGAAATCATTTCCTTAAATTTTGATATTTATTAATAAACTTTGTAATTGCATAACAGATGTTTAAAAATAAACTTTAATTTCCAGCTTCTATAATATTCTTTACATATTAATCATGCTTAAATATAAGCAATTGAATGGTCTTGCAACGTTTTAAAACAGCTTTTAGTTTACAGCTTTTATAAGATTTTTTTTACTTGTAAATCATGCTTAAGTATTACCATTTAATCGTAGATCTTCAAGTTTTAAGTGATTTAATAAATCATTCCAAAAATTAGGAAAATCCTTTTTTTGGGGAAAAAAAAGTTCTTCCAGAGAATATGTTGATGATATGATTATCTAACTATGGAATGCTATTATTAATATTAAAACTTAAGGAAAGAATTTTCAAATATAATAAGTTATAGAGGTTGGGTGACAAGTAAAAGAAAAATTCTGGGAACTATCACGACCTGCCCGCAGAAATGCCCCTGTGGAAAAGCCAGTAATTGCAAAAACAGTTTGGTTTCCTCAATTTCCTCTTTTATTATCATCTCTTGGATTGAAATCCAAAGGCGGATGCTTCCAAAAATTAGGAAAATCCTTTTTTTTTGGGGAAAAAATGTTCTTCCAGAGAATATGTTGATGATATGGTTATCTAACTATGGAATGCTATTATTAATATTAAAACTTAAGGAAAGAATTTTCAAATATAATAAGTTATAGAGGATGGGTGACAAGTAAAAGAAAAATTCTGGGAACTATCACGACCTGCCCTCAGAAATGCCCCTGTGGAAAAGCCAGTAGCAGTTTGGTTTCCTCTATTTCCTCTTTTATTATCATCTCTTGGATTGAAATCCAAAGGCGGATGCTACAGTGTGGCCAGGCTGCACCGGCCGCACTCTAGCAGTTCTCTCTCTCTCTCTCTCTCTATATATATATATATATATATATATATATATATGTAATGTAATATTATATGCAATTATGCATATACATGTATATGTGTGTGTGCATATAGAGATAAAGGAAGAGAGAAATACATTCCTCTTGCTAGACGACAAGATAGTGGTCATGGCTCCAAGGTTACATGTTTTTAGGGTCCTTGGGCGCCCAAGTGCCCCCCCATATAAAATTTGTGTCTAGGTATATAATAAATCATGCAATAAAAATGTTGATGTGACATTATAATTTAAATTACAACGAGAGATATTAAAAACATAAAAAATTAAATGGTCCTTGAAAAATTAGGATTTTTTGACCATGGACTTTTCATAGTGATTACATTAGATTGTGAACATTGTCACAGTTAGCCATTTGATTGTGAACAATTATAGTCTAATGGCTGTGGCATAGTTCATAGTCTAATGGCTGTGTATCATAGTTGTCAAGGTGCCAAGGTGCCCAAGGCATTCTTGGGTCTTTAAGCGCCTAAGCCCTTAGGCTCTCGTCTACGTAGTGCTTAGGCGTCCAAGGTGGTGTCCGATGTGGTATCTCCCTCTTATTATGGAATTTATGTATTTAAGATATATAATGTATGAATAATCAAAATGCAATTATGCAATAAAAATGTTAATATGATATAATTAAAATTAAAACATAACATGCATTAAAAAATATTAAAAGCATAATATGTTTAGATGGTTCTTGAAAAATTAGGATTTTTTTTTACATTTAATGACTGACAATGTGAACAGTGTTGGAATATGGAGCTTGAGGCCCTGAATTCTCCAATGTGCAAGTATGCACACGTGGATTGACCTGTGTGGTCAGGTTGCTTGGATTGACCTGAGCGAGTAGGTTGTGGTCCCCGTGCGGGGGGGGGGGGGGGTGTTCAAGGGGTGGAGCTCTCAGAAAGAAAATTTTAATTTACGAAGCAAAGTGAAAGGCTGCATAGGGTCTAAAGCCGCCCCAAGGCGCCTACCAAGGGGCTCCTTTTTGGGTCCCCATAAGGTGGACCCTTGCCTAGCTCTGAAGTGGGTGCCTTGACAACTATGTTGTGTATAGTGTTAAAATGTAGAGCTTGAACTCCCCGACATGTGGATTCGAACATGTGGATCAACTTGCATGGTCAGATCGCGCTGATCGACCAGACCAATGGCTTTGGGGAACATTGAAACATGGAGAAACTGGATCAGGAAGTGGGGTTAGGATAGAGAGACTTTTTTACATTCCTGCCTAGGCACCTTGGCGCTTGCCTGGATCGCTTTTTTGGGTGCCCAAATGGTGGACCTGTTCCCCATCCTTGGCTGGGCACCTTTCCATCTAGGCGCTCGCCTTGACAACTATGTACAACAGGGAAATCGCCTATTATTGAGTTTCTGCCACTGTTGCATTACTGACGTGTGGAAGTGAACTTGTTTTAGGAGTAAGGTTTATACATCATACTGCATTTGTAATAAACTTGTAGGGCCTCAAATCTTGGAATGATGCAACACATGTAAACTTGGATACATGTCAACATTAGACTTGTGGGGCCCCGAGTCTTTTGGGTGCAGCAACGAGCAGGTTGTGCATTTTGCCCTGCATGATCACCCTTGGACCAATTGTAGGTTCATGCTGCTGGGGACTGAGCATCATATCAGATGGCCTGGCATTCTCCTTCTTTGCTGGTTCATGTAGGGGAAGCTGACCCAAACATATCTTATTACCAGTGTGATGGTTGATAGCATATCGGCTTTGCTTTCCGTTTACAGTCCAATTTGTACTATTGCTAATAGCTCAATGTGGATTAGTGAGTCCAAACTGGAAGTACTCTGTACTTTTATTATCTCAGATTGTACGTCTTGATAATGTCAGGTAGTTCACTTACCTGAATTATCTTGAGATCCTGGGTAAACCGAGGCTTACTTTGAAGGGCTGTTCAGGGATCACAATGGTTGATTCTGGAGATACGACACCAAACTTTACCAACACCCTGGTAGTGTGACTTTGATCACGATGTGTTGGATGGGGGGGTATGGCTGTATAATGGTCTAATAAAGTTCAACTCCCACTATATCAGTAATCTTCTAGTCACGGTGCACTAGATGCACCTCCTGGTATCTGCGTACTTGAGAACATTTAAATTTTCTTAGATTTAATCATTTGAAATGTGGGCCTATGCACCTGTTATTGTATTGAAGTGAACAAAATAAGATAATCCCTCTCTATTGTGTCCGGCTATGCAGTCACAGTTGAGAGGTAGTCGAGGCAACCAAGTGGTTGCCTCGGCCTCAAATGCCTAGGCTGAGGCAATGTATTATCTAATAATATATATATGTATGTATATATATAATTCACATATATCAATATATATGTATATAAATATCACCTAAATGGATGCATAATACATATGTATTTTATATAACGATTCATTCCGATGTGCCAAATTATTGTATAAAAATCCATTCATTCTCATATGTAAAGTTTAACAAACTAAATTGCAACAAATTGACAATCGTACATACAAATACATTAAATGATAACATAAAGTGAGTATTTCTAGCTTAAGTGGGCTCCTTGTGGGCCAAGTTGTTGGCCTGTCAGGGGCAAAGAAGGTGGCAACTGAGTCGTGGGCTCCCGAGGTGACATGACCCTGAGCAAGGCGGCTCCAGTGAGGTGAGCTGGGGCTCCCTCGCCTGGCTTCCTGGCCTAGGGGACCACCTCAGTCACCTTGATAACATAGGTTGCTGGAACATCGTGTATGGCCTAAAGACCGATTTTAGTGAATATTGCACCATCTGTTGCTTGGCTCGTTCTCACCATTGCTTCTAGAATCATGGAAAGAGTTTCGGAATGTCAGATTGACACTGCTTGATGGGATCATGGGACTTTCATGTGATTGTTTTGTGGCATTTTACAAGTGAATAAACAATTTGACAAGATGACCTGTTCGGTTATCTTGACCGTTAATTTCTGTTGAAGATAGGAGATCCCTAAGGCATGTTTGGTATTAGAAATTTAGAATAGACTGGGGATATTCTAAAAAATTTTAAGGATATTCTCAAAATTTTGAAGATATCCTTAAAAATTTTGAGAATATCCTCACTCTATCTCCGATCTATTTTTGATACCAAATATGCCCGTTTGGCAGGTTACACAGATGTCACTAGCAAAATAAGACTGCAGACACTGCACCTTTTAATGTCTATGGTCCATTCTTATCTTCGTTTCTTGAATATATAGAAGTCCATGTTTTCTGATCAAGCCATTCTATCCATTTAATGATCATGCTAGTAATCGATGTGTAACTGTTTCTTTCGTTCCTGTGTCATTTGCAGAGGTGATTGGACTGTGCGTGATGGGGAGAAGTTGGGGAACTCTGACGCAATTGGGTCGCATATTGGGGGCTTTTTTACTGCCAACCCGGATGTACAGTCTGGTGTTGTAGTGAATGGAGGAGCGGGCTCGAGGGTGGGGAGTGGTCACGATGTTGCTAATGGCGAAACAGTCTCCTCTTGAGAGGGTTTTTGAAACTGGGTACAATGTATCTTCATAATGAGAACGATATCGTTATTCACTCCGCTAGCATGGATACTAAGCACGTACACATTTGAATCATACCGAGGAGATTATGTTAGGAAGTTTAGCACACCCAGTTCCACGCTACCTATTTTTAATTATCCAGTCTTGTGGCTTGCAATCAAATCCGTGATGCCTCCTCCGTGTTAGAAAGATGGTATACAGGTTGATCCTAGGTGCGCATCGGCCCAAGGCGCCTGCGGGCTACAGCAAAACTTCTATTGTTGCTGTCGGTTTCTACCGAGTGTTCCTGTCTTTATCTGTTAAATTTTTTACTCGGGGTCTTCTGACTCTTCTCTAATGTTCCAGCCTTGTATAAAATCATGAAAGTGCCCGTCAATTGCCCGAGGACTGTTCGGTGGGAATATGGGATGCAAAGTCGAGGACGTGAAATATTCATGTCGTTTGTCTTCAAGGAAGTGTCCTCCCTCGTGGAAGTACGTTTTTTTTTTAAGTTTTTTTTTTTTTTTTTGCCTTACCTACCGTTAAGTCAGTCATCTGGGGACAATTAGGCAAGCATTCACGTACCAACCCGTCGGCTGGGAAAATATACCTTCCGGAGTGAGACCTTACTATTGGGATGGAGTCGGCAAGAACCGACGGGTGATTGTGCGTGATGGGTAGCTCAGTGGTTAGGTCCCTCCAATGCACACCGGGTGGTTGGTGTCTGAGGAGGCGTTGCGGCACGTTGAGGATTTGTGGGGTGCTCCCTGTAAAGAAATTTGAGGTGTTTTTTTTTTTCATGTTTTGGGGTTTTGAATTTTTGAATCCTTTTCTATGGTCTAGTAGGGCGGTGATCTAAACACATCCCAAAAAAAAAAAAAAAAAAAAAACTGGCGGGGTGATTTCGTGTAATAATTTCTCCAATGCTTAGTAGCAAGATGTTAGAAATAGAGTTGTTCGGGATTGGATTTGTTCTCATAATCTTTATTTTTATAGGCATGTAGTATTTTGTATTTGTACCTTTCTTGGGTTTAAGTGTTGATGGAGTCCTCTATAAGTTTGTGTTTATATTCTTTAGGATTTAGTTGTTTTTGCCATCTTAGAATGCGAACTTGTTGAGTTTACGTTGATGTCACTGATCAATGTAGCTCAGCCGCTTCTAGTTTTCACTCGTTATCATTTCGCTTTGATAAATGCTACCACTTTGGTAATAAATATGGTGCAGATTGAAGAGAGAGAAAAGAGGGTCATGTCAAATCCAATTAACCAATAAAATTGCTCTTGCAATTCACCTCATATTTGTTACAGACGTGGCTTTGCAATAAGTATTTCTCTTTCGCTTTTGGTAGTAGATTTTGATCCTTGGGATTACGGAAGGGGTGGTTCGACCTCATAATCCTTTTACAAGGATTTGGCATAGGCATAGATCAAGGACGCGTAGAGGCGTGTGTGTGGGAGCAGGGTGTAGGATGGGGTGGGTGGATTCTCTTCAGGTGTGTGTACGTGTGTGGCTATCATAAAAGTGTTAAAAGAGTGATGAGAAAATAAAGATAGAGACAAGATAAAGCAGAAGAGAGGTGCATGCAGCCAGCTAAAGAATGAGCTACTGTGATGCCGGATGGGGGATTGGACAAATGAACAGATGAACTTTGAATCCAAGGATTTAGAAGAATAAAGAACTAAAAAATGAGTGAAAAATAGATTAAGAATAAAGAAATGCAATGATAGTGACATCTGAGGTCAACAGATGCTTCAGAATTCTTCTATTCAATCCTTGTCTTTCTTCTTCCTGTTGGATATCTTGTTTGTTTACATCTTCTCTTTGTTTCCGTAGCTTCTAGTGAGTTATAGACAGAAAATATCAAATCTTTGATGATTCCATCATACATGATTGAATTGTGAAAGGATCTGGATAGGTATCTTACATCTGAACAGAATTACTTTTGGTTGAAAAATTTCTTTCTAGTTGTTTTGGAACAATTAAGAGATTCTCTGAAAGAAATACACGGTTCTACTTCTTGCGGCAACATGTTATTGGGTGGCGGTCCCATTTATGGGGTCTAATCATACTTTCTAAGAAGAAATTCTTGCATAGCAATCTCATCGATCTCATTGTATCATGTAAACTCCCATGAATCAAATCACTTATTTGAGGAATGCAGAACATTTAAGTAGTACAAGTAAAGGGATCTATGCATTGATAAGAGAAAAAAAAACATGAATGGTGATGGGATTTATGACAAAATAGAATCCTAAGTAGCAAATAGTGATTTGTATCGAACACGAAAGTAATTACTCTTTATATAGTCCAAAAAGTGGTTATGAGATCTTGACTGTTTGATTTCCATGAACTTTGAGTTTGATGAAAGTAAAATGTCATTAGGACCTGCAACCAGGAGAAAATAGTCAGGGGACCCCAAGAGTAGTCTTGGGAGAAAGCTCTCCAATACTCAAGTTAAAAAAACTATAGAGAACATGGATAATCGAGTGGAGAGAAGGGGGTCGGGGTGCTCTTATGTATTGGTGTGGAAGTTCTAGAAGTGGTTACCTCTTCCTATCTCCCCCTCCTTCCCTCTCCCTTGCTCCTACCATCTCTTTCCTCTTCCATACTGCCTAGCTCTAAGGGTATTTAGAGGCTCGTGCAAGGACATAGTGGTCTTAGACAAGGGCCGACACATTTTTGACCCAACTTGTAGGAATTGGGGGGGTGGGGTGCCTTGCTATCTTTACCAAGCTCTGAAGATGTAAAGGTATGGCCAGGAGTTGGGGTTGCCATGTCCTGGCATGGCAGGGGTGTGCTTGGCTGTCGACATAGTGATGCTTTAGCGTCATAGAGGAAGCCTCACTGTGGCTTTGGAGACTTATCAATTGCATGGTTCCGAGGACTCATCCTTTGGCAACTGATGGACTATCTGAGGATGATGTGCCTTTGGGCTGAGTGTTGGGGCTTTGTGGGTCTGGCAAATTGGGCCTCTTTCTCATTAGGCCCGTTGCAGGGAATAGGGTCCTAGTGAGTTGTGACCACTATTCTCTCTTCTAAATGGTTATGGTTCGAGTAAATAGACACTATTGAGTTACAACCATATTCTCCCTCCTCACTTACCCCCCACTCTTGAGTATGAGATTTCCATGTTTGGGAGGCAATGTGAGAAGAATGGTGGCTACCACCGTAGAGCATCAGGCCAGTTGTTGACTAATCCAAATTTCCTCTAACATGACCTAGCATCAGATGTCGCAACCATTCAATGGTAGAGGACTGTTGGCATTCCTCTTCTTTTGGGGGACGACTTGATCATAACGCGTCATCGAGGATTTAGAATGGCATATGACCATGGCGAGGGGAAATGATGAATGCTCGACGTGGATCGCCATGTAGACTAGAGATTGAGGGACATGGGCGACATGTCGATTAGTGAATGATCGCTTCTCATGAATCATGATAGTGTAGGATATTAAGCATGTGACAATGGCTCACCCTCAAGTCCCTTTAAATTGGGACTCTAGCAGCATTCGTCAGGTGTATCCATCCCCCATGTCATTGTGATTCCATCCATCGATCATGGGTCTTGTCCGACACCTATGGACATGTCTGTCTTGGGTAAGACCTCCACATTTATTGATCTTCGGTATCACGAGGAAGGGTAGAGAGAGCGAGTCAGAGTCTTCCTCTGCTACCTCGTCGGAGGTTTTGAGCATCTCTAGAGTCACTCTATTGGTCCCCCCATCTCTTGGTGACCTACCATTTAGTGAAGAGACTATGTAAGGTCTACTAGATTCCCCGCACGTTCGACATTACTTCCCCTGTGACGACCAATCCATCTACACCTCCTTGACTAGCTGCTTCACTCTTCCCCTTAAGCATTTGGTGGCAGACTTTCATCTTACAGTTCTAGAGTAGAGATTGCAGGAGGCTCATGGCTTCAAAATCAAGAGAATGTTATTGGGCTATATATGTGGGGTTGTGCTCCATAACCTGTGAGGCTCCTTTTGGGGATAAAACTGTGTAGGTCTGGCCCAAAGCAGACAACACCTCACATGGGTGAGACTTAATTCCTGATAATGAGACTCAATTCTTATAAGATGTTAAGACTCAATTTCTAATGAACATTTAAGACTAGATTCTTTTATAAAATGCTTGTACTCAATTTCTGTTAAAGTAACTCAATCCTAATGAGACTCAATTTCTGCCTTAACTAAGAAACTTAATTCTAGTTGACTGATAGTGAGACTTGATGCTTATCTAATAATGGGACTTGATTTTGAAAGGACTCTAGATGAAACTAAGCTACCATACATGGAGTGCTATTTATTTAAAATCATTCCAGTTATATAAATAGTCCCTAATTTCTTTAAGCACATTTCATAAATTGAATTTCATGGAGGGAATTCAAGGAAGGGATTCAAGCATGAGATATAGTGATGAAGTTTAAGATAAATCTAACTATAAGGCATAGGAACCTAGCTTGAAAATAAGGATATTCCAAGGAGTCATGCACATGGGTAAAGGCTTATAGATCATCTGACAGTGAATTAATAAGGTTAGGACCTTATAGGGAAAACCCTAACCTCTTCACAAGTAATTTTAAGAAATTATTCATGAATTCTAGGACAAGGTTAAGCATAAAATATGTTATTATAGTTTAGGAAGAATTCTGAGCTGAAATTAGAGTTCAAGGAAAATTCTGAACCTTAGTTCGATGAAAAACATATATCATGACTTTATATTTATATTATCAAGGAAAACAACAATCAAAAGCCATGTTTATCTAGAAAATAATAAACTTTTTATGAAAATTACAAGTGGTATGAACCAAAGAATAGAATAGTTTCTTAACTTGGCTTGTTTTAAAGGTACCTATCTTAACACAAGAAGCTAGGAACAAAACCCTAGAAAAATCTCCTTCTAAGTTAGGGCAGAAGTCCAACCAGACCCTCCTTCCCTCTCCTCACACTACTTGCATGCAAGCTATCCCGAAGGAGGCAAGATATGGGGTAATTATAGACTTAACTACGAACTAGCTAAATAAACTTAAGAGGATGGATTAACATTAGTTGCAATAGGGTGATTCAACACTCTAAGGTTTGTTTTATTGCTGGCACAATTTCCTAGTGTGTAGGTGACACTTCCAATTTTACTATTTGTTAAATTAGCCAAACCATAACCAGAGGTTTCTTACTTGAGTCCGGATCCTCTTAATACATGGGAGAATCGAACTCCATAAATATTAGAGAAAAAAGTGGTGGGCCCGTCTGTGTTTTACATAAACAACTCAAACATAAATGTGGTAAAGTTTGGGTGGAAGGGTTTTTTTGCACCTTTTCCTCTAATATTTATGGAGTCCAGGCCTCTCATGTATTGAGAGGAACCATACTCTTCTTATCTAGGTCAATTTTTGTGATTTTTAAGTAGTCAAGAGAATCGATTCCTATGTAGCCATGCAAACACTAGACCCATTCATACAAATCAATATTAATCATTAATTATTAATTCTATACCACCTTTTACATATCTATCCTGAGTTGGCGGTTCTTATTGCCCAAGAATCAATTCTTAATGGCTTTGCAAATCTAAATAGCTGATTTCCATCCTAATTATTTTATTACTATTCTCATTCTTACTCTTACGCTTTAAATATTGTGTTTCTATCCTCTTATATTTACCTAAATACAGAAAATGTTACATATATTCTCCCTCCTCACTAGTCATTTATCTCTCTTGAGTGCAAATAGTAAGGAGGTGAGATTGTTGGCAACAATTCATAAGATTCATTGAATATTATATAGCACCAAACTTAATCAGCAATGCATAATAGATAGTTGTGTGTATGAGAAGAGGACGATGATGGTGGTGATCAAACACATTATGTTTATTTGGGAAAAGAAAGTCTTACTCACTATTGGTAATATTCTTGAAGGAATGAAGGATGAGCCAATCCTATTATACTCACGAGGAATGAATTTGATATGAAGAAATACCTTTAACTGTACATAACTCTATTAGAGATGGCCCTAAATGTTGAAGTTATTTAATAAGTACACTAACATTGTCTCCTTAATTTTTACATTTGATATACCATGTATTTTTTCCACATTGTAGTAGTTTGAAGTGATCTACTTGATGATAACATGATAGCCATCGGTTCGAGACAATTTGATAACTTACGGGATTGGATGGTTCTTTTCTTCCACGAGATCTTCTTTTGCCTCCTTTAGCTTCTCCTTCATTGGTAGGCCATTGGGGGGGGGGGGTGGCTCCTTTGTTTAGGGCCTCTCTCCCCATCTCCCTCTTGGAAGGTAAGCTCCCCCATTGTTAGGCTTTCTATTCAGGAATTTGTTAGTTTTTTGTCCCGATCTTATCAGAGGATCTTTTCTCCGGCTATCTATAGAGTGTATCAGCTATCCCTTTCTTCTTCTACCTTCGATGATGGATTTGTAACCTTTGCGATTGCCTATTCTTGTACTCCTCCTTTTCATTTATATCTTTATTTGTCTTGCTTTCCTATCTTAAATTACTTTTCTATATAGTTGTTGAAGTAATCCTCTGAAATCTCCACTTTGTTCCCTTCTATAATCCCCTTACCTCAGAGTTCCTAGAGATGTCGTGGTTCTTTTCAACACTCAAGTATATTCTATCGCTCATTTGGAAATCTTGAATATTTGGAGTTTCATCAACTTCTCTGCTGATAGAATAGTTTGTTTTGAGATTTTAACTTGATGTTGATTGCTATTGTTTGAGTTGCAGTTCTAAAGCTTCTCCAGATTGTGCTATATTTGGCTTGAGTTTTTCCTTTCTATCAATGGAATAATTAGCCTCTCATTTTATATTGTACTATTTGTATAATTTGGGCAAAATCAAGTGGGGTTTAACAATCTATTCATGTTGTAAGGGATTGCTCCTTGGGTTATCCATGATCTTATAACTTTGTTTATTTGAATAGGAAGATTCTCTCCTTTCCTTGTCAAAAAAGAGAAAAGAAGTAATTTTCTCCTTATTATATTTATGAAAATTTTTGCATATGATATACCGAGTCTTTTGTGTAGGACCCTCTCCCCATCTCCCTCTTGGGAGGTTAGCTCGCCCATTGTAGGTTTTTTTGTTTTAGAAAGTGCTACTTTCTTGGCTCGGTCTTCCCTCTTGGGGAAGGATTTATCTCTAATTTGAATAGAGGATCTTTTCTCTGGCTATTCACAGGATCTATCAGATACTATACCCCTTTCTTCTCCTACCATTGGTGCTAGATCTTCAATTCTCTGCAATTGTCTAGGTTTGTACTCCTCTTTCATTTGTATCTTTGTTTTGTCTTGCTTTCCCCTCTCAAATTACTTTTTTTATGTAGTTCTTGAAGTATTCCCCTTCAATCCCTACTTTGTTACTCTTTTAGTGATCCCCTTGCTTGAGAGTTCTTGGAGATTTTATGGTTCTTTTCAACACTTAGGTATGTTCTATTGACGATTTTGAGATCTCGAATATTTGGTGCTTTATCATCCTCTTTGATGTTAGGATGGTTTGTTCTGAGATTTTATCTTGATGTTGATTGTTACTATTTGAGTTTCCTAAAGCTTTGCCAATTGTGCTATATGTGGCTTGGATTTCTCCTTTCTATCAATGGAATAGTTAGCCTCTCATTTTATATTGTAATATTTGTATAATTTAGGAAAAATTATCTGGGATTTAACAATCTGTTCACATTGTAAGGAATTTCCTCCACAGGTTATCCATGAAGTTGTAACTTTGTCTATTTGAATGGTAAGATTTCCTCCATTCCTTAAAAAAAAGAAAATTAGTTTGAAGTGAAGTGAACATGGCACGTCTCGGCTGGGCTGACTTGCTATATCCCTTTGTCCTTGCACGAAATTGCTTTTTAAAGTGAAAGTCCTCGTCTTGTCATACCATTCCTTTCTTATTGAGACTTGACATTGGGATCCATTTTGTATTATGCTGCAAGTAACCAAAATCCTCAATAGGAAATGCATGTTATTAGAGGGGTCATTGGAAACTCCCATTTGGAGAGTCTGGAAAGGAAACATCACAGGGCCAATTGATTGCCTCGACAAGGATGGTTTGTCCTTTTGGAATGTTTTTGATATTGCATGCCAAGGGCAAGGTTTGCCATGACATCACGTACCACGGTGGCATAGACGTACCGCATAATGCCAGGACTCCAGGGAGTCTTGGCACAATCAGGTTGCCCCCGACGGGGCGACCTGCAACATGTCGCTGCAGTCTGGGTCGGACCAGTAAGATCCGAATAGGATCAAACTGGACCGAGGTTGTCCGGTTGGATCCCATCTTTAAACCCCCACTGCCTCTCCCCTTTCTCCTAACTTTCCTAAATCCCCCCCAACCCGGAGGCTCTCCTCTCCTACACAGGTATGCTCTTCTTCCTCCTCCCTTCTTTCTCCTCACCATTTTCATGTGTTTTACTTTATTTTTTTCATTTATCAAATTTAGGATTTAAGTAGTGCACTTCCACCATTCTCAACTTGAGATTGAAGGTTTTTTGAAGGGAAGTCTTCCTTTTCAAGGTATGCATCATACCCTAGATCTACTTTCATTTTTTTTTTTTAACATTTGGAAGCAAGATTTTGGTTGGAAACTTCAATATAAGTGTTTAGTAGTTTTTTGCAAGAAGAAAATTTAGAGATCCATGCCATGTTAGGGATGATTTAGGGTTCTTGATGAATAAATCCAAACTTTTAAATTTATTTTTTTTGGTTTATGATAACATGTTTATTTTAGTGTAGAAACATTGTAAGAGTATAGAGTGATCATTTAAGTGTATGAGAGTGCATGTTCAATAATGTTGATTAATTGGTGATTAACATTAATTATATTATTTTAATATACATTTGACATATTTTTTAGTAAAATGAAAGTGATAATATGGAAAGAAGATAGATTACAATCTCATATGCTATTTTTTTAGTGCTTATTGCATGAAGATTATGTTTAATTTTGATGATTTATATTTATGTCAACTTGTTAATGCATGTTAATAGTATTCTCCTATGTGATTATTGTAACATTATAGATGCCTTCACGAGGACAAGGTGATGATATTGGGTGACAACATGGGCAAATGCTTTAGAGGAACAAACATTGGTTTCAATGTAATTATTGTTCCATGCAGTTTCATGGGGGAGGTGTCTCCCATTGAAGGAAACATTTGGCAGGGGGCAAGGGTGCAATATATAGTGAAGTTATTGGTTGTCCGAGTGTGTCATATGGTGTCAAGATTGAAATGGTACAACATTTGAGACATGTTAGGGCAGAGAAGATGATGCAAATAGGTTACAATAGAAGATGACGATAGAGGATCATAAGATGATCACGAACTCCCATCCCAAGCCCCCGGTATCCATGTCATAGTTCGAGATCTATTTGAGAAAGACTTCCGGAGGGCTCTACATGAGAGCAGGGCAGAGACATGGGCTAGGGGTGACTTAGAAGCACCTGTTCACGATGAAGGAGTCTCATCCTCACAGCCTTCTAGATCGCAAGACCTTCATCAATATTTTATTGATCCTCCTCACCACTCAACCTCTTCCCTGCCCCAAAGGAAGAGGAACACAAGTTTAGATGTACAGGACATTGACCCCTATGCCTTTTAGAGGGAGCATGGAAAACAAATTCGGATTGAAGACTCTTTGCAAAGTAAAGGGCCGAGATGGCAGTTGGGCAGTGCTGTTGCCAAATTTTGGCATCATTCATGATTAACTTTTAATACAGCAAATAATCCATACTATAAGCCAATGGTGCAAGAGATCCAAAATCTTGAAAAGTATGTATAACCTCCCACAACAAAGGAGCTTGCCGGTGCTTACTTGGATGCAGAGGTTGAAGAATTGAAAACTTATATTGTCTCTTTCAAGAGAAAATGTCAAAATTATGGCAACACCCTTATGTGTGATGGATGGTCAGACACCACAAAAGTAGCCTCATAAACTTTCTAGTGTACTACGATCGACAAGTCTTCTATCACAAGTCCGTGGATGCTTTTGGCCATATCCATAGCTATCAGTACATTTTGAAACTAACGGAGCAAATGGTGGCAAAGATTGGTGAGGATTACATTGTGTAGGTGGTGACAGATAATGGCTCAAACTACAAGAAGGCAGGGGAGAATTGAAGAAGGCACATCCTCACATTTTTTGAACCCCTTATGCAGCCCATTGTGTGGACTTAATGTTGAAAGAAATTGGTCAACTTCACTAAGTAAATTTCATTGTCATCATTGTTTCTAATGTCATATGTAAATTTCTTATAGCCTCAATGATAATGATAAAGTAATGTTGTATGAATATACATGTTAACCAAGTCATTGAGGTAGCATAGAATATTACACGATACATCTACAATCATATCCTTATGTTATGATGGATGCAAGATTTTTATGGCGGTGAGATATTGAGACCTACCATTACACGCTTAACGACAAATTACATTGTCTTGGATAGCCTGTTGAAGAGTAGACATGGATTGAAGCAAATGTTCAGAAGTGACCAGTGGTTATCCTCCCATTTTGCTACTTCACATGATGGCCAGGAGGTGGAGGGCTTGGTGAACAACTCCAACTTTTGGTCGAGGGTCAGCAAGATTTGCAAATGATTGAGCCTTTTTATGAGGTCCTGAGACTTGGGGATTGTGATAGAACACCAACGATGAGGTTGGTGTATGCAAAATTGAAGGTTGCCAAGAAACGTATATTTGTTGCATCATCCAAGTATGTCCATATGTTTACAGAGATTGTCGAAGATAGGTGGGATCGCCAGATGAGTAGAGACTTGCATATAGAAGGTAAATAAATATCAACCTATGTCTATAATCTTCTGCAATTTTTATGTACTGACATTCATCATCCTAATTTGCAGTATATTTTCTCCATCCTAGATTCCAACATGAGCATGAGCTTGCTTATCGAGATGATTTGTTGGGTGCTGTGACATCGATGGTGGATAGGATGTCATGATCAACTCATGAGAGGACTACATCTGCCCTTAATGAGGTACAAATTTCATCCGTACTTTGCAATTTGAAGAATCTTCATGTGAAATATGCCATTCTTATATAGTATTACATTGCTTTCTTCGCTCCCGTTAAAATATTTTCGGGAAAGAGTTGGTGCCTTTGGTGATGCTTCAGTGATTGCGTCTGACAAAAACTTAACCAGGTATATATAATTTACTTATGAAAGTCCAAGAATTTATAAGGACAAATATGTTGTAACTAATAATACTCGTCTTTCCTTGTGGCAAGAGAGTGGTGGCTTAATTATGGAACAAGTGCACCGACACTTAGAGATTTTACAATTAAAGTTTTATCACAAACTTCATCTTCCAGTGGTTGTGAGAGGAATTGGAGTATGTTTGCTCTAATTTATACCAAGTTGAGGAACCAATTGAGTCACAGAAGATTAGACAGCTTGGTGTACATGCACTATAATATGTGGCTTAGGTTGAAACATGTATATATGGATGCCAAAAAGGGGGAGGGAGACTATGATCCCACAAACATGTCTTACCTCAGGGATGATGAAAACCCCATGGTGTCATGGGTTTCTAGGTCCACTACAGAATGGGGTGAGATGGAGCTTGATGAGGAGGCCGACGATCTAGGAGATCCACCCCAGCTGAACACATTCTTGACTTCTGTCATTGAGAGTATGGAGGCATGGTACCGTATTGTATCACGGAGAATGCGGCACGATCGTTCCCTACGGTACGACGAACCTTGCACAAGAGTACCTTTATTGAAACAACATTTCTTATACATGTAGCTCATATGATTTCTAATAGGATGTTATATAAGAGGGGTAATTGGAAACTCCCATTTGGAGAGTGTGGAAAGGGAATATTACAGGGCCAATTGATCGCCTCAACTAGGACCGTTTGTCCTTTTGGAATGTTTTGACATCACACTGCTAAGAGTTGCTTTACTAAAACAACATTTCTTATACACATACCTCATATGCTTCCTCATAGGAATATGTAAGTTAACATCTCCTTCAACTTCAATTTTGTCATGCCCCGACGGTAGCAAAAATATCGAGACTCAACAAATAAGAAGGTAAAAGAGAAAATCACTTGTTTCACGAGGGGTTCAGCCGCTCAACACACTTTCCGACCACATTATCTCACACTTGAAAATTCCTGAAAAATATTAAAATATAATGAGCATAAAATGCTCAGTAGGTTACCCCTAATTAATTCTAAATCACAACTTGCAATTAATATAGTTAAAAGAATCTAGGGGTAACGAGAGTGGAACAAGAGTTCACTAATGAAGAGATCACGAGAAAGAATACGCTAGGGTTTCAATATATAGATGTGCTAAATGATTTTAGAAACAACTAGTAGAGTGAATTAACCAGAAGATAGCCACTGAACATTGTCAAGAGATTGTATGCACATATCTTTGAGATTGTCATGATATCACAATAACTAGGTGGAACTAGATAACTCTGGAGGTTTGTTTCTGATCACTTTTCACGAATATCATACACCTACTTTACGGGAATGGATTTATCAAGTAAGTAAACACAAGAAGTTAATTAGCAAACATGGGGGGATAACAATGTTCAGATAGGAACATGAGTTCATTTAACAATAGTATACGATCACTGAGGTGGTGCACATTGGATCTCACTCAAGACAAGCACGAGTTCAATTAATAACACTATACAATCACTGGAGTGGTGAACACTCAATTTCACACAAGACAAGAGCACAAGTTCAATCGATAACACTATACGATCACTAGATTTCACTTATCAAGGTTATACAAGAAGGCCATGATAGAAACACTAGATAATTCAAGAACTGGCCACTAAGCACTTCACAGTTAACACACACTTAGATACACTATGAACTGTTTCATGTAGTCAATCACGATATAATAAACTTGTCAGACAAGTTAATCAAGAACAACTAGTTGTGGTGCATACCAAACACCTAGTCATCACTCTCCATATGATACCACTGGACACTAAGAGCATTTGGGATCATCCCGGTACTAGACCAAGCCCCCTAATCGACATAATTCCATCATGGACTGATGACTCTATTCAAGCACTTGCTGACTGTTCATGTATTTGCTTAAGTGTCCAAGAACTTCAAGGGTTGGTTCAAAGCATAGACAAGGATCTTAAGAAAATAAGTATACAACAATAATTAGATCTGATAAAGGAGGCCAAGTTGAGATTGAATTAGAGACATCTAAGCTAGAGTTAAGGTTAACACGATGATGGGAAATCCAAGGATACTTTAAACCAATGCTTTATTAAGCACATGATTGTGGCTTCCAGACATATAGTAGGAACTTAGTTTATAAATTAATCACGAAAAAGAGGATCAAGGTGCCAATAACAAATCATGGAATCAACAACACGAATTATTATGGAGCTACGATCGGAATGGAAGCCATGAAAGATGCTGATCATGATTACAAGAACACTTCATTAGAAATTCACTCAATACTGTACTAACTAAAGTGGTTAACACTTAATCTTATATTCACTAAGGTCATTAATAGTACCAATCAAGAAATTAACAAGGATCCGATAAAAGGTTAAAACTAAAGAAGCACATAGGGACACGGTAAGGAACACAGAAGGCAATTACACAGAAATTATATCTAACTAAGATCATTAACATTATTAACTACTAACTGATGACTTAGAAAGGATTAGAAGGAACCTACGTGAAGACCTGAAGGCTCCAGAAGCTTCAAAGATAAAGGAATTAGACTGCACTTTGGTAGAGTCTTGGTCATAAGATAAGATCCGAGTAGACGATCCGACAATATTCTGGCTTGGGAAATGATTTTTGAGTAAATGATCCGGCAGCATTCCGGCAAGAGAAAGGATCCTCAGTGAACAATCCAGCAACATTTCGACGTGGGAAATGATCCTTAATGAATAATTCGACATCATTCTGGCATGGGAAAGGATACTCAATGAACAATCCGGCAGCATTCTGGCATGGGAAATGATACTCAATGAACAATCCGGCAACATTCCGACATGGGAAATGATCTTTAGTAAACCATCCGGCAGAGCTCTGAGATAGGATAAAGGTCCATACTAAATTCTGACAGAGTTCTCGGTTAGTATGGAGATCAACACGACAATCCGACAGAATTTTGAGATGATATGGAAATCAAAACGATAAATCGACAGAGTTCTGGATGGAATGAAGAAGACACAAATAGATAAACCGGCAGCACCTTCCCTTGAGAATGGACTATCGGAAGCCTAACTAATGCCTATGCACTCTTGGAATGAGCACTCTATCTCCTCTCTCTTTTCTCTCTCCAAAACCCTAGCATAACCTTCCCCTCTTACCTTTACTTGGATGGGTGGAATGGGAGGGTGGGGGGGGGGGGGGGGTATTTATAGGCCAAGGGAGGGGACGCCCCATGGAGTGGGAGTGTGTAGGAGGGTGAGACCTACCTTGAGGTGGCACAACTCTGGCCAAGATTTCCAAGCTTAGTTTGGTGTGGGACAAGTGTCCCTATCTAGGGGCTTCTAGGTGGTTCCTAAGAATTCCAAAGCTTCTAGGGTTTTCTTGCATAGTTTCACTTAACCCGTCATGTATTTTATCAATTGTATTTAACCCTTAAGTTTCAGAAACACGAGATATACACACTCTTCTCTTTCAGTTCGGCCATTCTAACTCCAAATGATTTTCGACCGGAATTCTGATTGTGTCTCCAGACGTCTTTTAGAAATTTCGCTGAGGTCAATAGAAAAATTGACAATTACACTTAGACTCTATACTTTTGATAATTATAGATATGACTTTTTTAAACTATTTTTATTTATGTTTATACTCTCTAATTTTTGAATTATTGGTTCAATGTGAATAGGGGTTAGGATTAAGCCCCTCTAAGTCTCAGTGGGAACAGGGGTTAAGAAGTCTTAACCTTAATTTTTTAAAATTTGTATATATATCTTTTCCTAAAATTTTTAAAATTACGTTATTCACTTTATTTATTATCTGGGGTATTACAATTTTGCACCTTCAAAAGCTCTTTATATAAAGCACATATGTGTATTGATGGCTGCTCTCTCCACGCCCACCTGAGAGTCGATCTAATAAATGACTCGTATAGCTCAATCTTTGTTTGAATTGATGAGATATAGAGAACAAGAGAAGGCTCAAAACAGCGGAGGCAGCCATGCTATTTCAAGTATTTGAAAGAACTTCTCCTACCCTTATTTCCTATACACGAGTTTTTCCTTTTCTTGAAACTGCCACTGATATATAATTTAACCCATATTTTATGACGTCCAAATAAATTTCTCGAAAGCATGAACCCAATGAGATTTGAACAATAGGCCTACAAATTTTAACGTATATGGAGGGTCTCACCACTTGATCGCTTATATATCCACCCCTCGAATCATGTCAATTTCATGTAAGTTAATAAAAATTCAGTGTGTCAGTTTCTAAAATATCAAAGATGTGTAACGCTAACTGGCGAAGAAAGGATAAAGAGGAAGAAAAGAAACGGAGAGAGAGGCATCGTGGGGGGTCCATCGCATCTAACTCCACCAATATTAAACTAAATAAACCAGTATAAATATATTAATCCCACGTTGATTAATACAGGAGTTGTCAATTTCTTAACTCAGCCTGTTCCAAGGTTGGAACTGGATCATAAACATTCTGTACCTTGGCGCTATGTGCCCCCGGTCGATACAAATTCTTTTGAGTTTTTATTTTTTAATTTTTAGAAGGAAAGGAAGAAAGTTTCCCATTCAAATAGACACAGTTACAAGATGATCTTGATATCCCATGAAGCGAATCCCTCACATCATGAATCGAGTGTTAAAATTGTGAAATGTCAATTTTAAAACCTAGCTAGGCGTTAAGATGACGAAAATATGAATATATGAAGACAGGTCTATTTGTTGATGATTCTGCATGTGTAAGTTAGATGTGGCACTGAACATGTGGAGATTAAACAGAGGAGTGTGATTAGTGATAAATTGATAAATTTATAGAAATAAGACCTCCTTTGATATCAGAACTACTGGATACTACAACATTCTCTTTTTCTTTTCTTTTTTTATTTGAATAATTAGCATATAGTATAATTCTTTAGAAAGTCCATTATAAATCTGCTCTCCGTAAAAATTGAATTGACCTCACAATTTTGATGTACATTAAAGACTAATCACTAGACCACTCTTCGAATATACCAGATACAACATTCTTACCCAAGTTAAGATCTCGTGTTCGTTGGGACCGCTCAGCATCCGCACTTAGACGTAAATGGTCCAAATAACTCAATTAGTAGAAGACACCATGACAAAGGTGGAAGACCTAAAAGGTAAGAAGGTGGCTAAGCCGGCCCTTGTAAAGAGAGGAACGGCCAAATGCCAACCTTAAAACTTAGGCGTTAAGATGACAAAAATATGGATATATGAAGACAGACCCATTTGTTGATGATTCCAATATGAGATTATATATCAACAAAACTGCACAATCTGGGTTGATTGTCGGATAAGTCCTATTAATTAACAGCCCTTAACAGGCCAAATAGGCCTGATCTAAAATCTGGTAAGATTTAGTCAGATGTGATAGTTTATGTAGCTTTAATCGGCTAGATAGGGCTAACATGCTTGTTAGCCATGTTTATCTTTTGAGGTGGGTTCAGTACTTTATCCAACCTAATTGAGTTAATTAACAAATCAAGGATAGAGAAAAAAGTGAACTATCCTATGGGATTGTTTATCTGAATTTATCCTATCCGACAATCAAACGGATTGCCCAAATCGTACAAATAGTACAACATAATACGAGGATCTAATTATTCCATAGATACGAAGGGAAAGCCCATGCGGGGTATAGCACAATCTGAAGAAGCTTTGGGATTTCAACTCTAATAGCAGAATCAACATGAAGATAAAATCTAGGAAGAAACAGGTAAGATGATCACTAAAAGGGAAACAAAATGGGGATTCGAGAGGAATACTTCAAGAACTACTACAAGAAAAATAAGATTTGTCAACGACTTTATGTCAACGGTTAGAAAAAGTCGTTGACATATAAGGTATATGTCAATAGCTAATTGAGGCCGTTGATATATGATCAACATATGTCAACGGTTTCCCATAACCGTTTACGTAAGTTTAACATATGTCGACGGCTACTTGAGTTGTTGACATAAACATAACATATGTCAACGGCCCCAGGTAGTCGTTGACATAAGCATAACATATGTCAACGGCTACTGGGATCGGTTGACATAAACTTAGCATATGTCAACGGCTACTGAGAGTTATTAACATAAATGTAACATATGTCAACTGCTCCTCATAGCCATAGACATAAGCTACATATGTCAACGGATCACAGTAGCCGTTAACATATTGATAAAAAAAATGGCTGGATTTTTTCAGCCAATTTTCCTAATATTTGTCAATGGCTTTGAATAGCCGTTGACATATGTCCCCTTTGTCAGCGGCTATATAAGCCGTTGACATATACTAAAAAAAAATTGTCAAAGGCCCTCAGCCCCTCTTTTCTCTCTCCCACCCCGCCGCCTCCCTGCTCTCTCCCACCCCACCCCCTCGCTCCTCTCCTCTCTGCTCTTTCCCACCCGCCCCCTCCTTTCTCTCTCCCACCCCGCCACCTCCTTGCTCTCTCCCCACCTCTCGCTGAATGACGATGGCAGAGAAGGGGCTGGCTGGAGGAGGGCAAGGTCGTGCTCCAGCGGATCCGCGGCACCAATAACGTGGAGCCGAAGTTCGAGGAGATCCTTCAAGCCAGCCTGGCCACCCAGCGCGTGAAGCACCCCTTCCGCAACCTGCTCCGCCGCCGCAACCACCCCCAGCTCATCATCGTCATCCTCATGCAGATCTTCCAACAGTTAACCGACATCAACGCCATTGTGTTCTACTCCCCCATCCTCTTCAACACCCTCGGCTTCAAGAGCGACGCCTCCCTCTATTCCGTAGTCATCACCAGTGCCGTCAACGTCCTCTCGACCGTCATCTCCATCTACTCCGTCGACAAAGTCGGCCGCCGCGCCCTCCTCCTGGAGGCCGGGGTGCAGATGTTTGTTGCCCAGGTCGTTGATCACGGTAGTGCTGGGGGTGAAGGTGACCGACTCGGGGAACGACCTGGGCAGGGGGTGGGTGGTGCTGGTGGTGGTCATGGTGTGCACCTTCATGTCCTCCTTCGCCTGGTCATGGGGACCGCTGGGGTGGCTCATCCCCAGTGAGACCTTCCCTCTGGAGATGCGGTCGATGGGGCAGAGCGTGACGGTCTACGTCAACCTGCTCTTCACCTTCGCCATCGCTCATGCTTTCCTCTCCATGCTCTGCCACCTCAAGTACGACATCTACATCTTCTTCTCCAGCTAGGTGCTGGTGATGTTTGCCTTTGTCCTGTTCCTACTGTCGGAGACCAAGAACGTGCCCATCGCGAGGTGGAGGGTGGAATACAAGGCCCTGGGGAGGGGGGGGGGTGGGGGGCAGCTCGGACCCCATCTAGCAGGTTCCCAGCTCGGACCTCTACACCACAACGCAGGCCGGCTGGAATATCGGAGCAATATTACAGTTATTAAATAGTACAGAGCGAGAAATAAATGACAAACTATTGCACAATTGGAACAATATCAATTAAACTCTAATTTCATTAATAATTCATCAAATTCCAATACATTCACTAATCAGAGCCAAAACTAGGGCCCAGAGTACTTTATTCAAATTCAACTAATATATCATGACTATACTAACTAACTACTAAAGCACGGGTTGCTGACACTGGTCACTCCTGAGCATCATCCTCAGTCCCTTCCTCGTGTGTGTGCAAGTGTAAATAAATCATGAGAGCATGAAAGATTGTGCACTTGGCTTTTAAATTAATTAGATTTATATAACTATTGCCCATTAATAATTATTCAGATCGAATTATTCATAACATTGTTTAATTGAGGCTAAACAATGGTTAAATAGCAATTAGAGCAGGGGTATATAAGCAAATTTAAGTTCTAGCCGCAATTCTTAAAACGCAACGGGGGTACCCGTCGCGATTTAAGTCGTGACGGGCGGTCCGGGCGCGACAGGTGAACTGGCCGGGCTGGCGCGGTTTGGGAGAAGAATGCAACGGCGCGGGTCGTCGCATTCACAACGCGACAGACCGGCCGGCCGCGTCCCCTCTGAGATCGCGACGGGTCGGGCCGTCGCGATTTCAGAGGGGCGGCCTGACCCAGAAAAGGGGATCTGCCCTTTTTGGGTTTGGTCCTTCCCTCCCATGCGTGACACAAAGTACTTTAAAAATCGATATAAAATTGCACGATGACCCGAAAATCATGAAACTAATTTTAAACGAAAATAGACATGGAGATCTATCACTGGACATGATTAATTAGAAAACAGACATGTATGGGGAATGCTTTGATTAAGTTACTTTTTGGTGACCTAAACATGCACAGTCATGATTTAATGAATTAATTGGCCATGATCACATGATAAAAACTAGGGCAAATAGGGGCGTTTGAAAGCTATGATCAGGTAGTATTTATGAGAATAATATCATAGCATGGAATCGAATACATGCATGGATTGAAAACAAACTTTAGGGTTCGGGTACAAGATAATGACGGGGATTGGACGAATAAATACTTCATCATGGAGCCACAAAAAATAGTGGAATCATGGGGCTTTCAAAAAGGGGTGCATGGACTGCCTAGGGTTAAAGTTTCACGATTTGTGCTTGAGAGATTGCCTACCTTTTCTTGTTGATAAGAAATCCTAGGTTTTTGATGAAGAACGAGATGAAATCCCCTTTGTCCAAGCTTCCTTCTCCTTGCTCCTTCGTTCTTCAGCCTTCCCCTTCGTCTCCCAGTGTTGCAGCAGCGTTCTAAGGGTTGAGAGGGCCGAATTAGCGTTGTATTGAGTTGCTATAGAGTCCTTCCCTTCTAAAACTCTTTCCTTTCCTTAAATTCCAATTTTTCCATATTTATCTCCCACTTTCTCTCATTTATCTACCTAATAGGGTTGGGAACATATCTGATTTCGTGGGTAGAGGGTTAGGGTAAGTCTAGGGCTCTTTTTAGGATAGATATGAGTCATTTAATGTTTATTTTAACCCTTTTCTTATTTATTAATTAATTAGGTACGAAATTAACTTAATTACCTCTCATCCCATGATGAGCTCTTCTCATTTGGGCCAAACAATTCATGTTAGGACCATTAGTAAAATCTATTACTAATTTAGCTTAATGGGTAATAGTTTAATTTTCTTTTATTCCATTTATTCTCCCTTTATTCTAATTAAATCTATTTATCTTATTTATTATTTAATTTTTTTTATTTTATTTAGATTTAAAAATCAAGGTTGCTACATCCTCCCCCTCTTAAAAAGAATTTGGTCCCCAAATTCACATGATCGTGAGAGGAAGTGTTACTTACTGAATAATTCCGGATAATTCCGTCACATTAACGCTTCGGGCTCCCATGTGGCTTCTTCGACTTCGTGATTTCTCCAGAGTATCTTGACCACAGATATGGGTCAGTTCCGAAGCTGCTGTATCTTCTTGTCCAGGATTTTCACCGGCTTCTCTTCATAGGTCATATCTCTGTTTAGGAATATGTCGTCATAGCTGATTACATATGATGGATCATACACATACTTCCTTAGCATTGACACGTGGAAGACGTTGTGTACAGTTGAAAACTTGGGAGGTAGTGCCAGACGATACGCCACCTCACCAACTCTATCCAGTACTTCAAATGGATCAATGAATCTTGGTCTTAGCTTGCCTTTCATCCCAAACCTTTGAAATCCTCTGGTCGGGAACACTTTAAGCATCACATGATCTCCAGTTTGAAAATCTAAGTTCCATCTTCTCTTGTCTACATAGCTCTTCTACCTGGACTGAGCTATCTGAATCCTGTCTCTGATAATCTGTATATCCCTGCTGGTATTCTGCACCATGTCTGGTCCCAGCCATTGCTGCTTACCTACCTCATTCCAACACATTGGCGATCTACAACTTCTGCCGTACAGTGCTTCAAATGGTGCCATTTTAATGCTGGCCTGATAACTGTTATTGTAGGCAAATTCTATCAGTGATAACTGTTTATTCCAATACCCCTCAAAGTTTATGGTGCAGGCTCGTAGCATGTCTTCCACAATCTGATTTGTCCTTTCTGTTTGTCCATCCGTCTGTGGGTGGAAAGCAGTTCTAAAGTTGAGTTTGGTACCTAGAGCAGTCTGAAGTCCCTTCCAGAAACTAGATGTGAATCGAGGGTCACGATCTGAGACTATGGACACAGGAACTCCATGTACTCTTACTATCTCCTTCACATACAGGGCTGCTAGTACATCAACACTCCAGGTACTTTTTATTGTTAGGAAATGTGCGGACTTAGTCAAACGGTCCACGATGACTTAGATAGCATCAAGTCCACCACGAGTTCGGGGTAAACCCATGATGAAATCTATGCCAATACTCTCCCACTTCCATTCAGGAATATCCAAGGGTCTGAGTACACCCACAGGACGACGGTGTTCAGCTTTTACCTGTTGACATGTGAGGCAGTGTGCTGCATGCTTAGCCACCTCACGCTTCATGTTGGGCCACCAGAACGACCTTTTCATGTCTTGGTACATCTTGGTTGCTCCTAGGTGTATGGTGTATTTAGTCTTGTGGGCTTCATCCATCAATTTTCTCTTCAACACTTCATTGTCAGGCACGCATGTCCTGGCTTGAAATAATATTCTCCCATCTTCAGCGATGGAAAAATCAGGTTTGTCTGCTATGGTCTCTCGGACTCAGATCAAGAATGGGTCGTTATCCTGCTGTTCCCTGATCTCAGCAAAAATGTCAGGTTGTGCCTTGAGATTGACAACTAACATCTTATCACTTCTCTGCTCAATGTTCAGATCCAGACTGGCGAATTGCTCAAGTAATTACATCTCGCCCATGACTAAATAAGATAATGAAGCTACTGGCTTTCTACTAAATGCATCAGCTACTGCATTACCTTTGCCTGGGTGATATTGAATATTGAAATCAAAATCCTTCAAGTATTCCAACCATCTCCTTTGTCGCATATTAAGCTCCTTCTGGGAGAATAAGTACTTCAGACTCTTGTAGTCGGAGTAGACAATGAACTGCTCCCCACATAGATAATGCCTCCATATCTTAAGTGCAAATACAACTGTAGCTAGTTGTAAGTCATGGACAAGATAATTAACTTCATGTGGCTTCAATTGCCTTGAAGAATAAGCTATCACTTTCTCATTCTGCATTAACACGCAGCCTAGACCGATTCCAGATGCATCAGTGTAGACTGAGAATCCTTCTCCCTCGACTGACAACGCGAGAACAGGTGCAGAAGTCAAACATTGCTTCAGCGTCTGAAAGCTCTTCTCGCACTCCTTGCTCCAGACATATGGGTTCTCTTTTCGCGTGAGGCAAGTAAGAGGTACAGCTATCTTGGAGAAGTCTTTTATGAACTGCCTGTAGTATCCAGCCAGTCCAAGAAAGCTTCTTATCTCGGTGACATTAGTCGGTCTCTCCCAGTTAAGTACAACTTCTACCTTGGAAGGATCGACAACGATACCATCCTTTATATGACATGTCCTAGAAATGACACCTCCTCGAGCCATAATTCACACTTGCTCAATTTGTCGTAAAGTTTGTTGTCCCGCAAGATCTGCAGAGCGATCCTCAGATGCTCCTCGTGCTCTTCCTTGGTCTTAGAGTATATGAGAATATCATCAATAAAAATCACGACGAACTTGTCGAGATAGGGCCGATAGATGCTATTCATTAGTTGCATGAAAGCTGCAGGAGTATTGGTTAGTCCAAAAGGCATGACTATAAATTCGTAATGACCATACCTACTCCTGAAAGCTGTCTTGTAAATGTCTGCATTGTAATCCTCATCTGATGATATCCCAATCTCAGGTCAATCTTAGAGAAATATTTAACTCCTGATATTTGATCAAACAGTTCGTCGACACGAGGCAGAGGGTATTTATTCTTGATAGTGAGATGATTCAATTGCCTGTAGTCGATGCATAACCTCATGGATCCGTCCTTCTTCTTGACAAACAGTACTGATGCTCCCCAGGGAGAAGTACTTGGTCAGATAAATCCCTTTTCCAGCAACTCCATAAATTGTTCCTTCAACTCTTTCAATTCAGCAGGGGACATTCTGTAGCGTTGGCGTGATACCGATGCATCTCCAGGTATGAGATCAATTGAAAAATTTACATCTCTTTTAGGTGGAATGCCTGACAGCTCATCGGGAAATATGTCGGGGTATTCTTGCACTATATGGATGTCTGATATCTTAGTTGCTTTCTTCTCAACTACTATTGCGGCAAGAAATGTCACACAATCTTTTCTTATCATGTTCTGTGCCTTAATAGCAGAGACGAGAGACAAGTGCCTCTTGTGTCTACATCCCGTGAAGGTCAGTTTAGGGAATTCACCAAAGGTAATCTTCCCTCTTCTACAGTCCACAATAGCCCCATAAATGGATAGCCAATTGGCTCCCAAAATAACATCGTAGCCCTCCATGGTCATACAGATCAAGTCGGCTCTAAGGTTGAGTTCACCGATCTTAACATCGACTAATGGAAAGTATTTGTTTAATTGAGCTTTCTCCCCCAAGGGTGTAGTGACAGGTAATTCGAATTCCATGGATGCAGGTTTTTCATTTAAAGTTTTAGAAAATGCTTGTGATATAAATGAATGTGTTGCTCCAGTGTCAAACAAAACAAATGCTGATTGGGAAAAGACTGGTAGTGTACCTTCCACAACTCCACCTTCCTCGGTGGTCTCTACCTCTTGCAGGGCCTGAAGTCTGCCTGGCTTCTTCTGTCCCATAGGACGCTTCTCATTTTCTTTGAGTAGGGGGCATTCGAGAATACTATGATCTCGACTCCCACAGCGTAGGCATGCACCTGCTTTTCTCCAGCACTCTTCTGCCATGTGACCTAGCTTGTCACAATGCTTGCATCTTGGTTTGTTGGGTGCAGTGGGGGCAAAGACCTTGGGCTTCCGCTCCTGGCTTGGCCCATCAATAATACTTAATGGCCTTTTCTTTCCGTTAGTGGGCTTGCTTGGTGCTCCGGATGTTTGCTCCTTCTTTACCATTCTACCCTTGATGCGATCAGTGAGATCGGTCGCATCCTCCAGCAACTGGGCTTTCTTGACCATCTCTGGATAGGTCTGAATGTCCATATGTGCAAGTTGAGTGATATAGGCAGGTCTGAGCCCATTAAGAAAGCGCTTTGCCTTCATTCGTTCAGTGTTGACCAGATGATTGGCATAGCGCGCCAATCGGGAGAACTGAGCTTCATACTCAGCAACAGTGAGGTTCTTTTGTTTAAGTGCTGCAAATTTCGAGGCCTTTCTTTCTTGGACTCATTCCGAAAAGTACTTGGAGTTGTAGTGCTCCTTAAACTCATTCCATGTAAACTGTGCATTGGCCCTGGTGGCCTCCATGGACTCCCACCATGCACGGGCATCCCCGCTCAAGCTGGAAAGTGGCTAGCAGTAACTTGTCTCCATCTACGCATTGCATAATGCGGAAGATGCGTTCAATCTCCTTGAGCCAATTTTCTGCCTCATCCGGATCAGTGGTCCCACTGAATCGAGGCGGATTCAGATTACGGAAGTTTCTGTGTAGTTCTCCAGCTCCTCGGTTATTATTATTATTAGCTCCAGTAGCTTGAAGTAATGCCTGAGTAAGCTGCTGAATGGTCTACTGCATATCACAGAGTTGTGCACGCTCCGCTGCCATTGCTGGTGTTTAAGTTCCTTCAAAAGAGAATTTTTAATGTAAGTCATTGAGGTTGCCCTAAGCTTGTGCGTGTGTGAGTTTATTTTTTTTCTTTATTACCCTTGGTTCTACCCATCTCACATAGGTATGGAATTAGACTCTAAGTCGAGGCAGGTCAAACCTAGATCATCCTATACTTAAGAATAACCTAGGCTCTGATACCACAAAACTGTAACGCCCCGATGCGGAATATCGGAGCGATATTACAGTTATTAAATAGTATAGAGCGAGAAATAAATGACAAACTATTACACAATTGGAACAATATCAATTAAACTCCAATTTCATTAATAATTCATCAAACTACAATACATTCACTAATCAGAGCCAAAAGTAGGGCCCATAGTACTTTATTCAAATTCAACTAATACATCATGACTATACTAACTAACTACTAAAGCACGGGTTGCTGACACTGGTCACTTCTGAGCATCATCCTCAGTCCCTTCCTCGCGTGTGTGCAAGTGTAAATAAATCGTGAGAGCATGAAATATTGTGCACTTGGCTTTTAAATTAATTAGATTTATATAATTATTGCCCATTAATAATTATTCAGATCGAATTATTCATAATAGTGTTTAATTAAGGCTAAACAATGGCTAAATAGTAATTAGAGCAGGGGTATATCAGCAAATTTAAGTTTTGGCCGCAATTCTTAAAATGCAACGGGGGTACCCGTCGCGATTCATGTCGCGACGGGCGGTCCAGGCGTGATAGGCGAATCGGCCGGGCTGGCGCGGTTCGGGAGAAGAACGTGACGGCGCGGGCCGTCGCATTCACAACGTGATGGATCGGCCGGCCGCATCCCCTTTGAGATCGCGACGGGTCGGGCCGTCGCAATTTCAGAGGGGCGGCCCGACCCAGAAAAGGGGATCTGCCCTTTTTAGGTTTGGTCCTTCCCTCCCATGCGTGACATAGAGTACTTTAAAAATCGATATAAAATCGCACGATGACCCAAAAATCATGAAACTAATTTTAAACAAAAATAGACATGGAGATCTATCACTGGGCATGATTAATTAGAAAACAAACATGTATGAGGCATGTTTTGATTATGTTACTTTTCGGTGAGCTAAACATGCACAGTCATGATTCAACGAATTAATTGGCCATGATCACATGATAAAAATTAGGGCAAATAGGGGCTTTTGAAAGCTATGATCACGTAGTATTTATGAGAATAATATCATAGCATGGGATCGAATACATGCATGGATTGAAAACAAACTTTAGGGTTCACGTACAAGATAATGACAGGGATTGGACGAATAAATACTCCATCATGGAGCCACGAAAAATAGTGGAATCATGGGGCTTTCATAAAGGGTGCATGGACTGCCTAGGGTTAAAGTTTCACGATTTGTGCTTGAGAGATTGTCAACTTTTTCTTGTTGATAAGAAATCCTAGATTTTTGATGAAGAACAAGATGGAATCCCTTTTGTCCAAGCTTCCTTCTCCTTGCTCCTTCATTCTTCAGCCTTCCCTTTTGTCTCCCAGTGTTCCAGCACTGTTCTAAGGGTTGAGAGGGCCGAATTAGGGTTGTATTGAGTTGCTATAGAGTCCTTCCCTTCTAAAACTCTTTCCTTTCCTTAAATTCCGAATTTTTCATATTTATCTCCCACTTTCTCTCATTTATCTACCTAATACTGTTGGGAACAGATCTAATTTCATGGGTAGAGGGTTAGGGTAAGTCTAGGGCTCTTTTTAGGATAGATATGAGTCATTTAATGTTTATCTTAACCCTTTTTTATTTATTAATTAATTAGGTACGAAATTAACTTAATTACCTCTCTTCCCATGATGGGCTCTTCTCATTTGGGCCCAACAATTCATGTTAGGACTATTAGTAAGACCCATTACTAATTTAGCTTAATGGGTAATAGTTTAATTTCCTTTTATTCCATTTATTCTCCCTTTATTCTAATTAAATCTATTTATCTCATTTATTTAATTAAAATTTTATTTTATTTGGATTTAAAAATCAAGGTTGCTACACCGACCTCTTGGCAGCCGAGTACGCCATCATCACTCCGGAGTGTTGCCGTGCCATACAGAGGTTTTGGGAGAAGTACATGACCTACTCCTTCTACTACGACATGGTGCAGTACCCCCTCACATTCCACGAATATGACGTTATCCCCACAGAGAAGGAGAAGTTCAACAATGGCGACCACCTCAAGTTCGGCAAGCCCCGTCGGCGATCCCGACGCCGGAGTAGGAACCGCAGTGCCGTCGACCCCAGCCGACAGGCTCAAATGTGATGGGATCTTCTGTTCTCCTCTGTGTAAAATTATGACCCCTCATTATCCAAGGCCTTATACAACGTATAAACATAAGTGATATATAAGATCAGATTAATTGTTTGATTTGTTCTCCTCAACTGTGCTGTGCAGCACTTCATATGATTTTTGATAGTTTTTTTTTAAATAAAAACTCTTTGTCAGCGACTGGAAGAAGCCATTGACATATTATTCATATGTCAACAACCGACAACCGTTGACATATATCTTATATGTCAATGTCTACAATTCATTGAGATATCCAACATATGTCAACGGATGTTAACCGCTGACATATAAAGAATATGTCAACAGTTAGTGACGACCGCTGACAAACATTAGTCGACGACTAATTTGTCAATGACTTTATCAACAGTTCTAAGACCACTGACATATGTATATGTCAACAGTTTTCCATCTTTTGTCAATGGTTAAGAGCCGCTGACATATGTACATACACAAGAAAGTAATTTATGATGGGAAATCAGGACAAAAAGATATACATGAAAGAGAGAGGGTACAAGCCTAGGCAACTGCAAAGAATTGCACGCTTAACAGCGGAGGTAGGAGAAGAAAGAGAGATAGTAGCCGATGGATCCTCTAAATTGCCATTGCTAGAGAAAAGATCCTCCGAACAAACCAATTTCAGATCCTTCCTTAGGAGGGAAGTTCGAGCTAATAAAGCAGTACTTCCTTGGAAAAACAAAAACCTAAAATGAATGAGAAGAGCTTACTTTTTAAGTAGATTTTTTTTTCGTGGTTGTCACTGAATATCGAACCGGTTTAACCCTGAACCCACCCCACCCGAGGTGTCCATCCCCCCTACTACCGGAGGACTATCTCCTAAGGAGAATATGGGGAGGGGGGGCTACACGGAGGAGCCCCCTTCCCCATCGAATGAATAAGGACAAGCTGGAGGAGGTAGTAACAAATCGTAGAAGAAAGAAGCCCCACCTATTGAGTTGTGACTTCATATAAGTTCTTTGAGTAATACTAACTACGTTATGGATGATAACGAAAACAAAAAGGATTCTAAGAACTCCTCAACATTTGAATAGAATCAAATCTTGAGAGTTCTAGGCTCTCTGCATCATTTAGTCCAAACATACTGATTACAAGAAGGAAAAATATTTTTGGGTGGCTAAGTGTAGCCTTGCTTTGGTTTTGTTGAGTTCCCCTAATTTATTTTGATGATTACGAAACTGAGTATTATATGGTCTAATTGGTTATTGAGTAATGTTGGAGTCAGTAAATTACAAGTTACACATTGATGGCTTAAAGAGAATCAAGAAACTCATGTAACAACTTTTGTTGCATTGTGATGGTTAGACACGCCAACGTCAAACACCATATGACGCAAGTTGAGATGTCATTGCCAAATTATAGTTTCCTAGTTTTGTGCTGCACCAAGCAAGGAAGTCTGTCTTTAAGATGGATATAGAGTGAAGTTAGATGTCTTTCTAGGGTTACAAGTCTCCACCAACAAGAGAAATCTCAGGATTTCAGGCTGCTATGTTTGAATAGGTTAGATCTTTTCAAGAACTCTTGTAGATCGTGTAACCTTTGCTCATGGAATGTGAAGGAAGCATGAGCCCAAGCATATGACGTGGTGGTGGCCTCTCTGTTGTAAGGGGGGGGGGGGGGGGTGTCGTCGGGGAGGGCGCCGATTCAATCCCATGCTCTCCCCCTTACTTCCCCCACCCCCAATCAATTTACCTATCAAAAAAAAAAAAAAGTGAAGGAAGCATCCCTCACTCGTTCTCTATCATATTTGCTCTCTAGAAACTCTATTCTTGGTGTATTTCATGTATTTCTCGTGTGAGTTTCTAGATGAGATGTGTTTATGAGTCTTCATCTTGTAAGGGAGAGGAACATGGTTCTTTGATGCTTTTGATTCATAAGTGTATTAGACTAACTAGGGCCGTCATGTCTAATGGTGTTTAAGGCAAGGTAGTGCCATTGTACCTTAGGTGGAGCTATCCTTACACCTTGATGTCAAGGGAATTGTAATAGACTAACTAGGGCTTTCATGTCTAGTGGTGTTTAAGGTGACCTAGTCCCATTGTGTCTAATATAGGTGGAAGTATCCTTGCACCTGGTGTTAAGCTGATTGTAGTAGGCTAACTGGAACCTTGCCGGTTTGGTAACATGATAAGGAGATTTCTCCCTCTTTTATCACCAATCTTATGTCCACAAGAAATTTGATAATGTGTTTAGTTTATCTCTGGATGATAAAAATTATCTAGGATAAAAAAGTGATAAAGGGGTGATAACTATCTCTCCCATGTGGGGGTGATGAAGTTATCCCTAAGAATAACCCACTAAATATTGTTATGTACTCTTGAAAATTGTGTGTGCATTTATACACAGACAAATGATGTCAAATTAGGGATAAATAGGTGATAACTATACACACTATATCATATCACATCACATTAAAAAGTTATCCCCTACATAACTATCTATCATTTAAACAATCTCAAACTAAAAAAATCCTTAAACACGAATAACTTATGTCCGATTTACTTATACTCGGTCTCCTTATCTCATTATCAAAGAGTTCATGTCTAGCTTGTTTAAGACAAGTTAGCTTCATTGTGTCTAACGTAGGTGGAGATGTCCTTGCATCTTGATGTCAAAGACATTGTAATAGGCTAACTAGACTAAATATGTTTGGTATTTGGATAGGCTGGAGATATAATGAGGTTAGTCTATCTAAATACCAAACATAGTGTGTCTAGTGGTGTGGGAGTTGCCCATAGAGGTCTTGGGAGTGGATGTAAGAATAGCTTCACATCGAGATTGTTTTTTGAACCACTTTAAAAATTTTACGCTCCATTGTGTGTGATTGTCATTGTCTCCTATCTATGTTCTTTCGAATTAATTTATTTTGTTGTTTAATTGATGCAAGTTTGTGATGATAAACATGTTTTTTTTTTAAAATCCAATTAACAACCTTCTTTCAGGCTTCATTGGACTTCAAATTAAACTGGACTGCTTTAAATTCAATTCATAGATCTGCATGAATGGTGCACGTGTTTATTATTTATTCACGTTATAAAAGAAGTATTAGTCACAAGATGTTAAAGACTAATTAATGTTTAAGTGGTATCTGAAATAAGTTCTGAAATTAAGTTCACCTCCAAACTTTTAGCTGTGTGTTGTGTGGCAACACAATTTTTGACATCAATAGTGACCACCGAACTTCCGTCGGTGGAAACAGTGGCGGACCCTCCTTATAGTAAGTGGGGTCACGTGACCCCATTGACTTGGAAGAGGGTCTTAAAGAGTTCCTTTTTTTGTTTATGTAAGTCAAATTTTTATGTAATCTTATGTAAGGTGACTCCACTGATTTTTAAGGTGACCCCCCTACACTCAAGTGACCCCACTGAATTAAGTTTGAAGATCCGCCACTGAGTGAAAAAGACACATAAATATGTTAACACCTTCTCATCTTTGATCAAGTAAAATCAATAGTAGTCTATCAACAGGAGCTAGCTCATATGGCAAACTCATGAAAACAATCTTACAAACTAAAAGGTATTCATAATTGAGAAATGAGAAATACTTCAAAGCTGTTCTCATAATAAGACTATGAGAGTGGGGTCTGACAAGAGTCCAATCTCCCTGTCAGCCAATAACAAGATAGAAAATATTTGGTGCACGTTTTTTGGTGTGCAGGTACACCTAATAAAAATGTGCCATCAACTCTTAACGTTGAAAAATTAAGAGATAAAATATTATTATAATATCTTATCTCTTGACATAACACATTCTCATAGGGTAATACTGTCCGGTAAAATGTGCACCAAGTATTACTCTAACCAGATTAATCTGATAATATACATGAGATTTTACTGCAAGACTGCTGTGTATATGGCTTGATAAGCATTTCTTTCAACAGTTCAGCTGGGTGCTTCGCAGCATGGCTCAAAAAGAGTGTGTTGTTTTTTTGTTTTCGTGCTGCAGAGCCTCAGAACCAGGCCGGAAGAAGACGCCGGGGTGACTGCAGGGTCCGAGTGTGTTGTCCTGGTAAAAAAAAAAAAAAAAAAAAGAGTGTGTTGTGTCTGTTGCCAAGGTCAAAGTGGTGGCGAGTGGGGGAGAAGAAGAGGATGCCATTTTTTACCTCTCTCTCTACTAGTTCACCAAAACAGCTCAAGCTTCACCAAACTTTCCACCTCTTCCTTCTGTTCTCTTCTTCTCCCTCGTCCCCTTCTGCTGTTCCTCGGACCCTTCTCGATCTCCCCAATCTGCAGCCTCCTTCGTATCTTTCTCCTCTTGAGAGAGAGAGACAGAGAGAGAGAGAGAGATGTGCCCTCTCAGGTTGATCCTAATCTTCCTCTCCGCCACGCTGGCCGGGTTCTTCGTGCTGCAGAGCCTCAGAACCAGGCCGGAAGAAGACGCCGGGGTGACTGCAGGGTCCGAGGACGAATCGACAAGAACCCAGCTGGAAGAGGAACCCCTCCATTCCAAGGTACCAGACAAGCTCAGGAAGCTCAACACTTTTTTTCTTTTCCTTTCTTTTTTTTGGGGGGGGTGGGGGTGGGGAAGAACTGTGGGGAATTCTTTCTTGGGGCTTTTACATCCTCTTCTTCAACCGGCGTTCCCATCTGGGTTTAATTGCTGACCGGCTTCCATTTCACGGTGTGACAGATCCGATCTGCTGCGCGGTCGGGGTTCTGGACCTGCGTGGACATGGCGAGCGGGCGCTACCTCTGGAGGCACCTGGTGGCTTCGCCTCCCCAATCTATCTCGAAGAAGAGCTGTTGATCCGAACTAAGGCCGGGGTTAAAGGAGAGGAGGCCTTCCTTTCGTGGTCCTCTTCCTCGTTCCTCCTCTTCTTCCCTCGAGAGCTCCGGGGAGGCACAAAAAAATGGCGTCTTTTTTGTGTGGTTCGTATGGGATTCACGGGGGCATGTCCACAAATTGCCATCTTCTTCTGCTTGCAGAGGCTTCCTGTTCTATCCATCTGGGTTTCATCCTGCTCTATCCATCTGGGTTTCTTCCCAGATGCGCTTGTTCATCCGTTGTGGGCAAATTTGGTGGTGGATCAAGAGGATTTGCCATCATCTTCTGCTACAGTTTTCTATATGGGATATATTGGTTAAAGACTTAAAAGGGGCCTCCTTATTCATCCTTCTTTTCTACCGGAGAGCTTCTTGGTTTTCAAGTCTACTGGTTCCGAATATACCGATGATATATATGTGAGTCTGCACCACTCATAGTATCTAAAATGATTTATTGCAAAAAAAATGAAATTATTTTTTGATATTTTTATTTGTAAACCAATATTGCAACAAATATTATGAATCTGTATCTTTGCTAAAATATTGTTAAAATATCATTATTAAATATTGCAAACATTAATTCCACGTTAACTTCCATTTTAAATAATAAATATTCTGTCCAATTCCGACTATGGAACTTTTTCTAGCAGGAATATTCTTATAGCCCTCCTTTTTAAGATTGCAAAGCATCCACCTAGAATGACACTATCTTCATGTAGGATCTTTTTTTTTTCTTTTTCTTTTCTGAAAATTCAAGAAGTATGAGTCGATGTAACATTTCATGCGGTGACTTAATAATCTCTTCGTTGATGATTAATCAAGCTTCTAGCAAATTATTATTGTTGGGCTGAGACGTGTTGATAGTAAATAACTTGGTTAGTTGAAGAGAGAGAGAGAGAAACAAGTAGCTGTAACTCCTATTCATCGGCCAGGAGATGAAACTAGAAATTTGAAAGGGAAAACCCTCTCTGTAACTCCAACCAAGTGAGCATATCGCATCAACTCCAGTCACTTGGATCCACGAGGATATGCTGTTGCATGAAAAATAGTGAAATGAGATGTAATTAACATGAATCATATAAAAGGATCTGTTCAGTAGTTTCGGATCTTTATGTGCATCTTAGTAATATAGATTTGAATTTCACCTATGGAGAGAGAGAGAGATGATATATGAACCGTGATGCCAGTAGCAAAAGAGGAATTTCTATTTGGTAGCCACACACATACGAGTTCCTGGGTTTTGAATTTTTGTAGTCCCTTGACTAAACAACAATGTTATACAAGTATCGTGTCTTTGTAGTCGCTTGACTTAACAACAATAAAAGTTGAGTTAATAAAAATTTGGGATTTTTATATATTTATCCCTACAAATGTCGGTTTTTGCATATATATATATACCCCTAATCTAACATAACCATATTATCATAAATACTCTCTATTTACATAAAGTGTCGTGGTTTTACTTTCGCAGTATATCTCATTTGCGGCCGGCAAATATTCTCTTGAACATTGTACGAAAAATGTTTCGGCACTTGAATTACTTGAGATGCCCTTAAGTCCCATTGTTTTTCTTGGATTTGGGCGATCGTCTTCCTTTTGCCAAGAAAAGACTTTCCTGCGGGTGACGACAAAGATGGTAACAGGGTTATCGATCTCTGATTTACTCATCGCCGGGATGCAGCATTTGACGTCAGCAACATCTGATCACCTTCCTTCCTTGTCGCCTCCCAATGTCTTCTTCACTCGCGTACGCATTATTCACAAATGGCGGCATCGAAAAGTGAGCATGGGAGACAAATGGCAGTGTGCATGCTTTGAGGATAGGCGAACAACACATGCATATTGATCTGTGAGCACGAGCGAGCAACACCCGAGGACCCTAAGAGGGAAGAAGATGAGTGACACAATTACTAATGTTCCAGAATGCTATTGTCGGAAGAGGTGTGTATTTCAAAATAGAAAACAAGCAGAGGCCAAAGATTCTATAGGTGTAACGGTTGGAAGGTATGTGGTTCACAAGTTGTTCAATGAAATATCCTTGAGAAACCGCATCATCAATCTCAAACTAACAAAACAAGTTATTGTCATGTTTGCAGGAGGATAATTCTTATGATTTTTTTGTCTGGGTCGATGATGCACATCACAATATTGTGGACTTGAAGCATCAATTAAATTTCATGGAGTCATTACTGGAGAAAAAGTTTAAATTTGCTTGAGCAAAAGATTGACATTCTACAAGTGAAGGTGGACATGAGACTGAATTATGGCTGAAAGTGTCTCTAAAGAGACTGTTCTTGTATGTAATGGAAGTGGGAGTCTTGTTCTACGTCTATCACTACCTAGGTTGAAGGGAACTTTAGGAATGTATTTAGGTTTGAATTAGGGATTACATGTTCGCTTTCTGTATTGGTTTAGGGTGTTGGAAAAATAATGATCATGGAATAAATAATCACATGAATATACGTAAAGCATGATGGCATGAACATCATATACATATCGTCCCATAGGTATAGCCAAGATATGATTCCAATCCAAAAGGAAAACACATGCATATGAGTGCAACAAAGTAAGAGAAATAATATAGAGCTAGAACACTTAGCCGAGCCGCCCGTAAGGACTCCTCTTAAAGAAGTTATCGCCCCCGTCATACCAGTGCCGTAGAGTCAACAATCCTCCCCCAGGATAGAACGGCGACAAGGACGCGCCTCCGTACGAAGACGATCCCTCCTCGACGACAACCTCAGGAACACGTTCCTCTTCGTCGATCAAGAAAAACTGTGGTGTAGAGATTTTCTACTGAGAGAGAGAGAACACTCACGCCTTCTAGAGAGAGAAAATACTGCCGATGTCTTGGCAGCCCCTTGGGTTCGCCTCCGCGTCGTTCTCTGCTACCAGAGAAGACACCCGCGCCCCCTTTTCCCTTCTGAAGAACCGTCACCGCTCACACACCAAAAAATACCCCAAGAAAAAGAACTCACGCAGTTTCGTTCTTTTCCAAAATCGTAAAAGACCCCAAGCCTTGAGCTTTCCCTTTTTCTTCTTTGCTTGGTGTGAAAAGGCATCTCTCCATTTTGTAGAAAAAGCCACAAAAGCTTTTGGGTTAAAATAAAACCCTTTAGTCACCATAAAATTCCAACATTCCCCCACAAACCCAAAATAATTTTGTGGAAGAAACAAAGATCGACGAAAGAAAAACATATATTGCTTTCAGTAAGGGTACCTTTCGAGTTTGAACCATCACATGAGTTTCTAACTTTAACCCCCACAGAACCGAAGTGAACTAAGTCTTGAACTTGGTTCTTTATATGAGAGTTTTTATTAGAAACAACAAAAGATAAGTTCTGGTTGAAATCTTCAGGGTTGGCGCATTATGGCCATGTGCCCCAAATTCTGATTAATGAGTGTTATTTAGGAAGAACCCACTTCTCTTAACTGCAGCCTCACAATCACACTCACATAGGTGGACTTCTCTAAGGATGCACTGCTAACATCCTGCCAAGATAGGCTTGAACCCATTCAGAGTTTCACAAAACTCTTCCTTTACTTGCAGTACAGGCACTTTAAGCAGATTATCAGGGGAGAGGCACACAGGTACATAAATACCAATATAATGTAAATTGACACTTAATTCTCCCTATGACTTGTTGTTACCACATTGAACCTACTTTGTGGGATCTCCATGATGATCAGTCCGTCCCCAAGTAATTTTAATTAATTACGTATATATTTTGGTGATTAACAAAACCTAACAAGATTTTATCTAATGAATCTTTCATAAGTCTTTAGTACAGAAAAACCTCAAGGTCAAACAAGCAGTTAAGGTATGAATTATTTCCCTAAAGCTTTTTATCTGATCAACATATTATTTCTCTAAGTTCATATCGACTTCTATTGAAGGCCATAACGATTTCTTTATAAGCATATCGATTTCAATAGAATTATCATAACGATTTCCTTTCTGGCTGAAAAGTCATGTTGTTTCAAACAAATCGATGTCGTAATGATTCTATAAGTCATCGTAACGATTTCTTTAGAAAGCGCAACGACTTGCCTGTCGTAACGATTCTATAAGTCATCGCAACGATTTCTTTAGAAAGCGCAACGACTTGCCTGTCGTAACGATTCTATAAGTCATCGCAACGATTTCTTTAGAAAGCGCAACAACTTGCCCATCGTAACGATTCTATAAGTCATCATAACGATTTCTTTAGAACTCGCAACGACTTGCTCGCCGTAACGATTTCTTTAGTGATCATAACGATTTCTTTAGAACTCGCAACGACTTGCTCGCCGTAACGATTTCTTTAGTGATCATAACGATTTCTTTAGAACTCGCAACGACTTGCTCGCCGTAACGATTTCTTTAGTGATCATAACGATTTCTTTAGAACTCGTAACGACTTACTCGCCGTAACGATTTCTTTAGTGATCATAACGATTTCTTAAGAACTCGCAACGACTTGCTCGCCGTAACGATTTCCTTAGTAATCATAACGATTTCTTCAGAAACACAACGATTTACATCTCTCAACGATTTGTTAAGTGTTTCACATCGATTTCTTCAGAAACACAACGATTTGCCTTGTGCAACGATTCATTAAGTGTTCATGATATATCTTCTGTCACATAACGATTTGCTATGAGTCATAACGATTTCATAAGTCATTGAGTCATCGATTTCTATATCTCTCATCGACTTGATATTATCTTTGTTGACTAGTCAAAGGCCACGTATGCATCTCTCTGACGCACCTGCATTTAATGAGACCTGAACGTATCTCTGCATGCATGCAGAAGATATCGTCCATTATCGTGCTTATTCACTAAACATCTTTTAGACTCAGCTATTTGGTCTTACTATTTTCATGTCTATTCTCTCTAACGTTGACTGACATCAGAGACAGCTTAGCTGTTTGCTATCTGAGATTGATATGTGTGTAGATAACAGATCCAGCTTCACTCTGCAACGTTAAATCAAAAAGAAGCCAAAGAATATCACTAAAAGATTTATTCTCTTTGCGTGCTCAAGTGTTCAATGACTGATTGACTGGAAGCTTCCAAGACTCCAGACACCCTTCAGTCTAACGACTACTCCCAAGAGAGTGACAACGGATACTTCAACGTCCATATTTCAAATTGAAGATACATATATACAAGTCTGAAGTACAGAAGATATAATATACAACAACCGGAACATTCATTAATGCAGCAATCTTCTTGCAACAACTCCTAAAGAGACCAATACACAATCGTTCAAGCTTTCAAGTCTCCTGAGAATTCTAGAGCCAAGAATTCCATTCCCATTACTATAGCTCTTAGCTCTCCAATAGTAGTGAAAAATCCTTGAGAGAACTTGTGTAGTTCTGAGAGTGAGCTTAGATTAAGATCCTTTGCTCTCAGTGCTAGTTGCTTCAGATCCTTGCTTGTTGAAGCTTGGTCTAGGGGCGTGTTTTTCAATCTATTCTCTTTGTGTTGTTCTCTTCGGTTGTGAAGGAAGACCTGGTGGTAACCAGGGTGTTGTTCCCTTCGGTTGTGAAGGAAGACCTGGTGGTAACCAGGGTGTTGTTCCCTTCGGGTGTGAAGGAAGACCAGCTGAGCTGGGTGTTGTAGTGTCCTTAAGGGGGACTGTACCCTTGTTAGTGAAATCCTGAGTGATTGCTCAGGGACTGGACGTAGGACTCCTAAGGAGAGGAGGTCCGAACCAGGATAATTTCTTGTGTTGTGTGATTGCCTTTCTCTTGTGTGTTTGTTATTCAAACTAACAGTCACTAACCTCCTTCGAAGAACATTTGTGTGTATGTTTAAATTTACAGGAATCATCTAAAGATTATTTTTTAAAAGACCCATTCACCCCCCCTCTGAGCTCGTCAACTGGGCAACAAGTGGTATCAGAGCGAGTCTCTTCGACAAAGAAATGATCCAACGATCTGAAGAGTAAAGTCCATGGCAGCCCAAGGTAACTTTGAAGGTCAGTCTGTCAACCGACCCCCTCTCTTCGATGGTGAAGATTATCCTTACTGGAAGACCAGAATGGAATACTTTCTATAAGGGCACAACTATCAAATTTGGTCCATAGTAGAAGAAGGTGATCTGTTAGTCACAAATGAGAAAGCACAATGGACAGATGATGACAGGAAGAAGATTTCCCTGAATTGCAAAGCAAAGAGCATCCTATGTTGTGCTCTAAGTAAGAAGGAATTCAAAAGAGTTTCAGCCTGCAAATTCTCAATGGAAATGTGGGAAAAGCTCAGGATTACTTATGAAGGCACAAACAAAGTAAAGGAAACAAGAATCGACATTCTTGTCACTCAATATGAAAGATTTCAGATGCAGTCAAGTGAGTCCATAACTCAAATGTTCAGCCGGTTCACTGGCATCACAAATAGACTAGCTAGTCTGGGGAAAACCTATGAGATGGGAGACATGGTAAGGAAGATACTTAGATCCTTACCGTCCTCATGGACCCCAAAGGTCACAGCAATAGAAGAAGCTAATGACCTGAAGAGAATGTCTGTAGAAAAGCTCATTGGGTCCCTCATGGCCCATGAGATCAACATGGAAAGGCTAGGAGAGTCCTCTAGCAGAAAGAAGCACTCCAACGCCTTAAAAGCTGAAGAAGATTCACCAGAAGCAAGTTCAGCTGAAAGTGAAAGTGACGCAGACAGCGAAAATGAGGAAGCTATGCTATCTAGAAAATTACAGCGAATTTTGGCTAAGAAGAAGAAATTCCAATCTGGAAGAAGCCACTTCAAAAGGAACAAGGAATTCAAGAAGCCAGATGGAAAATAAATAAAGAAAGGAGAACCCGTCTGCTATGAATGTAAGAAGCCATGACACATTAAAACTAAGTGTCCAAAGTTAAAGAAGCCGGAGTTCAGGAAGAAGGACAGTTCCAAGAAGTTCAGAAAGTACAAGAAGAAGGCAATGGCAGCAGCATGGGAAAACAGTAGTGACTCAGACAGTGAGTCAAGTTCCTGCAGTGATGAAGAAAAGGCCAACTTGGCCTTCATGGCAAATACTGAAGATAAGGTAACTTCTGACTCCTCTTTTGATTCATGTAATGATTCAGATTCTGATAGCTTAGAAGAGGCTTTCAACGAACTATATGAAAAATATAAAGAAGTAACCAAATTATTAAAAGTGAGCAAGAAAAACATAGTCTGCATAGAAAATACAAACTCAGATCTAAAATCAGAAAATGAACAATTAGAAAGTCAAATAACTGAACTTAAAAGAAGAAATGAACTGTTATGTGAAGACCTAAAAGCTAAGAATGAACAAATAACTAAATTAGAGAAACAAGTAAGTTCAGATGAATTGAAAACTGAAATCAAAACACTAACAGAAGAAAATATACAATTATCTAGCACATTAGAAAAATTCACTAATGGTAAAAACTCCATCATATTAAAAGGTGCTAGAAGATCAGGTAAGAAGAAAAATGGATTATGATATACACCCCCAGATAATGAAGAAACCATAATTTATCCTAAAACATATCCAACACCAAAATTTGTACCTGAACAAGATACAACATACAAAGCTGATTTCAGATATATAGAAAAAGTAACCAAATTATCCTGCTGTAGTCACTGTAACAAGTTAGGACACATCATAACGACATGCCCAACAAGACATAAGAAATGGATAATAAAAGGTAAAATAAATGATACTAACCCATCAGGACCCAAAGGAATTTGGGTACCTAAAACTTGATGTTTTTATTTCAGGACATCTCTCGAGCATCCAAATGGTATTTGGATAGCGGGTGCTCAAGACACATGTCAGGAAACCAGAAGTTATTCTCTCATCTCCAAGCTGAAGAAGGAACAGTTACTTATGGAGATAATGTGAAAGGAACCATGATAGGCAGTGGCTCTGTGAATAACAAAGGAAAAACAATCATAGAAGATGTGCTATTAGTCAAGGGATTGAAGCACAATCTCATTAGCATTAGCCAGCTGTGTGACAGAGGCCATCAGATCAAGTTTCAAGAGTCGAAGTGCAGCATACTGAAGGATGGAGCAGTCATCTTTGAAGCTAATAGAGAAAAGAATTTGTATGTGCTCTATCTTGAAGAACTCAAGGTTCAAAATGTTTGCCTGGCAGTAAATAAAGATAAATCTACAGAATTATGGCACAGACGACTTGGACATTGCAGCATAGATGACATGAGAAAACTGCTGAAGAAGAATCTTGTGGAAGGTCTACCTAAGGTTAGTACAAAATTGGATGGTGTATGTAAACCTTGTGCTAAGGGAAAGCACACCAAAGGCTCCTTCAAGTCAAAGACGGTGGTGACCACCTCAAAACCCTTAGAGCTCCTTCATATGGATCTATTGGGCCAATGAGGACTACCAGTCTTGGAGGAAAGAATTTTGGATTTGTCATAGTGGATGACTACTCAAGATGCACATGGGTATCATTCCTAGAGCATAAACATGATACTTTTGAAAACTTTGTTAGTTTCAGCAAGAAGGTGCAGAAAGATCAAAAGTTCAGCATTGTGTCTATCCGATCAGATCATGGTGGTGAATTTCAAAATGAAAAGTTTGCTAGATTTTGTGATGATAAGGGAATTGAGCATAATTTCTCAGCACCAAGGACACCACAACAAAATGGTATTGCTGAGAGGAAGAACAGAACTCTATTGGATATGGCAAGAACTATGCTCTCAGAATATGATCTGCCAAGATATTTTTGGGCTGAAGCAGTCAACACAGCAAGCTACATTATCAACCGAGTAATGATCAGGCCAATCCTGAAAAAGACTGCATATGAACTATTCAAAGGGAAGAAGCCAAAGATCAGCCACTTCAGGACTTTTGGATGTCCTTGCTTCATTCACATAATGGAAAAAGGGACATTGGTAAGTTGGATGCCAAATCAGATGAAGGCATCTTTATGGGGTACACCTTTAAACCCAAAGGCTATAGAGTATTTAACAAACGTACTTTATTGATTGAACAGTCTGTACATATTATTTGATGAAACTAACCCTTCCTTGAGAAAGGAAGTAGATAGTGACAATGATGATGCAGATGAACTGTCCAAGAAACTAAAAGATACATCAATTGAGGACAAGGATGATCCACCTCTGGAAGAATTGCAACAAGAAGAAGTTACTCATGAAAACCTTCCAAAGGAGTGGAGATACAAGAAAGATCACCCACTTGAGAATATTATTGGTGATCCATCCATAGGGTAAGAACAAGAGGTAATGTTATTCTTGTGATTACCTAGCTTTTGTTTCTCAAATAGAGCCTAGGACAGTCAATGAAGCTCTTTCTGATGAATCTTGGATAGTAGCCATGCAAGATGAATTAAATCAATTCAAGAGAAACCAAGTATGGTCACTTGTTCCTAGACCATCAGACCATCCAGTCATTGGCACCAAATGGGTGTTCAGAAATAAACTGGATGAAACTGGTGCAATCTTAAGAAACAAGGCCAGATTGGTAGCTCAAGGCTATTCTCAAGAGGAAGGCATAGATTTCGATGAAACCTATGTACCTGTAGCTAGACTTGAGGCCATTAGAATATTACTTGCATATGCATCTGCTTTGAACTTGACATTATTTCAAATGGATGTTAAATCTGCATTCTTAAATGGTTTCATAAAAGAGGAAGTTTATGTGGAACAACCTCCAGGTTTTGATGACACAGAATTTCCTAATCATGTTTTCAAACTTCATAAGGTATTATATGGTTTAAAATAGGCATCTAGAGCCTGGTATGAAAGGCTTAGTTCTTTTCTTTTAAACCATGGTTTCAGTAGAGGTCAAGTAGATAGCACTCTTTTCATAAAGTCAAAGGTCAAACACATACTATTAGTTCAAATCTATGTAGATGATATCATTTTTGGTTCTACTGATGAATCTCTTTGCAAGTATTTGAAAAGTTAATGCAGGGAGAATTTGAAATGAGTATGATGGGAGAACTCAACTATTTCCTTGGATTACAAATCAAACAAGGAAAAGAAGAAACTCATATCTGTCAAGCAAATACACAAAAGAACTTTTGAAGAAGTTTGGATTCGACAATGCCAAACCACTGTCAACACCAATGAGTACATCAACAAGGATGGACAGTGATAAAGATGGTAAGAAAGTAGATCAAAAGATCTACAGAGGTATGATTGGTTCACTACTTTATTTAACAGCTAGTAGACCAGATATACTATTTAGTGTATGCATGTGTGCTAGATATCAAGCTGATCCTAAAGAATCACATTTAATTTCGGGGAAAGAATATTTAGATATTTAGCAAGATCTCATGACTTAGGTCTATGGTATCCAAACATTGTGAAATTAACTTAGTAGGTTACTCTGATGCTGACTATGCTGGATGCAAATTAGATAAAAAGTACCAGTGGTGGTTGTCAATTTCTTGCAGGATGTTTAATATCTTGGTCTTCAAAGAAACAAAATTCAGTAGCACTATCCACTGCTGAAGCTGAGTACGTAGCTGCTGAAATTGCTGTACACAACTCTTATGGATAAAGCAACAACTTGAAGATTTCGGATTAAACATCAAATCCATCCCACTGCTGTGTGACAACACCAGTGCCATTAATCTCACCAAGAATCCAGTTCAGCACTCAAGGACCAAACATATTGAGGTTAGATATCATTTTATTCGTGATCATGTTGCAAATGGAAATATTAAATATCCTTTATTGATACAAATGACCAATTAGCAGACATTTTCACAAAAGCTTACCTGAAGAGAGATTCACATCTCTTAGAAGGGAATTAGGCATGTGCAATTTGTGATAAAAGTTTGCTTACAACTGGACATTAATTTTCAGATTAAGCTATTTTTCCCTCCATTTTTTTAAGCGAAAGAAATTCAAATTATCCTTTGTAACCGCTCTTTCATTGAAGTCGGTTTGAATAGTCAACACCTTTGTCGTTTTCCTCGCCTTTTGGCGCCTCACTTTCCACCCCATTATTTATTCCAAAAATTAAATGCGATACCGATTCACACTTCGTCTTCAACCTTTTCCTCGCCACCTGAGCCGATGCCCTAGCGATTACGACATCGACTCTTTGCCACTGCTGTGTGACAACACCAGTGCCATTAATCTCACCAAGAATCCCAGTTCAGCACTCAAGGACCAAACATATTGAGGTTAGATATCATTTTATTCGTGATCATGTTGCAAATGGAAATATTTAAATATCCTTTATTGATACAATGACCAATTAGCAGACATTTTTACAAAAGCTTACCTGAAGAGAGATTCACATCTCTTAGAAGGGAATTAGGCATGTGCAATTTGTGATAAAAGTTTGCTTACAACTGACACATTATTTTCAGATTTAAGCTATTTTTTCCCTCCATTTTTTTTAAGCGAAAGAAATTCAAATTATCCTTTGTAACCGCTCTTTCATTGAAGTCGGTTTGAATAGTCAACACTTTTGGTCGTTTTCCTCCGCCTTTTGGCGCCTCACTTTCCACCCACATTATTTATTCCAAAAATTAAATGCGATACCGATTCACACTTCGTCTCAACCTTTTCCCTCTTCCACCTGAGCCGATGCCCTAGCGATTACGACATCGACTCTTTGCCAGATTTGAAGCTTCTCATACCTTCCCCGAAATTTCTTGAGGAATCTCTCTCCTCCTTCCTTCTCAATCCTCCAGAAACCCTCCACACTTGATTCCATGGCCGCGTCATCCATCTCCGGAAGCTTGGGTGGCTACAACGCCGAGTTCTTGACTCGTGAGCAGCAGGAGAGGTTCCAATTTGTGAAGACAAAGGTTTGTGGGAACAAGGCAGTGGATGTAGTAGACCTCGAAAAGAATGGAATGCATAGCATTGTTGAAGCTATGGCAAGAATGCAGTGGATGGGTGTTTCAACCTTCTCCGAGGTAAGCTATCCAGACCTCGTGAAGGCTTTTTTGTTTGCTTGAAGACTCAGGAAGATGGGTCCCTGGTCTCCTATGTGAAGGCACCCAGATTAAGATTGATAGAGATTTATTGCATGATCTGTTTGGGGTAACCACATCCGACATAGTGGGGTTCACTCAGTGAAGAAGACTCACAAACCGAGATTGAGCCAGTTGGACAGTTGAACTGGCAGCAACAACAGAAGAAAGGATGGAATTTGAGCCAGAAATTCCTTCAGTTCCAACAGTTGCAGCAGCAGAATTCCAACCAGCTGTTGAGACATTAGTGTCACCTCTTGTACCAAATGTTTCACAATCTCCAGAGGTACCTGTAGAGGAAGAAGTGGTAGATGCTGCCAATAATCTGCCTACTTCAATAATTAGCTCCATTGTCAGAGATGTGATTGATTCAGTCCTCACCACCCTAGTCCCCTCAGAGACTGGTGAAGTTGAGATGGAAGAAGCTGTGGCATCAGGCCACACTGAAGAATCTGGTAAAGCATCAACTCAAGTGGAGCAGTCCAGTGCTCCAGTAGACGCTATTGTGGAAGATGCTCCCATTCAGGGGGAGCAAATGGAAATTGAAGAAGAAGCTCCTGCTCAGGGGGAGCATTCAAAGGAAAATATAGAAGAATAAGAAGCTCACCTTGATGAGCCAGTGGACACTGTACCAGAAAATGATGATGTCCCTCCTGGTCCAGCAGATGTCAGAGAAGGGGAGACAGCCAGCTCCTCCAGTTCGGATGATGATGAGACTCCTCCAGCTTCAGAGGCTAAGAAAAAAGGGAAAGAAGTAGAATCTGAAATTCCAATGTTAACAAATACTCCCTTTGAAAGGCAAGTAAAGCAGAAGATTATAATCAACTTGAAGCCAGTAATAGAAAGACTTGATGCTCAAGGACAAATCTTATGTTCTCTCCAGGCAGATACCAATTCAATCTTCATGAGCCAAGCATCAGCCACCAAGGAGTTGGCCAGTGTAAGAAATGCCATGAAGTGGTTCAATAAAGAAATGGGCACTATGAAGGAGATGCTAAAGCAAATTCTGAAGGTGGTTGGAGATCAAATTCCTCCTCCTCCTCTTGCTGACCACGCCCATGAATCAGGGCCTTCAGGGCCAGAAGCAGCAGCAACAACAGCATCAGCAGAGGCAGCAGTGCATGAGCAAGGGCCGTCAGGGCCAGCTGATCAGGTTAAAGGGCCTCCAGGGCCAGCTGAGCAAGGGTCAGGGCCATAAAGGCCAGTGGAGAGTGAGTCTGTACAGACTGAGGCAGCTGAAGAGATCTTGGTAGCCAAGCCCCCAGCTCCCTCTTCTCCCTCTCACACACCCATTCCACCATCACCACACTCAGCTCCTAAAGCTCCACCTGCTCCTCAGACATTCAAGAAGCCCCAATCCAGCCTATTTCTTCTCCCACTCCATTTCCTTCTCAATCAACCTCAACTCCAGCCTCCTCTACCAACATTCCTTCTTCATCACCAATTCTTGAAGCCCCTCCAACATCCTCAGCTGGAGCATCCTCCTCCTCTGGTCCCCCCTCTGGCCCAGCAGATGATATTCCAACTACTTCTCACTCTTTCCTTCATCCTTCTCCTCCACCCTCTTTCATCACTCTCATACCTGATAGTGCCCAACTCACCTCTCCTTTTCTGGAAAAGGTAAAGGATGAGTTTGAGGAAGCTATCCTCAATGCAGTGTTGAAAGTTTGGGAACACATCCACAAGGCAGACTCTTCCAGTCCTGCCTCAAAGAAGAGGAAAGTTTCCTCTACCTCCTCCATTTCCTCTCAGCCCAAGTACCCACCTTTGTGGTTCTCTCTCACAGTGGTTAACAAACATAAACCATTGTATAGAGAGTATCTGACAAAGGTTGTTTTTGCAACAATTATCAACCTCCCTTTTCTTAATCTTTCTGATCATTTAACCACCATCTTACCCTACACCTCTCTCACCAAATCTGAAAGAGCCAAAATCTTTTTTGGTGCTCATTCGAAATCTGAAGAGCAGTGGGGCAAAAGCCACAAGGATCTCTACCATAGATACAATGTAGCCAAAATTGCCAGATTCCCTCCAAGGGACCACTCCCTGACCTTATCAGAGTGGCTAATGATCTATCACCGAGAGCTCTGGGCACCCTACATCCAAACTGAAATCAAGATGGTTCGGCACTTCATGCTTTTCAATAACTACAGATACATCAACAATCTTCCTGATGTTCAGCTCAGTCAGTTCAAAAGGGCTATCTCCAATATCAGCAAAACAATTCGTCATGCTTCAGACATTCAGGTCGATTTTGCAACCCTCTCGTACCTGATGACACTGCCCTTCCTCAAATTCACTTCCTTGTTATGGAGTCTTCTGTTGGTTCCATCATATTTGAGCGTTATGCCAGAATCATGGGCAGGATTAAAGTACAGAAAGGTTGCCTGGTAGCTTTTCCCAGATTCTTGTTTAGGGAATATATCCAGGGACATGTCAGTGCTGATGTCCTAGGCCCTATTCTGTCAGAATGTGAGAGGCTGACTTCCACAGAATGGTCCAAGTATTATCCTTTGTCAGCCCAACAATTGATTGCCCTCAATGAAGCCCAAGCCACAGAAGGCAAGCCTGCAGTGTCTCCAGCCACATTCCTTGATATGAACTCTATCCATCTCGTCAATGATCCCTTCAAAATCTGGGAGGAAAGATACAAAGTCTATGTGGCTCTTCACAAGGCTCTCAGGGACAACCACAATCACTATCCTGTCACAATGGTCCAGTTCCTCTCCTGTGCCAGCTTTGGGAAATCTACTCTTCTTCGGATGACTATGGACATAAACTCCTACATTGAGCTACTTGACAAGCACTATCAGCTTCATCTTAAGAAGATGGCTCCCACAATGGGACCAAATTACTCTATTACTGTTGGAGCTTTTCAATTATACTTTGAAAGGCAGGAAGACCAGGCATGGGAAACTATTTCCCACTATGCCTCCCTTTTGTCTCCTGCTTACTACTTACCTGTACCTCCACAGAATTAATAGAATCTCTTTGCTTGTGTGATCCACTCTTTCTCTTCTTTCTTTGTCTCTTTTTACTTAATGACAAAAAGGGAGAGACAATTAGCATGTCTGAAATACATAATTTTGGGAGAAAATAGCATATCTGAATTTCATTCAAAGAATTTAGGGAAGAAAATTAGTTGTCTGAAATTAAATGCTTCAACATCTAGAGAAAATTAAGCATGTCATATTTTCTGAAATAATTTCAGATATTATTTCATCCATGCTCATTGTTCAGTTTTGTCATCACCAAAAAGGGGGAGATTGATGATCAGTCTGTCCCCAAGTAATTTTAATTAATTACGTATATATTTTGATGATTAACAAAACCTAACAAGATTTTATCTAATGAATCTTTCATAAGTCTTTAGTACAGAAAAACCTCAAGGTCAAACAAGCAGTTAAGGTATGAATTATTTCCCTAAAGCTTTTTATCTGATCAACATATTATTTCTCTAAGTTCATATCGACTTCTATTGAAGGCCATAACGATTTCTTTATAAGCATATCGATTTCAATAGAATTATCATAACGATTTCCTTTCTGGCTGAAAAGTCATGTTGTTTCAAACAAATCGATGTCGTAACGATTCTATAAGTCATCGTAACGATTTCTTTAGAAAGAGCAACGACTTGCCTGTCGTAACGATTCTATAAGTCATCGCAACGATTTCTTTAGAAAGCGCAACGACTTGCCTGTCGTAACGATTCTATAAGTCATCGCAACGATTTCTTTAGAAAGCGCAACGACTTGCCCATCGTAACGATTCTATAAGTCATCATAACGATTTCTTTAGAATTCGCAACGACTTGCTCGCCGTAACGATTTCTTTAGTGATCATAACGATTTCTTTAGAACTCGCAACGACTTGCTCGCCGTAACGATTTCTTTAGTGATCATAACGATTTCTTTAGAACTCGCAACGACTTGCTCGTCGTAACGATTTTTTCAGTGATCATAACGATTTCTTTAGAACTCGCAACGACTTGCTCGCCGTAACGATTTCTTTAGTGATCATAATGATTTCTTTAGAACTCGCAACGACTTGCTCGCCGTAACGATTTCTTTAGTGATCATAACGATTTCTTAAGAACTTACAACGACTTGCTCTCCATAACGATTTCTTTAGTGATCATAACGATTTTTTAGAACTCGCAACGACTTGCTCGCCATAACGATTTCTTTAGTGATCATAACGATTTCTTTAGAACTCGCAACGACTTGCTCGCCGTAACGATTTCTTTAGTGATCATAACGATTTCTTTAGAACTCGCAACGACTTGCTCACCGTAACGATTTCTTTAGTGATCATTACGATTTCTTAAGAACTCGCAACAACTTGCTCGCCGTAACGATTTCCTTAGTAATCATAATGATTTCTTCAGAAACACAACGATTTTCCTTGTGCAATGATTCATTAAGTGTTCATGATATATCTTCTGTCACATAACGATTTGCTATGACTCATAACGATTTCATAAGTCATTGAGTCATCGATTTCTATATCTCTCATCGACTTGATATTATCTTTGTTGACTAGTCAAAGACCACGTATGCATCTCTTTGACGCACCTGCATTTAATGAGACTTGAACGTATCTCTGCATGCATGCAGAAGATATCGTCCATTATCGTGCTTATTCAGTAAACATCTTTTAGACTCAGCTATTTGGTCTTACTATTTTCATGTCTACTCTCTCTAACGTTGACTGACATCAGAGACAGCTTAGCTGTTTGCTATCCGAGATTGATATGTGTGTAGATAACAGATCCAACTTTACTCTGCAACGTTAAATCAAAAAGAAGCCAAAGAATATCACTAAAAGATTTCTTCTCTTTGCGTGCTCAAGTGTTCAAAGACTGATTGACTGGAAGCTTCCAAGACTCCAGACACCCTTCAGTCTAACGACTACTCCCAAGAGAGTGACAACGGATACTTCAACGTCCATATTTCAAATTGAAGATATATATATACAAGTCTGAAGTACAGAAGATATAATATACAACAACCGGAACATTCATTGCAGCAATCTTCTTGCAACAACTTCTGAAGAGACCAATACACAATCGTTCAAGCTTTCAAGTCTCCTGAGAATTCTAGAGCCAAGAATTCCATTCCCATTGCTATAGCTCTTAGCTCTCCATTAGTAGTGAAAAATCCTTGAGAGAGCTTGTGTAGTTCTGAGAGTGAGCTTAGATTAAGATCCTTTGCTCTCAGTGCTAGTTGCTTCAGATCCTTGCTTGTTGAAGCTTGGTCTAGGGGCGTATTTTTCAATCTATTCTCTTTGTGTTGTTCCCTTCGGTTGTGAAGGAAGACCTGGTGGTAACCAGGGTGTTGTTCCCTTCGGGTGTGAAGGAAGACCAGCTGAGCTGGGTGTTGTAGTGTCCTTAAGGGGGACTGTACCCTTGTTAGTGAAATCCTGAGTGATTGCTCAGGGACTGGACGTAGGACTCCTAAGGAGAGGAGGTCCGAACCAGGATAATTTCTTGTGCTGTGTGATTGCCTTTCTCTTGTGTGTTTGTTATTCAAACTAACAGTCACTAACCTCCTTCGAAGAACATTTGTGTGTATGTTTAAATTTACAGGAATCATCTAAAGATTATTTTTTAAAAGACCCATTCACCCCCCCTCTGGGCTCGTCAATTGGGCAACACTCCACTCAGTTAGGTTGGGTTGCTGCCATAGAAGAGTTCTCAATGGGTTTCAGTCCCATCCCCAATCTGAATTTATGAACTTGATTTCTATCAAGTCCATTTGTCAGTGGATCTACTGTATTATCTTTGGTACCAACAAAATCAATAGCAATCACACTCTGAGACACAAGTGCCCTTATAGATTTCAATCTGACTTGGACATGTCTCCTTTGTTTTTGGTTATACTTTGAACTTCTGATCTTTGCAGTTGTGGTCATGCTATCATAATGCATTGAGATCGCAGGAATGGGCTTTCCCATCAGAGGAAGTTCAGACAGAAGTCCCCTGATCCATTTAGCCTCTGTTCCAGTAGTGTCCAAAGCACACAACTCAGCCTCAAAAGTAGACCGAGACAGAATGGTATGTTTTGCAGACTTCCAGGCAACAACGCCACCTCCCAGGGTAAAGACATACCCTGAAACACCATTACTCCCTCAGTTTTGGGCTATCCAACTTGCATCACTATACCCTTCTAACACAGCAAGTTATTTCCCATAATGCAAGCCTAAGGAAATAGTTCCCTTAAGGTACCTTAATACCCTATCCAAGCCCTCTCAGTGAGTACGATCAGGACAACTAGTGTATCTACTAAATTTAGTCACTACATATGATATGTCAGGCCTAGTACAGTTTGAATGATACATTAAGCTTCCTATGATTTGGGAATACCTGAGTTGATACACAAGAACACCACTCTTATTCTTGTAGTATGCTCTAGATGAATCATATGGAGTGCTTACAGATTTACAATTTTGATAGTCAAATTTCTCCAAGACTTTCTCAATATAATGAGACTGAGAAATTACTATCCCTTCAACTGAATGAATCAGTTTAAGGCCTAAAATCACATTAGCAACTCCCATATCTTTCATCTCAAACATTCTACTCAAGAAGGACTTAGTCTCATTCACAATCCCAATTGAAGTTCCAAACAGTAGAATATCATCTACATATAAGCATAGAATGATACAAGCATCACCTTTAACCTTAGCATAGACACACTTATCAAACTCATTGACACTAAAGCTAAAAGCCAAGATAGTCTTGTCAAAATTTTCATGCCATTATTTTGGGGCTTATTTCAGTCCATAAAGGGACTTGACAAGTTTACAAACTTTCTCTTCATTACCAGATGCCACAAATCCTTCGGGCTGATCCATGTATATCTCTTCTTCAAGATCATCATTTAGGAAGGCGGTCTTAACATTCATTTAATGGATATTGAGATCATACACAGAGGCCAATGCTAAAAGCACTCTAATTGTGGTCATCCTAGTAACAGGAGAATAGGTATCAAAGAAATCTATTCCTTCCTTTTGTTTGAATCCCTTGGCAACCAATATGACTTTATACTTGTCAATACTTCCATCAGGTTTCAATTTCTTCTTAAAAATCCATTTGCACCCAATAGTTGTAGAACCAGGAGGTAAGTCAACCAACTCCCATGTACCATTAGAAAGAATGAAATCCATCTCACTCTTAATGGCATTCTTCCAATGCATTGCCTCTGGTGAAGCCATAGCATCTCGGAACGTAAGAGGATCACCCTCAATCAGGTAAGTGATAAAATCACTTCCCAAATCCTTGGCAATTCTAGGTCTCTTACTCCTTGGTTCCACCAATTCCTCTTGATCAGTAGAGTCAGGATGGGAACTAGAGGTCTCAACCCCCACATTTGATATCCTCTCTATATGATCAGGAATAGAACTAGAGGTACAAGGAACTTCTTCAGAAGACACTTGATAAGGTATACCAATTTTCATGGGAAACACATCCTCAAAGAATGTAGCATCACGAAACTCAACTATGGAGTTAACAACTATTCCAGATATCTCAGATTTGATCACTAAGAATCAGAATGCATAACTATTAGCAACATAGCCTATAAAGACCGCATCAACTGTTTTCGGATCTAACTTCTTTCTTTTGTTTTCAGGGACCAACACTTTTGCAAGACAGCCCCACACTTTAAGATACTTGAAGCTAGGCTTCCTACCTCTCCATAAATCTTCTGGACTAGTATCCTTGTGTTTCAAGGGAACTTTATTCAGAATATGACATGTCGTATTCAAAGCATCCCCCCACATGTAACTAGGTAATCTAGAGTTTTGGAGAAGAGAGTTGACCATGTCAATAAAAACTCTATTCTTTCGTTCTGCAATCCCATTAGACTGAGGAGAATAAGGAGCAATAATCTCGTGAATTATGCCATGATTTTGACAAAATTCAAAAAATAGGTTAGATGTATATTCTCCACTTCTATCAGACCTTAACCTTTTAAGAACCTTGAAAGTTTGTGTTTCTGCTTCAGCCTTAAATATGACAAACTTAGACAAAGCTTCATCTTTAGACTTAAGAAGATACACATTACAGTATCTAATAATATCATCAATAAAAGTGATAAAATATTTCTTATGTTCCCACATTTGTACACCATTAAACTCACAAATATCAGTATGAACTAAATCTAAAATCTCAGAATCTCTAACAACAGAGTTAAACGATTTTCTAGATTGTTTAGCTTGCACATAAATATCACATTTATGAGATTTATCAATGGCATACTCAGTGATCATATTCAAATTCATCATTCGTTTCAAAGAATTGTAATTTACAAGTCATAAACGATTATGCCATAAAGTAGATGATTTCACAACATTCACAGAATAAGAAGTAGAACTAGATGAAATGTCAACCACTTCATTATTCAAAACATTGTCCACATGAAGTTTAAACAAACCATCACATAAATAACCTTTTCCAATAAAATTCCCTAAATAAAGAATCACCATTTTATTACATTTGAATGTCAATTCATAATCTTGTTCCACTAAAACAAAACCACTCAATATATTTTTCCGGATCGCTGGAACGTGGTGCACTCTGTGTAGAGACAGAACACGCCCTGAAGGAAGCCTCAGGTCCATACGTCCTATCCCCAACACCATAGAAGCAGTAGCATTCCCCATGGTCAAGGATCTGCCATGAATGGCCTGGTAAGACACAAATACAGACTTGTCAGCACATACATGCACATTAGCCCCAGTGTCTACTATCCATTCATTTGGTTCATATATAGTGAAAACTTGAGGGTTAACAGAAACATCCAATCCGCTATTGGAGCCCGAAGCTTGCTCAGTCCCTTCAATCACAACATTGATCTGGGGACCAGAAGAATGATTTTCAGCCTTCTTAGCCTTCTTCGTAGGACAGTCCTTGATGAAATGTCCAACCTATCCACACTCCCAGCATGGTTTCTTTTTGGACGTTTTCTAGATCTTGCCTTTAATGTTTGTTTTGTTCTTCATGTGATCCATTTTTCCTTTACTTTTAGGATCTCTAGCCTTATCAACAGTCATCACATTTGCACTCGGTTCTACAAGCATCACAGGCTTTTGATTTCTATGCTCTTCTTCAATGGCAATTGACACTAATAAATCATCCAGAGTAATAGAACCCTTGCGATGCTTGAGAGACATCCCAAAATCCTCCCATGATTTCAGAAACTTCTCAATTATAGACATCACATGGAACTTCTCTGGTAATTTCATATCAGTATCGACCAAACCATGAAGTAAGAGGAGAAACTCATGGGCCTATTTAGACACAGATTTGCCCTCTACCATTTGAAACTTTAGGAACTTGGCAACATTATATTTTTCTAGATCTGAGTCTTCAGTGTTATATTTCTTGTCAAGTTCCTCCCATAGACCCTTGGTAGTTTTCTCAGAAGAACTACTGTATACATCAAATAATATGTTGGACAAAGCCAACAATATGTAGCCATGACATATACGATCGCGTTGCTTCCACTCATCTACTGCCTTTTGACTATTGGGATCATTCTCAACTAGTTTAGGACAATCTGACTCAATAACCGAGATAAACCCGATTGTGGTAAACCAGATGTTCATGCGATGTTGCCATCACTTGAAGTGCTGTCCCGAGAACTTTTCGGGCATGCCAGACATATCCACACGGGGTACAACCACAGACGACATGGACGACATGATGAATAACTTCTCTAAGATTGTTGGAAAAACAATGAACATGGAATAAATAATCACATGAACATATGTAAAGCATGATGACATGAACATCATATACATATCGTCCCATAGGTATAGGGAAGATCCGATTCCAATCCAAAAGGAAAACGCATGCATATGAGTGCAACAAAGTAAGAGAAATAATATAGAGTTAGAACACTTAGCCGAGCCGCCTATAAGGACTCCTCTTAAAGAAGTTATCACCCCCGTCATACCAGTGTGGCAGAGTCAACAATCTTCCCCCAAGATAGAATGGCTATAGGGATGCTCCTGCACACGAAGACTATCCCTCCTCGACGACAACATAGGAACACGTTCCTCTTCGTTGATCAAGAAAAGCTGTGGTGTAGAGATTTTTTGCTGAGAGAGAGAGAACACTCACGCCGTCTAGAGAGAGAAAATACTACCGATGTCTTGGCAGCCCCTTGGGTTCGCCTCCGCGTCGTTCTCTGCTACCAGAGAAGACACCCGCTCCCCCTTTTCCCTTCTGAAGAACCGTCGCCGCTCACACACTAAAAAATACCCCAAGAAAAAGAACTCACGCCGTTTCGTTCTTTTCCAAAATCGCAAAAGACCCCAAGCCTTGCGTTTTCCCTTTTTCTTCTTTGCTTGGTGTGAAAAGGCATCTCTCCATTTTGCAGAAAAACCCACAAAAGCTTTTGGGTTAAAATAAAACCTTTAGTCACCACAAAATTCTAACATTCCCCCACAAACCCAAAATGATTTTGTGGAAGAAACAGAGATCGACGAAAGAAAAACATATATTGCTTTTAGTGAGGGTACCTTTCGGGTTTGAACCATCACCTGAGTGTCTAACTTTAACCCCCACAGAACCGAAGTGAACTAAGTCTTGAACTTGGTTCTTTATATGATAGTTTTTATTAGAAACAACAAAATATAAGTTCTGGTTGAAATCTTCAGGGTTGGCGCATTATGGCCATGTGCCCCAAATTCTGATTCATGAGTGTTATTTAGGAAGAACCCACTTCTCTTAACTGCAGCCTCACAATCACACTCACATAGGTGGACTTCTCTAAGGATGCACTGCTAACATCCTGCCAAGATAGGCTTGAACCCATTTAGAGTTTCACAAAACTCTTCCTTTACTTGCAGTACAGGCACTTTAAGTAGATTATCAGGGGAGAGACACACATGTACATAAATACCAATATAATGTAAATTGCCACTTAATTCTCCCTATGACTTGTTGTTACCACATTGAACCTACTTTGTGGGATCTCCACTCAGTTAGGTTGGGTTACTGCCATAGAAGAGTTCTCAATGGGTTTCAGTCCCATCCCCAATCTGGATTTCTGAACTTGATTTCTATCAAGTCCATTTGTCAGTGGATCTGCTGTATTATCTTTGGTACTAACAAAATCAATAGCAATCACACTCTGAGACACAAGTGCCCTTACAGATTTCAATCTGACTTGGACATGTCTCCTTTGTTTTTGGTTATACTTTGAACTTCTGATCTTTGCAATTGTGGTCATGCTATCACAATGCACTGAGATCGCAGGTGTAGCAACCTTGATTTTTAAAATCAATAAAAAATAATATTTTTTAATTTAAATAAATGAGATAAATTGATTTAATTGAATAAAAGGAGAAATAAATAGATTTTGAGTGAGATAAAAGGAATTTAGCTAATACCCATTAAGCTAAATCAGTAGTGGGTTAAACTAATGGTCCAAATCTAATGGATTGGGCCTAATTGTGAGAAGCCCACTATGGGATGGGAAATAAATATTCAAATTTCGGAATTTATTAATTAGTAAATGGTAAAAGACTATGATAAATACTAAATAACTTGTATTTATCTAAAACAGGAACCCTTAGCCCATCCTAACCCTTTGGCCACAAGATTAGGCCTCTTTCTCATCCTAATTATGTAGATAAGTGTAAGAAATAGGTGGATAATTGCTAATTTTTAGAGTTGGAGGAGAAGAGAAGAGTTTTAGGTGATTAAAGACTCTATTAATCATCAAAACACTCCATTTTTGTTCCCATCCAACCCTAAACCACAGTGGGAACTCTGGAGGACGAAAGAAAGGTGATTTTGAACGAGAAGCTTGGAGGAGAAGGGCTGGAGTTCGGATTTCTTCATCATTTTTTGTCTTCAAACTAGGGATTTTCTTACTCCACGAAAAAGGTAGGCAATCTTTCAAGCCAAATCCGTGTAAAAATTACCCTAGGAAGACTTCATGATCCTGTGTAAAAGCCCTTTAGTTTCGCTCTATTTCAATCTCCCATGAGGGAGAATTAATTCTTTGAATCCATGTCAGATCCATGTACCCGACCCTTCAAGTTTGCTTTCAAACCTTGTGTATACTTGATCTCATGCCATGAGAAAATTCTCATAAATACTACATCATGTTAGCTTTCAAACGCCCCTAGTTTCCCTAATTTGTATTATGTATCCATTGCTAATTAATTCGTTGAACCTTGACTGCACATGTTTAGGTCACTGAAATGTAACCTAATCAAAGCATGCCTAAACCTTATCTATTTTCGAATTAATCATGCCTGTTGATAGATATATATGTCTTCTTTCGTTTAAAACTAGTTGTATAGTTTTTAGATCATCGTACAATTTTATATAGATTTTAGAAGAGCCCTATAGCAAGTAGGATCAACCCTAGAAAAAAGGGAAAAAGCCTTTTTATGGCTGGACCCCTTTCTGATATTGCGGCGGCGTGACCCGCCGCGATACCAGAAGGGTCGCGGTCGGCAACCCTGTCACGTCATGAACGCGGCGGGTCTCGCCGCCGTAATTCCCTCCCAGTCCGAGCCAAGCCAGCCCGGTCTGCGGGTCGCGCTCGAGCCGCCCGTCGCAATTTGAATCGTGACGGGTAGGCCCGCCGCGATTTAAAGACTGCGGCCAGAACAATTATTTGCTTCCATGCCCCTGCTTTATATGTCATTTAAACTCTATTTAAGTTAAATCATGCACTGTTAAGATTTGTATAAATCTGAAAATTATTATTGGTTAATATTTATATAAATCTCATTAATTAAAAGCCATGGACACGATTAATCATATTCTCATGATTTCTTTACACTTGCACACACTTAATAAACATATTTGCCATTAAATCCTATTAAATTATTCAATAATATATCTGATAATTTAGTGAAATAAATTACTAAATTCCCTATTTAAATAATTACACTTGTCTACGTTTTATACGCGCGTTTTGTACATCGTTTCCGCTTGCCTTTGCCTTCGAGCACTCGAGGCCCGACGGACACTTGTTTCTACACACTTTCTCTTGACTTGGACCACCTCTCCACCAGGAATACTCCCGACTGGGCCAGGGAATCCTTGTCAAGGCCTTCGTAAGTCTTCTTGGCTTTGACGCACGTCCTTAGCTGACGAGCTGGTTGTACCCTAATACCCGTCACACCTTAGGGATCAATACGATCTATGGCCTTAGTGTGTTCTTTCCTTATCTTGTGATCACACCGGACCACCTGGCTCGTGTTCATAGCACCTAGTGGGCGGTAGTGATTTCTACCAGACTACCGGTACCCGACCTGGTGCCGTGCTACTGTTACTATCGGTGTTAACGTTGTTTTACGATATTGTCCCTATCTCATCTACAATCTCTTTACTCTCATCTGTTCACGTTCTCTCTACTCTCTCATCTAGTTCGTCTACTACTCTTATCTATTTTTTGGTACTCTATTGGCCATTCGCGTGATTGTCTAAGATAAAGAAATGACTAATGCCAGCGCAATGGGGCCCGATCTGGTCCTGGGAGGAGCGCCCGAAAAGTACTAGTGCCAATGGTGTAATCACAGGGATTGACTTCCCCTCGACACGAACATGAATAACAAATATGATGGCATGGAAAATAGGAAAGTGATCGCCACCTAGATAAGTTGCCTATAGATATAGAAAGACGATGGCTAACTTAAACTAGGAAAAAGGAAGAGAACAGGGGGATGACCTAGTGTCGCGGTCGCCATGGCTGCCGCGTTCTCTGTTTTCGCGTCAGCGGAAGCCGTCGCGTCTTTGTCGCGTCACCCTAGGCCGTCGCGTTCTCTGAATGCGGGAGATTTGTTGCAGAGACCTTCTTCTAGTCCTCCAGCCGGCCAGAGTACCAGAGCTCCTAGTAGATTTTGCTTGCTTGCCTGCCAATCAAACGAAAACACAAAGAGGAGACCCTATTAGAACATGAAAAATGTAGCATCTATCCTAAAAGACGAAGTGAGATGGGGGATCATGGTGGGAACGCACCTGGGGTGGTTTTAAACCCCTATGGGTGTGGGAAAACGTGGGTGGATAATAAACGTGCTCTATTTGAGAAGAACATAAAAATGCATGTAGAGGTAGAGAAAAGGGAGAGAAAAGATGATGAGCCCCATTAGGGCGACTTCCTGGCATGGATGCAGCTCCAATGGTGTGCCAAGAGGTCCAGGAGGTCGCTGAAGTCGCCCTCTTCACATTCCTTGCTCCATTAACGGCGAAATGAATGAGTCGTGAGGAGTAGCAAGTGAAGGAAATGAGTGGGATGAGTGGCTGCATGGCTAAGTCTTGTTCAGAGGGGATTTGGCAGCCTTCGGGGTGATCATGAGGCTCTCCTCGTCCACCAGGAGGGGCCTTTCTATATAGAGCTTGGAGTGAGAACATTAGACATTATCTCCTCAAAAAGATATGGAAAATTATAAATGGGGGATAAGGCTCTATCAAAATCGGATGTAGAGTCCTTAGGGGAGCCTATCAGAGTCCCTAGGGCCGAAAAAGTGTTCAAGGGGTCGGGATAAACCTCTTGGACCAAGTCAAAGTGCATGGGAGGATAAATAGGATGTAGTTATGGAGGCCAGAGATCTCGGTCCTTGTCGCGTCAGATCGCGGGGTCGCGACTAGAGACGCGACGGTGCGGGGCGTCGCGACAGCATTGCCCACGTGCATGGATAATGCATGGTCTGTCGCGGCGGCCTAGCCCGTCGCGACTAGAGTCGCGGCGCCACGATGCGTCGCGACAAGGAATCCGAAATATTTTGGATTATTCTCTTCAACACATGATAAATAAGAGTCAAATCCTCTAAGGACTCTTTCAAATGATAGATTTCGGGATTTCAAAGCATTTTTAATGGATCAATGGGCTCAAATCAAGGCAAATGATGGGCTCAAGGTGAGTGACCAATTATGGGCCCACTAAGATAGCAAGAAATGTGGTCCAACCCATTAGTCATAATCGGGTGTCTACACATGGGAGTCAAAATGATCAAGGATGTGTTACGACATGCATCCAGTGCCAGCTTACTATCTAGATTAATCTATGACAATCAAAGTACTATCTATACAAGTGCAATCGTTATCGTTACTAGTGCACCGTTGTGCAATTTACATGCTATACCGTTACATGGTCATTCTATTATTGTTCTCGTTGTGCTATTTTTTCCTATGCCAAATGCTATCGTTCTCTTGTTATCGTTGCTCGCTCTACGTGACTATGCTCTTTAGTTACCCTGCCATTAAGACATTAATTATTTAAACCATGCTTGTGTTCATGAGATATTAAGTTCTACTGGACGTTATTCTCTCATCCTGTATTTTATTTAATGTTTCATGTGAGTTTGACGATGACCACACTGACGAGGATGGGACTGAGGAGGATGCTCAGGAGTGACCCATTTTCGGCAACCTTTGCTTTAGTAGTTAGTTAGTATAGAATGAGTAAGATAGTTATGATGTATTAGTTTGGTTTTTCAATATAGTACTCTGAGCCCTAGTTTGACTCTGATACGTTGATGTAATAGTTGGTCCATAAAGTGATGAAATATTAGTGATTGTAATGAAGTTTGGAGGATTATAATGAAATGGAGTTCGGTTGATATTATTCCATTTGTGCAATGGTTTGTATTAATTTTCTCGCTCTGTACTATTTAATAACTGTAATCCCACTCCGATATTCGCGTCGGGGCGTTACAACAGGAATGTGCTTTCCCATCAGAGGAAGTTCAGACAGAAATCCCCTGATCCATTTAGCCTCTGTTCCAGTAGTGTCCAAAATACACAACTCAACCTCAAAAGTAGACCAAGACAAAATGGTCTATTTTGCAGACCTCCAGGCAACAACGCCACCTCCCAGGGTAAAGACATACCCTGAAACACCGTTACTCTCTGAGTTTTGGGCTATCCAACTTGCATCACTATACCCTTCTAACACAGCAAGTTATTTCCCATAATGCAAGCCTAAGGAAATAGTTCCCTTAAGGTACCTTAATACCCTATCCAAGCCCTCTCAGTGAGTACGATCAGGACAACTAGTGTATCTACTAAATTTAGTCACTGCATATGATATGTCAGGCCTAGTACAGTTTGAATGATACATTAAGCCCTATGATTTGGGAATACTTGAGTTGAGACACAAGAACACCACTCTTGTTCTTGTAGTATGCTCTAGATGAATCATATGGAGTGCTTACAGATTTACAATTTTGATAGTCAAATTTCTCCAAGACTTTCTCAATATAATGAGACTGAGAAATTACTATCCCTTCAACTGAATGAATCAGTTTAAGGCCTAAAATCACATTAGCAACTCCCATATCTTTCATCTCAAACATTCTACTCAAGAAGGACTTAGTCTCATTCACAATCCCAATTGAAGTTCCAAATAGTAGAATATCATCTACATATAAGCATAGAATGATACAAGCATCACCTTTAACCTTAGCATAGACACACTTATCAAACTCATTGACACTAAAGCTAAAATCCAAGATAGTCTTGTTAAATTTTCATGCCATTATTTTGGGGCTTGTTTCAGTCCATAAAGGGACTTGACAAGTTTACAAACTTTCTCTTCATTACCAGATGCCACAAATCCTTCGGGCTGATCCATGTATATCTCTTCTTCAAGATCATCATTTAGGAAGGCGGTCTTAACATTCATTTGATGGATAATGAGATCATACACAGAGGCCAATGCTAAAAGCACTCTAATTGTGGTCATCCTAGTAACAGGAGAATAGGTATCAAAGAAATCTATTCCTTCCTTTTGTTTGAATCCCTTGGCAACCAATATGACTTTATACTTGTCAATACTTCCATCAGGTTTCAATTTCTTCTTAAAAATCCATTTGCATCCAATAGTTGTAGAACCAGGAGGTAAGTCAACCAACTCCCATGTACCATTAGAAAGAATGAAATCCATCTCACTCTTAATGGCATTCTTCCAACGCATTGCCTCTGGTGAAGCCATAGCATCTCGGAAAGTAGGAGGATCACCCTCAATCAGGTAAGTGATAAAATCACTTCCCAAATCCTTGGCAATTCTAGGTCTCTTACTCCTTCTTGGTTCCACCAATTCCTCTTGATCAGTAGAGTCAGGATGGGAACTAGAGGTCTCAACCCCCACATTTGATATCCTCTCTATATGATCAGGAATAGAACTAGAGGTACAAGGAACTTCTTCAGAAGACAATTGATAAGGTACACCAGTTTTCATGGGAAACACATCCTCAAAGAATGTAGCATCACGAAACTCAACTATGGAGTTAACAACTATTCCAGATATCTCAGATTTGATCACTAAGAATCATAATGCATAACTATTAGCAGCATAGCCTATAAAGACCACATCAACTATTTTCGGATCTAACTTCTTTTTTGTGTTTAGGGACCAACACTTTTGCAAGACAGCCCCACACTTTAAGATACTTGAAGCTAGGCTTCCTACCTCTCCATAACTCTTCTGGACTAGTATCCTTGTGTTTCAAGGGAACTTTATTCAGAATATGACATGCCGTATTCAAAGCATCCCCCCACATGTAACTAGGTAATCTAGAGTTTTGGATAAGAGAGTTGACCATGTCAATAAAAACTCTATTCTTTCGTTCTGCAATCCCATTAGACTGAGGAGAATAAGGAGCAATAATCTCGTGAATTATGCCATGATTTTGACAAAATTCAAAAAATAGGTTAGATGTATATTCTCCACTTCTATAAGACCTTAACCTTTTAAGAACCTTGGAAGTTTGTGTTTCTGCTTCAGCCTTAAATATGACAAACTTAGACAAACTTCATCTTTAGACTTAAGAAGATACACATTACAATATCTAATAGTATCATCAATAAAAGTGATAAAATATTTCTTATGTTCCCACATTTGTACACCATTATTCAAAACATTGTCCACATGAAGTTTAAACAAACCATCACATAAATAACATTTTCCAATAAAAGTCCCAAAATAAAGAAGCATCATTTTATTACATTTGAATGTCAATTATAATCTTGTTACACTAAAATAGAACCACTCAATATATTTATCTGGTTCGCTAGAACGTCGTGGTGCACTCTGTGTAGAGAGAGAACACGCCCTGAAGGAAGCCTTAAGTCCACACGTCATATCCCCAACACCATAGAAGCAGTAGCATTCCCCATGGTCACGGATCTGCCATGAATGGCCTGGTAAGACACAAATACAGACTTTTCAGCACGTACATACACATTAGCCCCAGTGTCTACTATCCATTCATTTGGTTCATATATAGTGAAAACTTGAGGGTTAACAGAAACATACAATCCTCTATTGGAGCCCGAAGCTTGCTCAGTCCCTTCAATCACAACATTGATCTGGGGACCAGAAGAATGCTTTTCAGCCTTCTTAGCCTTCTTCGTAGGACAGTCCTTGATGAAATGTCCAACCTGTCCACACTCCCAGCATGGTTTCTTTTTGGACTTTTTCTGGATCTTGCCTTTAATGTTTGTTTTGTTCTTCATGTGATCCATTTTTCCTTTACTTTTAGGATCTCTAGCCTTATCAACAGTCATCACATTTGCACTCGGTTCTACAAGCATCACAGGCTTTTGATTTCTATGCTCTTCTTCAATGGCAATTGACACTAATAAATCATCCAGAGTAATAGAACCCTTGCGATGCTTGAGAGACATCCCAAAATCTCCCATGATTTCAGAAACTTCTCAATTATAGACATCACAGGAACTTCTCTGGTAATTTCATATCAGTATCGACCAAACCATGAAGTAAGAGGAGAAACTCATGGGCCTATTTAGACACAAATTTGCCCTCTACCATTTGAAACTTTAGGAACTTGGCAACATATATTTTTCTAGATCTGAGTCTTCAGTGTTATATTTCTTGTCAAGTTCCTCCCATAGACCCTTGGTAGTTTTCTCAGAAGAACTACTGTATACATCAAATAATATGTTGGACAAATCCAACACTATGTAGCCATGAAATATACGGTCGTGTTGCTTCCACTCATCTACTGCCTTTTGACTGTTGGGATCATTCTCAACTAGTTTAGGACAATCTGACTCAATAACCGAGATAAACCCGATTGTGGTAAACCAGATGTTCATGCGATGTTGCCATCGCTTGAAGTGCTGTCCCGAGAACTTTTCGGGCATGCCAGACATATCCACACGGGGTGCAACCACAGACGACATGGACGACATGATGAATAACTTCTCTAAGATTGTTGGAAAAACAATGAACATGGAATAAATAATCACATGAACATACGTAAAGCATGATGGCATGAACATCATATACATATCGTCCCATAGGTATAGGCAAGATCCAATTCCAATCCAAAAGGAAAACGCATGCATATAAGTGCAACAAAGTAAGAGAAATAATATAGAGTTAGAACACTTAGCCGAGCCGCCTGTAAGGACTCCTCTTAGAGAAGTTATCGCCCCCGTCATATCAGTGCAGCAGAGTCAACAATCTTCCCCCAGGATAGAACGGCTAGAGGGACGCGCCTGCGCACAAAGACTATTGTGACGGTTCTCGCCAATCAGACCCGCTAACTGATAGCAAGCCTGATTCGAGTCCGCCTCCCGCGAACGGGCCGTAGCCTCGCAAGGGATATCAAACCACGAGTCCGTAGAAATATAGAGGAATTAACTCAAACATTCATAAGATCTGTCAATCCCACAAATATTTACATGAAATGTACATAGCCATAGCACAACTGTAGCCAAACTACAACAGAACCTGGGGCATACCCCGAGGTACACAACAGTAAAGTATGATTACATTGCTGGTGGTGCAGACCCTCCACTGGACGACGGACGCGAAATCTCCGGATCTCCCTCACCTGGTAGGAGGTAGGGGTGAGCCTCACGTGTCACTGGCTCAGTAGGGAAACTCCCTAGAAACCGAGCAAACCAACACAAGTAGCAAAGCAGGAAGTGCTACACTAACAATTTATAATAATAAAAGCAGGATATAAAACTGTAAGTGTAACTTACCACTTGCCGCTTAACAGAACAACGTAATTAAATAAACGGCAACACCAAACAAGTGTACGAGCTACTGTAGAGAAAACGCCACACTCGAGCCACGTCAACTGGTTCGCGACACCAGTTACTGACCCGGACAAACCACACAGGACCACCTCTCAGTCTCGCAGCCACGGACGAAAGGTCCAGCTGCCGCTCCACTAAACAAGTACAAGAACTGTGGAGTCCAACTAAACCACCACAACCTGCAGGTCACACACCACGCAGGCCCATGCCTAACACCCTTAGGGACTCTGGCCTGAGCTCCCTAAAGTGAGGCACTGGAAAACAGGACTAGCTGGGGTCCAGTACGTCTACTGGTGTCCGTCTCCCCCAACTACGAGCGCGCTACAAGCGACAACACAACCAACTCTCTAGTCGCTGTCCCACTGCCGTCTTTCCCTCAGCCGGACGTACTACTCAACACAAGAGTGAGGGTGTCCAGGAAGACGACAAGACCTCGTCGGTACCCAGTACCGGGACAAGCCCCGAGCACTCACGTGCCTGGCTCACACAAAACCTGGGGCTCCCAACTGAGGAGGTATCCACGGAAGGCGTCAAACTACACACCACGTACACAGAAACCACGTGCGCAACGCTCAAGCCACGTGAAACCTTTACGTAAACCACGTGAACAACAAGTAAACCACACACCACACGCTCCCCGAGCGTAGAGAGTGCCAATGCACCTCTTTCTATCACCATATAACATAAACTGTGCTGAACAGATAATCCTACACAAACATTTATGCTCGAAAGACAACATTCGGCTGTTGTCGCGGCGGCACGATAGACCGCCTTCAGAACGCGACAGCTCGCGGTGTCGCGACCTGATCGCGGCTCTCAGAGCGACCGCGATAGCAGGTGCGAACCCTGTCCAGAACCCTTCAATCTGATCACCCCAAACTCTTTATAACCAATAGTTTACAGTCCATTTTCATGCTTTAATGTGTTCCTACACATGCTATCTATGGTTTAGAAAGCAGGAAACACATTAACCACTTCACACGGGTAATCCACGGATCAAAACTCAGGAAATCTCCCTACCTTTGCGAAGAACGCGAAGAATGAAGCCCGTACGAGGTTCCTTCCACTCCAAGCAACGTCCTCGCGGTGGAAACTCGTCGAACCGAGCTCTAGCAAGCCAAATCACCCAAAATCCCACAGCAAAACCCTCTGGCCGAACAGAGCTTTCATCTGCTCTGTTCTGCTAGGGTTACTTAAAAACACAACGCAGGTAAGAACGCGACACTCTACACGACCGCGATCTCATCGCGACGCTCAAGACTGTCGCCTTAATCCGCTGACGACACCCGATCACTTAAAATGGCGGTTTTATGAACGCGACGCTACGGACTGTCGCGATCATATCGCGACACTCCTCACTGTCGCGATCCCATCGCGACCCTCAAAACGACCGCGTTAGCAACCGAGAAACAGAGAATGCTTTGGGCAAAACTTCAAAACCTGCGGAAATCACCTGCTACACACATGTCATCGGCCATACACTGGCCTCCACGTCCACACAAGAACGATCCGAACGGTCGGAACGTTACATTACTATCACCTAAAAAGAAATTTCGTCCTCGAAATTAAAATCAAAAGCCAACTATCAAAATTTCAATTTAACTAACATGATACTATCACCTAAAAAGAATAAAACTTACTCAAACAAATATGGATATGCCTTTCTCATTTCTTCCGCTAATTCCCAAGTATCTTCACCACCTTGTCTATTTTCCCATCTAACTTTACTAACTCAATTTCTTTATTCCTGAGCTTTTGAGTTCTGTGGCCTGAAATTTGCACTGGATACTCCGGCATTGTCATATCCGGCTTCAAATCATCTCTTTGATAGCTGACAACTTGGGATGGGTCCTTGATATATTTCCTTAACATTGAGACATGAAAAACATCATGCGCATCCGTGAAATCTGCTGGCAAATCTAATCTATAGGCTGTTTCACCCAATCTTTCCTTGATTTGAAACGGTCCAACATATCTCGGGCTCAACTTACCTTTCTTACTGAATCTTAATACACCTTTAGTAGGAGATACTTTAGAAATACATAATCACCTACTTCAAATTGTAATGGTCTGCGTCTATCATCTGCATAACTCTTCTGGCGACTCTGAGCTGTTTTCAATTTCTCTTGGATGAATCTCACTGTTTCTGCACATTGACGAACTAATTCTGGGCCCAAAACTTGCCTTTCACCTACTTCATGCCAATTTAACGGTGATCTGCACGGTCTACCATACAATGCTTCATAAGGTGCCATTTCAATACTTGAATGATAACTGTTATTATATGCAAACTCAACTAGACCCAAATGACGCTCCCAAATGCCTCCCCACACAAGACAGCAAGCTCTCAACATATCTTCAATAGTCTGAATTGTTCTCTCCGTCTGCCCATCTGTTTGCGGATGATAAGCTGAACTATACCTTAGCTCTGTGCCGACAACTCTTTGTAAACTCCTCCAAAAACCTGAAGTAAATCGAGGATCTCGATCTGAAACTATAGTAACTGGTATTCCATGCAAAGGTACAATCCTTTCCAAATACAACTTAGCTAATCTATCAACTGACCAAGTCATACTAACTGGTAGTAATCTGCAAACCTTGGTCAATCTATCCACAAAAACCCATATTGCATTATGACCTGATGAACTGGGCAAACCAACTATGAAATCCATTGCTATATCATCCCACTTCCACTGCGGAATGGGTAATGGTTGCAACAATCCTCCTGGCTTCTGATGCTCTGCTTTTATTTGCTGACATACTGCACATCTGGTTATAAATTCTGCAATTTCTCTCTTCATATGCGGCCACCAAAAATGCTTTTTCATATCTTGATACATTTTAGTGCTACCTGGATGGATAGTGTACCTTGATCTGTGAGCTTCCTCCAAAACTTTCTGTCTAATTTCAGCATCTTCTGGGACATACAATCTTCCTTTCAATCTAGCCACATTATCACGCCCCAAATTCACTTCATCCATTCTAAGAATGTCTGCTAAATTAGCATCAGCTCTTTGTGCCTCTACTATCTGCCAGTAAAGAGAAGACTCTACTGCATTAGTCGCTAGCTAATTGCTCTGCGCTGACTGCTTGGCACATATAAAGAATTCTCTGCCACATTCTCATAAAGTTTCCATTCTCTGATCATAAGTTGATTCATAACCACTTTTCTGCTCAATGCATCTGCCACCACATTTGCTCTGCCTGGATGATATGCCAAATTGAAGTCATAATCCTTTAAATATTCCATCCATCTGCGCTGCCTTAGATTCAAATCTTTCTGAGAGAAAATATATTTAAACTCTTATGATCAGTGAAAATTTCAAATCTTTCACCATACAAATAATGCCGCCAAATTTTCAATGCAAAGACAACCGCTGCCAGCTCTAAATCATGAGTTGGGTAGTTCTCCTCATGCTTCTTCAATTGCCTGGAGGCATAAGCAATCACTTTACTATGCTGCATCAATACTGCACCCAAACCTCTCTTGGATGCATCTGCATATAGAACAAATCCACCACTTCCCGATGGAATCTCTAAAACTGGTGCTGATGTCAACCTTTTCTTCAACTCTGCAAAACTGCGCCTACATTCCGAAGACCACACAAAAGGAACACCTTTCCTTGTTAACCTCGTCATTGGTGCCGCTATCTTGGAAAAGTCTTGGATAAATCTTCTGTAATAACCTGCCAAACCCAGAAAACTCCTAATCTCAAACACTGTCCTCGGCTCTTCCCATTTCATTACTGCCTCAACTTTAGCTGGATCTACTGCAATACCTTCACCTGATATCACATGACCCAAAACTGAATCTCCTTCAACCAGAATTCACATTTATTAAACTTAGCAAATAACTGATGATCTCTCAATATCTGCAAAGTAATCCGCAAATGATCTGCATGCTCTTTTTCTGATGCTGAATAGACTAATATATCATCAATAAAAACCACTATGAACTGATCCAAGTACTGATGAAATATTCTATTCATTAAATTCATAAATGCTGCAGGTGCATTTGTCAATCCGAAAGGCATCACAACAAATTCATAATGCCCATACCTGGTCCGAAAAGCTGATTTCTCAATATCCTCTTCTCTGATCCGCAATTGATGATATCCTGATCTCAAATCTATCTTGGAAAACACTTTAGCTGATTGCAGTTGATCAAACAAATCATCAATCCTAGGAAGTGGATACTTATTCTTAATTGTAACTTTATTCAGCTGCCTGTAGTCTATACACATTCTTAGACTACCATCTTTCTTTCTAACAAATAACACTGGCGCTCCCCAAGGTGATTGACTAGGCCTGATAAAACCTTTTTCCAACAATTCCTGCAATTGCTTCTTCAATTCCTTCAATTCTGCTGGAGCCATTCTATATGGTGCCTTAGAAATAGGTAAACTGCCTGGTTGCAATTCCACTGTAAAATCCACTTCTCTATGCGGAGCTAAACCTGGCAACTCATCTGGGAACACATCTGCAAATTCTCTAACCACTGGCACTGAATCTACAGACTTATCAGATTCAACTAGACTAACAGAGGCAAGATACGCTACACATCCCGCATTAATTAACTTTCTAGCTCTAAGTGCAGAAATAATGAATTTGGGAGTGTAAAAAGGCATACCTTGAAATTCAAACACTTCGCCACCAGGTCTGCAAAATCTGACTCTCTTCTTTCTACAATCAACCAATGCCCCGTAGGCCTCTAACCAATCCATTCCCAAAATCACATCATATTCTTTCAATGTTAAAGCATATAATGTTGCAGGCATTTGATTTCCATGAATCACTATTGGAACATCTTCTAAAAAGCAAGAAGTCAACAAATACCCTCCTGAGGGAATTTCCACTACCAACTCACAAATTTCTCTTCTAAAGGATGTACCATGCTATCCAGAAAATCTTCGGAAATAAATGAATGAGAAGCACCCGGATCAATTAATACTTTAGCAGTGAAATCAAAGAAAGGTAGAATACCTTCAACAAGATTAGATGCTTCCGCTTGAGCTCTAGTAATAGCCATTACTCGACCCCGTCCTCCTCTTTGATATGGTGAACCTCTACCCTGCTCTGCTGACCGCTGAAAAGGCTGCTGCTGCTGCGGTTGAATACCTCTACCATAAGTCTGCTCTCGAGGATATGGGCAATTTCTTGCTAAATGTCCTGGCTGTCCACAATTATAACATCGGAAAGATGGAGGTACCGATGGCTGCCCTGCCGAACTCTGCTGGGACTCTTCCGGAACAGGTGGCCTATAACCACGACCCTGCTGAAAACCTCCCTGCGGAAAACCCTGCTGCCTGCCTCTACCTCGGCCTCCTTGGAAGAATTTCTTAATCTGCTTACCCCATTTTCCTATTCCAGATGATGAAGAAGCTCCGGAAGGTGCTTTTCCCTTACTACTTCCTCCTGACGATTGCGGATACCGAAAGCTACCTGAACCTAATCCACCTGCCTGAGACTGCCCTTGCCTGGCCCGAACAGTCCTCTCAAGTACTGCTGCTCGCTGAGCTGCCTCTTCCACTGTTCTACACATCAATGGAATCACTGCATCTTGCAATTCCGGCCTCAGACCTCGAATAAAGTATTCCACCATCATTGTGTTATCTGTCACAACATATGGGGCATACCTACTCAAAGCTATAAATCTCATCTGATATTCAAGCACTGAAAGATTCCCCTGCTGAAATGTTCTAAATTGCTCTCTCTTCATTTGCTGAATTTGCATTGGGAAGAAGGAATCATTAAAGACTGACAAGAATTCCGACCATAGGATAGTATCCTCCACCCTGCCTGTAAAGACTGTCTGCATCTTCAGCCGCCACCATTCCTGCGCAAACCCTCGTAACTGATATGCCGCAAGTAATACTCTGTCTTCCTGGGGACACCTCATTATTGCAAAAACCCTCTCAATCTCATGTATCCAATGTTCCGCTGTATCCGGGTTGGGGCCTCCCGAGTATGTAGGGGGTTGCAATCTCAAAAACTGCTCCACAAGCACCGTAGTCTCCTCTCTATTAACTGGTCTCACTGGAACTGCCGGTTGTACAGGTACTACAGGAGGTACTCTATTCCGGGTGGAATTGGAACTGGAGCTACTGGTATTGCCTCCTCTGGTAATGGTGGTACTACTGCCGCTGGTTGTACCGGTGGTTGCTGATCCAATCTCACTCGAATTTCTGTCAAACTCTCCCAAATCCTCTCCATCATCCTCTGGGTAGGATCCCCTCCTGATCCTTCTCCATCACCTCCCACATCACTCCTTTCGGCCATTATTAAACCTACACAAATATTATTCCAACAACACAATACACAAGAAATCAATACAAAACCAGGGTCACTACCAGCAATGGGTTACAGTAAAGACATGGCTATGTATTTCCAATTCCTTTATACTCTTACGGACTTTGCTCTGATACCAACTGTGACGGTTCTCGCCAATCAGACCCGCTAACCTGATAGCAAGCCTGATTCGAGTCCGCCTCCTGCGAACGGGCCGTAGCCTCGCAAGGGATATCAAACCACGAGTCCGTAGAAATATAGAGGAATTAACTCAAACATTCATAAGATCTGTCAATCCCACAAATATTTACATGAAATATACATAGCCATAGCACAACTGTAGCCAAACTACAACAGAACCTGGGGCATACCCCGAGGTACACAACAGTAAAGTAAGATTACACTGCTGGTGGTGCAGACCCTCCACTGGACGACGGACGCGAAATCTCCGGATCTCCCTCACCTGGTAGGAGGTAGGGGTGAGCCTCACGTGTCACTGGCTCAGTAGGGAAACTCCCTAGAAACCGAGCAAACCAACACAAGTAGCAAAGCAGGAAGTGCTACACTAACAATTTATAATAATAACAAGCAGGATATAAAACTGTAAGTGTAACTTACCACTTGCCGCTTAACAGGAACAACGTAATTAAATAAACGGCAACACCAAACAAGTGTACGAGCTACTGTAGAGAAAACGCCACACTCGAGCCACGTCAACTGGTTCGCGACACCAGTTACTGACCCGGACAAACCACACAGGACCACCTCTCAGTCTCGCAGCCACGGACGAAAGGTCCAGCTGCCGCTCCACTAAACAAGTACAAGAACTGTGGAGTCCAACTAAACCACCACAACCTGCAGGTCACACACCACGCAGGCCCATGCCTAACACCCTTAGGGACTCCGGCCTGAGCTCCCTAAAGTGAGGCACTGGAAAACAGGACTAGCTGGGGTCCAGTACGTCTACTGGTGTCCGTCTCCCCCAACTACGAGCGCGCTACAAGCGACAACACAACCAACTCTCTAGTCGCTGTCCCACTGCCGTCTTTCCCTCAGCCGGACGTACTACTCAACACAAGAGTGAGGGTGTCCAGGAAGACGACAAGACCTCGTCGGTACCCAGTACCGGGACAAGCCCCGAGCACTCACGTGCCTGGCTCACACAAAACCTGGGGCTCCCAACTGAGGAGGTATCCACGGAAGGCGTCAAACTACATACCACGTACACAGAAACCACGTGCGCAACGCTCAAGCCACGTGAAACCCTCTCGTAAACCGCGTGAACAACAAGTAAACCACACACCACACGCTTCCCGAGCGTAGAGAGTGCCAATGCACCTCTTTCTATCACCATATAACATAAACTGTGCTAAACAGATAATCCTACACAAACATTTATGCTCGAAAGACAACATTCGGCTGTTGTCGCGGCGGCACGATAGACCGCCTTCAGAACGCGACAGTTCGCGGTGTCGCGACCTGATCGCGGCTCTCAGAGCGACCGCGATAGCAGGTGCGAACCCTGTCTAGAACCCTTCAATCTGATCACCCCAAACTCTTTATAACCAATAGTTTACAGTCCGTTTTCATGCTTTAATGTGTTCCTACACATGCTATCTATGTTTTAGAAAGCAGGAAACACATTAACCACTTCACACGGGAAATCCACGGATCAAAACTCAGGAAATCTCCCTACCTTTGCGAAGAACACGAAGAATGAAGCCCGTACGAGGTTCCTTCCACTCCAAGCAACGTCCTCGCGGTGGAAACTCGTCGAACCGAGCTCTAGCAAGCCAAATCACCCAAAATCCCACAGCAAAACCCTCTGGCCGAACAGAGCTTTCATCTGCTCTGTTCTGCTAGGGTTACTTAAAAACACAACGCAGGTAAGAACGCGACACTCTACACGACCGCGATCTCATCGCGACGCTCAAGACTGTCGCCTTAATCCGCTGACGACACCCGATCACTTAAAATGGCGGTTTTATGAACGCGACTCTACGGACTGTCGCGATCATATCGCGACACTCCTCACTGTCGCGATCCCATCGCGACCCTCAAAACGACCGCGTTAGCAACCGAGAAACAGAGAATGCTTTAGGCAAAACTTCAAAACCTGCGGAAATTACCTGCTACACACATGTCATCGGCCATACACTGGCCTCCACGTCCACACAAGAATGATCCGAACGGTCGGAACGTTACAACTATCCCTCCTCGAAGACAACCTCAGGAACACGTTCCTCTTCGTCAATCAAGAAAAACTGTGGTGTAGAGATTTTCTGCTGAGAGAGAGAACACTCACGCCTTCTAGAGAGAGAAAATACTGCCGATGTCTTGGCAGCCCCTTGGGTTCGCCTCCGTGTCGTTCTTTGCTACTAGAGAAGACACCCGCGCCCCCTTTTCCCTTCTGAAGAACCGTCGCCGCTCACACACCAAAAAATACCCCAAGAAAAAGAACTCACGCCGTTTCGTTCTTTTCCAAAATCGCAAAAGACCCCAAGCCTTGCGTTTTCCCTTTTTCTTCTTTGCTTGGTGTGAAAAGGCATCTCTCCATTTTGCATAAAAACCCACAAAAGCTTTTGGGTTAAAATAAAACCCTTTAGTCACCACAAAATTCCAACATAGGGGATTATGTCTACGGTGTTAAATCTCTATATGTATTGGGGAACAAGTTTAATCCTCTTTGTAATGGGGAAGAAGTTTAATCTTTGTAGTAATAAAATGCCTGCTATTTCTATCTATGTATGACAGCCACATGAAGTGTGCATAACCACTGGCATTTCAGTACACATCAAGCAAGAGCTTCAATCTTGAACAAGATTTTCATTGACAAAAAAAGACATTCAGATAGACACAATTCCCATCCAAAAAGTCATCCAAACAAAAACATGTTTCAATACACATCAAACAAGAGGTTCAATCTTGAGTTTCATTCGTAAAAATAAGCCATCCATATGTTATAATTCCCATCAATCACAAAAAAGGCCATCTAAACAAAACCTCAACATCCATAATTGGCCATTGTAATAGTTGTAAACTTTCTAAATAAACACATCTCCTTCTATCCTTAGCCACCCTATGCACTTACTTACTATCCACTTCATGGCCATATGGTTCCCAACCTTATTTGCTCCTGTGCAAGTCTGTTCAGGTTCAAATTTCTTTATTTGAAAAGTGTGACCATTTGGTAAATGGGAAGCATGTAATCTTTTGCACTTCTTTTCATAACATGCTACTGTCGCACATATAGGTTCAGATTTTTTTTTATACTTCACACTAAATTCATTTTTCACTGCATGTTGGGCGAGGGCTATTCTGAATGCCTCTATATCCTCAAACATGCTGCCTAAAGACATGTTTGGATCATGAAAATCTCTCACAATAGGAGTACCATCATGGTCTCCTTCATTTACACAAACATCACAATCATATTTTGAGGTATATACATTGTGATGGCTATCATAAGTGTAGACCTCATCATCGGATAGATTCCCCTCCCTAAAAAGTGTCTCATCCTCATTGTTCCCTTCAAGCTCAACCTCAACAAACTCACTGTTATCTACCAGATGATTCCAATTTGGATCAACATCAGTTGGGTTAACTTGCCTGGCCTTGGACCTTCTTCTAGTGTTTGATTCTACTGTGGACATCCTAGGTTGAGAAGAGGCTAAAGGCACACCTATGTATTATGTAATGATGTATAAGTTTATGTTGAAGTTGTAACTATACTTATGAAACAAAGAGATGACATCTTGCTCTGAAGAAATTTTCACAAATTTCTTGGGTTTGACATTAGGTACTAGAACATAGAATTCAATGGCTTGGTCATGTCTCCACTTGGCCAATTCACTAGCAACCACACTAAGTTCCATCAAATAAGCATAGCCCCTATGATGGTCAAAACACTTCTATGTAAATCCTATGGGGACCATTCTCCCATCATCACCTTGTTTCTTAAAATGCCTTTCATGGTGGAACTTTAGTACATATGTTTCGGCCATATTTTTGGTACACATATATACAACAAGATGTTATCAACAGTTAACCCAATCAAAAACAATATCACACACAGACATGCCATTAGCTTCCAACTTACCTTATAAAGGACGACAGTAGAGGCCAATAGCTACATTCCCACCTATTGTAGCTGTATGACCCTACACATAGCCCCTATGATGGTCAAAACACTTCTATGTAAATCCTATGGGGACCATTCTCCCATCATCACCTTGTTTCTTAAAATGCCTTTCATGGTGGAACTTTAGTACATATGTTTCGGCCATATTTTTGGTACACATATATACAACAAGATGTTATCAACAGTTAACCCAATCAAAAACAATATCACACACAGACATGCCATTAGCTTCCAACTTACCTTATAAAGGACGACAGTAGAGGCCAATAGCTACATTCCCACCTATTGTAGCTGTATGACCCTACACATAAACAAAAGCCGTAAATCTCATATGAGTCCAAAATAATTAGTCTTTAACCCATGACCCCTTAATAAACAAATGAATAAACTCAACCAAGCCATTATTCAATCGTCAATATATAACCTCAAACCCTAATCCCACCCAAATGTCGTCACTGTCTCCTTGACCCCATAGACGAGGATCCGTGGCATCTTTGTAGGCGCTATGAATACCTAGATAAAGACAATTTTTTATGACTGGGAGATGAGACTTGATTCTTTTACTAAGCATTGATTTCTTGGTATTTAATTTTGTTGTCACATTGCATTTAAACTTGTTCATCACTAAAAACTTAACCTATTTAAATTGATTAAGTGAATTACATGTGATCAAAAGTGATCAGATCATTAATATCACAAATTACACGTAATTTCTTCATTATTGTGGTTTTGTAAAAGTATTAGCCACATAGACACATATCAAGGTTCAACAATGACATTTATCAAGTTAAAAAAGAGGAACATTGAAGCCACGTACTAAGCATGATTAAACAACTTCATATATCTTGAGGCAAATATGCAATCAACATGGTCATGCATGATTAACATCATCAACGATATACAAACATACAATTCAACATTCTTATTTATCAAATAGTTGAAGTCTTTTGAGCACAATATCTTTGACTTGATGATCATGATAAATATACATACAAGGTTATGTTAGTCACTTAATGATGTTATGTTGCATACTCACAATAGTTATGCATGAATCATTATTATTGTGAAAGCATGCTCATCATATATATACATGGAAATGAATCAAATAACTTGATTCTTTTGAGCATGACATATTTGTCTAGATAAATATGATAGTTATATATACAATATTGTGTTAATCACTTCAATGAATATGAGTGTTTTTGTTGATAACACAAAACTAAATAATGTGGAGATATTATTGTAGTGCAGTCTGCAACATAGGCGCACCCCAGCATATATGAACTGAAATGTGAACTTAGGATCTAAGATGTATGGTAGAGGGCTAAATCAACTAGGCACTCTTAGTGTACTAGTAGATAGATGTTAATACTAGGAAAAAACATGTTTTTATAATTAATTTGAGTAGTTAAAAAAGAAAAATTCTTTAGCAACCTTAGTTTCTATGAATTGCGTCCTAGCTAAGTTAAAATTTATAAAAACTCCCAAGTAAAGTCAATTGGATGTCGCTGGGGCATGCTTGAAAAAAAAAAATTTTGAAGGGTTGTTCTGTTTGTTGTAAATGAAATAACGTATTAGCTTTAATATTTTTAAAAATAAATATCCAAGTTTCAAACATCTGAATTTTATTTTCAATAGTTTTGAATAGAAAATTGAAATCGGTCTCATCAGATGATCACTGGCAAAAGGGGATTTTTGTTTGTTGCATAAAAAGTATATATGTTTTAGTTGTCAAGCTCATTTGTATAGAAACCCTCACAAACGAAATACCCACTGTGGTGTGAAGAAAGACTCCTAAAAAATGTTTATTAAAGAAACAAATAATTGCATAAATAATCTCATTCCACATTCATATATATACACATTTTTTTATCACAATATTAATTGAACTAACCTACCATATAAGTATGCAGTATCTGCATTTATCTACATATGTGTACACTTTTGGGTTATCTTCGAATAACATGCCAAGACACTGGAAGCACCTTTTAAAACTCTACTTAGATTTTAATCTGATGGTTAGGACAAGCACCAACAGGAAGGGATGTCTTTTTACACATATTTTTGTAACGAAGTCATGTTTGCCAAATTACACATATTATTTCTGTCCGCACTGTCCTAGACCTATTGTAAACCCATCTGCATGTGTCTAGAGTACGCGATATCTGCCCATCTCAATACAGATAAAAAATTTTTAGTTCACAGAATTTGAGAAATACCATACACTAGTAATTAATATGCTATATAGGTGCGAGTTCCGCCATGCCACATACACCCCCTTGGCGCAAACAGTTGCTCTCGAAAATGTTTATTAATTCTCATATTCTAAATAACCATACATGCTTTGATTGAGAAGGAGGTTAGCGTTGCTCGGGTCCTCCGGAGATTAGCCCGATCGAGAGGGTGCTTGAAGTAGGGCGAAAATCTGGATCCACGTCAAATCCATATTTGGATTTGGAGATATTTATTTGCTTACAGTATCAGTGGCTCTTAAATAAATATCTATTTAATAAATGGAGCGGTTCTATCTGAAATCATTGATTCGCTCCGTCAAAATTTTTATTTCGTTCAAATCATTGGATCTTAGATTTAAAAGGCTGAATTTGTTTTGATCTTACGTTAAGATTTTATGTTAATTTATGGCCACTTCTTTCTAAAAATTTTGTGAATCTTTAATGTCTTGATAAATGATATATACATGTTTTGACAGTGAGTTATTTTAATATTTAATTTATAATTTTTATTAATTTTTACCTTTATGTTATACTAAAATACTATCTAGATTTATTAGATTATTAGCTTCACATATATCCATATACTATCTGAATTTGAAGGATATTTGCCTAAAAAGATCCGTTTCTTATCTAATTTCTATCTGAAGTAGATATGAATTATCTGGATAATGTAAACAGGTAAGCGAAATTGCCTGATCCACTCCATGTGCCACCCTAGTTTGGAGTACAGGTGTAAATGAATCGAGTCGAGGAGCACCCTACTCCAACTCGACTCATTGACATTTTAGCAAGTTCAAACTCGACTCGAAACTTGTCAAGTATCTACAAACCCTGCTTGAAGTCGGCTCGTTTAACAATTTTTATGTTTGAGCTCGACTTGTCCCAGCGACTCATTTAAATGAACGAATTCATACTCAAACTCAAACTTGAACCCGACTTCAAACCGAGTCAAAAACTCACTTTCGTTGAAAGCCATTTTTTTTTTTTTTGGGTAAAGTTGGAGAGCCAACTTGCTGAAGGAACCATGTGGAGGGTCCCTTTTTTGTAGGCAACCCAAACCATCATTTTTTCTTTTTTTTTGGATATGGGATTAAACGGCTTTGGGGTATAGACTTTAGGCCGGTGCAAGAGCGGGCAATCTATGTAGGGCTAGGTGGCTGGAGATGGTGGCGGACCTACATGGTCCCCAGTGGGGTCTCAAGACCTTAATGGATTGAAAAATTCTTATTAGGGGTGCAAAGTTTCACCATTTGGAACCCCACTAAATTAAAAACATAGTTTATATGTGCACCATTAAAAATTCCACTGGATTACGATCCTATATTTGTCAGAACGCCACTGTGGGCACCATGGATGGCGTCCGACACTGCTGGGGAGGGTTGGGGAGGTGCCGCTTCAACTCAAAGGGCGCCGATGCTCGAAGATGGAAGTTCGGGGAGAGAAGTTGGAATGACAGGGGCTGGGAAGCTTGAACGGCTGCTGTGCCACCATCGGGAGCTCCGTCTGACATTGACGGAGGGTCCACGACAGTTGCCAAGGACTTCTGCTGCCCTCATGCTTGCACACAGCACAGGGTGGGGATTTGAAAGGAAGAAGATGGGTTCGCGGCGAGGGACCCTAAGAAAAAATATAATATTGTGTATGCATCCTTTTCTTTATCTATATATCTTATTTACTTGTGTTTACTTGATTTGTGTATATGCCGCTGATATTTAATTTTTTACATTAAGGTACTATTTACTTTTAACCTTTTTATATCAACCTCTAACTTTTATTTTTATCTATTACATCTTATGGTGTCAAAGTAAACAAATAATTTATGTCTATAAAATGTTTAATAATGAGTATCTAAACACATTGTTAACGAGTATTTAAATGAGTTCTTAGCAAGTATTTAATCGAGCTCCAAATAAGTTATTTGCGAATATAATTGAGTCAAACTCATATATATATGTTTAAACTCGACTCGTTTATAAATCGAAATTTTTTATTTTATTTAAATTTGATTCATTAATTAAATAAACGAGTCAAATCGAATTTTTATCGAATCAAATTTTGAGTTATTGGTCGAATGTATCGGCTCAATTACACCTTTCATTTGGAGGCTCCGGTAGAGACGATGTGGGGTTAAAATTGCGGACCTCTAAAGATGGATGCAACGAAGTTCTGTAGAACCTTATACGCAGGTTGGAGTACTATGAGTTACTGCGTACGACCTCTATCTCTGTTCATGCATTCTACTCAGGAGGTGGCGTCTGGCCCAAAGCCGTTTAAAATTTCCTCTCTGTGCATGTCGGAGCCTGCCTTCTATGATCTGGTTGACATGAATGCAATGGCGAGTGGATCAAATTAGTGTCACTCCTTTATTCATCCTTTGTCTGGAAGTTGAAGAATTTGAAACAAGTCCTCAAGGTATATGTGGAATCGATCATCAACATTTGGTAAGGTGGCTTCTTCTCTTGCTGCTCTTAGAAAAAGCTCAGTCATGTGATCTGGAGATGGATCCTCTGAATCATGAGGAACTCATTTCTAAACAAAACAAGCTAATTACTATAATGTATATATCTTCGGAGGACTAGTCCGATGCGCAGCAGCGCAGCAAGTTCCCAGACAGAGCGCAGCACTAAGTCCTTCAACCCTGCAATCAAGGAGTAGAAGAAAGATTAACACAATAAGAAAATGCAAACTTGTGGACCTCGATCGGACACACCATTCAGCTCCATTTACAGATGAAGAAATCAAGACTGTTGTTACGAATGCCCTGACGGATTTCCGGCCGGCCGGCAGAGTTCTTCCAAGCTTGCCGGCAAGCGCGTTTTTTTTTGCGCTGTGCATTATTTTTTCGACGGTGGTGAATGGCTGAATCCAATAATTAACTGCACTCTTATTTCCAAAAAGTCTGAGAGGGTGCAGATTTCTTTGATCAATTTCGTCCATCTTGTCCCTTTTTGTAATTTTCTATACAAAGTCACTGCTAGGTTAGTAATCATGGGGACCAAAATCAGCACAAAGCAAGGACTGCTCGAGGCATTGCATGTTTACGAAGGCACTCTTCCCCGTACGTGACATTTTTGGGGATGGTTTTAGTATACCCACATCAGAAGTAGCTGCCAGACAATACTAAATAGAATAAGAAATCGAATCGGTTCTTGGAAGACTGGGTTCCAATCTAACGCTGGTAGATTTGAATTGATAAGATCTGTTCTTCGTTTCTATTCTACAAACTCGAGTATGCGTTTCTTCCTCCCCAGGCTTCTCAGGAGCTTTCTTTTCCAATTTTTCTGATGCTGAAGGATTTTTGTAAACAGTGCATTGGGATTTGGATGGGCTACATTTGGGCCAGGCAAATTCCGGCCCAACTCTCGCTCAGTCCAAACTACGACAGTACACCATCCGCCTTCAATCGAACAAGTTTTCTGATATGGTGTTTGAGTGTCACATTTTCTTAATTTGTTGTTTTTTTTACTAAATTGTTATTATCCCCCAAATCTTTCCGTCTTAAATATATATGTTTTACTAGATGATTAGTCATTTATCAAGGTGCACAATAAGTACCATTCGAGAGTAATACTTGCTACATGTGTATAATAAGTGTGATATGATTTCTTCAACTTCCATATCATTAGTTCATGTGAATATGACAAGATATAGAGATAAAATAATTTTGTTAAAATTTTAAAAATAAATAAATAAAATAAAAAATCATTTCATCTTTTTATATTATCACCTTATGTTGATAAATCATGTCACATTTTCTACACACAGCTAGTATTATTCATTTTTCAAACTTCGGTGCTAAACATATGGTATTACCGGCTTGGAGTAAGAATCTCATCTCTACACTTTTGTAACGACTCGGAATCCCCCAACCCGCCGTTAGGGGCCCACGTCCTGTTTCACCACAATTAAAGACCCAAAAAGATTAATATTGGTTTAGAGAAATAATGAAAAAGTAAGTAAAATAAACATAAAATAAATTTAAATTACATCATTTACATAATACAAGATCCAAGTATAAAAGTAATGTACATTTCTTAAAAGATATATCCAGAGGATGCACAAGAAGGATTGTTCGGTGTGTGGGAAAGAACTTCCACACTACTAACTGGTCTGAGGAGGTACAACAAGCTCACCATCAAAAATAGGAGATGAGTTTTACAAAGTTATAAGTTTAGTAGGAATCTCCGATCAAACCATCCAACCAGAACAATATAATATCAACATAATAAAATATTACTAGCTACGTCGGATTTAAACTAATAGCAAAGCTACACTACTAATATGAGACACATGTTGAAATTCGAGAAGTATATAGTAGAAGCAGATAGATTCAATCGGATCAATATGGCTAATATAGATGACAGGGAGTAAGATCGAATGTATGCAAATTTGAGTGCCGAAGCATGATGTCGCTTTCTTTGAAGTCGTTTCGCCCCTACCACGGTGCAATAGGGTGATGATGAACTCCTTTCAAATCGCGCCGACGAATGAACACTTTTTAGACCAGTCACTAACTCTCAATCACCACTGCAGAGAAGACACAAGAAGAACACTACCGCAAGAGAAAAAAAAACGTAGAAGCAAAAGCCAGAGAGAGAGAGAGAGATACCCTTTCTCTCCATTCCATACACATGGCGGTAACACCCCCATTAAGGGTGGGCGACCATTCGGTTTCCAAAATGGGTAAGGAATCCAAGATGAAATCAAACGGCTGATCAACAGTCAAAAAGTAAAATAAAGAAAGCCATGTAGGCGGCCAGCTAGACCTCCACGCGCACGCCACGTCATGACAAAGTAAGTCGCGCGTGTGTGAAATAAGACCGGAAGCCCACAAGCTGAAATGGGCCCTCCTCCATAGCTCTCCTTAGATATCACCTCTCTAAAAAAGGAAACAATCATATAAAGAAAATGAATTTTTTCTCAACTTCTAATATGGGATAAACCTCACATTGGAGAGCCAAGAACTTTTTATAGAGTTCACCAAATCAAAAGAAACTAAAATAAAATTTTAAATTTAACAATAAATATTCCAACAACACCCACTGCTCAACCAATAACCAACTCACACACCTTCCTCGAGAAGTGGAAAAACTTTAGCCAACTTGTAGTCTGGTCACAAAATGAGCTACCAAGATGAGAAAAATATTAACACTAGTCTCACATCAAGGTGCTCATTGACTTCAAACCTCTTAACTATCACCTCTTGCCTATGTATGTTAGGACTCTACACCACACATTGGTAAGTTGCAACTTATCTAGCTGCAGTCCCAACGTCTATTTATCCCTATTTGATTTTGAAATCTCGTAGAGTGAGACTTGTAAAAGGAAGGAACTAGCCGAGGACCATACCCACACAACACTCCACATACATAATGTCCTCTTCTTCAACCATGACTAAACTGAAGTGACGAACACATAATGCTACCCCTAGTCATTTTTTCCCAACTTTGATGTAGTCTCAACAACAAAGAGGATCCAGACAAATAGCTCTAAACCTTGATTGTGTCCAAGACATAAAGATCAAACCCCTTACTTGTCATTCATAAAGTGCTAGAAGTATTGGGGTACCCGACTAGTGAGGAGTTTGCTAACAACGAAACATAGATAACTACTATACTTAGAGCACACAAAACTTGCTAGTAAATAACTTTAGATACATCATATGAGAGTGTGACAAGTATTATATTGTATTATGAGGAAGGTTTATTGTACTTTTACATTGTATTTTAAATGCAATGTGACTAGACATAAGACCCATATGGCACTCCTCACATAAGGAGTGATAAAGTGGCCATCCAATTGTTGGATGCCACATGGGTCTTATGCCAAGTCACATTGCACTTCAAGTACAATGTGAAAGTGCAATAAACCTTTCTCTTGTATTATATAGTCACCAAAAACTTCACGGAAAATCTCCACCTAATCGACTCAAGAAAGACAGAAGGCCAACTTGAGAATATGACATGAGACCCCATCGCATCCAGAACGTAACACTTGACTCAATCGCATTCATCGATCTAACACCTTCTGACTGAACAGACACGGGGTACTGCTAGCCTTGTGTAGGCCGTTGAGGCCCAAGTTGACACCTCTTGCTACTGGTCCTGCGCAAGCCGCCCTATGTTGCTTAACAACGTGTTAACACTCAGCATTTGCTAACTCATTGCAGAGCGCCAACAAAGATGCCACACCCTAAACTATCGCATTCATAATGCTATATGATGGAAAATTGTGTTCAAGTGCCCATAGTGTTCACCCCGGAAATCCTCTATCTTTATGTTCAGAACTACTTCTCTTTCTATTTGGGGGCATACCGAAAGCCATACTAATCTGCTTTCCTGATAAATAAGAATTCGAAATACCAGGATGGCACAATTTTTGTCCTCAATTTGGATTTTGTGATCAATATCAAAGAATGTGGTTATCTTCCTTCCCTTCTAGAAGTAAGTTGAAGGCATGTGCAGTGTGATGTCGGACACTGAGACCCATTTTCACCACCATTCTTATCCCTCTTTTCTTTTTTTCCACTTTCAAGTAGAAGAGGATGGCCCTTCTTTGGATACATGTGAACGAGTTGGGGGACAGCTTCCATGAAGGATGAAAGACAATCATATTGTCCTATCCACACATCTTAATGGCAAGGAGTCTCATCTCATGAACCCTTTCTTGTCCATTCTGCAAGTGTAGGTCACTTCTAGACACAGTGACCTATTGATCTGATTTAACCCGATTTTCAAGAAGTAGAATAGGGTGATTAGTTTTAGGGTTGGGTTCATTGCTAATTGGCAGTCATATGAATCTAGACTTTCTACCGGGCTGGGTTGGGGGAAAATTCTAAGTACATCTACCTTGATTCAGCATGACTATTTTCTTTTTCTAAAAAACAAAAATTCTAATCTATTTTGAACCACTTTGACTCACACTACAACAGAAATAAGATTTGCAAATAGTTGAAAGCTGTCTACAAAGACTAAAAAACCATCTACAGGAATTTAGGTAAATTGTTGAAAGGTTGTCTACAAAACTGTCTAATTAAAAAAATCTTAGTGACAAAAAATATATACACGACTTATGAGAGCCGTTTACAAATTAACCCGTCCACCTATATATGTATGGATCATGATGATATCTTCTCAAGTTAGGTTGGACAAAGTTAAGATTAAAGACTATTCATTAGATTCCAATTAAACCAATCTCATATTATTTAGTTATTTTTATTTTTTGATCAAGTATACATTACAAATGTTGGTGCCAATAGATTCACCTCTTTGTTTTGCTTCTTAGCGATCGAGCTGCTAGGACATCCGATGGCGTTGGGCAAAAAGTATTAAAAAAAAGGAATATCCTAACACGTCCAAGCCATAGTTACAACATTCCTACAATTTGATCATCGATCAAAAACAATCATTTTTCTTTAAAATAAACACCATATATACACTCTCATTACGTTCCACCATTATGGGGACCTAATAAAAGCTATAATTTTTATTTATTTATTTAAACTATCCAATTAGCAATATGACTATACAAACATTATATGCCAAAAAGTATCTGACGACATAATAAATTTTTTTTTTAAAGTGAAAAAGGTAATTTACCACTTCATTTAAGGGGGAAGACTGTACTACCAAATCTTGCACCCGTTATGGGATTTGCATTGAGAAGACTTATCTCACATGCCCTCTTGGTTGGAACCTGTTCTTTCCCTTTGGTCTTGCCCTACTATCCTATGCCTTTGCTAATTCTTGATAATATATATTAAATATTCATAAGTTTGTGGTTCATATGATCAGGGTCAGCTTTCTCCCTGAAAATGGATTCCCACTGGCTTGAATCTCGCACCTACTGCACGCAAGAAGACCGGACTGCTGCTGCTTCGGATATGGGAAGGAAAGTCACACTACATGTGACATGGAGTGGCATAAAATTTTCAGGCCTCCTTCACATGGGGGAGGGAGATCATATCATATTTCGGTAGTAGACTTCACTCATGCTATAAGGAATCTAGTAATAAGTTAACATTAAATCTTTTGTCTAGGAGTATTCAAGAAGTAGTTTAGTTATTAGCTCTTTATGTACATCAAGATTGTAAGATAAAAAATTCAACTTCTACGAAGGACACATTTACGAAGAATTTATAGAGGATGATGCAATAGACTAGAATTTGATAGTCTAAGAGATGATCATTTGGAAGAGGAAGTTTTTTTTATGTGTTAGTTAATTGGCCTAATCTTTTGAATTGTATAGACACATCATGAGTTTTAGTATCAAGACTCGCGCTTGAATCTTGACTATTTACAATTTTTGATAAAATCTCTTTATAAAATTGATAGATCTAAGTATTAAACTCATTCCACTTGATGTTAGGATTTGTCTCTCGAGCACCCGAGAACGATCTCCTAACCCACCATGCCCGTCTGATGTCATTAATATGACAGTTCAATATCTAACCTTAGATATGCGGATGAAAGTTTTGGCCGTTGTGACCTTGCTAAAGTGGAAAATATTTTCATGTCCTGACTTTCGATTTGATCAAGAGATATCTGAAATGTAATCGGATGAAGAAAATATGGAACGTTGTTCTCGACGACCAGGCTTACGTGTTCGGGCTGTCCTTCGGCGAACTCACTCATGGATAGATCTTCCATGAAGTTTTAGATTAGTTTTATTTTGTTGATTTTCTGTACTCTGTCTCCCTCCTGTTGCTACAATCCCCTCTTATTAATAAAATTCGGCCTCCTTTGGCCATTTAATTAAAAAAAAAAAAAGAAAAAAAACTCATTCCACTTGATGTACGATAGAGCGTCTATCTAATCGGACCATTCCTGGTGTACAAAAGAGGAAGTTGGATGGCAAAGAAATGAACCCACAATTAAACTGATAACAAAGTTTGTAATTGAACTGACAGTTGAACCGGACGAAAATTGAGGTCTGTGGGTCCTTGTATAGATTATTATATAGATTTACAGCTCTATTTGAGTGTACAATTTCAAGCGTTTTCAAATGTTTTTATCTTAATAAGGTATCTTTACAGCAATCTATACAAAATATTACCACACTCAGATACTTTTTCCCATTATTTATCTTATTTTGGAGTGTGAGTGTGGTAATATTTTGTATAGATTGCTGTAAAAATATCCTCCATGCAAATTTATTTACAGAATTAATTATCTCGTTCTCATATTACATTAATATCACAATGCTTACATAAATAACGGTACCATCACCATCTATTAACATTCTCTTAGAATTATTTACTTTAACTCTAGTTGATCATTGGGTAAGTTTAAAAGTTTCAAAAAAGCCCTCACCTCTCTCTCTCTCCCAATAAAAAAAGTCTTTTTTTTTTCATAAGAGTACACTCATCAAAGCTCAACTTTATAGATGGAAAGAGAAGATTAGTTGTATCTTGAATAGAAACTAACCACACCACATGGGTATTCTTGATGTTATATCGACTCAAAGATTAATTAGGGGTTACAGTTAAAGTTAATATTGAAAGAAAATAATCAATTTCACACATAAACTTACAAGATGAGTATTTCAATTAAAAATATTATTTGGTAAGGGACAATATCACCTAAAAAGTGTTGCTTCCGAACCATTGTTGGTACCCAAACCCGGCGTGCCGCAGCGGCACACCACGGCATGCCACGGACCGGTACGTTCCGATCCGTGGCAAGTTTATTTTTTCCCCTCTCACATCCGGTATATTTAAGAGTTTTAAATAGTGTCTAATTGAGATAAAATTTTAAACATAAGTTAATTAAGAGATGATACAAATTATAATAATTTTAGTTTAATTCTTTAAATTAATTTTTCGTCAAGTAAAAATTGTTCAAAAAATTATTAGATTGACTTAATCTTAACATTTAAGGGATCTAAATGATGTCTAATTGAGATGAAGTTTCTAACATAAGCTAATTAAGAGATGATACAAATTATCGTAACTTTAGTTAATTTTTTAAATTAAATTTTTGTCAAGTAAAAATTATCCCAAAAATTATTAGGTTGACTTAATCTCAACATCTATGCATCAATAATTTCTGATATTTATAATTTTAAAATCAGTACATTTTTCTGATAATTATGATGATTTCAGATTTAACTTTATTTTTGGAACCAAATGTCGTCCCGTCGAAGTACGCACAATCAAGATAGTACATAATTATATTAATATATAAAATTATTCTAAAATTAAAGATAATTATATTTTTATATAAGTGGTCTTGTCTTACGTATAATTTACTATCTCTTTGAATTTTTTAGTGTCATATTAATATTTTATTATAAATTTTAAGACGTTACATTTTTGTTTATGAGATCGGATCGATGGTGCTTCCTATTCATGTGGTTAGATGAGTATGTTAGGAACAACTTTCAGGAAGAGTCCAAAGACTGGATCACCCTCTTCAGGCTGTAGAGATGCCGCACTCATTACTGATCTGGATCACGATATGAGTGAGAAGATCGAAAATAATCTATTGTATCTTTAAGCATAAATATTTATTTGATGTGATTTCAGTTGGAGCTCGTACAGGAAGTCATGGGGAACAACTTTCATGAAGAAGTCTCGAATGTGCAAATCATGATATGAGAGAGAACATGAAGAATAATTTGTTATAACTTTAGACACAGACCACCAATCGAGGTGATTCCACTTCGAGGACGAAACTTAAGAAAAGTAGAACAATTTTGATGAAAATCTCGTGAGCAGATCAACCCATTTTTAGACTGTAGAAGGTGTGATATCTTCGATAGTTCTGGAGGATATGAGAGAGAAAGGGGAGAGAGAAAGGGTGCAGTGTTGATAATGACTTCTCCTCTAGCTTTGGGGAGATGGGGCTTCACACCACAAGAAAATACGGGATTACCGATGGATTTTTCCGACGGATAATTTTCCGTCGGTAATTCCGACGGATATTCCGACTACAGATATCCGTTGGAAAATACGTCGGAACTTCCGACGGAAATATTTACGTCGGAAATATCTGTCGGTATTGAAATATTACCGACGGATATTCTGACGGAAATATTTCCATCGAAAGTTTCGTCGGTAAAACACCTTTACCCCCTCCCGCGAAACCCCCTCTCTTTCTCTCTCCTCTCTCTCTCTCTCTTCTCTCCTATCTCTATCTCTCTCGATCTCTCTCTCTCTCTCTCTCTCTCTCTCTCTCTCTCCTCTCTCTCTCTTCTCTCTCTCTCTCTCTCTCTCTCTCTCTCTCTCTCTCCGCCGGTCGCTCTCTCTCTCCGACCGGTCGCCTTGCCATAGCCGCTGGTCGCCTGCGCCCATCGCCGCGCTCGCCGCTGCGACACTCGCCGCTTGCCGCGCCGCTGCCCGCTTTCCGCCGCTCGCCGCGGCCGCCCGACCGGTACGTGGATCCCCTCCTCCACCTCTCCTCACCCCCGCCACCTTCCTCCGCCCCTCCCCTTGCAGCGCGGCCCCCCTTCTCCCACCCCCCACCCGGCCCAACACCACCTTCCACCCACCCCCCACCCAGGCCCCCTCCCCATGCACACGGCCCGCCTCCCCTTCCTACCCCCCCTACCCGGCCGCCCCGCCTCCCTTCCCACCCCCCCCACCCGGCCGGACCCCACTCCCCCTGTGTGGCGAGCCCCCTCCCCTTCCCACCCCCACACCCGGCGGCACCCTCCCCCTTTCCCCAGATGTTGGCGAAACCCTCCCACTTCCCACCCCCCACCTGGCCCCCCTCCCACTGCTAAAGCCCTCTCCCTTCCCACCCCCCAACCCGGTCGCCCCCCCTCCATATTGGTGAGCCCCCTCCCTTCCCACCCCCCCACTGGCACCCCCCCCCTCCCCCCCTGGCTGGCCCCCCCCCCCCCTCCCCCTGCCCATAAACCCCTTCCACCCCCACCCAGCCCCCCTCCCTGTTGGCGAGCCCCCTCCCCTTCCCACCCCCCACCCCTGGCCCCCCTGCCCCTGCTGGGCCCCCCCCCCTGCTAAACCCCTCCCCTTCCCACCCCCCACCCAGCCCCCTCCCACTGTTGGCGACCCCCTCCCCTTCCCACCCCCCACCCGGCCCCCCTCCCGCTGCTGGGCCCCCCTCCCCCTGCTAAACCCCTCCCCTTCCCACCCCCCCACCAATCCCCCCTCCCTCTAAAATCAGTCATCTTTAGAGTTCTAAGAGTCTCCTCTTTTGGGTTAGAAGTTCTAATTTTTGCCATTAGTCTCTTATTTTAGATTTAATTTCTTTGTGATGGTCTTCATACTTGACCTATGCCAACGAATTTGTATATGACTTTTGCCTCTTATTTTTAACTTCTTTCATTAATAAATTAGTCGGATTATATTTGTTGATTAAAAAAAGGGGGATATCTGATCACTAAGAGGAGGAATGAGACCTTATTTGCAAGTACTGCTTGGTTATGAGTCTCATGTGCCACCAAAGGTAGCTAGCATTTAATGGGTGATCTAATTGTCAGTCTTTTTTTTACATTAGGATTATGAGGTCAAACATTCAAATCTCACAAAGAATAGCTAGGTTTAAGAGAAATTTATAAAGGATGATATAATATACTAGATTTCTTTAAAAAAGGGTTGTGGCAGTAAAAATAAGAGAAGATATATATACATATATAAGAGGAGAAAATTAAGTTCATTTCTCCTTGTGCCCTCAATATTGAAGTTAAATAGGCACAAGTTATTTACTTTTGGTATATTATAAATATCCATTCCTAACTCATTTCTTCTATTTTCTCAATTGTTAGAAACTATCCTCGTGAGATGAAGTTGGAGGTTTCATGGTCATTCTCATTAATCGAGAGTTGCTCGCACGAACAATTTGCTTACATAAGGGTAACGAACAGGAAGAAGTTGACCCACGAGACCTTGAGCGGAGGGTGGAGTCTGATGTGGAGGAAGACTCCCGGGATGATGAGGATGAATTTGAGGATGATGACGAAGATGATGCTGAATTAAACATGTCTTCAGCATCTGATGATTAATATAGATAATATACCCTATATTTTGTATGATCGCTGTAAGTCAAGCTATAAATTATGAATTCAATTAAGATATTCAAATAATTTATGGACAATAATTTAATTTTAATTTGTTCTGCAGGAGACCTATGACAGGACGATGGCGGAGCGCTATGCAGAGGGCACTCCCCAGCCAGACTTGGATCCGGAGGCTTGGGTCGACGCAGCGGGAGGGCCGAGGAAGGGTCGAGTGTACGGCTTTGGGGACAGCTTGGATACTCATCCAGTGTTGTCCTCATATGCGAGTTCGATCGCTTCTCCGACATACGCGAGTTCATCTACTGCGCCCCCCGTCAGTGGTCTAGAGGAGATTAGAGGCCTCATTCGGGAAGAGCTACGGGCACATCTACAGACACAGCAGACAGAGCTACAGACGCAGTTCGGCGATATGGTTCAGCAGTTGATCTCAGCCATGTAGGGAGTACGCCCCACACAACCAGCACCTCAGGTCAGTATTAATATTAATTTCATATACTTTGGATGAGATGAAACCACTAAAGAATGTCAACAGGGAAAAAAAAGAAATCTAAATTAATTAACCTAACATAAGTGTAAAGGGCGTTCAATTGACGGATCTTAAAAAAACTTAAGTCTAAAGGGTCAAAACACACAACCCGGGGGTCCAAATCCCAAATAGGGATCAGATTGGCGTGCCGTTTTCTCCGACACGACCGGGTGGGTTAAAGTGACGTGTGGGAACTGACGGAATCCAATTTGGATCTTCGGATTGGGTTGGGCATTGAAATGACGGATCTAAAAAATAGCCAAGTATATATAAAGGGTCAAAACACACAACCCGGGGGTCCAAAATCCCAAATAGGGATCGGATCGGCGTGTCGTTTTCTCCGACACGACCGGGTGGGTTAAAGTGACGTGTGGGAACTGACGGAATCCAATTTGGATCTCCGGATTGGGTTGGGCATTGAAATGACGAATCTAAAAAATAGCCAAGTATATATAAAGAGCTAAAACACACAACCCGGGGGTCCAAAATCCCAAATGGGGATCGGATCGGCGTGCCGTTTTCTCCAACACGACCGGGTGGGTTAAAGTGACGTGTGGGAATTGACGGAATCCAATTTGGATCTTCAGATTGGGTTGTACATTGAAATGACGGATCTAAAAAATATCCAAGTATATATAAAGGGTCAAAACACACAACCCGGGGGTCCAAAATCCCAAATAGGGATCGGATCGGCGTGTCGTTTTCTCCGACAGGACTGGGTGGGTTAAAGTGACGTGTGAGAACTGACGGAATCCAATTTGGATCTCTGGATTGGGTTGGGAATTGAAATGACGGATCTAAAAAACAGCCAAGTATATATAAAGGGTCAAAACACACAACCCGGGGGTCCAAAATCCCAAATAGGGATCAGATCGGCGTGCCGTTTTCTCGGACACGACCGGGTGGGTTAAAGTGACTTGTGGGAACTGACGGAATCCAATTTGGATCTCCGGATTGGGTTGGGCATGGAATGATGGATCTAAAAAATAACCATGTATATATAAAGTGTCAAAACACACAATCCGGAGGTCCAAAATCTCAAATAGGGATCAGATCGACGTGCCGTTTTCTCTGACACGACCGGGTGGGTTAAAGTGACGTGTGAGAACTGACGAAATCCAATTTGGATCTTCTGATTGGGTTGGGCATTGAAATGACGGATCTAAAAAATAGCCAAGTATATATAAATGGTCAAAACACACAACCCGGGGGTCCAAAATCCCAAATAGGGATCGGATTGGCGTGTCGTTTTCTCCGACACGACCGGGTGGGTTAAAGTGATGTGTGGGAACTGACGGAATCCAATTTGGATCTCCGGATTGAGTTAGACATTGAAATGACGGATCTAAAAAATAGCCAAGTATATATAAAGGGTCAAAACACACAACCCGGGGGTCCAAAATCCCAAATAGGGATCGGATCGGCGTGTCGTTTTCTCCAACACGACCGGGTGGGTTAAGTGACGTGTGGGAACTGACGGAATCCAATTTGGATCTCGGGATTGGGTTGGGCATTGAAATGACGGATCTAAAAAATATCCAAGAAACGATGGATCTAAAAATAGTATCTAATTAAACTTCAGAAATAATCACATATTTTAAATTTAATTTTTAAAAATAATATATGTCTTTTAATTATTATTAATGTTTCTCATATTAATTTTTTTTAATATAGGATCCACCTCCGGCACCTGACGATGACGAGGCAGGGACAGCAGACGATCCAGCATATCTGTCTTGATTTTTTATATTTATTATTTTGTATGGTTTTATATTTATTGTATTTTATGATTTTATGTTGATCGTGAGTATTTGTGAAATTTATGAATTTTGTAGCAGGTTTGAAAAATCTTTTTTATTTGTCAATTTAAAAAAAATATACTGCACATTCCGACGAATTTTTCGATGGATAAATGTCCGTCGGAAATTCTAAATTACCGAAGGAAAACATCAGTCGGTAATTCCGTCTATAGTTTTGACGGACTTTTCCGACGGGTTTACTGATTTTCCGACGGACTGTCTGTCGGTAAATACTGACGGTATTTCTGACGGTATTTTCGACGGATTTGTCCGTCGGAATTTTCCGATTGATTTCCGACGGAATTCTCTTCCGTCGGTAATTTCTGACCAACAATTGCCGACGGAGCATTTCCGACGAGCTTCGGACGGAAATCTGTCGGAAGGATCATGTTCCGACGGATTAGTTCCGTCGAAAAATCCGCATTTTCTGGTAGTGTCATGAGCAGAGCCTCCAGGGGTCTCTTCACGTGGTGGTAGCCTTCTCCTATCCTATAGAGTCTTATAGGATGTTTGGTTGTAGTTTTTTACCTCTTTTTTCTATAAATTTTAAAAAAGAGAGAGGACAGTCACATAGACATATTTGACAAGTAGTTTTTTTTTTAGAGAAGAATTTTTACCCTTTGTAAATCTCTAAAAAAAAAAAACAAGTACGGAGTTATTTTTATTTTAAAAACACACGCTCTCTCTCAGAACCTCCCTCCCCCGCCCCGGCGGCTCCCCCCCCCCCCCCCGCCGAACCCCTCGCCCGCCCTGCACCCTCCCCCCCTGCGTCGGCGACTCCCCCTCTCCCGCCCCCAACCCACCCACCCCCGCCCGGCTGCACCCCCTGCGCCGGCGGCTCCACTCCCCCGCCCCCACCCCACCCGCCCTGTGCCCCCAACCCCCCCAACCCCCCCCCCCCCCCCCCGTGGATCTTGTTCCTGGCGGATGACCCGAGATTCTCTCAACCATCCCGGAGGAGATGAGGTCCTTCCTGCCCATGGTGAACTGGGACTACCTGGCTTCTGCTTACCTCCCCGGCCGCAGCGGCGGTGAGTGCCGGTCGAAGTGGTTGTCCTGTGAGGACCCCTCCATCAACCACGGCCCGTGGACGAGGCCGGAGGACAAGGGGCTCTTGCAGGCCATCACCGACATCGGGCTCCACGACTGGCCCGCCGTTGCCGCCCGGATGGGCACGCGGCAGACGCCCTTTCAGTGCCTGGGGCGCTTCCAGCGCAGCCTCAATCCCCACCTCCTCAATAGTGAGTGGTCCCACCCCCCCCCCCCCCCCCCCCCACCCGTCTTGCGTCTCCAAACACATCAATATAAAATTTAAAATTTTAATATTTTTACCAAACAGATAACATCACATTTTTATAATTTTAAATTAAAATAAAAAATGAACACAACATAATTTTTTAGGTAGAAATAGTTTTTTGTTTTAAATTGCTCCCAAACATCTTATTAAGATATGTTTAAGAGAGAGAGAGAGAGTCTAATATCAAGTTAGAGAGAGAGTCCATACATGAGTTAGCATTCTCCTATTCTATAGAGTCTTAGGATGTGTTTAAGAGAGATAGTCAAATCTCAAGTTAGAGAGAGTCCATGCATGAGTTAGTATTCTCCTATCAAATAAGTCTATTTTTTATCGTATCTCAACGGTACGGTATGGTACCATATCACGAAGAATATGATACAGTCGATTCAAACGATAAGACGAACCATGATCTGAATCGAGACAAATCATAAATTCTTATTAATTGGCTGGCCATACAAACGCATGTTAACACACAATCATATATACCCTCATTAATTGACTAGATAATAAATTAAAGACATGCATTAAGGAAAGCTTCTACTCGTGAGAGCCGCACACGTTACCATATCGGTGACAACTCCTCTTGAAATTACGTGATCAAATGCCCATCACATTCGCAGTAGACTGAACACCCAAGTTGTCACGTGGGCTCCTTGGACATATCAGCACGCCCACATGCATTTAATAAGTGAAAAATATTTTCTACTATCGTCATCAACATTTTATTGATCAGATATCGGATCCTCTATTTTATTGACACGTGGAATTCAACCAATAAAATGTTACGAACGAATAATTTTTTACCTATTTCTCAAATAATAAGACTTCCATCTAATAATTAAATCCTAATTTTTTAGATAGAAATAATATTTTTTCAAATTACTCCCAAACACCCTAAACTTATGATGCACGTACGTTTGACAAATCAACACACAGCCAGATCCACCCACTCGATTCCGAGGAGATCGGGAGACGACCGGGAGTCGTATCTTTCCTGGTCGGAGGGGGAGGGGGTAAGAAAAAGGCCTGCGGGTCCCACCTGCTTCCCATCTTTTATTCCAGAAAAAAGCATTTCAAAGTCTGCTTTTGCTCCACGCATTGACCGCTCGCGAACTGCTTTCCGCTTGTAATTATTCGGACTTGGGAGGGACGGGCCGGCCCGGTCGAGTCCTTGGTCTCCCTCACCCGGCAGCCCAAATTTGACCACGGGCGGGCGGCCAGTACGAGTGCGACGGCCACGGGCTGCGACACCGGGGGCGTGACGCCACCGCCGACCAATGCAGGCCGTGTCTTGACCTCAATGGAACGTACTTAACAATCCTATATATCACAGTAGTAAGTAGTTAATCTCGACCGACCTCAATTAACGATGTGTTATTATAATGTTGTGAGGGTATTGTTATGATGTCACAGTTTATATGTCGGCATTCAACTTTTTCTTGGCAGGTAAATGTGAGAATGGGGATTTGAATGCAAGTTATTGCCGTTAACTTACCGGTGAGAAAAGTTTCATGTACTACTACTATTTTATGTACTGTCACTTTTCGATTTGACTAGTCTAAAATAAAATTTGACGGCTAGAGAGGGATAGTAGTTATTTTATGTACTATCACTTATCGATTTGACTAGTCTAAAATAAAATTGGACGGCTAGACAAAATTTTAAAGATATATTATCCATGCCGTGTTGATAGCCAACTCACTTTGCCGCCGGATGCTAACCAGTACAAGTCTTATCTGGTTGTCTCTAAATACATTTATACCATATGCACATGTTTAAATGTAGAACATTTTTTAATCCAGTTTTTAGTTTTTTTTCCATATAATATCCTATAATTACTTTTTACTTCCTGTACTTTGTCTATTTATAACTTTTCTTTTTAAAATAAAAAAAGATTTTTTAGGGAATAAAAATTAGTTATAAAAGTTAAACCAAAAGAACTTATCTCTACGACAAGTTAAGCTGCACAAAGTTCATAGCTAAATAATTAACTTATGGAGTACTAAAAGCTAATTATAACAACTTAACAGAGAATGAAAACAAGAAAGAGAACCTTTCTAGTATCATAGGCCCATTTATTGTCAGAGTGGTAACATTTTGATAATGTGGCACGAGTAGGTTTTTGTTTATGTTACCTATATTACTAAGACTTATGAAGTTGATATATTTAATAAAGATGTGAATCCATATCCAAAGACTGATTATAGTCTTCTAAAACCTGTAGAGTCCATATTCACTGTCTACGGCCACTCCACCCTATCTCTCTTATTTCCTTTCCCCTGTGATTTTCTGCATTTTTCCGATGTCAAATTCGATGCCAATGTTGATATTCCAAACATCAAAGTTTACAATATATTAATCGTCCAACGAAAGGAAAAATTAACTAACTTGATTGACACATTTTAGAAACTTGTTTTTCCAAGTGTACATGATCTATACGATATTTTACATTTTATCCAAACACAAATCGTTGGGAGATTGGATTCCACAAGCTCGCTCCTATTTGGTTGACACATTTTTAGGGCCAAACTAATTGTCGGAGTGTTATTGAGCATAGTCCAAGTGTTATACTATTTTTAATATTTTCATTAAGTTTTGGGATATCATTTTAATATTATTAACAAAACAGAGAAACATGAGACAAGCCGAGATTGCACATAACCTATTAATTTGTGTAACGCCCTAGAAATTCAAGGTGTTAAGAAATAGACATAAATTGGTTAAAATACCTTAGGAATGTTATTAAATTGTGATAATTAGAGGATAGATATAATTAGTGGTAATGAACATTACCCTAGTGTCGTACATCGAAATGCGCGCTCCCACAGGGCGACACTGGAAAACGACAACGAAATAAAAATCCGAGAACATCATAATTTCCAGAAAAATGTGGAGAAGTCAAATATGTAATTATCCAAATTTTTTGACGTACGGATTTCGAGATTAAGTCGACGCGACTATTTTTCGGGTGATTTTTCACCTACTGTAAAATAAATTCTAAAAATTAAACTAAAATCACCATAATTTGTAAAACCATCATATTAGTCTATGGTTAAAATTTCATTACAAATGGACACCATTTGGATGGGTTTACATAGTGAAGATTGGATCAGTTGAATTATAGATTATTTACGGTAACCATTTTCTGGGATATTTACGGGAGCTTACGTGTGAAGCCTTGAGGAGGCCAGCACACGTTAGGATAAGGATAGAACTGGGGTTAAAATTCTTCATGATGGTGGATGAGGTGTAGGTGTGAGGTTGGATGCATGGGACATGTGTAAACAGTAAAAACCAAGGGGTTTTACCGTTTACACCTGTGCATGGGAGGTGTCTTCACCAGGGGAACTTGACTGGGCTATAAAAGCCACTCCCTCTCCTTAGTTCGAACCCTTCTGCACCCTTTCCTACTGTTATGCTGCTGCCATTTCTCTGGATAACATCTTGTTTGGGAAGGAGTTCCTGGTTGCAAGCACTGTGAAGAGGTTGCTGCTGCTTGAACTGCTGGTTCTTCTTACATCTTGTTCCTGGTCAAACTCTTGTTGGAGCTGTTGCTGAGAAGTAGTTGTGGAGCCATCTTGGAGGCTGTTGCTGCTACAACATCAAGCTCCACTTGTTTATTCCTTCACTTGTGGTCCTTCTTCATTTTCCTCAACTAGGTAGGATTCATCTCTCTATGGTTCAGTTCGGGTTTTGTTCATATGTCACAAGGAATTCGTATGAACGAATAAGTGACTGTACTTGTGATCCTCTGTTTTTCCCTTTCCAATCATGATAGAAACACTCTTGTTGGGAGAGGAACAACCTCGTTCCATTTTAGAAATTAACTCCTATTCCCTTCATCCACCTTTGATCTTTGAACATGTTATAAAGTTGTAGAAGTTTCAACTATCTTTGTAGGATAATATGAAGACTTCGGTTTCGATGGTTGATACTTCAAGTTTTGATTTAGATCCATAAAACATGTTGTGGTTTAGTGTCCATCATGTAGGAACCTTCCATCCAACCATTTCTATCAAGGTTCTACTTCTAGTACTAAACTATGTTTAGTTTCAAGCAAGTCAAGTTTGAATTGTAAACCCCTTCTTTTATCTTGTTTGTTCGGTTTATAAATCCCTATGAGAACTCTAATTAGACTCTTCTATTTGATATCAAACATGTTTAGGTTCATAAGTTCTATAGTTAGGTGTTTAGGATAGATTTGAAGCCATTTTTAAAAGTTCTGCAGCCACCTGTCGACAGCCGGCCAAAATCTGTCGACAGGCGCACGTCTGACAGAACTTCAGGTTGCTGGACTGTGTGGATCTGTCGACAGATCCCTTGCATCTGTCGACAGATACACACAGAGCCAGACAACCTGAACTCTGTCTGCTCTCATCTGTCGACAGCCCCTTCTTGGCTGTCGACAGGTACCATGCTGATTCGGATTTCTGCACTCTTTCATGTCCGAATCCATGCCAAAACTTCATCCTAAAAGCCAAGGAAGTTACCCTCTCATTTACCTTGATATTTACTGTCATACTACTGCTAAGTTCACCCACTTTGTGTACCTTAACTCCCCTTGAATTATTCTTAAAGTTGTCAATTACGAATAGCACTCCGATTGAGTCTATTCTTCGGTATTCGGTAATTGGGTCTATAAAATCTGAACACCTGAGAGTTCATATGCTTGAACACCTTATGAGATGTGAATAAATGGAGATGACATTGTTGGGTCTTTGTACCCCCTGTGATTTTTATGCCTGTGCAAATAGGGCTAGTCCAGTCCTGGGAGGAGCACCCGAATTCATTTTCGGACCACGTGGAATGATAAGGATGTCTGGATGTCTGGCATTGCATCAACTATTTTCTGAATATGGTCATCATAATTCCAGTACTATGTAGATGATATGAATCAATTCTCGAGCTATATATCTGAGCATGATCTGAGTTTTACTGTCATTGCATCAAGCTTACTGTCCTGAAATCTAGTGTGACTCTCTTTGATATTCTGCCCTTGTCTTAGTTATCATGTATACATTCTTGAACTATCAACTGAACTATGGAATTTGAATTCTACTGGGCTAGTTAGCTCATTATTTCCTACCATTTTCAGGTAATACAGATGGGGATGACATTTAAGGGTCTGAGTGCTGAGTGGACCGACATGACAAGCAAAGCCAACTAGTTTCTACTTTTGTTTAGTAGTGTGAAATGAGATATGTAAATTAAGTTTGTTTTGATCTACTCCTCACTTAGTTGTTATGAGGAGTATCTATGTAATTAAACTTCCGCGTTATGACGTTATGAATGGATAAAGAATTATTACTTTTGTACCTGTTTTTCTGTCACTCCCGATAAATAGCCTTTTATTAGGACGTGACAGATAAATTTGGTATCAGAGCATTAGTTCGATAAACCTAGGGAAATCAGTGAGTTGGGGTAGAAACATGGGATTAGTTAGCATGATTTTTGTAATCATGTAAATGCTTAACCTGTTAATCATTTCAGAATGGACATGAATGCCCAAGAAAGGTTGGTTGCTGCCATGGAATTGCTACGTCAGGATATAGAATTATATGCTCAAGCACAGCGAGAAGCCCACCTGGAAATTAAGGAAGAGGTGCTCAACTTGACTGCAGGTGCTTTCATGGCAGGCAATCCATGTGCTTCCTTAGAAATTATGAGTCAAGTTATGATCAATCTGGATAACTTGAAGTTAGGACAAGATCTGTTGCTCCACCAAGTTGAAGATCATTGGGAGGCATTGACTGATGCAGCTAGAGAGCTGTACCATGGGGCCGGAGTAGAGCAGCAAGCACCGCAAATGGAAACTGTTATAGATCTTACCCGAAACTAGAAGAAGACGTAGACCACTCATCTTTTTGTATACCTCTCTTTTTGTGTAAACACTGATTGTATATATGTGACTGGAGTGAGAGGTTTAGGGAGGTTGGAGTTGTGTATAAATGGTAAACTTGGTAGGAGAAAGCTGTGTTATTTTGGTTTGTGGATACATGGAAATGTACTACCATGTAAATATTTGACTTGATAATATAGATGGTATGTTATGTGAAATTGAATTGTGTATGTGATGAATGCAAGATTGGGATGTTTGTGAAATTAATGAATGTATTACTGAATATTTCAGATTCCTTTTGATTTAATCATGGATGGTGGTGATGCTAATTTGAGGAAGATGGAAAGTTCTATGCATGATTTGACCCGTGTAATGAAGGTAGTAGCTAGAAATAACAGTCACAATGGGACAAACTTGTTCAAGGATTTCCGAAGCCTGGACCCTCCGAGATTCACAGGAAGTACGGATCCGGATGAAGCTGAGAATTGGCTAAAAGACATTGAAAGAATATTCAGAATGATTAAATGTACGGAAGAAGAAAAGGTTCGTCTCACTACATTCCAATTGGATCGGGATGCTCGTGCTTGGTGGGAAACTGTGGAAGCTACCATGGAAGATTCAAATCAAGTCAGTTGGGAAGAGTTTGTGGAACTGTTTAATGAGCAATATTTCTCTGAGGTGGTTCAGGAGAAGAAAGCGAATGAATTTGCTGGGTTAAAGCAGCTAAGAATGTCGGTATCCGAGTATGAGGCTCAATTTGCCCGATTGTCAAAATATGCTCCTCATCTTATATCCACGGAAAAGCTAAAGGCTAAGAGGTTTATGAATGGACTGCGTCCTAATTTTATTACGCAGTTAACTCCTCATCTGATTACTACCTATTCAGAAATGGTAAAGAGAGCCTTGGCATTAGAAGCTGCGAATGAAACTGTGGATAAGATTAGGGGGAAATCTGGAGAAGGGTCTTCCGATCGGAAAAGGAAGTATGAGTCGGGGAATGCCCCGAAGACTCAGCAAGCTGCTAAGAAGGCAGGCAAAGCTCCGGTAGGAAGTAAGGAGGTTTGTAAGCATTGCCATCGTATCGGGCATAAGATTGAGAATTGCTGGCGTAAATTGGGTGCATGTTTCCGGTGTGGTAGCACTCAACACCGAATTCCGGACTGCCCGATGGCTAAGACAGCACCAACAAATAAGAACCCCCAAGTAAAGCAAGGAAAACTACAAGCCATTCAGAATGTGGAACCTGAATCCCCGCAGGAAGGCGGATTGATTGAAGGTACTTTATTAGTAAACTCAAAACCTGCATTTGTGTTGTTTGATTCTGGAGCTACGCACTCTTTCATTAGTTATGAGTTTGCTAAATTGTTGGATATAAAGTCAGTTCCATTAACCACACAACTTGAAGTTGCAACTCCTTTAAGTGAAGGTAAAAAGCTTAAAGAATATTACCCTGCTAGCCAGATTATTATCAAAGGACATGATTTACCGGTGATCTGATATGTTTAGAAATGTGGGATTATGATGTAATCCTTGGGGTCGATTGGCTATCGAAATACCACATAAATCTAGATTGCCAATTGAGACAAGTGACTTTCCTAGGAGAGGAAATTTATTCTATGACCTTTGATAAACCTCAAACCAAAAGAATACCAATAATTTCAGCAGTGAAAGCTTGTAAGTTAGTACAGAAAGGTTGTCAAGGATATTTGGCTTCCGTGACCCTATTAAATCGGAGCATTGCGGGATTGGAAGATATTCCGGTAGTAAGAGAATTTCTTGATGTTTTCCCTGAAGAGCTACCTGGCGTACCACCTAATAGAGAGGTGAATTTTTCAATTGAGTTGGTACCAGGAGCTACACCAATTTCTAGAACACCCTACAGAATGTCAATAGAAGAACTGAAAGAACTGAAAAGACAATTGTTGGAATTGATAGAGAAGGGATTCATTAGACCCAGTACCTCACCTTGGGGTGCTCCAGTACTGTTTGTTAAAAAGAAAGATGGATCTATGCGGTTGTGTATAGATTATCGGCAGTTAAATCAATTGACTATAAAGAATAAGTACCCACTGCCGAGAATTGATGATCTATTTGATCAATTGTCTGGAGCTCAGTGTTTTTCCAAGATTGATTTAAGATCTGGATATCATCAGCTTAAAATTCAAGAATCAGATATTTATAAAACGGCTTTTCGAACAAGATATGGACATTATGAATTTGTAGTGATGCCGTTTGGATTAACCAATGCACCGGCTGCATTTATGCGTTTGATGAATGATGTTTTCAGATCTTATTTAGATCAGTTTGTGGTTGTATTTATTGATGATATACTGATCTATTCCAAAAGTATGGAGGAGCATGAAGCCCATCTACGGATCACTTTGCAATTGTTACGAGACAATAAGTTATATGCAAAGTTTAGCAAGTGTGAATTTTGGTTGAAAGAAGTAATGTTCTTAGGACACATTATTTCTAAAGAAGGTCTATCAGTAGACTCTTCAAAGATTGAAACCATACAGAAATGGAAGCAACCTAAGAATCTCACTGAAGTAAGAAGTTTTCTGGGCATGGCCAGTTACTACCGGCGATTTGTCAAAGATTTTTCTAAAATTGCCTCACCTCTTACACAGTTGACCAGAAAAGGAACTGATTTTATCTGGAATGAGAATTGTGAGGAAGCATTCCAATTATTAAAAGAATGTTTGTCATCTGCACCAATTCTAGCTTTGCCGGTGGAAGGAAAAATATTTGAGGTTTATACTGATGCTTCCAACATTGGACTGGGATGTGTATTAATGCAAGATGGAAGAGTTATTGCCTATGCCTCAAGACAATTGAAGACTCACGAGAAAAACTACCCAGTACACGATTTAGAATTGGCTGCTGTGATCTTTGCTCTTAAGCTTTGGAGACACTACTTGTATGATAACCAATTCATAGTGTACTCTGATCATAAGAGTCTCAAGTATTTATTTTCACAAAAAGAACTGAACATGAGACAAAGGAGATGGATGGAATATATCAAAGACTATGATTTCAAGATTGAATACCATCCGGGAAAAGGAAACACTGTGGCTGACGCACTTAGCAGAAATCCTATAGCCAAGATGTGTCAGTTGCAAGTAAGGGAATGGAAATTGTTGGAAGAATTTTCCACATTGAGCTTGAAAGTTGAAACACAAGGAGAAAGAATGGTGATTAGCAACTTAGTAGTGCAGTCAGATTTGCTGAAGCAAATTAATGAGCAGCAGGACAATGATCCTATATTGGTAGGAATCAGAGAAAAATTGGCTTCTAAACCTGATTTTAATGAAGATTCTCATGGAAATCTTCGATTCCGGGACAGATTGTGTGTACCGGATAATTCCGAAATCAAGAAACAGATCTTAGAAGAAGCTCATCGGTCTCGTTACACTATTCATCCTGGAGCTGTCAAAATGTATCAAGATTTGAAGAAGTATTTCTGGTGGTGCAACATGAAGAAGGATATTGGGGAATTTATTGCAAAATGTTTGACATGTCAGAAAATTAAGGCAGAACACCAGAAACCTGCAGGAAAATTAAAACCACTTGAGATACCAGAATGGAAATGGGATAGCATTGGTATGGATTTTATTGTGGGATTACCTAAAACACGGAGTGGATTTGATGCTATTTGGGTAATCATTGACAGACTTACCAAATCAGCTCATTTCTTAGCAATAAAGATAAAATGGTCTGTTAATATTTTGGCAGCATTATATATGAAAGAAATTGTACGTTTGCATGGAATTCCAAAGAACATAGTTTCTGACCGAGATGCAAGATTTACTTCGCATTTTTGGAAAGAGTTGCAAGATGCTTTGGGAACAAAATTAAAATTTAGTACCGCATTTCACCCTCAAACAGATGGACAGACCGAACGGGTGAATCAAATTGTTGAGGATATGTGTCGTGCTTGTGTATTAGAGTTCGGAAATGACTGGAACACTCATCTAGCAATTATGGAATTTGCATATAACAATAGTTACCAGTCTACTATTAGAATGGCACCATTTGAAGCCTTGTATGGTCGACAATGTAGATCACCATTGTGTTGGGTCGAATTAAAAGAAACGCATATTCTTGGACCAGAAATGATCCAAGAGACGACAGAAGTTATCAAATTGGTACAAGATCGGATGAAAGCTGCTCAAGATCGACAGAAAAGTTATGCCGATCGACGTAGAAGAGAGTTAGAATTTCAGCCAGGAGAGCATGTGTTTCTTAAAGTGTCACCCCGAAGAGGAATTAAAAGATTTGGTATCAAGGGAAAATTGAGTCCAAGATACATTGGACCTTTTGAAATATTGAGGAGAATTGGTGAAATGACATACCAACTGGCACTTCCACCGCAATTATCCAATGTTCATGATATCTTTCATGTGTCAATGTTAAGAAAATATGTGTATGATCCGGAACACATTATTGGATACCAAGATTTGGATGTACAAGGAAATTTGGCATATGAAGAAAGACCAGTACAGATCATCGATCGAAAAATCAAGCAACTTCGGAACAAGGAAGTTCCTTTATTAAAGATTCAATGGAATAAGCGAGGACAAGAAGAAGCAACATGGGAATTGGAAGATGCCATCAAGGACAAGTATCCAGAGTTGTTTACAGGTTAGTAACTACATCTGTATGTTATTAAATTTGGAGGACCAAATTTCTTTTAGTAGGGGAGAGTTGTAACGCCCTAGAAATTCAAGGTGTTAAGAAATAGACATAAATT